>OY720679.1:50127877-51342735 GCA_963170755.1 Amphimallon solstitiale
GCAGAATCCAGAATTTTGTGCGTACATATGTTCAGAGTGAGAATGATCCAGAAAGAGTTGAATTTGACTCACACCGCCAGTCATCAGATTCTGATCAATGAATTGGTGATGAGAAAAATTTGCGCAAAAGTGGTTCTAAAAAACCTTCTGCATGACCATACGCTTCATCACACAGTAGTTTCAATAAACGAGTTATTGGCCAGTAAAGACATTCATAAGACTCCTCAGCCTCCCTATTCGCCTGACTTGAGAACAGTCTCCAAGGCAGTGTGGCCTCTCGATGAATTATTTTGAGGGGGACGATACTGAATATTAATTCTATTCGAAAAAAAATGGAAAAATCAGTCTTATTACTTAATTTACATAGAGTGCCTTTATAATGAGAGTGGTGACACGAGATAGAAAATCAATATAAAATAATTCGGCCACTATGTGAGTACCTTGTGGGTATCTGTCAAATAATATCATAACCTATAGTACAATATTACTAGATTAATAACCTATAATTTATTATATAAATAAACGATCTTTTTGAACTAGCATTAGCAACGCAAGTGTCAATTAAGGACAAAATTTATAACACATATATTGTATATTAGATTTATTGAAAGAATACCAAAGCATATCCATATACCTATGTATGTATAGAAAAATATATGGTGAGAGGATCACAGAAAAAGCGAAGCATATTTAGTATTCTTGTACGATGAGTTTGAGCAAATCAAATATTTAAGTAAGTACATTTGTTTATTTATATTGTGCGATATATAAAACTAAAATGGAATTCTAATTAATACAGATGAGCAACATAAAATAAGTGCACCGCAATAGGATGTTTTGAGAATGTACAAGTATTATTAATGTGGGTGTATGGAGAACATCTTGCATTCACAATTTCAGTTGCTGGAAAAGGTATAACTCTCAAAAATGGAAATGAGTACTCTTGATGCATAACAATAGAAACATTCGGCAAAATGAAATAATTTCAACATATACATAAATATCATAAATTGTGTAGTTTGTGTTTCGAAGACAGGATAAATGTAACTTAAAACACAGAATAATTCATTTCTGGCAAATGCATTAATATGGTAGAATAACAATGTTCAAAATATGGACGATGCAGGTTTAGAAATAATGTATGGGAAATATTAGAAATACTATATAAATATTGCGAAAATTTGTATTCAGCATCAAGAGTTGAATCAAAGCTGAAATATACAAATAACTTTTTCCTTTCTTTTAATTTTAATATTAACTTACTTTTATATTATTAAGAATATAGGTATATACTCAATAATAAAGTTTCTTTTATTCTTGAATACAATTAATCTTATTTATAGCAAAGTAAAAAAAAAAACTTGTGTAATAGTTTATTTATTATGCGAAAGGGCTAATATTTTTAATTTTGTTTTTATTAATATAAAGTTCAATATCTTCAAATGAACATGAATACCTACATAATTTTAACTAATAACAAATAATTATTTGTGCAATTTATTCAAAAATGCATTCACTATATCTGACATAACGTAAGTAGCACAAATTTGCGTCTTAAAAGTATATTATATTATATGTATTTAAAAAACGTGAAAAAAATATACGGTTTTAACAGTAAAATACATTTTTGATATAAGCGGCCATTATGCGGGTACAATTAGCGCCAACCAATCAGTATGGATCACATCCATGTCACCACTCTGATTATATAGGCTCTCTAAATTTACACACCTCCTATATCAGGGGTCTCCAAACTACGGCCCGAGGGCCACATCCGGCCCGCGGAGAGCTAGCATACTTGAAAACTCCTTTTAGAGAACATATTTTTATAGCAAATTAAATTTAGTTTACTGAAGTATTCTAATTTTATGTTGAATAATTATTAATATGACATCTACATTGATATGGTCATGGGCTAACTACTCATAACATTGTTGTAGGCTTATTGTTATTGTTTTTGTGATAAGTTGGATAAAGAAACACAGAATTGTAATGAGTAAAGGCATGTATAATATGCAGAAAATTTTACTTCAGTATATAATAACTAACAAATTATTGAAATGAATCCAACTAACATTTTATACATTTTAAATAAAAACATAACTTATAACAAGCATAATGACATATGAAATACTAATGAGATTTGTGTAATTGAGATTTTCCACTGCCAATAGTTTGTAGTTGTGGACTAATTTTACTTGTACCAATTATTAAAAGAGATTTAAGATGCTCATCAGTTAATTTAGATCTGTAAACATTTTTTGTGTACTTCATTTTGGAGAAGGTCTTTTCACACAAATAAGTAGCACCAAAAACAGAAAACAGCCCACGAGCAAATTTATGCAAATTATCAAATTGTGTCAGTGGAAGACTCTTATAAAATTCCAACAAAGATGAGTTTTGATATTTGTTCTTAATTATATCACTGCACTGTAGATCAATTATTTCCATTTGAAGTTCCGGGGCTAGGGTTTCAATCTCAGTATCAAAAGGATTCTGAAAATCTTAATTTGATTCGCAATGGCATCAAAGTCCGAGAAACGAGTATCAAAATTTATTTTCAAAGCACTCAAAGTTTCGATTGCAAAATCGATAGGAAACTCAGTCTCAGTAGTGTGGCTGAATATTTCACATGTTTTAAAATGTGAAAAACATTTACTTCGTAGTTGTGATTGAAACAGTATCAATTTCTTCCGGAATGATTTGATATTAGTGTATAAATCAGGAAGATGCTGGTTTTCTCCTTGCAATCTCAAATTCAGTTCGTTCACATGTTTTGTCAAATCAACATAGAATGCTAACTTCCACAGCCATGCGTTGTTTTGTAATTCAGTAAGAGGGCGATGCTTTTCATTCAAAAAAATTTCGATCACTGCTCGAAGTTCAAAAAAGCGCTGAAGGACTTTCCCACAACTAAGCCAACGTACGGCAGTATGATAAGGTAAGTCATTTTCTCCAATCTCTTCAATAAATTGTCGGAATTGTCGGTGATTCAGCCCAAAACATCTGATAAAATTAACAGTTGATATGACTGGTTTCAGAACTTCAGACATATCCAAACATTTTCCGCACAAAGACTGTTGATGAATGATACAATGTAAGACTAATGGTTTTAAACCACCGTCATTTTCTACAGCCTTTGACACAAGAGCGACCACTCCTTTATCTTTCCCACTCATGTTTTTGCCTCCATCAGTTGTAATACATTTCAAGTTTTTCCATCGAAGGTTCTTTTGATTAATGGCCATTTCAACTCCTTTAAAAATATCTGTACCAGTAGTTGTGCCATGAATACTATTCATATCAAGAAGTTCTTCATGCACTTCATAGCTTTTATCTACTCCTCGAATATAAATCAACACCTGAGCAGTATCTGACACATCCGTTGACTCATCCAAGGCCAAAGAAAACCACTCAACATGTCAATTTTTGTCGAACAGTTGCGAGGATATATTTTCAGCGATGTTTTCTACCCTTCGAGCCACAGTGTTTGCTGACATACTGACACTTTTTAATAAATTTACCTTTTCAGGGCACATTTCTTCGGCTACTGCAATTATGCATTCTTTGATCATTTCTCCATCGGTGAATGGTTTTCCACGTTTTGCAATTTCAAGAGCCACACGAAAGCTGGCACGCGTTGCAGCCTCTTGTTCAGTTTTGAGTTTTGTAAATGAAGATTGCTGCGATTTCAATCCGCGCTTCATAGCTTCGAATTTTTCTGTCCGCAAACTTCCTGTATATTTTGAGTAATTTTGAAAATGTTTTGTTTCATAATGACGTTTAATGTTATATTCTTTGAGAACGGCTATGCTTTCATTGCAAATCAAACATAGCGCCTTCTTACTGGACTTTTCCATACTACTAAATCACACACAAAAGCAACAATTCAAATCAAAATACTGTTACAAAGATGTCTTAAACTTAAACACGCACAAACACGTTTTAAGGAGGTACGCACTATTTTATTTCACAACAGTGTCATAGGAACTGACTTGTGGTTGCGCCACTAGCCTTCTTATATATTCCAATTACTGCCATCTAGAAGTGAGTGGAAGACATCAGAACTTTCTCGAACCAACGAGATTATTCTGTACGTGCTATTAGCGCCATCTGTTAGCGATAGAAGGTACTACCTATTTCCGCTTGTGTCCACCAGATGTCGTGTCACGTTACTCCTCATTAAAGTCCCTAGATATATAAAGTACCGCAATTGGTTTGTCCCATTATAACGGCGCCAAAATGGCGGCGATTTGGTGACTTTTAGTAGTTATTTAGTAATTCGTACATATATATACAAATATACGATGAGACAACTTACATTCGTGTATTCGGCGTTGGCCTAATGGTAAGATGTTCGCTTCACACGCGGTCGACTCGGGTTCGAATCCGCACGGACAAGAATTTTTCAGAAAAAAAAATACAATATTTCGCATATAAAATTTCTAAAGTTAAAAAAAACGTACAGATTTTTAAATTTGGCGCTTCTTTGGCACCAAAATGGCGGTAATTGCGGTACTTTATATATCTAGGGACTTTACTCCTCATGGCTCGTACTCTACGACTAATCTAGAAATTACAGATAATGACAGGAAAATTAATAATATGCAGTGTTGCCGTTTTGCAGCCTTTTTTAAACGTTGCGTACTTTTTCGGACTTTTTTTCATCAGTGGACTATTTCACTTTTTACCACCGGCAACAATGATAATATGGTTTTGGCCCTCGGAACTTACTGGAGTAATCAGTATGGCCCTAAGGCTGGAAAGTTTGGAGACCCCTGTCCTATATGAATGACCGTAATATTTTTCTAGGCTAACATTTTTATAAAAGCTATTTTTTATATAACATAAGTGTAGATCAATTTTCCTTTTATTATGTATGATTTTTGTCATTGAATGTTTACTGGATAGAAAGCAAGCATTGTTAGCGTACGTATTGATGATAACTTATGAAGACCGTTCTATAATTAATAAAATAAATCGAACTGGTCTTAAGTTCAGCTCAGATATCCATAGTTTAATATATGTGCGTTATTTAACTTTTAACAAAAATGTGTGGCTTTTCCCGAAATCCATTTTGAGAACTTCAAAGTTAATAAGCCTTTATACTACCAATAGTCTTCGTGAGATGTAAAAAAATATACCATTTATACTAGATTTACCTTTTCTAATTCATCTGTAACATAGAATATTTGTTTATCAGTGGTGTTTTAATGGGTTATCTTTAAACATGTGCATAATAATATTCAATTCAATGCTGGCTGATAAGATATGTAAACGACATACCTACTACGTATTCAAGTTTATTAAAGCTTAACTGATACACAATAAAGGGATTTGTTATATTTGAGAATTACTAATAATGACGTATAGGTACTTGAGTAATGACATGGCAGAATTGTGATTCTGTACATGATGATGTGGGATGTGACGTAGAATGGCGTGGTCATTTAAATTGTGAAAATTCCAATTAATGGTTACATGTATTCGTGCCCGAACAAGCATATATAATAATAACAAATAAAAGTATTATCATGATGAATAGATGCCTTTTACTTTCTTATACGTAGTATAAGGAAGTATTGTGATGATGAAAATTTTCGACCTCGAGATTTTTGCAGATGTCCACGTTTTGAGGTCCCCTGATACCAAAAAAGTGGTTTTTAAAAAAATGTCTCTCTCTCTGTGTGTGTGTGTCTGTCTGTGTGTCTGTCTGTGTGTCTGCCTGTCTGTGACCGCGATAGCGGTCAAACCGCTGGAGATATCAATTCAAAATTTTGTATTTACGTGTATAATCTCCCTCTTGAGATCTGATTAGTTTTTCAGTAAAATCGGTAGACCGGAAGTAGCAGTTTACTTCAGTGAAAAAATTGAAATTTGCAAATATTTCTTCAATTACTAAGTTTAGACTAATTTATAAAGAATTCATAAGTATTTAGAACTTAATTTCCAATATCTTTTATATAAAAAAAATTTCAAGATTAGGACCGGAAGTATCACTTTTACTCTTACCGAATAACGATTTTTTGCAAATATGTCGTAAATTATGCATTCTATATACATTTATGAAGAGTACAAAAGTATTTAGAGTTAGATTTGGAATATTTTTTGTATAAATGAAATTTCAAAATTCGGACCGGAAGTAACGCTTTCATACGTATAAGAAAGTCGTGTGGTGGCCACACCTCATTTTTTTATGAGTTTTTGGCCTTCGAAATAATGTACACATTGTCAGATCTAAAGTTATATAAATACAAGCTCGGCTGATACAATTAACTACAAAGTATCGGCAGTGCATATATTGGCTCCAATGGTTTCACAAACTATTTGCAGTCACCTAGAGCTTATAAACTAAATTTTTTATATTAGTAGACATGCTCAGCGAATACAACTGCCAAAATAATTGAGTACAATGTATTTGCAATATTTATACCGGCTCCAATGGTTTTGTGTTGACAGACATATAAAAGCACGATAAATATAGTTCTATAATACTCAGGCTTCATTTTTATAGCATTGGCAGTGTGAACTTTCGGACCATAGTACGACAAAACAATATTCTTTATTAATTCCATAAGATCTAAATTGTCAATAAAAACAGCCGTGATTGGAGCAAAAATATACTTGAAACAAAGAATTTTTCCAGCAAGTCAACTAGCAAATGATGTATCCTTGATACACTGTCCTATTTTTCTTCTTTCAAATATTTTTTTACTTGTCAGTATTGCGTTTTAAGGCTATAAGTATTAAGAATTTACATGTCTCTCTAACTTACCTATGAACGATAGTTTCGTAAATGTAATAAAAAAATTATAGGCCACATTACTTCGTAAAAATGAAAGCAGAGTTTTTGTTGTTAGAAAAAGAAAAACTATATATGTATCAAAGTGCTGGTGATTTTCAATTAATTGTTGTTTAGTATTGTTAAAATTATTATTTTTACGCAGTTTATTTTGAAGTATGTAGTTCAACAATTATCGTTTTTGTTTATTTTTATATCTTATTATTAAACAACTTACGATAATAGCAAAAGTCAAGTTTTCGTCAAGATGATGTTGGAATAGTACTAATTTCTTCTGACATATTCAGCTTTCCTATAAACTAAAATTCATCTAAAGTTGGTTATTATCTATATTTCCTATTTCCTACTTACATCTACATTTATATTACATAATAATAATAATAATAATAATAATAATAATAATAATAATAATAATAATAATAATAATAATAATAATAATAATAATAATAATAATAATAATAATAATAATAATAATAATAATAATAATAATAACACTTTATTGTCACTGATCACAAACAAGACATTGTCACTAAAATGTATGTATGTACAATCACAAAGATACATATACGTATACATAAATAACATATTACAAACAAAAAAGAAAAGGAAAATTTAACATTATATATAGTTCAAAAGCATGGCATACAACAAACTCCAAATTACATTGAGACATAGTCATCAATTGCCTAGAAAATATGCTCGATGAGAAAGGCCTTCAAAGTGTTTGATAATCCTAGGTGGATAAGGCAAACAAGAAATCAAACAGTTTTTGGCGTTAACGTTTGGCGAGGAATTTTAAATGGATATATCATAGGCCCCCACTTTTATCATGAAACATTAACTGGTGTGCGCTACTTACAATTCCTGCCAAATGAGTTGCCACTACTTTTGGAAGATGTACCAATAGAGCTGCGAAATAATATGTGGTTACATCAAGACGGAGCACCTGCTCATAATGGCAACATAGTTACTGACTACTTTAATCGACTTTAATTAAACATTACCACGTCGCTGGATTGGTACTAATGGCGTCCTCAGTTTGCCGGCTCGTTCGCCGGATCTAACCCTGATAGATTCTTTCTTGCGGGGTTACTTGAAAGCTGAAGTTTACAAAGAACCTATAACAGATATAATACCTTTATAATAAAATTATGCGTGTTCAAAAATTAGTAGAAATACATTGTTAAATGTTTGCGGAATAGAACTAATAAGGTAAGAATTTTGAACATCTTTACTAGTTATATTTGATCCGTTTAAATATTCAAACGAAATAAAGACAAAAATTGAAATTGCTCTTACTTTCTTTAAACACAAATATCTATGAAACCGTTTAATTTTGGAAACTAACACAAATAACAAAATTCACATTACTTTTAATACTCTTTCAAATAGTAATCGAATGTTATGGCGATCAAAAAAAATTTTTTCATCGCAACGCCATCTACATAACAAAACACAATTGTGAGAGCAAACTAGAGTGAAACACATTCTTTAGTAACTGCTTTTTACAAAATTCAAATATCTTTATCCATTTCCGAGATATTTGCCCTGGGAGTTTTACGTGGTGCACCCTGTATATAAACGTGTATAAAACAATATTTAACGATGGCAAAAAATAAGTCAAGCTATTCGAACTTAAAAGTAACAGATTTAAAACTACACTGTAAAAAAATTGTGTAAAAATTACACGTACTATAATAGGAAACTATTTCACATGGATTATCACGTAAAATTACATCACTATGTAAAATTGCACACGAGTGTGTAGTAGTATTTTATGAAGAAATACAACAACAAAAAATTAAAAAACACATGTTCCGGCCCGAATGTGAACCAGGGGGTAATCCGAGTATTTTTTTAAATTTCTTTGTGTGTATTTTTTCATAAAATGCTACTACACACTCGTGTGTAATTTTACATAGTGATAATCTATGTGAAATAGTTTCTTATTATAGTATGTGTAATTTTATACAACATTTTTTTACAGCGTAGTGTTGGAAGAACGTGATGAAGAAACTTCTAAAAATAAAACCGTCCTTCAAAAGCAACGTCGAGATGCAATATCACAATATTTGTTATAAATGCCAGACGATGTAAGTTAATAAAGAGTACAAAATTCTTGAAAATTCTAGTACAATTGTCCTGCAAAATTCTAACGCTTAAATAGAATAGGAAAGTTTAGAACAAATACAACAAATTCTGCAGAATTTAAAAACTGTTGTGGCAACGCTGGAAAATAAACTATACTATACTCTGTTTCAACATTAGAAAAAAGAATATATAATCGTCTCCATAAAAACAAGAAAATGGGTATGCTTAAAACCACACAGCAGAAGTGTAAACTTCATCAAGGCGAGGTTAATAATACGAAATACAACTTTTTTTTCGTTCTATATTACATTTAAATAATCGTCCGCGAAGTTACCAATTCGCGAACGCAACACAGTTCGTGAAATACAATTTCGCGGCCGTTGCTATGGCAGCGGGCATTAAAGTAAATACACATTTTGACACATGTTTAATTACACATTCTACGACTTATTTTGACAACTATCAATTATTTGTAGTTTATTATATTCGTCTCATTTCCATGGTAACGCATGTAAAGCAAGTAAACCACTTTAATTTAGCACCTTTAGAACTAAATTAAATTAAATTGTGTCTCAATTTAAATTAAATCGATTGAAAAATTTAACGGTTGCCCAAAAAATTGTGTGTATATCTTGTCCGCGAAAAACTTTAACGTACTCGAGATTGTCTTGCCTCGGCCGCAAGCATTCGACTCCCGCCCTTGGTCTAATGGTTAAGTGCTGGCCTCTCACCCAGGCGGCTCCGGTTCACATCTGCTCTGGGACATGAATTCATTTATTCATTTAAATTTCAATTTAATTGAAATTAAATACCTCTATATGATATTGTAACGAAAACAAGTACACAAAAAAATAGAAGAGTAAACATTGACGCGACGCATCGTAAATCATCCACAAATATGTACTGGGAAGAGACAGAAAGTCTGTCGTATGTTCTACAAACATCGAGAGAAATAAAGAATTTTCTCAAGTGTTTCAAGAGTCATGTGTGCCGATATAAGAAGCGGCCGGTGCCCAGAAAGGATTGATTCATTCAATAGTCTCGTGCGTAACAGTGCAGATAAATAAACATAAATAAATAGTTCCTTGAGTGGTAGTCGAAGAGTAAGCATAAATAAGTGAGCGGTGTAGTTGTTACATAAATATTACGGAATATAAATAGAAGTGATAGAAATAAATACGAGTGTTTATTTGTAGTAGTTTTAAGTGCGTTACATTTATTTTACATTTTTATATTTTGATTAGTTTTATATTTTTATATTGTATAAATTGCACGAGTTGTTTATTTCGAACCCGAAAACGCAACAATATATTTATTTATCTTGTTCCCTTAGCCGACTTTACCCGAAGAGCGTTACATATCCGAGCGTTACATATCCGAGCGTTGCAGGTCAGTCTTGTTCACTGCCTACAATCAGCGCGACGCGCCTAAAGGAGTTTACGCTTCAAAAAACAACAACAAAGTAATTAGGATTAACAATATAAAATAACCTAAAGTGGCATCAACATATAAATATCCTAATAAATAAAAATACAACAGCTGAAACAAAAATACAGAAAAACAAACTATGATACCAGAACATATGAAAAAAATTAGGTGTGGCCACCACACGACTTTCTTATACGTATGAGCGTTTGAAACTATACAATTTTACGATTTTTTGTATACAATACTTATTCAAAATCCTATTCTAAGTACTTTCATTCTCTTAATAAATCGCTATAGAATGCATACTTTGCAAGATATTATCAAAAAAGTGCTACTCGCTAAGAGTAAAAGTGCTACTTCCGGTCCGAATTTTGAAATTTCATATATACAAAAAATATTGAAAATCCAGTTCTAAATACTTTTGTACTCTTGATAAATATATATAGAATGCATAATTTACGACATATTTGCAAAAAATCGCTATTCGACGAGAGTAAAAGTGGTACTTCCGATCTGAATTTTGAAATTTTTTTTATACAAAAGATATTGCAAATTATGTTCTAAATACTTTTATACTCGGAACATACTTCTCTAAAAGGCATGACTTGCGAGATATTCGCAAAAAACTGATTTTCGATAAGAGTAAAAGACCTACTTCCGGTTGGAATTTCGAAACACTTTTTTAAGACAATTTGTCTCAAACTTAATTTTAAGTACATATGAATTCTTTATAAATTTGTTTAAACTTAGTAGTTGACGAATAATTGCCGAAATTCGATTTTTTCACTGAAGTAAACTACTACTTCCGGTCTGCCGATTTTACTGAAAATCTAATCAGATCTCAAGAGGGAGATTATATTTGTAAATATAAAATTTGGAATTGATACCTATAGCGGTTTGACCGCTATCGTGGTCACACACACACACACAGAGAGAGAGAGAGACATACACACACACAGACATTTTTTAAAAACCACTTTTTCGGTATCAGGGGACATCAAAACGTGGACATCTGCAAAAATCTCGAGGTCGAAAATTTTCATCATCACAATACTTCCTTATAACTACGTATAAGAAAGTAAAAACAATATTTCAAGCACTCTTTACATCACATAAATTACCTGATGAGCGTATGGAGCGACACAACAAACCAAAAAGCTAAGCATAATACAAACACAACAAAACAGAATACTAAAACTAATATACTCTATATACAAACTTAGTCGAACTGGCTCAATACGCAGACTGTCTGTAAATGTTTGTACGCCAATTAAGTTGGTAGTATGGATTTTATTTTTCTAAAGTTGGTAAAATTCAGTGGCGAAGTATACAAGCACGGCATCACCATATTGTTCTGAATAATGACAAGCACTAAAGCACAAAAAGTTTATATTGTACAGACTTGTTAATAGACACATGAAAAACGCTATTATTAAATAAAAATAACACTGATTAGTAGAAAATAAGTTTATTTATAAAAATTGTAGAAAATGTTCTCCATTAGCTTGTAAACACAACATTATTTGTCATTTCATGTTTACAAATACATGGCAAAGCTGTTCTTCTGATATGTTTTTTGAATTTCATGCCTAATCACTTTATCGGCATTTTTTTACCAGTACAAAAAGAAATAATCTGGTGGTGTTAAGTCTGGACTCCTCGGTGGCCACAGGTCTTGGCTTATAATACAATTTCCACAACATTGTTGCAAATAATGTATGGTGGTCCGTGCAGTATGAGTAGTGACTCCGTCTTGTTGGAAATAGCCCCTTGTTATTTCATCATCATGCAATGCAGCTGATTAATAAATTTTGTCAAAATGACAGTTTGGTATCTCTCTGCATTAATTGTTTCGTTAAAGAATATTGGCTCTATTATTCTCCGCCTTGAAATTGCAATCCAAATTCCAACTTTTAATGGATGCAAATTTTTTTGGACGAAATTGTGAGGATTCTCCCTAGTCCACTTTCGGTAATTCTGGCTATTTACATAACCAGAAAAATAGAACCATACTTCGTCAGTGAAGAATGTTAGGTCCAGTAAATCATTATTATTAAGGTGCTCATTAAACCATTGGCAGTACAGTATACGTTGTTATAATGAGGGTACAATTGCTGCACAACCAAAACTCGATATGCTGCATATGTAAATTTTTATGTAGTGCTTTTGCACAACTAGCTCTACTAATGCCTGAGAATAACATATTATTAAGGATTTGGGCTTATTTAAATACTCTAGCTCGTGTACCTGACCGTGCTGATAACCTTCGTAGTAATTTGTTGGGGCTTTGATTAATTCGTTCTTCAATAGCATTAACAACAGCTTCAATTAATACTGTAGGTCTTCCGGTTGATTTATCTTTACAAATACAATTTCCTCTCTCAAAACACATAACAATCTCACGCTTGTGATGGCCGAAAACTTCATAGTTGACATTTTCATTAGGAAACGCTTCTACAAACTGATCGAAGGAAGACTGCAAACTGTACGACAAAGTTCCATCCTGATTGCGCGTTGCACTTCGAAAGTGAGCCATAAGAATCTGTGCGTCTTGTTTTTGGCTTTCAAGTCAAATAGTAGTTATTTAAACACAAGTTGCATTTCATATTAAATTATTACTTCCCTACAACTTACAGTCATTTTCTTTTGCTTTTCCGCTTTTGTCAATTGCGTTTCACTATTTGTCAAATGATTTTCCATGTTTTTAAACGTCAGTTGAGTTTGTCAAATAGAATTCCCTTTTTGTCAAATTACTTTTCCTTTATATCAATTGCTTTTCTTGTTTATATATACGTATGTATACCTCTGCCATTTTATAAAAAATATAGCAATTTACACATTAAAGTGAGACATTTATTTTGTATTTGGATACAAACACAGTGTAACATCTATGTAATATAACCATAACTTAATTCAAAATTTCATTTCTTTGTAAACAGTTGTGTAAATATATGTCTCCACGTGTTGAACATAATTGAAACAATTTATACGCTCAGATATATTGTGTACTGCCTCATATAATTCATTTTCCCTCGTTGGCTGTGTTCTTTTTATTATTTGTTTCCACTGGTGAAATAACTCTTATATTGGCTATAGAAAAGGGCCATAAGTAGGAAGGAACACTGGAATATGACCATGAGGACCAAGACTTCCTCACTTCTATGGAATCTTACACTGTCCACAACAATATGACCCCCTTATACACCGTAATTATTTAAATGTTGAATTAACGTTGTGAGAAATTTAGAAAAGTGCTGTACATCTTGAATTTGTAACATATACAAGGAATTTCGTTACAGCGGCAATATAATAATTGCGCCCTCTTAAATGTGCTTTTATTTTTGATGCTCTGGTATTTTTCACAGATTTTCCGTATGGAACGGAAGAATATATTTGTGTTCCGTATTTGTCAATGAAGAATATTTTTTCTTTGTCCAAAGCGAGCTTGAATAATGTCTGGTGTATTTCGTCTTTCAGGATCAAGTGAAACTTTTTTAACACAATAATGAAAGTTCTTACGTGCTTTATTCATCTTAGATAGTGATATTTGTTGAAGAAGTGGCCATTAGTTTAAGCACTTTTCTTGCAACTGGCGGAGGGTTAAAGAACTATCCAGGTCAACCCAGTTCCAAATCTGTTCTTTTTGAGCATTTAATGAGTTTTGCTGCCAATGTCCTGTACTTACTTTTGCAGTATTATTAGTTCTTCTATAAGAAGAAAAGCAATTGATATAAAGGGAAAGTAATTTGACAAAAAGGGAATTCCATTTGACAAATTCAGCTGACGTTTAAAATCATGGAATGTCATTTGACAAATAGTGAAACGCAATTGACAAAAGCGGATAAGCAAAAGAAAATGACTGTACAAACGATAATTATTGAGCTCTAAAGAGACCTGTTCGAAATTAAGCGTATAAATATGAAGAATTCTGAGTAAATTATTTTTACAAGATCGATGAAACAACTGACAATACAATTAATGACAATTTATCAACAATTTATTTATCTACGTCTATGAACACAGCTCAAGCGGCAGAGTTGCCACTAAACTTTGATATAATTGTAGGCATACCAACTTGATTGGCGTGCAAACATTAACAGACACATTGTATATCTGAGACTAGGCGTGCTCAGCAGCAAGTGGACGTTATCTACACTGTTGTCTTCTAAGTTGCAATCTTTAGGTGATTTGGCAAGAACTATTGCCTTCTTAAACTCTTATCTAATGAATTATAACTTGGCATAACAAAATTCAATTGAATTTAACCATTTTTTTAATTTATCTTTTTAAAAGTTAGGACAAATACGCTACTAATTGTTAGAATTCGTTCTAAATGGATTAAACTTGCATAGAAATATACATAGGGAAACATTTATGAATCTAGTGTCGGGCTTTTTCTTTTTATGTCTTCTTATGTGTAATGAAGGTATTGAAGAAGTTGAAAAATTTCGACGAGTATTATGACTTAAAAACAAATTGTTTGTCAAATATTATTTTCTAATTAGTGTGCACCCAGACTTAGAGCATTAAACTTAATGAACATATTTAGAACTTCATTTCGAACAACTTTTGTAGAAGAAATTTTCATCGCCGAACCTAAATGTGTTTTTTTAAATATTTCGTAAGTTATAAATTTTATACAGATTTATTAAAAGCATAAAATTATTTGAATCTTATTTGTAATAAAGCTTGTATAATAAAGTCAGTCCACACATATCCAGAGTTATTTTTTTAAATCTTGACATAGGCTAACTTTTTATTTGAAGAGATAGACATATGGTTCCTGAAGCAAAGTTTTAGGAATTAGTCCAAATAAGAAAAATATGTAAAAGAAATAAACGCGTTGTTGCCAGATTGGGCGCTATATCAGAAAAATATATTTTCTTAAATGGCAACACCGCATTTTTTAAACAATTTCTAATACATCTTGAGATTCAAGACAAAACAAAAAGAGTGCAAGTTTTTGATTAGAGTGGCGGTTTACGAGCTGATAGCGCATCAACTTTAATACATTTTCCAACTTTAAAGGAATAACAAGGAGGCTATGTTTGTCCCTGCTGTCATACCATGACAATAAGTTCTGTGGAATCTTGAATTAAAATGGATCGTATTACACCTCAAGAGAAAATTGAATTAATTTGTTTGCATGTTGGTGGTTTAAGTTTGCGAAAAGCATGCACTGAATTCCATGTTAGACATAAACCTCGTCCTAGTCCAGAATCTGGTTAAGTTGAAAGCTACAGGAAGTGTGCGTCCAAGGATTCGACAAAGAAGTAAAAATATTGCGGTACAAGAAAATATTCTTTTGGAAAGTGTGGATAATAATCCTTGTTGGGCTGAAGATAGGCGGGTTCAGATCAATCCTAAAGTTAATGTTTATTGTGGCATATTTAACAACAGAGTGATAAGTCCTGTTTTCAAAAGGGAATTTAACGGGTGCAAGGTACTTGACATTGTTACGAAATTAATTAGAAAACTTTATTGATGAGCTTCCTCTAAACGACAGAAGAATAATGTATTTTCAGCAAGATGGTGCATCACCCCATTTTAGTTTAGAAGTTAGAGCCTATCTTGATGAGCTGCTATCTGAGCGTTGGATTGAAAGAAAAGAATCAGTAGAGTGGCCGCCCAGGTCTCCTGATCTCACTCCTTTAGACTTTTATTTCTGAGGACATCTGAAGAATAATGTTTATGTTAACGCTCCTGTGTCAATTGATGAATTAAACTAGCCATACAATGGGAAATTCAGTTCGAACATTTTTTAAAAAATAAACGTAAGGTAATTAATGTTTGTTACTATTGCAGTTCTTTTAATGTTGGAAAATAAATTAAGTTTAGGCACTATTTATTAGCTCGTAAACCGCCACTCTAATCAAAAACTTGCACTCTGTTTGTTTTGTCTTGAATTTCAAGATGTATTAGAATTTGTTAAAAAAATGCGGTGTTGCCATTTAAGAAAATATGTTTCTTTGAAATAGCACCCAATCTGTCAACAACGCGTTTATTTTTTTCACACATTTTTCTTATTTGGACTAATTCCTAAAACTTTGCTTCAGGAACCATAGGTCTATCTTTTCAAATAAAAAAGTTAGCCTATGTCAAAATTTAAAAAAATAACCCTGTATATATCGTCATGTGATGGCCGCACTTCACTTTTTCTTAATACCCTCCTTTCCACTATCTCCACTTTTCCTTAGTTTAAATTTAGTTTTAGATTTACCCCCATTAATTCTTTCAACACACTGTTTTGTTGAGACAGATAGAATGGGCACTATAGACTGATGACTGTGTAGATAGATAGCTGTCTTTTTGACTCTATATTTTTTTAGTTTTTTAATCGACAATTCCTGACTTCCTTTTAGTTATTCGTTGTACAGAGTGAAAAAAATCCATTGCTTTATATTTATTCACGACCAGTGTCCGCTTACCATATATCCACAATCAAAGACGGGTACTAGACAAACTGAAGCAAGCCTTAGCTTATTTCATTATCTTATCTTAAAAATGACGTTTCTACAGTGGTAAATGTATAAGATTGGCGCTAAAGCAGCCAGTGAAGAGAATAGCTTAAAAACCGAAACAACTCGTACTAATTTACGAAAGTTGAAAACAACTGTTTCTCTTCTGTTATTTTTTATATATTAATGTTTATTGCTGCTTGTGTTTTATATAAGAATATAAGAAGAACACGAAACCATGGACCCAGGATTTCCGGTCACAAATGAATGCCCAACAAAAAGAGCGAATATACTTTCGAAACTTAGTTTCGGGTAAGTCGATTTTTTAAGTACCTGATAATAATAAATTCTTGGCTAATAATATTCTCTAACAATTACAAAACTTATAAAAATATATCATTAAGATTGTCCAAGCACTACATTACTTTATGTTATCTCTACTGAATGGCTAAGTGTAGTTAACATTTCTTGATTAAATAGGATGAAAAATGTAATAATATTTGCGAATTCAGACAGTAACGCTAAATGGGAAATTATAGAAAATATTTTTGTTTCAATACAGTTATATAAGAGTTTTGTGCATTCACTTCCTAGATGATAATCAGTCCGAAGTTTTTATCTTTTATTGCTTTTATAGTAATCTGTTTTATGATATTTAAAGTTTAGAAGCAATTTAAATGTTTATTAAAATGAAATGAATATTATGATTTAAATACGTATGCTAAAATGACCATGGAATATATTTGTTGTTTGGTTCCCCTTCGAGCAGTTGTTTTTAAAACGGTGCAAAATTTCTTATACAATACATAGTACTTTTACTACATACAAGCGTACTTATGTAGTATTTGTATATTATCATATTAACTACTAATATATTTTTTTTAAATAAAATGTATAAAAAATAAATATGATTATGTATATATAACTACTCAGAGACGGAAATCTATAAAAACAAAGATACTGCATAGTGAAACACATGTTGTACAAGCTCATATACAGGTGTCCCACAAATAAAAAGACGGAGTAGCAGAAATCGGAAGCAAGATTGTGTAAAAACGTACCCTCAAAATATCAAGTCTTTATTTATGCGCAGGCGACAGAAAAAAAAATAATAAAGAATTCAATTGGCCTTACGCCGACCCTGGACTAAATATCCACCTGCTTCACTTTCACAATCGGTCCTTTTCAGGACCACCATATTACTTATGTTAAAAAAAAAGGAGGAGGAATAGATACTTCATAATAAATATCACACCATTAATTACTTTAATTTTACACCTGCTAGAAAAAAATAATTACATTCTTGATATTTACTACGATTTATTGAATATTCTGAAATAATAATAATCAGCTGTTTCCGACTACAAACACATTAAAGAGCAACAACCTTCCTATTTTAAAAATAAAAACAATCTTTTGTTGTCTGCAATAAAGTGCTCGCCCATCTGAGTCAACAACCGACTACATAGCTGCGTTATGTAGACGCATCGGGCAAAAAATATGTTTTATATGAATGAGTACGATTTAACGTTTTATCCCGTTTTATACAAATATAAGCGTATTTTTCTATGAATGCGTGTTCGTTTCTATTTACAAATGAGCATTCTTACGTGTATTTATAAACATACATTCTGTGCCAGGTCCGTAATGTAATTTTTTTATCTAAAAAATAACATAGAAAATTAAATTTTTAATTTCTTCGTTATTGCGGTATATTTGGGCCTGTTTCTGTTCGGACTTTACATACCTGCTACTCCGTCTTTTTATTTCTGGAACAGCCTGTATATCACTTACAATATTATCCTTTAAATTCACATGGAAATTAAAGTGGAGAATCAACTGTAAATGTATATATTTCAGTTTAATATATGTTTCTTTGCATAATTCTTAAATTCTGACATGTATATTTCATATTTACTATCACTGTATACCCTTGGTAATTTTTAATTGCTTTTGATATGAATATATGTATATTGCAGTATAAATATTTGAATTATTCTGAATTTGACATGTTTATTCTTTTTCTTTTACAATGCTACATGATTTAGCGATTCTTCTGTGTAGACTGAACAATAAACACTTTGTGTTTGATTTTTTTGGAATTCTATATATTTTGCTAATATCAGATCTATTTATTTGCATGTACCTTTTGTGTATTATTGCCAATATAGAAAAACGAAACTCATTTTTTTAAAATATAAAGTAAATTAAAAGCAAATTACACCTACAACTGAAGACGTTTGAAACAATGACTTATGTTCAACATATAAAAACATTAATAGATAGTTTTAAAATGTTTAATTAGAAGAAGTCAAAACAAATAACCAAGAAATACGAGGTGGGCGCCATAAATTCTCGGCCTGACAGGCTTATACAGGTTCAAACGTGTTCAAACTCCGTCACGACATGCATGCACATACGCGAGGTGAACACTATAAATATGACGGTTCGAAGCCTAGTAGTTTTTAGTAACCAGCCAAGCAACGTGACTAGCGCACGAAAATGTCTGAAGTAACAAAAATTGACTACCGCGCGGTCATTAAATTTTTAACAAAAGAAGGGCATATACCTTATCAGATTAAACAACGTTTAGACGGCGTTTACGGTGATTCATCTCCTTCGTATTGAACTGTAAAATAGTGGGCGAAATGTTTCCGTTTGGGTCAAGAATCCCTGGAAGATGTCGATCGGTCGGGTCGACCAATTGAAGTGATAGCGCCTCAATAAATTTCAATTATTGAACATTTAGTGCTAGAAGATCGCCGTTTGAAAATGAAGGAATTAGCAGTGATAACAAACATTTCCGAAACAAGTGTTTGCCGAATTCTCCATGACCATTTGGGTATGAAGTGCTAGATGGGTACCGCGACTTCTTTCTGTTCTTGTGAACGTCGAGTCGAATGTGCGCAGTCATTTTTAAACATGTGTGGAGACGACCCAAACCCGATTTTGGAGTCCATTGTCACAGGGGATGAAGCGAAGGTTCTGTTTTACGATCCTCTACCGAAAAGGAAGTCCATGAAATGGCGGCGACCTGATGAACTTCGTTCCAGAAAGGCGAAAGTCCTTCAATCAACGAAAAATGTGATGGCCACAATATTCTGGGATTGTGAGGGCATTTTGGTAATTGACTTTGGCAAGCGCAATACAAGTGTGTTATGCGTCTTTATTGCATAAATTAAGGGACAGTATTCGTGCAAAACATCGTGGAAAATTGAAAAAGGTGTGCGATTATTGCACGACAATGCTCCCGTCCATACTGCCGCCATTTCACAAGCTGCCATCCGCAAATGCGGCTTTCAAGAATTGGAACAACCACCGTATAGTCCGGATATGGCTCCTTGTGATTTTTTTTGTTTACTAATTTAAAAAAGACCTTAGGGGACGTAGTTTTAAGGACGACAGTGAGTTGCGAGCACTTGTTATAGAACACTTTGACGGAAAAACTTCAGATTAATTTTACGAGGGTATCGATTTATTAATTAATCGTTGTAATAAATGTATAGAAGTTAGGGGAGATTACATTGCAAAATAAAAAAATATATTGTTCCATGTTTCCTTTTTTATATCAGGCCGAGAATTTATGGCGCCTACCTCGTATATCGAAAAAAATGATAAAATATCATTTTCAGTGTTTTTACTCTAATTCCTGTAATTTCAGATGGATGACACCATATTTTTATAAAGGCGCAAGAAGAGGAATAGATACGAATGACCTTTTCAGGACTGCTAATCCAGATGATTCCCAAGTAATAGGCGACAAATTACAAGCTAATTGGGAAAAGCAATTGACTAAAGCAAAGAAAACTGGTAAAAGGCCCAGTTTACTTATAGCTATTATAAACACATTTTTGTGTAATTACATGATATATGGTGCCATTTTATTTGTTCAAGCAATAATATTAAGGTAAAGCTACAATTATTATCACTTCATTTACATTATAATATTATACAGTTCTAGTTAATTAGCGTTCAATATATTTTCTAGCCCAATTGTAATGAACTTTTTTAATCTATTTTCCTCCTTCCAAGGTTGCTGAAAATATTCGATTAATCTGTTAATTTCTTTAAAAAAATTTTCAATATTTTAATTGTGTTCTTCCAATTTATAGGTTCTAACTCTCTTAATGTAGTTCTATATTCAATCCTATTTTATTTTTAAACATTTCTTTGGTATATTTTTGTAGGAATTTAATTCCTTTTATAACCGGTTCTTCATACTTTCTATTCCTATATGCCCACCACTTTATTGAACATAGAAAAGCACTTGAAGAAGCAATCGATTCGTTTAACACTATGTGATGGTAGGAGAATCCTACATCCTAATTTTTAGTGTTTATGGGTGCACCTAAGTCGTGAAAAGTTCCAGGTTCTAAGAACGGGTTTGGTTCTTTTCTAAATAAGCGACGATGATATCAATAAGTGGAAATACATATACGCACTGATGGACGATAATAAATTCTCTCTTCGTCATCTATCTTGTGATGTTAAAATGTAAAGATTTTACGTCTATGCCTATTTATATATGAACCCTTTCTTGGTCTTCCTTCCTTAAAATATATTTATTTATTCATCAATATAATAAATTTTATTCCCTTCAGGGTAATCCCCTTCATATATAATTGTGGCTCCCTTTTTTTCGAATGTTTGTACAGGGTGTTTCATCGGTTGGGGTATCGCGAATTAAAGTGCCTAAATATAAAAATATCGACTTCAAATTTTAACCACTTATAGAGCTTTTAAACCGCTACCAGCAGGTTAGGTTGTTTTTGATAATATTATTTTAATTAATGCGTAAATTAAAAAAAAACGTATTATCAAAAATTAAAAGTGCTCAAAAAATATTCAAATTTGAATGGTGATACGTGGAAATATCACCCATATTAACTTCACAATCAGAATTTTTATAAACGAAACCGTTTGTCAAATAAAGTCAATATTAAATAATGTCGTTTTTCTTACGACAGATTTATGGTACTTAACTTTCTAATTGTGCTGTCCGCAAACAGGTAGTCCTTTTAAATTTATGACGGATAATAAATAAAAATTTATTATAAACTCAACACACAACACTGTAATAAAAAACCCATAAATTCTTCAACGTCCGCAAACAGGTAGTCCTTTTAAATTTATGACGGATAATAAATAAAAATTTATTATAAACTCAACACACAACACTGTAATAAAAAACCCATAAATTCTTCAACGTCTTGCCTTTAATTTTGAAATTATTGTAAAATATTCAATAATTGATTGTTTTAATTTTTTTTCAATTGCATAGTTGATTTTATAGACATATCTTTTTAACACCTGAATTTCAATAAAATCTGAGTACTTTTGATTTTTTGAACGAAGGTTTTTTTTTATTTACGCATTAAATAAAATAATATTATCAAAAACAACCTAACCTACTGGTAGCGGTTTAAAAGTTCTATAAGTGGTTAAAATTTGAAGTCGACATTTTTATATTTAGGCACTTTAATTCGCGATACCCCAACCGATGAAACACCCTGTATATGGCATTCAGTTGCTTTAGGAATTTTGCCTGTATCTCTTCAATGCTGGCAAATCGCCGTCTTTTCATGATACCCAAAAGTAGTCACAGAGGCTATGACCAGCAAATACGGTAGCTGAAGATCATAATAGTATTGTCTTTGACCAAAACTTACCAACAAGCAGTGAAGTATTTACGGGTGCATTACGTAGTGCAATTTCCACCAGTTGTTTTGCACAATTCTGGGTGACAACGCATAACTTGCAGATATTAATGTTATATACCGTTAAACCTATGAAAAGAATGCGCTAAGCTAATGCAATTAAGAAAACAATAAGAAGAAGAGCCTTGGTTTCGATGTCATACTCATATACCCATATTTAATCACCAATTATTACCCGTTTTGTAAGTTCTGAATCATTGTTCACTTTATTTAGCAACAATTTTGGAGCAAACTTTGCAGCCCCAAACATCTGAAAAAAGTGTTTGGCAAGAGCCAAATAAGATTCTGGCATACATCACAAGAACCTATCTAAAGTGATTCGGTAAATGCACATAATCATTGTCGTCAGTTGTTGTACTTTATCATTGGTTGTTTATATGCTGGGACATCCAGGAATGTTGTCGTTTTCAACGCCTTTATGGCCGTCTTTGAAACGTTTGTATCTCTTATAAGCTCTTGCTTCACCCGTAGACTCGCCAAGAACAACATTATTGATTGATTTATTTATTTATTTACTTGTACATGTATGGCCTGTTACCTTGCAAGTACCTAAAACAGGCCGGTTGTGTCAACTTGAAACATAAAGCATAATCAATTATTAGCAAAGGCAAATTAACAAAATTACTACTAATAAAGCCCTAACCAGCTAAAAACTAACGTAACTTAAAAACTACTTATGAACTAACAAAAATGTCGTGATCAGGTTATAGTTGAAGATGAACTATTAGTTACTGTACATATCGTTCTGTAAGAGTATTAGTTATATTATTCGCCAATCAGTTTGCACAGTTTGGAAGGTTACCGGAGCAGGCAGTACTTCATAGAAGTTCACAATCTCAAATCATCCCTCTATCATCGCCAGCAACGCCATCCAGGAGCGGGCAGTGCAGCAGCACGTGTTCCACCCAGCCAGTGTATCCACATGCACACTGGTCGAATTGTGCTGGTACTCTTTCTTTGTGCAGTACCTCCAGTTCTATGGGCAGCATTTTTGTGAATAGCTGCAGGGGGTCAGCTGCTGTTGTACGGTACGCACCTCTGAGGCTGGCCAGAATACCTCTGTGTCTGCTATTAATCCTTTGTCTCGTTTTAGCTAGCTTGATCGTGTTCGCCCCCACACTTGCGCCAAAAGCAACAGTCAACATTTCGAATGGCACATGGTTACTCACGCAGAAGTAGCAATTGCCCTTATTTTGGCGTCATAAAATCTTAGTTTGATCTATTAGCTGACTTTCTTATTTTTCATTATGTGTCTCTCTTTATTTACAATTTATCCTACTTGAATACTCTGAATCCTTCGTAACGTTTGACGTTTTTTAATTGTTCGTAAGTATTTAAAACTGTTGTCCGTTTTATCGAGTGATTCTTCTATAATATTCCCTAATAAATTAAGCTAACTTCACCTAAAAGGTTTTCAAGTACAATATTAATAAATATGTGTAAAAACTATAATAAATATTTTTTTTAAAAGAAAAGTTTAGACATTGAAGCAAAGACTAACATCCCATACAACAATTCTAATTTGCCTTTTATTCTAAATATGACCAGCTCTAAACAAATATGTTATTTCCAGGGTATTTCAGCCTCAAGTATTAGGATTTTTACTCCGACTATTTACAGATACCTCTGCTGACGTTGAGAATTCTGAAGCAACAAAATATTTAACTGGTTTAATACTGACTATTGTTGTACTTATAAATGCATTTATCACACATCATACAATGTTTGGACAACAACTAGTAGGAATGCGTGCCAGGGTAGCCGTATCAACTCTAGTCTATAGAAAAGTAATTGTGAAACCACGTAACCATCCCATATAATAACATTTACAATTTCAGATGTTAAAGCTTAGTAAACAATCTCTTGGTGAAACAGCAGCAGGAAAAGTTGTGAACTTATTGGCTACTGATGTTAACCGATTTGATTTTGTTGTTATGGCTCTTCATTATTTTTGGATAGCACCCATACAAGTCTTTTTAGTTGCGTATTTTATATGGGACTTAGTAGGTATCTCCGCTCTAGCTGGTTTAATTACTCTAGTGCTGTTTACGCTGCCTGTACAAGGTGAGTATTAAAAATACAATTATTAATATTTAAATGTAGTGCAAA
Organism: Amphimallon solstitiale; assembly: GCA_963170755.1. Taxonomy (NCBI): domain Eukaryota; kingdom Metazoa; phylum Arthropoda; class Insecta; order Coleoptera; family Scarabaeidae; genus Amphimallon; species Amphimallon solstitiale. The sequence goes on from OY720679.1 coordinate 50,152,483, forward strand.
TCGCGTTAGCGCTTGCACTTAGCGACTAACGACGTAGTCTTTGCTTAAATGATAGACGAAGTTAAGATTCTATATGTCAATTACTAAACATTACTAAACTACTTAAAACATTAAAATATTAATAAACTTTAAATAAAATTATAACATATATTTGACAAATATATGGTACAGAAATAGTATATTAAGTATGGAGAACGGTAAGGGATGTTTACCGTTCGACATGCTTATAACGTTTTTTGCGCGATCAAAACTAAATTTCAATTCATTTCACTACACGGAATTATCGAAAATACTTGACAATAATTAATTAATTGGAATAGGCTATAATTATAAAAACAAAACAATTTCCATGACGTTTTTTCAAACATTCTGTTTTACAATTAGCGTCGTGTCACTTCAGTTTGTGTTTTCCGTGAAGTAATTGAAATCAGAGAAGAAATTATGATCGAGTCTGACTCAGACATTGAAAACAATTTTGATAACGACTTGGAACAAGCATGGGCTGCCGGGTGTTCCGGCGTAATACCCGAAAAATCGCGAGAACGCTACGAAAATACATACCGAGCTTTCAAGCAATGGTGAGAAACATAGAAAATAAGCGGTATGAATAAAAAAATTATGTTGGCTTATTTTGTACAAAGAAGCGAGAAGTTAAAGGCCCCTGGCAGTTTATGGGCTGAATATTCCATGCTGAGATCAACAATTTTTCTTCATGATGCGATTAAAATTTCGCAATTTACGACTCTTATTGCATTTTTGAAAAGGAAAAACGTGGGATTCAGACCCAAAAAAGCAAGCGTTTTCACCAGGGAAGACATGAACCGGTTTTTAGTTGAAGCTTCAGATCAAACATTTCTTATTCATAAGGTAAGTAAATTATAAATACCTATTTTCAAAATGTATGTTAATGGTGCATATTCATATTAAGGTGGCACTGATATTAAGAGTATCAGGAGCTTGCAGAAGAGAGAGTTATACAATATAACTATGAAGGATGTTGAAGATCGTGGTGAGTTGATTATTATAAAAATTCCGCAAACAAAAACCAATATTGAACGGACCTTCGCTCTTGTAAACCAAGATGAAAAAATTCATTATTTGGACATTTTTCGGAGGTATATTGAACTTCGAATAAGCAATGCTAAATCCGAACGTCTGTTTCTAGCTTTCCACAATTGTAAATGTAGAAACCAAGTAGTGGGGAAAGGAACAATTGGAAGGTGGCCGTCCAAAATTGCAGAATATTAAAATTATCGAATCCAGCTAGCTACACCGGCCATTCATTTCGACGTACATCAGCAACATTGTTGGCCAACAAAGGGATGGATATTCTAGGATTGAAGCGGCATGGAGGATGGAAATCTTCTAGTACGGCCGAGAGTTACGTTGAAGATTCACTTCAAAATGAAATACAATTTGCAGAAAAAATATTGTATGATGTTAGAGACACATCCTTCAGTATTCCTGATGGTGCACAAGAAGTGTCTTCTGATACTATTTCTTATGCAGCAGTTTCTACGAAAACAATAAGCAGTGAAATTAATTCTTTGTCATTGTATATTCATAATTGTAGTATAATAATTGCACCTTTAATTTTAATAGCAACAAATAAATTAACTAAACAATTTCTGTCCATATATCATCTTCATTCTCTAATTTTTAAAAGTCACAATTACTTACCGTTCAGCTGGACGGTAAGTGAATTACTTACCGTTTTGTTAGGTACAACAAACAGTAAGAACCACTTACTGTCATGGAAACATGCCTAGTAAATAATCAAAAAAGATTGATCGCGCAACAAACAATATTAGTGTATCCTTGACTACCCAGTAATTATATAAATGTAGCAGACCCAATATATCTATATCTTATTAAATTATTAAATGTTGCTATCACTAAATTTTGAATTTCGGTTCGGACAAGTTTCTCTATTTGTTTAGTTAGTTCCAGAATACTTCTAGTTTTGTTGTTTTGTTTTTTTGATCTTAAATTTTTGTTCAATAGTATTAAATACAAGAATCCTTTTCTTTCAACAAACATATATAGTTTTCAAAAGTCTATGTGGAGATTATAGTGGCCTATATATAGGTTAGACAATATTTGTCATATAGACCTAAATGACCACAAATAGTTATTTATTGTATAAGGGTTTTAGATAGCATATTATTCACGCAAGAATGTTTAAACGCGAGAGCTTGCTCGAGCGTTTAATTTTCTTAAGTGAATAAAATGCATCTAAAACCCGTATGCAATACAACGTTTTATCCACAATCACACTTATTTATAATCAGAATCGCCGAAATTTATGAAACAATGATCTGACATTTCGGTCTGACAGCGGCTGTCACCTCAAAAATCATTGAAATTTCGCATTAACTAAAAAAATATCGGGAGGTCTTGGATCGGTTACTATGTATTTTCGATTGTTTATCGACTCCATTTGTAAGCATTCATTGTTTAAAAGTGGAAAAGATGGAAGAGATTTGTGAGAGCGAGTTTATTCCGGAACAAATACTTGAAGAAGCTCAGAAAGCAACTTTAGATTTATTGCCGTGGAAGTCAAAGGACGCCTACGAAAAAGTATTTGCCGACTTCAATAATTGGAAAGAAAAAAGTGGTGTAAAAGGAGCGATAAACGAAGAGGTACTCCTAGCATATTTCTACAATGTTAATAAGAAGTTTGCGGCATCATCATTATGGACAAAGTATTCTATGTTGAAGACAACATTAAAAGTGCACAGAAATATAGATATCTCAAAATACAGCAAGTTGATCGCCTTTTTGAAAAGCAAGTGTCGTACCTACAAACCTAAGAAGGCCAAAATTCTTGAAAACAAACACATCACACAATTTTTGAAGGAGGCTCCAGATGAAAAATATTTGATGATGAAGGTAACACTTAGTTGTGATTTTTGTTTGTTTGCATTCAAACTTAGAGTTTTTTCCTTAGGTGGGACTTATAATGGGTGTAGCTGGCGCTTGTAGATGTAATGAGTTGACGTACTTGAAAATTGAAAATGTCGAAGATAAAGGAAAATATTTGTTTATTACGATTGCTGATACAAAAACCTACGTTTCTCGAAGTTTTACAGTATTGGAAGAGGGTTTTTCTGTTAACGCTCTGGACATGTGTAGGAAGTATATGCAATTACGCCCAGCTTCTATCGCTTCCCAGGGCAGATTTTTTCTACGATATACAGATGGAAAATGTACAAGTCAATCTGTGGGTATCAACACTATGTCAAGAATACCTGCTGCAGTGGCTTCTTTTTTGCAATTACGGGATGCTAGTTCCTATACTGGTCATAGCATGAGACGCTCTTCAGCTACATTATTGGCCAATGCTGGTGGCGATCTTATGGCCATCAAACGTCACGGTGGATGGAAGTCGTCTAATGTCGCAGAAAGCTACGTGGAGAATTGTTTATCAAATAAATTGAAAACAGGGGAAATGATTCAGAAAGAGACTGCGAAACAAGTTGCAATGAATCATACCGGTGAAACTTCTTGTGAAAGTTCAATTCCATCTACGGTTGAAGTTAATTTGTCTTCGCCAATAAAACAAAAGAAGAATAATAACCTTTTCTCTATTAGCTTGAATATCAATGTAAATCTTAATAAATAAATTCATTTTGAGAGTTTTATAGCGTGTTTTATGATTTATAAAACACTAGTGTTTTATAGACCCCATAAAAGGTTGCTAAGCAGTTGAATTATGACCGTATAATATAGTGATTGTGGATAATATTCTAAAAACACAACTCTAAATTTAATGAAACCGAAATTTTATGTAAAGAACAAAAAAACAAAAGTAGAAATATTCTGGAACTAATACAAATATAGAAACGTGATAATGCGGCAAATGTCCTAACCGAATTTCAAAATTTTTATTTATTATCAGATATATTATTAACAAACTGTTCTATTAATTTGATTTTTGAGTTCATTTCCAGTCGTTAAACAACGGGAAAAAAATTGTTTTATCAAAAGTTCGTTATTTAAGATAGTATAAGGTAGACAGTTTTATTACTGTGTCCGTGGAAACGTACAGGCACATCTTCTTTATTCTTACAGAATGTGATGGCTGTCCTGTTGAATCCCTGTTAAAAATAGGTGTTGTTTCATCGTAACGTGGTGTGACATATATAAAAGGCATTTCCTACATGTATTTCAAAAAGTGATGTTCAATTAAACACATCGTGACTGGAAATCTTCAATTCAAATTACAAGATAAACGTAACATCAATTTTATAATTGTACCACCTATTTTTTACAATTTCTTATTTAGATCTGCACTAAAACGTGAAATAAGTCTTTGACTGACAAGGAGTTGATAAAATCTGTCAAATATAGAAGCATAGAGTGAGGACGTCGACGAAAACTTGAAATGGAAGAGCAATTTAGGAGATGAAGGTGAGGAAACGATAAGCGATAAAATATTGACCCTGGGGAAAATATTGGAGAAGGAATCGAAGTTAAGGCGATTCTACTTTTTTAAATGAAACAGAAATTTTAATTTTTGCTGATATTTTTCTCTCCATACTGGAAGGTACAGCTAACGTAGATTCACAATAAAATAAAACAGATTTTATTGGCGTCACCCGTCTATAATGCAGACGGTATGTGTTTAAGACCATGTTTATGATTTTTAATATTTCTTAAAAAGAAATAAGGTGATATTTTAGACTGGTGATGTTTGCAAACATGTCTCTATGAGTGTGTGCGTATGATAAATTACACTGTCGGTATCAGACAAAAAAAATAAATATGTAACAAAAAAACTATGAAGCATTCAAAAAAGGATGTTAAAAAAAATGAGGATTTTCTGGATTTTGTTATACAATGTATAATTATAAAAAAATATGCATTTTCAATTAATAATAATAATAAACATTTATTTGTTAGAGTACATTACAGTGCATTGAATAACGTCAAATAAACTCATTTTAGGACCTAAATTAAAATGAAATACAAATACATATATACACATTAAAAAACAATTTTAAGAAAGTCACCAATGTTATACAGGATCCTATTTATCAATACATGGCACAATTCAGTCTTAAAATTATTTGTTGGTAGCAATTTATTCATTCATTTGGTAGGATTGTGCCTTTATGAATAATGATACTTCAAAGCGGTTTTATTTGCTATAATAGCAATTTTTTGGTATTGGGAGCGCCTTTTATATTTATTATGTATTATACAGAATGTTTCATAAGTTGGTGACTGACCATAGTTACAGTTTTTTAAATAGAACTTCCTGTCCTGTCCTCCCATTTTTTTTTCTTCGTATAATTATTAGATAAAAAGTAATAAGATAGTATAGGCCTAAAATCTAAAGTTTTCGACTTATTGTCGTTTTTCTGACAATTCAATGTTTTTCAGAAAAGTATATTTATTGAAAACAACGTATTAGATGGCCGCAATTTTTGGTAGTGTTGTTTATAACAAAAAGACCTAATACAGACATATTTTGTTTTTTTCAATTACAGTTACATGTGCAGAACTGGACTAAACTTACATTTGTGTCTAAAAGTCAACTGTATATCGTTTGCGTTTTGAGTTGCCTACTAAATTTCACACCAAAGACATACAGCATGTGTCAATTTTCATTAGCCATAGGCGACAACATGACACCCCTACTTTCCTTTCCAATGCGAGCGTGACCGATACAAGCTCAAGTTATAGCAGTAACTATTAGACCATTGACTTGGGTGTTTGTAATGCGTTTAGAAATAATATTTACGCGTTGGAAGGATTTGTTTTTCTTTTTCCTTTCAGTAAATGCAGAGAATTATTAAGCTGCATGACACACACAAAAGCGTAATTCTAATAAAATTAAAAATAAGGTAAATAAAAAAGGATTCTGAAAATAATAATAAACTAGTACATCAGGAGATCGCGGCGGCCATTTAATGTTTCCCGTTCCAGTAATAAGACGGCTTTTATGGCAGACTAGATCGCAACGTGTTCGCAGCTAAAGATTGAATGTAAAATCTGGTGGAGAGATCGGAGAAAGTCGTTGTAATGTCGATTGTTGCCGGGATTGGTGACGGAGAGTAGGGTGACACACGTTGCCACATATTATTTGTATACGTATAAATCGCACGTAAACATTGAACTCCTATAGCTAATGAAAATTGACACATACGGTTATAATGGGTTATTATTTCAAAGTTCTGAGTTATTTTCATTTTTTTGATATAATATTGTCAGTTTCTTGGTTATATATGAATATGCAATAGTATACGGTAACATTATTTTATTTTAAAAAGTTGCTTCTCAGTTTACAAGCCTAATTTGTTGATGCTAGTTAGTTTAAATTAATTGAAGTGACTTCATAATGAACCCTTCTAAAGAAAAGCTTATAATACGATTTTTGTACTGAGGGAACGTCAAACAAATTATTTATTATCCCAGAGAGTTTACCGTACTAGTAGTGTTGCTTATCTAATACACGAAAATGAAAATATGTGATAAATTATGCTTTTTTTAACGGAATACGTAAATGCAAATATACACTGTACAACAAAAAAAGCTGTGCGGGAGCATATACGGCAAAAATTTAGAAATACGAGTGCTCAACTACTTACTTATGTCGATTAATTTCGGAAGCATGCTCGAAAATGTAAAGAAGCGAATGGATACAAGTTATAACCTTTACTAATTTTAATGTTTATGTTTATTGTTTTTTTATAATTTCCCTTTCACTAATTAGTCATCCATTCACAGATCCGGTTTCTGAATCTAATAGAATTAAGTTATTAATTTGTTTGGCTTAAAATTTGTTTGTTGTACTATAATCCATATATTTTATGATATACACTGCTGGCATAGAATGCATTCTAAATAAAATATATTAATTTGTTGTATGAATACAGGTAGGTATAGAAATGAGACATTTACTGTATATTTACAACACCTAATCGAAGAATGTTGCTATTTTTATATGCCGTCCTTAATTTGCAGCTTTAGAATTTCAGCAAGGTAATGATTATAATAAAAATCGTGCAACCGTTTTTGCATGTTTTCTTTAAAAAAAATTTCATCCCGAAAAATTTTTTCAAAGAGTAAGCCTTTTGGTGTCCAAAATATAAAGTAACAATATTTTCGTTCAGTTATGTGCAATTGACCTTGAACTTGATAAAAATAATTATCATTTCGTTTTAGCGAAAATATGTTACTTTCAAATGTGGCAAACTTTATTTTATTTTTAATAATAGCATCCTCTGGTGTATCCAAACGGGCATTATAAGGGCATTTGATTTCAATTAAACCGTCATCATTTATAAGTCCATCCGGACTAGCTCCTAGAAAACAAGCATCATTTTTTCCAACAAAAAAACCACATTCTTTAACTTCATTACCAATTAGGTCTGAAAACTCTTTCCTAGCTATAGGTTCGTGGTCTTTTCCATAATCGGTGTAAGTGTTGCCAGTAAATTTTGAATGTAGCATTGCTTTGATAACTTTTTTTGGATTTGTTGTGCTTCTCATTTTACAAATTTTTCCAAATGAAGATGCAGTTTTCTTCTCTCAGAAAACCACAAATTGGAAAAGGATTGCTCCACAGTTGCTGAGGACAACTGACTAATTTCGCTTTCTGTTTGTAATAGTGTCTTTAAAAATGAGGTTTTCTTTTTCTCCAATTCTTCTGGATCTATGTCCAATGCATGAACATTGACTCCATAGTCGTCATTATCGTCCGAATCACAATATTTTTTTCTAGAAGAATTATCATTAGCCTGTGAACAATTGAAGTTGTGATACATTCGTTTTCTGCTACGGTTTTTTTCACGTCGCTTTACCAGCTGTTGCGTAAATTTGTTTGTATGAAACCCAGGACTCTTCTTTGTTATTGCCTTATGGACCACAGCATGAAATAACTCTCTGCTGTTCACAGAGAGTCCTGCCAAATGACATCTCATTTCGTAACCTCCTTTCTTGGAATAGTCAACTCGCTTTCCGCCCACAAATTTTGCTAACACAGAATTGTAGCGTTCAGCACTATTATTAGTCATATTTCTTATTAAACTAGAGCTGTGTTGTGTCAACCTATTTACATACGACATAATGTCATTAAAAAGACCGCAACTTTTCATTAAAGGGGTCAAGTTCTTCTCATTCGGTTTCCGTCCTTTACAAAAATACTCGTCACAAGTTTCATGATCTCCAAATACATGCTTGACACTGTTAATAATGTCTTTCTTTAAATTCTTAATCTTTTCCACGTGTTCACAATCTTGAGATCTTCTATGTTTGATTGCACAATCAACAGAAAGACGGAGTCTTCGGATATTATTTTTCAAATAATGCCTTAAAAATATGTCTACCTCAGTACCTTTAGAGCTAAACCGTTTTAGGGCCAAGTCTTTAAGTTTAGTGACGTAATTCCTCAGAAGGTGATTAGAACATTCCACCTTCTGTACTACAAGTGACCCGTAAGGTTTCGCGCTTAAAATTTTTCTGTGCACACTGGAGTCACCGTCGCCAACCAAATATGCATATTTCACGTTATGAATTTCCATGCTTAGTTTGAATCCTTCTAGTATGATATCGCTTTCCATGGCTGAGCTTGATTCCTCCCAGTTTTTAAAACAGCGATGAGGCTTATCCTTATCTTTCTTGCACATAATACAGTATTTGTTTCGTATTCCCAAAAAAAGGATTTTGCCCGTCTTTTCCCCAACTATGCATGCTGCTCCTGATTTAGCGTTGTAATTAGATCGATAAGATCGCTTACACCACGCACCATCTGCAATCACAGTTAGAAGTGGTACATTATTTTCGTCTACTTGTCCACACTCTCTTGCAAGTTTGGCTTCCTCCTTTCCTGCCTCCATCATGGATTGCCAACATTCAATATCAAAGATTTCATTCATTTTATCTTCAATTTTTTTATATAAATTATAAGATATTCCGGGCATATTTAGAGAACTAGCTAGTTCATTAAGTTGGGAAAATCCGCCACCAACGTTCACAATTCCTGTCACTGCAGCACCATTGGTATTTAATTTACCATCATTTCTATCACTGTCCACTGTATGTTCCACTTTGCACATTTCACACTTCAAAATGAATTTAGATATGAATCCACTTCTGACTTCTCGAATGAACTTGACATCACTGGAATTGCAGGAGAAAAGGTTATGGTGTTGAAAATTCATGGCTTGTTCAAATAGAAAAGAAACATTTACTAAACGCCTGCCACCCATGCGAGACCCATGTTGTTTTCAGTTCTAAAAAAATTCAACAATTTTACATTCACATTTTTAGTTTATACCTGTTATGGATGTACCTTATATCGTCATCGTCTTTATTTAAAGCATGGACAATTGTTTCGTCGACATCCTCATTATTGGTAAAATCCACGGAAAAATCTAACAGTCGTGGCGACGGTGTTTCGGCCATGGAAGTGCTTGGAATCGGGGTGGTTTGAATCGGATCTACATGTGTGAATGAAGACCTGATTTCGACAGGAGTCTTACTTTGCCGTTGCAAATATTCATGTCTAAAGATAATCGTTAGTTGATTATGAATAGATTTTATTATTGATAAGGTGATAAATAATACAAATGTGTATAGTGATTTTGATGTTTACAAACAAGCAACAGTTCTTAATTATGTAATGAACAATGTTGTAAACATTGTTAATTACAAAAATGAATATTTTTGCATTCAGAGCCCTAACATTATACAAAATTAGTCATAAAAAACAGAACATCTTTTCGCTTAATTTTGTAGGCCAGTGTAATTAGTTATCTACACAAATGTAACAATTAATATTTAAATTTACCTGAACAATTTACCCATTTTACGCCGACTTTTCCTGGGTTTGGAAAGACAAATTTGAGATTTCTTACCCATTCTTCCCACAAAAACACAAGAGAATATAAATAATTTTCTAACACGTCAATCATTCAAACTACCACTGAACTGAAATATATTCTGATTTTAATTTAAATCTCCTCACATTTTTATTTATTTTATAACACTCATAAAACCAGGTGTCTGCCGAGGTCCGACGGCGATAGAGATCGCATGTAAAGGATAGAAAACTAACTCCAGCATTTGCACGCTTCTGCAAGGCCTACATTTTAATAATATTATTTAATTAGTTGACAAGATAACATATTTATAATTGCGGGATGTTGTAGGTAAAGCTTCAAGGAACTTTCGTAACTTATTGAATTTTGATGTAAGTCTTCCTTTTTAACCATAAATATTGTTAAAAGTAAGGTGATTTTAATGAACTTTACGATTTTATTACAAAAGAATGTGTACTTAATTTGAAAAACAAATAAGTTAGGAAAATTATGGATTCATCACAGATGCACTATAAAAAATTTCAAGGGTGTACATCAATTGGTATTGCCGTAGTTTTGTTAAGAAAACTATTGAAAATAGGTCGAAATTCGACCGGGTAGTATCGCCTTAAGGACATGCAGGCAGAAATAGAATCTGAAAATGAAAGTCAATTATAAATATTTCATCAGCATTTGAATGCATGGTAGTAAAAACAACTTATATGCGACTCAGAGAAATAGCGAATTTTTACCTACAACCCATACTGTCGGTATCGTTACTATTAAGTGTAATTATCATTACCTAAAGATCAGGTGGTATTGCTAACAAAACTTATCCACATTACTTGTCTGCAATAGTTGACCGTCAACCGATTTTTCAAATTGCGAAAGCATCTACTTCGTAAATTTTGAAGAAGATGTAGATAATAATGACATTCTAAAAAATATCACCATTATATGACACAATAACAAATAAAGAGATTTCACTGAGTCTGGATATTGATCTTTGCGTTGACAAATAAATATCCTGCAAGGAAACCCTCAATATCAAGCAATATATAAAGAATAAACAAATGGGATATCAAATGTTTTATTTCCTATGTGTAAAAAAAATTGGTCTGTATTACGATTTTGTCATATATCAAAGAGTTACAACAGAAGTGACTAAAAACTTTGCTGATATTTTTGGAAGTGGTATTGCTATTACTACGCATTATAATACATGCAACACAATTGTATGCTATCTACACCGCAAGAATAGTCAGATTTACAAAACCACCCTTCTACAGTAACTAAGATGAATGTCGTCGTGACAGCTTTCAAGAACTCAAAAGAAAGATAAAATTATAATGACCAAATGGTTTGATAGCAAAAGTGTTGTGATAGCGAAGAGACCTAATTTTATAAAAGAATATAACTGTTGGGAGGAGACGACAAATTAGATTTCCTTACAATTTTGTACACAACTTTCATTAAACCCAAAAAATGGACTCTGAGGATGTTTGACTATACACACGATTTATTTTGCACCAATGCGTTGTTGAAGTACAAGAAGCAAGTTGAGGATTTGCAAATTTCCACAAAATGATATGGCCTTAGAGCCTGCGTTGCCGAGGGCTTGATCAGGTTCAGTCAAATATTTGTGAAAAAAGTTGGACTTTGGATCAACATTGCGATCTAGCACACCAAAACGTCAAAATTCCCGATTATTATCAAAGACCCCCAAAAATGACAGTACATCATGTGAAGTTAGAATTTTTTCCAAGACGAAATATGATCAAATGGAACATTTGTCTTCGTCCTATAATAATACTTACGCATCTACGTGCAAACATGAACATTAATCAGGACAAAGTCGTGTCCTGTGCTTAAATGTAATGTGCATTTATGTCTAAATAAATCAAAAATCAGTTTTTTTTAGATACCATGTTAAATAATAGCATAAAATAATATAAAACGTTATCCAAAATATCGGATTCAAATTATTTGGTTTGTCCCTTATTAACAATAGATTCAATTGGATACATCGTTTTTCTCAAAAATTAAAAGTTAAAACAAAATAGCATACAAAGGAACACACAAATAATGTGTCTTACGGCACCAAATTTCAGAATTTTTGACCGCAGGAAAATATGTCGTAACCCGGAAGGTTAATATGTACATATTAAAAAGGAAAAAGCCAAAAATTAAACTAAAATGCCATTGGGTCTTATCATGAACTTAAATCCTAATTTGTAATAAGTTAACAAAAATATCATTATTAATAGCGTGTATGCCCTCCTCTTGCAGCAATTCACGCTGCTAATCTTCTTGGCATGCTTGAGATTAAGTTTCAGATCCTTTTTTGAGGTATCTGTTCCCATTCTTGAACAAGCATGTAAGAGAGCTCATCAAGTGTTACTGGCGGTCTCGGTGCGTTTTTAATTTTATTGCCCAAGTGATCCCAGATATGCTCAATAGGATGGAGATCAGGGCTTTTGGCAGGCCACTTCAAACAGTGGATATTTGCATATCTCAACAGAGCTGTGACAATGTTAGCTGTATGAGGTTTGGCATTGTCTTGCATAAAAATGAATCCATTGCCGAAATTTTCGGCAAATGATTGAACATGGGGTACAATAATTTCGTCTGCATATCTCCTTGCTGTTAGCGACCCATTTCGTATTAAAACCAATTATGTACGACCATTATATTGTATGCCAGCCCAAACCATTACAGACCCCCCACCAAATTTATCAAATTCTCGAATGTTACATAGTGCAAATCGCTCACCTGGTTTTCGTATGACACGAACACGGCCATCATTCCCGTTTAACCCTTTATCGCCCGACGGGACTTTTAAGTCCCGTAAAGTTTCAAAGTAATAAGAATCATAACGCAAGCGTTTATTTATCTTACTGCCTAACGGGACGAACCAGTACATATATTTCTAGCTTTTGTGTCTAGATGGCAGCACCATAGTGAATGATTTTGGAGTTGTGCCAGATTATATTTTCTACTGTCATACCATAACCTGACTGTGTGACCAAGGTAAGTTGACTATTCTTTTCTACTGTTGATAGCATCGTTTGATTAATAAAATTGGAATAATTAGGTAATTCATATTGTGTATTTAGGACAAGAACATTTATGTTTCGAAAAATTACTGAATTAATAGTTTCATAGCCATTTACAAAATGTGTACCCTACAGTCCCGTCGGGAATAAAATGGCTACATATTTTCTATATTCGCCAATTTCTTTTTGTTTTGTTTTTTTAGGTATTTTTTGCTAGAGACATCGAACATATGTAAAATGGAACGGAATCATTGGACACGGACGCTTACTGATGCTGAATTATTACGCGAAGCAGAAAATATAGAAGAAATGCTCTATAATTTGCCCGATGTTCACGCAAATAGTGACGTTGGCAGTGATCAAGAAATAGATGAAATTGAGGAAGTTGAGCCAGAGGTCAATTCAGATGACCGCTAATGATGCACCTGAGCCAATTAGAAAATGGAAAAAGAAACATTGCAGGGAACGTGACATACCATACAGTATTAGAGATGGTGCGAACTTCGATATTTTTGCCGCATGTGATACCCCTACTGACGTCTTTATTACCCTTATAGAGCCTGCATTGGAAAATATAATTTACCAAAGTAACTTATATGCAGTGCAGAATGGCAAAGTATTAAATTTGAATAAATGTGAGTTATTGGCTTTTTTGGGAATAAATCTCTTCATGGGGTATCACATACTACCAAGTTGGAAGCACTACTGGAGTACAAGCGAGGATTTGTGTGTTCCATATGTTGCAAAAGTAATGCCCCGGAATAGGTTTGAAAAGATTTTGCAGAATTTACACGTCAATGATAATAAGACATTGCCAATATCTAATAAAGATAAAGCTTACAAAATTCGACCTATGATAGCAACACTGAATGAACAATTTTGTAAGTGCAGTAATGGCACAAGAGAATTGAGCATTGATGAATCAATGATTTTATTCAAGGGGCGCAGTTGCCTCAAACAATATAATCCGATGAAGCCCATAAAACGAGGATATAAGGTTTGGACAATTGCAGACCAGAATGGTTATATATTGGGCTTTGATTTGTATCAAGGTAAAAATGAAGAGTTGCAGGAAGAGTTTGCAAAATTTGGGTTGGGAGAACGTGTTGTTCTTTCCCTTTCAAAAAAATTTTGGAACCAGAACAGAAGGTTATTTTTCGATAACTACTTTACATCGATACCATTATTGGAAAAACTCCTCATGGAAAACACGTTAGCATGTGGTACTATCCGCACCACACGGAAACATCTGCCACAGGACATGCAAGCTGAAAAAGCAATGAAAAGAGGCGACTATGACTACAGATTTTCTTCGACGAATGTAGCATATTTTACTTGGAAAGATAACAAAGTTGTGCACTTTGCATCTAATTATCATGGAAATGAAGAAGCTGAGGCTAGAAGAAAGGCAAAGGATGGATCATATGTTGCCATTAAATGTCCAAAAATTGTCAACGATTTCAACGCAAGTATGGGAGGAGTCGATCTTGCAGATCAGCTTAGAAGTACATACTGTGTCGACAGAAAATCCAGAAAGTGGTGGCACCGTATCTTTTGGGGCCTCATAGATATAACATTTGTGAATGCCAGCATTATCTCAAATCAATTATTTGAGAAGGTAACACCGCTAGAATTTCGTAGATCACTGGCAACTGGATTGATGAATCAATCAGAAATTTTTTTGCAAAGAAATTACAATAGACCGTCAAGTTCTACACCACCCTGCAGTACGTCTTCATCTTCCTGTCAGAGAAAACGACGAAAGTACAATTATAGTGTTCCCAATGACATAAGAACAAGTAAGTTGGGAAAACACTGGCCAGTTTTTACTGTCACAAGAGGGAGGTGTGAAATGTGTAGCTCTAATGCCATAGAATCTAGACCGCAATCAAAATGTTGTACCTGTAATGTTTATTTATGTTGCAATAGCAAAAAAAACTGTTTTGTAGAATATCATGAAATAAATGTTTAAATAAATTTGTTTTGGAAATAATGGTGTTTACTTTGACTTGCTTATTCCTCACGGGACTCTCATGTCCCACCACCAAAAAAATAATAAAACGGCACTCTAATATTTTCAAAAAAAATAAGACTTCTTTTTGAGCATATGTTTCTTAGTACTAACAAAAAATACGGCTTAATTCGAAATAAAACGCAGGTTGGGCAATAAAGGGTTAAGAGGAATCTGGACTCGTCCGAAAACAAAACACAGATTTATTTGTATTTAGAATTCCAGCAACTTCTCTTTGTGCATATCCTTCACGAAGAAGAATAATTATTTGGGATACTTCTTCTGGCGTCTAGGCATATTTAATTAACTTAATGCAAACAACTTCACTAAATATCGAAACAAAAAGCACGATTTATTAATTAAATGACATAAAAAGCTGTCAACAATTAGACCATTTTGTTAACATTTCGTTTCATAGCAGCGAATGTCTTGCTACTGTTAATTGTTTCATAGCACACTATTTGGATTGTGTTTAATAAACGTCAGTTTATGACATGTTAAAAGCCTATTAAAATTAACTTGTAAATTAGAAATGTTATTTCAAGTTTATTTGGTGGTCTCTGAATTTTGTCCACAAGTGTAATACGGCGTTGTAATAATTTTCACTTTCAATTGAGTGTTTTAAAACTACATACCATCAATTAGAATCAAAATAAAATTAATTTATGAATTTCTTTAAAATAGAACACTGTGGCTCACAATAATAATAAAAAGTAAAAATTCCCACTCTTTTCATCAGTTTTCTGTGAATTGTGACATTTCACAAGCATAAATAACTTATGTAGTTACCAACTAAGGTGAACTGGCATTATGTCATTTCACCTCAGTTGCTAGTTAGTATAAGTATATACTTTGTACTTGTGAAGCTTCGATGTTGATATAAATTGAGTGTTTTTTGAGAGAGAAATTGCCGAAAAATATCTTTCTTTTGATAACCTATTGCTATAGTAAAAAGTAATTTGACATTTTTTTTTCAGTGACTATGGGTAAATTTTCTGCCAAATTCCGCCGTAAAATCGCTGTCAGAACTGATTTTAGAGTTAAAAGAATGAACGAAATCATATCAGCCATACAAGTAATCAAAATGTATGCGTGGGAAAAGCCATTTGAAAAGCTGATAAGTGTAGCACGTCTTAATGAGATCAAAATGATCAGAAAAGCGAACTACATACGCGCAATCTTCTTGAGTTCCATGGTATTCATTGAAAGGACTACACTGTTTCTTACGCTAATAACACTTGTTCTAACCGGAAACCCCTTGACTTCAGATGTCACGTATACAGTAAGTCCTTACTTTAATTTGCTGCAAATGAGTTTAGCCATATTTTTACCGATTGCAATACAAATGTCCTCAGAGTGCTTAGTGTCTATCAGGCGTTTGCAAGAATTTTTAGAGCTGGATGAAGTTAAAAAATCCAACATCATTAAGACCGACGACAAAAGCATAAATGTCAATCATGTGAACGCTAAATGGTCTGAAGAATCGGGCATACTAAACGATGTAAGTTTTACGGTACGTCCAGGTAAATTGTGTGCTATAATTGGTCCAGTAGGATCCGGTAAAAGTTCAGTACTTCAATTACTCCTTGAAGAATTGTCGACAGCATCGGGCGAAATTAAATTGGGCGGAAAGGTATCTTATGCGTCTCAAGAACCTTGGCTCTTTGGATCTTCTGTCAGAGGAAATATCTTATTTGGACAAGAATATGATAAACGCTTATATAATAAAGTAGTAAAAGTCTGTGCATTAGAAAAAGATTTCAAGCAGTTTCCGTATGGTGACGCGACCTTAGTTGGTGAAAAGGGAGTATCTCTTAGCGGTGGCCAACGGGCAAGGATAAATCTGGCAAGAGCCGTTTATAGAAAAGCCGATATATATCTTCTTGACGATCCTCTCTCTGCTGTAGACACACACGTTGGTAAACATTTATTCGAAGAATGCATTATGAATTACTTAGGCTCCAAAACGAGAATTCTTGTTACTCATCAGTTGCAGTATCTCAAAAAAGCAGATACGATTGTTGTATTTAATAACGTAAGTAGTGATAATATTGTTTTTTATTTACCACTTATTTGGATACGTGTTGTTAATTCTAGGGAAGAATCGAAGCTCAAGGTACATTTGAAGAGCTATCAAAATCGAAGACTGATTTTACCAAGATGTTAATAGCAGCTGATGAAACTATTGAAAAGACCATTGAAGAAGTTGCTAAAAGCAAAGGAGCTCAAAGGACTAGAAAAGGATCTGCCGTATCAACAACAGTAAGAGCTATATAGCTTTAAGAGCGAAATTTTTACGTTTTATTTTAACTTAAAACGAGTATGTATGATGAACTAATTAGTAAACGTTACGTATCTTTATAATGCGGTAACGATAACTTAGTTTCTAAATTTAGGATATGTAGAGAATATTCTGTATGCTTTATACCATTAATTTGATGGGAAATGTAGTTACGTTCTCCATGAATAATTTGTAAACTTTAACTGGTATAGTAACAACTTGCGCGAATTAAATATATATATTCGTATGAAACTACGTGACAGGTACAAAAAAAGAAGCATATAAATTATATAACAAAAGTAGAAATAAATTTAAAAGTGCCATAACTGCAGGGACCTTTTAAAACACTGCACCATTTGGTCTAGGATGTAGGAAAAAAACTGCAGACTAAAGAAACCTGCATCACAGTGCCACAAAACTAAAGGTCTTTAGTTGTTAAGATCCAAGCAACAGCCTCTGGGGTTAAATTATGTAAATCTGTGTATCCAAATTCAAACTTAGCTAGAGGACATTCTTCAACAATATGTTTAACTGTTTCAATCTCAGCTCCGCAATCACACGCTGGACTCGCAATCACATTCCACTTGAACAACATATTATTGCACCTTCCATGACCCGTTCTAAGACGATTCAACTTACACCAAATTTTTCTTGGTTGTGTAAGCCAGGAACTTCAATCAAAGGATCATCTATTAATTGTTTGTTAAACACTTCACATTCTAACCAAATAGATTTCCACCGGTCATTAATCGACAATGGTTGATTTAGGAAATCTTCCTTCCAAATTGGACTACGTGATTTCAATCTATAAGATGGTAAGTTCTGAAGATCTTGAGTAATTAAACATAAATTAGGAAAATTTTGATATTTATCCCAACACCGTTTTAAAGCCAATTTTCTTCTTAAATGCTGAGGATAAATTTTAGCTAGGACGTTGAGCCATGGAAATGGAGTAAATGTTACTGTGCCCGTAATAATTCGAAGTGTACAATTTAACTGAATATCTACTTTACCAACATGTATGCTATTCATCCAAACTGCACTACAATATTCAGCAGCAGAGTACACTAATGCAAGAGCGGGCGTACGTAAAATGTCTGCATGAGCTCCCCAATTTGAACCAGCCAACTTCTGTAAGATATTATTTCTTGTTTTAATCTTCATACGCAATTTATCAATATGTTGTTTATATGTTAACGATGTATCCAGAGTAACTCCTAGGTATGTTGGATTAAAATTATGTCTTAGAACGGTACCATTAAAAGATACTACAAGTTTTTTTATGTTTTTCGTTATTCTTAAGATGGAAACAAGAAACTTCTGACTTAGGTAGGTTAGGAGATAACCTCCATTTTCTAAAATAATCACTCAGAATCAATAGATCTTTGATTAAATTAACTTCAATTTGATTGAAATTATTGTGTTGATAAGCAATTGCCATGTCATAAGCGTAAATGAATTTTCTAGAAGTCGTATCTGGTAAATCACTTGTATATAGATTAAAGAGAAGAGGGGATAATACCGATCCTTGAGGTAAACCATTATATAATATTTTAAATTTACTACTTTCTCCATTGATAAAAACTCTAAATTTACGATTTGTAAACATATTTTCCATAAGTTTAATTAAATTACCATTAGGCAACACATTATATAATTTTAAAAATAATCCATCTAGCCAAACTGTATCATAAGCAGCTGTTAAATCAATGAAACTAATTCCTGTGTTCAAATTATTTTGAAAACCATTCTCTATATAATTTGTTAAAGCTAAAACTTGATCACAGCAATTACGATTTGGTCTAAAACCAGCTTGCTCTATGGGAAAGATATTTTCCATAATTGGAGAAATTCTGTGATATAATAATTTCTCTAACATCTTGTAACATACTGATAATAATGAAATTGGTCTATAACTGGAAGCAACATCTGCTGGCTTTCCTGTCTTCAAAACAGCTACAACTTTTGCCTTTTTAAATTCAGTAGGAACAATACCATTATTTAAAATATTATTATAGAAACACAACAGCCAATTACGAATTAAATAATTATCCATAACCTCTTGATATAAACCAATAACTTGCGGTCATTACTATTATTTTTGTAATACTTGCAATAGTTGGATATAATAGTAGTAAACATAATGATATTAAAAAAACAACAAAAACGACCATGTCGGGAAGAGTATATTACAAGTGAGAAATCTATCAACGATATTAACTATACTTTACAAATAAGTAATGCAAATATATTCACAGGTTAGTTATAAGGTACGTAAGTGCTGCCGCCATATACTAATGAGTTCGAAAAATCCTTTTTGATACTTGAATATACTATTAAGGAACACCTGCAGTGCCATAAATGATTATAATGAATATTTATTATTTAAAAAATTCCTCAAAATTTACCCGTTTCCCCCCTTTTAATTGTCTATGCCCTCTTAAGCTTCGCGTCTGTACTGAAACGCCTTAAACGACGATGTATAGTCTACTATTATTCTTTTCATACTGTTATTCACAGTTACTACTATTATTCTTTTCATAATAATGAATAATGTTTTCTCTGTCACTGAGTAATTTCTTCATTCAATCAAGTAATGCTACCAGCATTTTTATCGGTTTTATCACATTTTAACTGCTGGAACATTGTTCTGGTTTGTTTAGGTAGTATAGACAAAAGAAATTGACGGGTCCTAAAAAAATCACGTCTACGATTCATGTATAGCCAAATACTTTCATAACCATCTGGGAGCAAATTGGTTAAATATTGAGATAAGGAGAAAATATCTAACGCTACTGTTTGCTGTCACTACATGAGCAGGATTTTTATTTTTCTTAAAAGTTACATAAACATAACTCTTATACTTAATTTCTTGTAGTTATTTGTATCTGACTGCAGTGGTGCACCTGAAAGATATGTACTTCAAGTTGTTGACTGATATGATGATATTACTAAATTTTTATATTGTTTTAAAATTAGTTTCTTTCAGTGTTCAAAATTCTAATTATAATTTGCTGCTTTTAGCACTGATAAATTATTTAATTAGGTAAACTTTAAAATTAAAAAAACTAAAATTTAACTAAACAATTATCAATGCTAAAAGTAGAAAAGTGTAATTAGAATGATGGTGTTACCTTTTATTATTACAGTCTTGAATTTGTTTTTTATTTTTCCCTTTTATATTCTTATGTTATATTGCAGAGTATTGAATCCAGCGATCAAGAAAAACCCGAAAGATTGGAGGAAGAAGTAATTATTCCAAATACATCTGTGTTATGGGATTACATAGCCGCAGCTGGTAATATTTGTGTGATTTTATTTCTGGGAACAATCATGCTTACAACTCAAATTGCCTCCAGTGTTACTGATTATTTCGTGAGTTGGTGGTACGATACATGAATGCTAATACAATTCACCATACTATAAGCATTTTCTTTCAGGACAGAAGAAGAGGAAAGGAAATATTTTGAGTCTGTAACTAATGATTCTAGGTCTCTACAAACATTATTTTTAGACGTTGATAATGATGCAATTCATACAGTAAAAGGTGTTTTTGAAACATCTTCGTCAAACGCAAGCTGGACCAGTCAGTACTTTCTGAAAGATGGTCTAAATGATTATTCCGACAAAACATCCATTTATATTTACACCAGCCTTATAATTACTCTCGTAGTGTTGACTATAATGAGGTCATATATATTCTTTAGATGTGCCAGTAATGCGTCCAAAAATATGCATGCAAAAATGTTCAGCTGCTTATTAAAAACACCAATGAAATTTTTCGATACAAACCCAAGCGGTAGAATTCTAAACAGGTTCTCCAAAGATACTGGTTCTATGGATGAAACTCTTCCAAGAATATTGAGCGAAGCGATACAGGTCACAAAACTACATAAATTAACGTTTTTCTTCACTTGAATTATTATTTTCAATTATATCTTACAGATTTCAATGACCATATTAGGATCGGTTATTTTAATTTGTATTGCAAACTATTGGATGGTCATACCTATTATTATATTGGCAATATTATTCTATATCTTACGGAATTGGTATATGCTTACAGCAAAAAGTATAAAACACGTTGAAGGAGTAGGTAATCACTATAATCCTGTAATATGAACAAGGCATAACCATAGATGTGACGCCTCTTAATTCTAGCTAAGAGTCCAGTGTTTTCTTTGCTAAATTCTACATTAAATGGAATATCAACCATACGGGCATTTCAATATCAAAAAGAACTCATTCATGAATTTGATGGGCATCAGGCGAGTATATAAACTATTTATAAAATACGTCTTCATTGTTTAATATTTTTAGAATGTACACACGTCTGCTTGGATTTTATCAATAGCGTGCATGTCTTCATTTGGTTTGTGGTTAGATATCTTCTGTGGCATATTTGTAGCGATAATTTCTTTCAGTTTTGTAATACTCAGTGAAGGTAAGTAAGGGATTGTTATATTAATTGGTTAATGATGGTGTTATTAAATTTCTTCTTTATAGGCGATAGAGTTAGTGGTGCCATAGCTGGATTGGCTATTTCTCAATCTTTGTCTCTAGCTGGTATGTTGCAACATGGCATGAGACAAACCGCGGAAGTTGTGAATCAATTAACAAGTGTTGAACGTATTATGACGTATGCTAAATTAGAAAGAGAGGAAACATTAGATCCTTCTGAAGGTATAAGTCTTTAATATAAAACAGTTGTATTTTGTTGATTCCACAATAATGCTCTTATTGAAGAAGTTCACATATTATCTAATGCGAACGTATATTTTTCATTTTATCTAAAACTAGCAAGAATTTGTAGATGGTAGGTGTATGTTCACAAGTGATGTTACGCGCATTATATGTCAAGATAATTGAATAAATATAAAATAATCACGCATCTAAAAATGAAGAAATAAAAGATTTCATAATTAGTTTTGAGGGGTATATGTGTATATGTGTTTAACATCTTTATGCCTCAACAGATACTACTTACGAGGTCGAGTTGTAGGTCCTTTTAAAGACAACTAAATTTCAACATATTTCGTCATGAGTTAAGAACAAAATTAATTGTGAAGCGATGCTATAATAAATATCAAAACTCCCCATATAAATTGCTCACGATCTTCAGAAGATTCTATTATATGGGTTGAAACCACAAAAAGTAATTCGGGCACACGATTGCCTCCATAACCCATTTTTGATTACAGATCTTTGGAAATCAAATTGGTAAGAGTTTGGTCATTTAATGAACAATAGAGAAACTCATGGTAATTTTAATCACCTAAGATTAGGTGAAAGAAAGCACATTAATATGTTATACCACTGACAAACCTATATGTAATATTTCGAGACTATGATGAGGTTTTTTGCCATTATATTAATATATATATATATTTATTTATGTATTTAATTCCGCTTTATACAGGCTTAATTTTAAATAGCGTCATTAAAAAACGGGGGTGAAAGAAAAATATGAGTAATGCCCGTGCAAAAAAAAATCGCCATCCAATGTGCGCGCAATGACGTGAACTGATTTTTCTTTCCTTGAGTCCGAGCCTGTCGCAGTTAATATACAAACATATTGTTATGGTTTTTAATATCCATACAATATATTGATTTACAATTGTGTTATTACATATAATTTTTCAATTCTTAAAAGTATATTTTTTATCAATGTAAAGAATTAATTATTTAAATGTTCATTTGATGTTCATAGGTTGATGAGATTTTTGTGTTGATCTGGTTGTCGTAGAGGAAAAATAAGGTTTTCTTTCTTCTATGTTTGTATTTCTAGAATCTGTTAAAGAGAAATTAAAAAACATTATTATTATTGTCAAATATGATGTATTATATTTTATGTACAAAATTGTTTAATTAACGATGATATGACGAGTATTGTAAACGTAAATAATTGATTTAGAGTATAAACTAATTGGAATTAAATTTCCCGCCATAATTTGAACAGGTGTTAATGAAAGAAATATTTTGACAGTTCCTGAAATGAGAATTTATAAATTGAATGACAATTGTGTGAAATGCTTTGAAATTAGGTTTTTTTAAATGTAAAAAGAATAATTAATACACGTAGTAATAAATTATAAGGATGTAAATATTCGAAAGTAAATAGTAAAGAGATATTTTGAATTATAAAGGTAGGTGTAGATTTCTGATTGGAGAATTTAAAAAATTGTAAAAGGGTTGCTTAGGAATTTAGATTGGAAAAAAAAACAACGGGGAGATGAAAAATAATTTTCATACGACGCGGTTATTTTTATCTTTGAATAAAAAATAATTCATTGATAATTTCTAAAATACAGCGAATTTTGTGCTTAAAAGCGTTGAAAGTTATTAATTTAACAAAGTCAGAGTGAATAAAACAGTAAACAGTGAAAGAAACATACAAAATTTATGTGATATCTATAAAATATAGGTAGCAAAATTGATAGATAAAGGAAAGGAATATTTAAAAGGTTGAATTATAATTTATCACGAGTACTTACATAAATAGAAGATTATCCATAGACGAATTCCAATGTGTATTTTCAAGATTAACCATAGACGAAGAGTTGCAGTATTTTATCGTGTATAGGCTTACGAAGAGAATTTTTCTGAGACCGAACGAGTATTTCCATAACAGACCGAACGTGTATTTCCAAAGGAGACCGAACAAGTAGGAATCATTTCTTCTAGAGTAGCAGTATTATGTTGTGCAGAGAACTTCGAAGAGAATTTTTCTGAGTCAGAACGTGTATTTCCAAAGGAGTCTATTATAAAGGAGTACAAGAAGGACGTCGAAGATCGGAGAATATCGGAGAACATCATCAAGATATCAAGTCCAGGTCATACAACAGTAGCAACAGCACCTACAAGTAAATATACCTTAACATTTGAAGTAATATAAAGTATATTGGTACTATTCGATTTAAAAATAACATATTTTATATTAATATTTAGGAAAGTTATTCACTTTTACACCATAATGTATTGAATTAAGAATAAGAAAAGCAATACCTTATTTGTAGTAATATTACAAGTTGCATTCCATAGAAATCTCATCAACAATTGAATATTTACAACTATAAATAAAATACATTATTAGGCAATCGTAGAAAACATACAAGTTGTCATTCCACAAACTTACTTGCTACAGTTATGTCAGTATCTCTCATGGTTTATTTTGATATTTTCTAACCAACGTCAATGCATCGTAGTTAAATAATTTTTCAATAATATTTATTTTCACTTGTGTATCTGATCAACACATCATTATACCATTATTAGCTTGAGCAGTTTGTTTTCTTTCATTTGTAGCATTAATTATGTGTTTTTACAAACAAAGCAGCTGATCTACAAGATTGTGTAACACTAAAATCATAAAAATATTGAATTAATTTAACCTGAAAAAGACCCATTAAAATTTGTAATACTTACGTGTTTAGTCGTAGTTCTACAAAGTACAAGCAAATAATCAGTCACAATGGACCATTAAACACCCCTGATGTTATATAAAAATAGTATTTTATAAAGAATACGTGCAATTCAATCGATAATAAACAAATCATAAGTGAGGTTATATTTCTTGACATGTAATGTGAAATATCCCTCCCATTTTTATCATGTATTGGTATAGGGTTCAAAGAATATAGTCCTACCAGTTCAATTAATAAAACAAGGAGAAATAAGTTTTTACATTTATTAAAATTGAGTATTAGCCGAGGTATTTTTAAAAAAATAATATTAGTAGTAAAAAATTAGGTGTTAAAAATAATACTCTTCCAACACACATATAAGTACATTTAGTGCAAGAACTTGGAACATTATTAGAGGATAGTTTGTTGAAAATAACAATCATCCAACCCTTATACAGGTACATTTGGCTGGCCCAATTTGTGGCAACAATATTAAGACATTTGGTGCTCAACGTAGAGGCATAACGGTTAGTATAGTGTATTTGTTACTGGCCTAACTTGGAGCTACGTATACTAATACATTTTTGGTGCCCGAACGTAGGGGCAAGATAAAAGAAAGGTTTCTGGTTATTTGTGTATTTTGTAGAATAATAAAAACGCAGATTTATTAGGTACATTTATTTAGTTTATCGCAATTTGGTATTACATGTGATACATGGTGCATGATTGTGCATATTAAAGGTACATATAAAATATTTTATATAGAGTGCATACATATTAGTACAGTTTTAAAAATATTCAAAAGAAATGGATACAAGATCTAAATCTAGTATGAAACAGACTCCAGGTACAAGCGAAAGCGGAGAAGATAGTGAACAGGAAAGAGGTGATAGACAACAAACTATTATCAGTAGGAGCGTGGAAGATATGTTAAGAACAATTCTAGAAAATAGAGAAATAGATAAAGAAGAGTATAAGAAAAATAGAGAAGTAGATCAAGAGAAATATGAGAAAAATAGAGAAGTAGATAAAGAAGAAAATAAGAAGTTATTGGAGAATATGGAAAAGTCTAATCAAGAGAAAAATGAGAAGTTATTGGAGAAAATGGAAAAGTCTATTAGAGAAGAGAATAAGAAAAACAGAGAGGAAGATAAAGAAGAGAATAAGAAGATATTTGAGAATTTGTTTGAGAAGAATAGGGAAGAAATAAATCAGAAAATTAGTGAGGGAAATAAGAAAATAAAAGAGGATATTTTCGAGGTTTTGGAGAAGAAGTTAGAGAAGTTTGGGGATGATAATAAGAAAATAAATGAAAATCTTGTGAGTCTAAATGAAAAAATTGATCAGATTAATGAAAATATGAAAACAAAATTAGAGGAAGGATTAAACAATTTAGAAGAGAAATTTATAAAAGAAATAGAGAAGAAGAATGAAAGTAATAAAGTAGAGATTTTAGAAACTATAGAGAATAAACCTGGAGAAGTAGAACTAGTTAGTGGAAATCATTGTATAAATATAAAAATAACTGAGTTGAATAAGGTAACAGATATGGGTTCTTATTTAGATTACAGTGAGTGTACTAACTCGAATATGAACATGTTTAAGAAACAAGAATTTGCTGTGTCAAGATGTTTCAGTGATTTTATAGGTTTTTATAATCAATTTACTGGAAAACAATTTAAAGCTGGACGTAATATGTTACTAACACCTATGAGAAGTGTTATTGATAATGCAGAAGGTAAAATGTATAATCAATTGAAAGAAACTGTTAATGGGAATGATTTCATTGTGGAAAGACGAGTTTATCTAGAAAGAGATTTGCAAAGAAAAGTTCATTTCTCTACATTGATTTTGGATACAGATGCGAGAGAATTATTTAAACTTGAAGTTGAATTTCAGAACGTTACAAATACATACATATTTAAAAATGCTGACATAATGAAAATATTTAACAAGATTGGAAGATTAGTTAACAAAAACATTTACATCATGGAAGGAAATGATTCATGGTATGAAGAAAATAGGATACAAGAAGTAACAGTGGACACTTTAAAGAATAGAGTCCGATTAAAATTAATAATGAGAAACATGACTCGGAAAATTATTGCTACAGGTTTAAATATATAAATAGGACATGTTATGGGTAAGACACAGTATTGGGAGATTGTACTGTGAAATGAGTGACGACATTTCCTTTCTGAGTTCGGCTAAATCATCCACAAAAATGTTATAAATAGGACATGGGATAGGTAAGACACAGTATTGGGAGATTGTGCTGTGTAAGTGAGTGACGACACTTCCTAAATCTGAGTTATATCAAATCATCCACACCAAATCATCCACGGAAAAAAAAATGTTATAACAACAAATATGTTAGGTAGGACATGGTATTGAGGAGATTGTATCATGTTAGTGGCTGGCATCACTACCTTATACCGAGCCAAATTAAATACTCCAAAGATATTCAATATTCCCAAAATAGAACGTAAAACACATATATCAGGCAGGACATAGTATTAGAATAGATTGTACTATGAAGGTGATTGACCACACTTCCTTATACGAGTCACACTAAATCATTCACAACATATTAATCAGAACAAGAGGTTCATATAGAAGAGATCAACTCTTGACGGTTTTTGCAATACCGATTTATTTCAGCAATCTTGGATCTTTTCAATTCCCAAAAATCTATTTCTTAAAATAGACCTTCCCATTGTATATAAATAAATCCCATTAAACATAATGATTTCATTAATGCAATTGCTAATATCATATTTAGTCAGGATAGAAGTTTCCTAGTGGAAATAATATTAGTTAATAGTACCCATTTAGAAATAATAATTTGTTTGATAAAATATATAATTAGTAGATGTCCTTATATTTTAATTATGTAATTTAATTGTCATGTATCATGTGCAATGTAGTGATGTATCATATGTGATATGCAAAAGTATAAAATAGAAACAGTACAAGATGAATATAAATAGGAAAATTTAAATGTTTTTAAGTTATGTACAACTGTAACAAGTGTTGAAAGTAAAGAAATATTAAGTTAGTAGTTATGTTCTTAAATGTAACATGAATAGGAAATTACCAATATCATGTATACGAATAGAGTATAAAATAAAAGGAATTGAAATCTTAAGAATACAGTACAAGTATAAAGTATATGGGTTTGTTCAAAAATAAGTACAGGTGTTTAGTAAAAATAGAATATGTATTATAATTGAAAATATAAAGTTTTATAGAGAATGGAGTGATTTTAGTTGGAATTTAATAGTAATATAAAAAATATATAAATGTCGAAATAGACAATAAAGATTATAAAATATGTATTATGAAGTATAAAATATCTTGTAGAGGTATAAGAGTACCTACAAGATTAATTAAAGAATTTATGAACCAGTATATGGTATATAGCACTAAAGGTAGTGTTTATTGGATGAATTAAAGTATGATTAATAAAGATAATTGTGGAATGTATATGAAAGAGTTGTTAAAACTATTGAAATGGATTAAAGATTATAATATGATTAATAAACACCAATATATAAAAG
The DNA here is from genome assembly GCA_963170755.1 of Amphimallon solstitiale. Taxonomy (NCBI): domain Eukaryota; kingdom Metazoa; phylum Arthropoda; class Insecta; order Coleoptera; family Scarabaeidae; genus Amphimallon; species Amphimallon solstitiale. The sequence goes on from OY720679.1 coordinate 50,180,603, forward strand.
AACAAGTATTAAAGTGAATACAAGATAATAAATTCAGAGTACTGTTTATAAATGTTTAGATATGCATACAGGTGAAATCATTTAAGAATTACTATAACTATGAAATATGGAAATAAAAATCTTTTACAGACAAAAGTTAAACAGTAAACAAACTTAAAACAAAATTAGTTGGGAAAGTTGTAAAAAAAAAATATATATTTTAAACATGTATGGTACATTATAGTTGTCAGTTTTACAAAAAGAGTTATTAATACATAGCATATATAAAATAGAATGTAAAATAGTGTATAAAAGTTAGAAGCATAGATTTATGTGTTTATGGGTTAAATAATGAAAGTGTTGATTAGAGAAAAATAAATGAATAAAATGACGAGTATACAGAGTATTGATAGAATTTATAGTGAGGTTGTGTTGAATTAAATTAGTTATGATACTTAAAGTTATTGTTAAACAAATATAAATTTTCAACAAAGTTAAAATTTACATTTGTTAAAGGGGCAAATGTTATGGTTTTTAATATCCATACAATATATTGATTTACAATTGTGTTATTACATATAATTTTTCAATTCTTAAAAGTATATTTTTTATCAATGTAAAGAATTAATTATTTAAATGTTCATTTGATGTTCATAGGTTGATGAGATTTTTGTGTTGATCTGGTTGTCGTAGAGGAAAAATAAGGTTTTCTTTCTTCTATGTTTGTATTTCTAGAATCTGTTAAAGAGAAATTAAAAAACATTATTATTATTGTCAAATATGATGTATTATATTTTATGTACAAAATTGTTTAATTAACGATGATATGACGAGTATTGTAAACGTAAATAATTGATTTAGAGTATAAACTAATTGGAATTAAATTTCCCGCCATAATTTGAACAGGTGTTAATGAAAGAAATATTTTGACAGTTCCTGAAATGAGAATTTATAAATTGAATGACAATTGTGTGAAATGCTTTGAAATTAGGTTTTTTTAAATGTAAAAAGAATAATTAATACACGTAGTAATAAATTATAAGGATGTAAATATTCGAAAGTAAATAGTAAAGAGATATTTTGAATTATAAAGGTAGGTGTAGATTTCTGATTGGAGAATTTAAAAAATTGTAAAAGGGTTGCTTAGGAATTTAGATTGGAAAAAAAAACAACGGGGAGATGAAAAATAATTTTCATACGACGCGGTTATTTTTATCTTTGAATAAAAAATAATTCATTGATAATTTCTAAAATACAGCGAATTTTGTGCTTAAAAGCGTTGAAAGTTATTAATTTAACAAAGTCAGAGTGAATAAAACAGTAAACAGTGAAAGAAACATACAAAATTTATGTGATATCTATAAAATATAGGTAGCAAAATTGATAGATAAAGGAAAGGAATATTTAAAAGGTTGAATTATAATTTATCACGAGTACTTACATAAATAGAAGATTATCCATAGACGAATTCCAATGTGTATTTTCAAGATTAACCATAGACGAAGAGTTGCAGTATTTTATCGTGTATAGGCTTACGAAGAGAATTTTTCTGAGACCGAACGAGTATTTCCATAACAGACCGAACGTGTATTTCCAAAGGAGACCGAACAAGTAGGAATCATTTCTTCTAGAGTAGCAGTATTATGTTGTGCAGAGAACTTCGAAGAGAATTTTTCTGAGTCAGAACGTGTATTTCCAAAGGAGTCTATTATAAAGGAGTACAAGAAGGACGTCGAAGATCGGAGAATATCGGAGAACATCATCAAGATATCAAGTCCAGGTCATACAACAGTAGCAACAGCACCTACAAGTAAATATACCTTAACATTTGAAGTAATATAAAGTATATTGGTACTATTCGATTTAAAAATAACATATTTTATATTAATATTTAGGAAAGTTATTCACTTTTACACCATAATGTATTGAATTAAGAATAAGAAAAGCAATACCTTATTTGTAGTAATATTACAAGTTGCATTCCATAGAAATCTCATCAACAATTGAATATTTACAACTATAAATAAAATACATTATTAGGCAATCGTAGAAAACATACAAGTTGTCATTCCACAAACTTACTTGCTACAGTTATGTCAGTATCTCTCATGGTTTATTTTGATATTTTCTAACCAACGTCAATGCATCGTAGTTAAATAATTTTTCAATAATATTTATTTTCACTTGTGTATCTGATCAACACATCATTATACCATTATTAGCTTGAGCAGTTTGTTTTCTTTCATTTGTAGCATTAATTATGTGTTTTTACAAACAAAGCAGCTGATCTACAAGATTGTGTAACACTAAAATCATAAAAATATTGAATTAATTTAACCTGAAAAAGACCCATTAAAATTTGTAATACTTACGTGTTTAGTCGTAGTTCTACAAAGTACAAGCAAATAATCAGTCACAATGGACCATTAAACACCCCTGATGTTATATAAAAATAGTATTTTATAAAGAATACGTGCAATTCAATCGATAATAAACAAATCATAAGTGAGGTTATATTTCTTGACATGTAATGTGAAATATCCCTCCCATTTTTATCATGTATTGGTATAGGGTTCAAAGAATATAGTCCTACCAGTTCAATTAATAAAACAAGGAGAAATAAGTTTTTACATTTATTAAAATTGAGTATTAGCCGAGGTATTTTTAAAAAAATAATATTAGTAGTAAAAAATTAGGTGTTAAAAATAATACTCTTCCAACACACATATAAGTACATTTAGTGCAAGAACTTGGAACATTATTAGAGGATAGTTTGTTGAAAATAACAATCATCCAACCCTTATACAGGTACATTTGGCTGGCCCAATTTGTGGCAACAATATTAAGACATTTGGTGCTCAACGTAGAGGCATAACGGTTAGTATAGTGTATTTGTTACTGGCCTAACTTGGAGCTACGTATACTAATACATTTTTGGTGCCCGAACGTAGGGGCAAGATAAAAGAAAGGTTTCTGGTTATTTGTGTATTTTGTAGAATAATAAAAACGCAGATTTATTAGGTACATTTATTTAGTTTATCGCAATTTGGTATTACATGTGATACATGGTGCATGATTGTGCATATTAAAGGTACATATAAAATATTTTATATAGAGTGCATACATATTAGTACAGTTTTAAAAATATTCAAAAGAAATGGATACAAGATCTAAATCTAGTATGAAACAGACTCCAGGTACAAGCGAAAGCGGAGAAGATAGTGAACAGGAAAGAGGTGATAGACAACAAACTATTATCAGTAGGAGCGTGGAAGATATGTTAAGAACAATTCTAGAAAATAGAGAAATAGATAAAGAAGAGTATAAGAAAAATAGAGAAGTAGATCAAGAGAAATATGAGAAAAATAGAGAAGTAGATAAAGAAGAAAATAAGAAGTTATTGGAGAATATGGAAAAGTCTAATCAAGAGAAAAATGAGAAGTTATTGGAGAAAATGGAAAAGTCTATTAGAGAAGAGAATAAGAAAAACAGAGAGGAAGATAAAGAAGAGAATAAGAAGATATTTGAGAATTTGTTTGAGAAGAATAGGGAAGAAATAAATCAGAAAATTAGTGAGGGAAATAAGAAAATAAAAGAGGATATTTTCGAGGTTTTGGAGAAGAAGTTAGAGAAGTTTGGGGATGATAATAAGAAAATAAATGAAAATCTTGTGAGTCTAAATGAAAAAATTGATCAGATTAATGAAAATATGAAAACAAAATTAGAGGAAGGATTAAACAATTTAGAAGAGAAATTTATAAAAGAAATAGAGAAGAAGAATGAAAGTAATAAAGTAGAGATTTTAGAAACTATAGAGAATAAACCTGGAGAAGTAGAACTAGTTAGTGGAAATCATTGTATAAATATAAAAATAACTGAGTTGAATAAGGTAACAGATATGGGTTCTTATTTAGATTACAGTGAGTGTACTAACTCGAATATGAACATGTTTAAGAAACAAGAATTTGCTGTGTCAAGATGTTTCAGTGATTTTATAGGTTTTTATAATCAATTTACTGGAAAACAATTTAAAGCTGGACGTAATATGTTACTAACACCTATGAGAAGTGTTATTGATAATGCAGAAGGTAAAATGTATAATCAATTGAAAGAAACTGTTAATGGGAATGATTTCATTGTGGAAAGACGAGTTTATCTAGAAAGAGATTTGCAAAGAAAAGTTCATTTCTCTACATTGATTTTGGATACAGATGCGAGAGAATTATTTAAACTTGAAGTTGAATTTCAGAACGTTACAAATACATACATATTTAAAAATGCTGACATAATGAAAATATTTAACAAGATTGGAAGATTAGTTAACAAAAACATTTACATCATGGAAGGAAATGATTCATGGTATGAAGAAAATAGGATACAAGAAGTAACAGTGGACACTTTAAAGAATAGAGTCCGATTAAAATTAATAATGAGAAACATGACTCGGAAAATTATTGCTACAGATTTAAATATATAAATAGGACATGTTATGGGTAAGACACAGTATTGGGAGATTGTACTGTGAAATGAGTGACGACATTTCCTTTCTGAGTTCGGCTAAATCATCCACAAAAATGTTATAAATAGGACATGGGATAGGTAAGACACAGTATTGGGAGATTGTGCTGTGTAAGTGAGTGACGACACTTCCTAAATCTGAGTTATATCAAATCATCCACACCAAATCATCCACGGAAAAAAAAATGTTATAACAACAAATATGTTAGGTAGGACATGGTATTGAGGAGATTGTATCATGTTAGTGGCTGGCATCACTACCTTATACCGAGCCAAATTAAATACTCCAAAGATATTCAATATTCCCAAAATAGAACGTAAAACACATATATCAGGCAGGACATAGTATTAGAATAGATTGTACTATGAAGGTGATTGACCACACTTCCTTATACGAGTCACACTAAATCATTCACAACATATTAATCAGAACAAGAGGTTCATATAGAAGAGATCAACTCTTGACGGTTTTTGCAATACCGATTTATTTCAGCAATCTTGGATCTTTTCAATTCCCAAAAATCTATTTCTTAAAATAGACCTTCCCATTGTATATAAATAAATCCCATTAAACATAATGATTTCATTAATGCAATTGCTAATATCATATTTAGTCAGGATAGAAGTTTCCTAGTGGAAATAATATTAGTTAATAGTACCCATTTAGAAATAATAATTTGTTTGATAAAATATATAATTAGTAGATGTCCTTATATTTTAATTATGTAATTTAATTGTCATGTATCATGTGCAATGTAGTGATGTATCATATGTGATATGCAAAAGTATAAAATAGAAACAGTACAAGATGAATATAAATAGGAAAATTTAAATGTTTTTAAGTTATGTACAACTGTAACAAGTGTTGAAAGTAAAGAAATATTAAGTTAGTAGTTATGTTCTTAAATGTAACATGAATAGGAAATTACCAATATCATGTATACGAATAGAGTATAAAATAAAAGGAATTGAAATCTTAAGAATACAGTACAAGTATAAAGTATATGGGTTTGTTCAAAAATAAGTACAGGTGTTTAGTAAAAATAGAATATGTATTATAATTGAAAATATAAAGTTTTATAGAGAATGGAGTGATTTTAGTTGGAATTTAATAGTAATATAAAAAATATATAAATGTCGAAATAGACAATAAAGATTATAAAATATGTATTATGAAGTATAAAATATCTTGTAGAGGTATAAGAGTACCTACAAGATTAATTAAAGAATTTATGAACCAGTATATGGTATATAGCACTAAAGGTAGTGTTTATTGGATGAATTAAAGTATGATTAATAAAGATAATTGTGGAATGTATATGAAAGAGTTGTTAAAACTATTGAAATGGATTAAAGATTATAATATGATTAATAAACACCAATATATAAAAGAACAAGTATTAAAGTGAATACAAGATAATAAATTCAGAGTACTGTTTATAAATGTTTAGATATGCATACAGGTGAAATCATTTAAGAATTACTATAACTATGAAATATGGAAATAAAAATCTTTTACAGACAAAAGTTAAACAGTAAACAAACTTAAAACAAAATTAGTTGGGAAAGTTGTAAAAAAAAAATATATATTTTAAACATGTATGGTACATTATAGTTGTCAGTTTTACAAAAAGAGTTATTAATACATAGCATATATAAAATAGAATGTAAAATAGTGTATAAAAGTTAGAAGCATAGATTTATGTGTTTATGGGTTAAATAATGAAAGTGTTGATTAGAGAAAAATAAATGAATAAAATGACGAGTATACAGAGTATTGATAGAATTTATAGTGAGGTTGTGTTGAATTAAATTAGTTATGATACTTAAAGTTATTGTTAAACAAATATAAATTTTCAACAAAGTTAAAATTTACATTTGTTAAAGGGGCAAATGTTATGGTTTTTAATATCCATACAATATATTGATTTACAATTGTGTTATTACATATAATTTTTCAATTCTTAAAAGTATATTTTTTATCAATGTAAAGAATTAATTATTTAAATGTTCATTTGATGTTCATAGGTTGATGAGATTTTTGTGTTGATCTGGTTGTCGTAGAGGAAAAATAAGGTTTTCTTTCTTCTATGTTTGTATTTCTAGAATCTGTTAAAGAGAAATTAAAAAACATTATTATTATTGTCAAATATGATGTATTATATTTTATGTACAAAATTGTTTAATTAACGATGATATGACGAGTATTGTAAACGTAAATAATTGATTTAGAGTATAAACTAATTGGAATTAAATTTCCCGCCATAATTTGAACAGGTGTTAATGAAAGAAATATTTTGACAGTTCCTGAAATGAGAATTTATAAATTGAATGACAATTGTGTGAAATGCTTTGAAATTAGGTTTTTTTAAATGTAAAAAGAATAATTAATACACGTAGTAATAAATTATAAGGATGTAAATATTCGAAAGTAAATAGTAAAGAGATATTTTGAATTATAAAGGTAGGTGTAGATTTCTGATTGGAGAATTTAAAAAATTGTAAAAGGGTTGCTTAGGAATTTAGATTGGAAAAAAAAACAACGGGGAGATGAAAAATAATTTTCATACGACGCGGTTATTTTTATCTTTGAATAAAAAATAATTCATTGATAATTTCTAAAATACAGCGAATTTTGTGCTTAAAAGCGTTGAAAGTTATTAATTTAACAAAGTCAGAGTGAATAAAACAGTAAACAGTGAAAGAAACATACAAAATTTATGTGATATCTATAAAATATAGGTAGCAAAATTGATAGATAAAGGAAAGGAATATTTAAAAGGTTGAATTATAATTTATCACGAGTACTTACATAAATAGAAGATTATCCATAGACGAATTCCAATGTGTATTTTCAAGATTAACCATAGACGAAGAGTTGCAGTATTTTATCGTGTATAGGCTTACGAAGAGAATTTTTCTGAGACCGAACGAGTATTTCCATAACAGACCGAACGTGTATTTCCAAAGGAGACCGAACAAGTAGGAATCATTTCTTCTAGAGTAGCAGTATTATGTTGTGCAGAGAACTTCGAAGAGAATTTTTCTGAGTCAGAACGTGTATTTCCAAAGGAGTCTATTATAAAGGAGTACAAGAAGGACGTCGAAGATCGGAGAATATCGGAGAACATCATCAAGATATCAAGTCCAGGTCATACAACAGTAGCAACAGCACCTACAAGTAAATATACCTTAACATTTGAAGTAATATAAAGTATATTGGTACTATTCGATTTAAAAATAACATATTTTATATTAATATTTAGGAAAGTTATTCACTTTTACACCATAATGTATTGAATTAAGAATAAGAAAAGCAATACCTTATTTGTAGTAATATTACAAGTTGCATTCCATAGAAATCTCATCAACAATTGAATATTTACAACTATAAATAAAATACATTATTAGGCAATCGTAGAAAACATACAAGTTGTCATTCCACAAACTTACTTGCTACAGTTATGTCAGTATCTCTCATGGTTTATTTTGATATTTTCTAACCAACGTCAATGCATCGTAGTTAAATAATTTTTCAATAATATTTATTTTCACTTGTGTATCTGATCAACACATCATTATACCATTATTAGCTTGAGCAGTTTGTTTTCTTTCATTTGTAGCATTAATTATGTGTTTTTACAAACAAAGCAGCTGATCTACAAGATTGTGTAACACTAAAATCATAAAAATATTGAATTAATTTAACCTGAAAAAGACCCATTAAAATTTGTAATACTTACGTGTTTAGTCGTAGTTCTACAAAGTACAAGCAAATAATCAGTCACAATGGACCATTAAACACCCCTGATGTTATATAAAAATAGTATTTTATAAAGAATACGTGCAATTCAATCGATAATAAACAAATCATAAGTGAGGTTATATTTCTTGACATGTAATGTGAAATATCCCTCCCATTTTTATCATGTATTGGTATAGGGTTCAAAGAATATAGTCCTACCAGTTCAATTAATAAAACAAGGAGAAATAAGTTTTTACATTTATTAAAATTGAGTATTAGCCGAGGTATTTTTAAAAAAATAATATTAGTAGTAAAAAATTAGGTGTTAAAAATAATACTCTTCCAACACACATATAAGTACATTTAGTGCAAGAACTTGGAACATTATTAGAGGATAGTTTGTTGAAAATAACAATCATCCAACCCTTATACAGGTACATTTGGCTGGCCCAATTTGTGGCAACAATATTAAGACATTTGGTGCTCAACGTAGAGGCATAACGGTTAGTATAGTGTATTTGTTACTGGCCTAACTTGGAGCTACGTATACTAATACAATATATATATATAATAATATACCTCTATTTAACGAAGGAAAACATGGTAATTCACCGAGGTTGTCGACCTTTTCCACATAAAGGAGTGCTATTTACACAAAAAGAAAACACATCACCATAGAAAATCTTTTCAATTGCTATTCATTCTCAAAGGTTGTAACTATTTGCATTTTAAAGTTTTTTTGGAAAAACCTTAAACTGGAATTACTAGAGGTATTTACGTAAATGAGTATAGGATAAACAAAATTATGGACCGACTTTAACTGCATTTTGGCCCTAAAAATTTAGACATTTTTGATGAGTTACAAAAAAATTTCTTTATTGATTTTCAGTTAAGACATTTATACGTATTCCTCAGATTTGCATAGCCTGGTACCTATTTAGCGGTAACCCTGTATATTAACGTTCTTATCTAGTTAGGATGTCTAGGTATAGATGTCGATGGTTAAGCAACTCGTTTGCTATATTAGCACAAATATTACTCGCGAAGAAAAGCTCAATTACTTAAAATTAGATTTGCACGCACAGAAAGTTCTATTACATCTTTGTTTTTTTCCTTTCAATAATATTACTACATATTTGTTTAATAGGCAAAAATCTACCTATAGAATGGCCTGAAAAAGGAAAAATTACTTTTAAAAATACTACATTACGATATTCTGTTGAAGATGAACCTGTTCTGAATAATCTCGAAATAAGGATTACAGCTGGCGAAAAGGTAAAACTTAAGAAATCTATTGTTTAATATTATTATTGTTTCTGCAGTAAGTTCTTGGTGAATCATTATATATATTTAAAAGTTTTGGTTAACTAATCAAACTGTCATTGTCAAACTGTCAGCTCAAACTCGACTTTAATTATTTCACAAGTTTTATTAGAATCCTCTAACACATGTTTCGGTAAGATCACTTACCATTATCGGACAAGGATTATTAAAATTGTTGTCAGCTGAATGTATGCGTCTATTACGGGTGTATTTATGTGATCTCTGCATGTGTTAGTTTCATTTTACTTTCTTATACATAGTATAAAGAAGTATTGTGGTGATGAAAATTTTCGACCTCGAGATTTTTGCAGATGTCCACGTTTTGATGTTCTCTGATATCGAAAAAGTGGTTTTTAAAAAATGTGTGTGTATGTGTGTGTGTGTGTGTGTGTGTGTGTGTGACCACGATAGCGGTCAAACTGCTATAGGTATCAATTCCAAATTTTATATTTACGAATATAATCTCTCTCTTGAGATCTGATTAGATTTTCAGTAAAATCGGCAGACCGGAAGTAGTAGTTTACTTCAGTGAAAGAATCGAATTTTGCCAATTATTCGTCAACTACTTAGTTTAAACAAATTTGTAAAGAATTCATATATACTCAAAATTAAATTTGAGAAGAATTTTATTAAAAAAGTTTTTCGAAATTCCTACCGGAAGTAGGTCTTTTATTCTTATCGAAAATCAGTTTTTTGCGAATATTTCGCAAGTACGAGTATAAAAGAATTCAGAATTTAGTTTTCAATCCCTTTTGTAAAAAAAAATTTCATAATTCGGACCGGAATTAACACTTTTACTCTTATCGATTAGCGAGTTTTGCAAATATTTCGTAAATTATGCATTCTATATATATTTGTCAAGAGTACAAAAGCATTTAGAGTTGGATTTGAAATATTTTTTGTATAAATAAAATTTCATAATTCGGACTGGAATTAACACTTTTACTCTTATCGATTAGCGAGTTTTGCAAATATTTCGAAAAATTATGCATTCTATATATATTTGTCAAGAGTACAAAATTATTTAAAGTTGGATTTGAAATATTTTTTGTATAAATGAAATTTCAAGATTCGGACCGGAAGTAACACTTTTACTCTTAGCGAGAAGCATTTTTTGCAAATATCTCACAAAGTATGTATCCTATAGAGATTTTTTAAGAGACTGGAGGTACCTAGAATAGGATTTTGAATAATTTTTGTATAAAATAATTTTTAAAATTGAATGATTTGAAACGCTCATACGTATAAGAAAGTCGTGTGGTGGCCACGTCTCATTTTTTGTTTGTTTGTGGCCCTCTTAATTTCTACATTTTCACACAATTAAGTTTTTTACTCTTATTTACTTTATGTAAAACGTTACAGTCATATATGTCCAATGAATGGTTATTTTCTATACAATGCTCTGTGAAGCCTCTATTCTTTGTGCTCTGTAAAATCGCTGTTTTATGTTCTTTTAATCGTACTTCTAACTTTCGACCACTTTCTCCGATATATACTGCTGAACAACCTTTACAGTTTATTTGGTAAACTCCTGATTTATTGAACTATTTAGTCTATTAACTATCTTCCTCCTTTTAGTAATAAAATTAATATAATCCTCAGGAATACTGAAATAAAATCGGTTACAGTTAATTAATATAATCTTGGTAGTGTGCTGATTAAATTATAAAACAGAGCATAAAAGAGGGATTTTACACAGCACAAAGAATACAGGCTTTGCAGAGCCTTGTATAGAAAATAACCGTTCATTTGACATAAATGTAAACTTTTACTTAATGTAAATAAGAGTAAAAAAAACATTGTTTGAAAACTTAGAAAGAGAGCCATAAACAAAAGGAATTTAACTAACACATACACAGATATCATAAATACACCCATAATAGCCGCATACATTAATCTACAAAGAGCTTGATTTCTTGCATTTGCATGAACCCGCAGATGCACATTCCCTTTTAATAATTGTCTCTTTGATGATGGTAAGTGATCTGGGCGCAATCGAATTGCACCACGAATAAGAAGAGATCATTTTTCTGACCCAGGCATTTATAATCCGTTGACCGAACTGCACCTTGGCCATGTTTCGCCTGCCTGAACTTTATTACAAATTATGATGAATACCACATGTTTATACATGTCTTAGTCATATAATAATATATGTGTATGCATATGTATGTATATAATGCGTTTCAATAAAAGTGCAACGCGAACATATAAAGGATTTACATATTTAAGGACAAAATTTATAGGAAACACACTGGATAAAGTGCTTGCGGCTTATTTTATCATCATTTAAAACAGATTTTCGGAGAATTACTTTAATTACGTTTTGGTTTTCCCTAATTTAAATACGTGGTGCAGTTCGAGTAAATCGTTGTAGGTACCTGAAATTTTTGTAGTGCAGTTCATGTACTTGATTAAGTCATTAAGGATTTCGTAGTGCAGTTCGTGTGCACCGAGTGATCTTACCGAAGCATGTGTTAGACGAATCTAGTAAAACTTGTGAAATAGTTAAAGTCGCGTTTGATTTGACGGTTGGACAGTGGCAGTTTGATTAGTCAACCGACACTTTCGAATAAATCTAGTGTTATTTGTCAAATATAGCTTGAGCGTTTGCTTATGCAAATTGAGTACTGGGCAAATTGCTTTATACGTATGCAATTGTAGCACAATTCTGACAAAGCACTGAAAATTTATATAAAGTAATATACAGTGTAAGTAATATATATAGTAACCAAGACAGAATTTTACTAATTAATATACTGTTTTAATTAATTATTTAATTAATTTAAATAATAAAGATTCAACAAGATGCACAATAAAATATATACACATTTCATGAAATTATGTAGTTAGTACATATCTTTAGACACCTAGAATCTTAGCTCAAGATAGAAACTTTTATTTTATATTACTTTCGAAAAACGTTCATATGCAAAGTCCATTTGGCCCTCGAATAACATTTCACCTCCTAAAGTTTCTCATCTGTGACTCTACATTTCATTTTCAGATTGGTATAGTAGGTCGTACAGGTGCAGGAAAAACCTCCCTTATATCAGCATTATTTAGGCTAGCTCCTCTAGAAGGTACAATAATGATAGATGATGTCGATACTCAACAAATTGGCTTACATGATGTAAGATCTAGAATTTCCATCATTCCTCAGGAGCCGGTTCTATTCTCCGCACCAATGCGTTACAATTTAGATCCATTCAACGAATTCAGTGATAAAGATTTATGGGCGGCCTTGTCGGAAGTGGAATTAAAAGAAGTTGTTCCATCCTTAGACTACAAAATAGCCGAAGGTGGTAGTAATTTCAGTGTTGGACAACGACAACTGATCTGTTTAGCCAGAGCTATTGTTAGAAATAATAGAATACTAGTCCTTGATGAAGCAACAGCCAATGTTGATCCCCGGTAAGATGATAAAAGCAAACGTAGACACTACATTATTACACACTTTCTTTTATGTCAGAACTGATGGCCTAATTCAAGAGACAATTAGAGAGAAATTCAAAAATTGCACAGTTTTGACTATAGCCCACCGTTTGAACACTATCATGGATTCAGATAAAGTTTTGGTGATGGACGCTGGCCGTGTAGCAGAATTCGATCACCCACACATACTTCTCCAAAATTACGAGGGCCACTTTAGTAAATTAGTCATGGAAACTGGGCCATCGATGGAAGCAACATTACGAGACATAGCAAAAAAGTGTTACGAAGAAAGTTACTCTAATAATAGCAATATTATTGAGAAGACTGCACTATAGTGTTCCGAAATTTTCTTAGTTTAAAATTTAAATTAATATACGTTCATTAAAATTTTTGTACACATTTATGAAATAAAGTAAATGTCTATGTTTTGAAATGAATTTTAATTTACATTTTTTCACTGACACCTCAAAATACTTTTTATTTAATATATTATATGATTTATTATTGTAATTTGAATTTGTTATTTCGATTTATCATAGATAAGTAATTAACTTACTGCAAGGTTGCAGATTTATGGTTTATTCGTGGATAAGCTATTAAAACAATGCTATCTTTAAATAACTTATTGCTTTGTGACTTTTCAAAGAATGTTATGTCCTTCTTTAGACCTATCAGCATAATTAACCTATATAACATGACTAATATAATTAGAAAACAACATTCACTTTTGCAAAGAAGTAGAGAAAATGATATTACATATGGATTACTTGATATTCTCCCCTTGTCTTGATTCAAGATGGGATTAGGTTTGAGTCTTTAAACGCAGATTTCAAAGAAGAATCACATGAACGCTGTATCAGGTAGTCTTCCTCAGATGCTAACAGCTTTAGCTTCTTAAGGTTGTCCTCTACAAACGGATTTCTTATCCATAACAATTCATAATCAATTTTTGGAAAGTAGCTCCTAAAACAAGAACCAATTTTATGATGAATTTATTTTTAATAAGGAACGGTCCACATCTAAGTGTATTTTAGTAAAATCATCTGGCAGTAATTACCTGAAACTAAAGGCCAGCGTTTCAAGATGCTCTGTCATTGCCGTTGCAATTTCCTCGTCAACATTGTTTCCACATGTTTCTAAGAAGTCATTGAGGACTAGGAAAGGATCATAACAACTGTCTTCCACTTTACCGGACCACCTTTCAAGCTTTATAAGCACATTATCAGTTCTTTTCGAGGCTTAAATAATTTTAACAGGACTTCCCCTCTTGATAGTCACCGTACTTTACAGTGTAGGAGAAATGATTTCTTCTCGCTGCCCATCTTGTCGCACAATAAGGAAAATAGTCTCGCATTTTTAGGTCTTGATTTAATGAAATTCACTATTTTAACTGCATCATTAAGCACTTTTTTAAGGGTTTCGTTCAGACCTTTAACTACACGAGCTTCTCGGTACAGGCTACAGTGAGTCCACTGAACTGCAGGTGCAACTACCCTAACTCTGGTAATCAAACCTGAGTAAATGCCAGACATAGCACGAACGCCATCAGTCGTCGTTCAACACATTTTCAACATTCTATTTCATTTTATGATGATGGAAATTTTCGACAGCGAGATTTTTGCAAATGTCCACGTTTTGAAGTCGCCTGATACCGAAAAAGTGGTTTTTAAAAAATGTCTATCTCTCTCTCTCTCTGTGTGTGTGTGTGTGACCACGATAGCGGTCAAACCGCTGGAGATAAATACAATTCCAAATTTTGTATTTACGTGTATAATCTCCCTCTTGAGATCTGATTAGTTTTTCAATAGAATCGGTAGACCGGAAGTAGCAGTTCACTTCAGCGAAAAAATCGAATTTTGCCAATATTTCGTCAACTACTAAGTTTAAACAAATTTATAAAGAATTCATATATACTTAAAATTAAAATTGAGAATAATTTTATTTAAAAAGTTTATCGAAATTCCTACCGGAAGTAGGTCTTTTACTCTAATCGAAAATCAGTTTTTTGCGAATATTTCGCAAGTCAAGCTTTTTAGACAAGTACGTTACGAGTATAAAAGTATTTAAAACATAATTTTCAATTATCTTTTGTATAAAAAAAATTTCAAAATTCAAACCGGAAGTCCCACTTTTACTCTTATCGGATAGCGATTTTTTGCAAATATGTCGTAAGTTATGCATTCTATATATATTTATTAAGAGTACAAAAGTACTTAGAACTGGATTTGCAATATTTTTTTATATATGAAATTTCAAAATTCGGACCGGAAGTAGCACTTTTACTCTTAGCGAGTAGCACTTTTTTTCGAATATCTTGCAAAGTATGCATTCTATAGCGATTTATTAAGAGAATGAAAGTACTTAGAATAGGATTTTGAATAATTTTTGTATAAAAAAATTCTTAAGATTCTATAATTTGAAACGTTCATACGTATAAGAAAGTCGTGTGGTGGCCACACCTCATTTTTTTGTATAAAATCATCCAGACATTTAAAAATTTCTTCCCCCATTGTTGTAGATGGCAAAGATTTACAGAGAGCATTTCTTCTTCTATCCTCGTATCAAATTCAGACCTAACGAATGTTAACAGAATGGCCTGACCAGCTACATCAGTGCTTTCATCAAGCTGAAGTGAAAGGTACTTACTTTGCTTTAAAATTGTTATCATGCGCTGTTTCACAAAATTGTAGATCTCAAAGATTTACAAGAGAGCATTTCTTCTTCTATCCTTTTGTAAAGGAACAGCTATTTTGAAACTTAAAATGAAATTAAAATGATGTTTAATTTTTGCCGACTAAAACTCAGATATTCTCTCAGGGCGATTCGGGTTTATAAGAAATGTTTAATTAACAGGATTCCTAAACATTAATTAAATTTAATAAAAAAATACCATTGTAAACTTGAAATAATTCGTATATTCAAAACCAATTAATTATATATATAACTATTTTTTACATATAACAAAAGAAATAAAATATATTTAAAGACAATTTTAATACATTTTTACAAATAATTAATGGCCATAGATTTTTGCGTATATTATTTAAATCAGTCACTTGTAAACAACGTCTGATAGAGTTTACTACATAGGCGGTATACATGTTATTCGCAATAGCCGAAATCGGCCACTGTCCGAATGTTTTGCCCACTACGCGTTTTGTGTATTGCAGTTTACCCACGAAGCGATTAAGAAGATTTTTATCGAGCAGTGAGCAAAACGAATTACCCAGAACGCGTTGTGGGTAAACTACGTTACTCAAAAAGCGAAATTATCTTTCGAGCGGCTTTGTTTCGCATTGTGGATCTTTTCGTTTACCCACGTCGCGTTGATGTGTGTTTTGTGTACCGGCAATTGTTTTAAACAAGATGAAGGCTGAATTTGAAGAAAGATTGCGGATCCTAATGTTGGAAAAGAAAGACAGGTCGTTTCTATTATCGGATGAACGTTACTTAGAAATAGTTCAAGAAACCAAAATTGCTCTACAAAAGAAACGGGATGGTCTTGAATTATCGTCAAAAGATTATCGTAGATTAAAACGATATGATTTATTGACAGTTGAAGAAAAGGATAAACTAGTCAGTAAAGAAAAATCAAGAATCCAATCAGGTTTAATTTTTTACTGTACAGCAAGTGAGATGTATGATATAATACACACAGCACATTTACAAATTGGACATAAAAAAGAGAAGGCAATGGAAAATGAATTGAAAAATAAATACTGCAATATAACTAGAGAAGTAATTTTGATATATTTAAGTCTGTGTCAATCATGTGCCTTGAAAAAGAAAGCAAAGAGTAAGGGATTAGTTGTTAAACCTTTAATTATGAGTGAAATGAATTCTCGATGCCAGGTAATATTTTTTTGTAATATTTTTTACTCTGTTTTATAGAAATATACTTTTATAGGTTGACCTCATCGATATGCAGAGTGAACCTGATGGAGAATATAAATTTATTCTTAATTATCAAGATCATCTAACGAAATATGTTATATTGCGACCACTTAAAACAAAAACGGCGGATGAAGTAGCAGAAGTTATTCTTGATATCTTCTGTTTGTTTGGTGCTCCGAACATATTACATAGTGACAATGGAAGAGAATTTTGTAATCAAGTAAGTGTAATGGCTTCACACAAGGGCTTTCCTTTATCTAAGTGCCTACTTTTTAGGTAATCGAAAAGTTAGCAGCAAATTGGTCTGCTCTCAAATTGGTCCATGGCAAACCTCGACACTCCCAAAGTCAGGGTTCCGTTGAACGAGCAAATCAAGATGTTCGTGATAGTCTTGTAGCCTGGATGTCAGACAATCAATGCCAGAACTGGGCAAAAGGTCTTCGCATTATTCAAAGCACAAAAAATCGCAGTTTCCATACGGGTATAAAGCGAACACCTTATGAGGCTATGTTTGGAAGTCCACAAAAAAATGGGCTATTGGATACATGTTTAGATACCTCTGTCATAAATACAATTAAGACTGAAGAACAACTAGAAGAACATTTAAAATTAATAAAAGAGTCTTTGGAAACAAATACCATAAATGAGGAACCTAATGCGACAACAACTGAGTCGGAATTAGAAACCGAAATGGAAATTGAAACAGAAAATGATAGCAGAGATGGAAACGTTAACGATGATAATAAGAATGACACTGACAGTATGACCAAATGTTTTATTTGTGATAATATGTATGTCCCTCGTATCCAAAATGTATGTATTGAATGCAATGAGTCACTTCATATCGAATGTGCTGCTAATTTGGATTTACCATTATGTCAATTATGTAGCAATAAAAGAGCAGCTGATACGGAGAGAAAAGGTTGCAAACGGGGGCTAGAAAAACAGGCTGATAAAATGCTTGCCCAATCACAACATAAATTCCCACCTGCCAATATAGGTGACAATGTTTTAGTAAATATACCAGAAGTAGATCGGGGACGTCTAGCTCCTAGGAATGTATTAGCAATCATTATAGACAAGACTGACCAAGGTTTTTATATTCTCGGTACTAAAAATGGAAAACTAAAACGATTATATAGCCGAAATGAGTTTCAATTGTCACCTTCAGTATTTTTATCATTATCTGAAGTGCCATCAGATTCTTCTGTTAACGTGCGAGAAGAAGCAAAATTATCTTCTGGGTCTAAGCAAGGTTTTATTCGGTGTAATTGTTGGAAAGGGTGCCACACAAAAGCATGTAAGTGCCTTAAATCAAATATTAAATGCAATTCAAAATGCCATAAAAGCACGTCTTGTAAAAATAAGTAACATATTTTTTTGCTTTTTTATTTCTGGTTTTTATATTTCCATATTGTTTTCTGTGTTTTTTTATTTTTATGTGTTTTTTATGTTTATTAACATATTATAATTATGTTATATATTTTAATGTTCCGCTAAAATAAATATTTTTGTTTAATTATTTGTTAATTTATTTACAACGCGTTTTGGGTAAAGTTCTATACCCAGAACGCGACGTGGGTAAACGAAAAGATCCACAATGCGAAACAAAGCCGCTCGAAAGATAATTTCGCTTTTTGAGTAACGTAGTTTACCCACAACGCGTTCTGGGTAATTCGTTTTGCTCACTGCTCGATAGAAATCTTCTTAATCGCTTCGTGGGTAAACTGCAATACACAAAACGCGTAGTGGGCAAAACATTCGGACAGTGGCCGATTGCGGCTATTGCGAATAACATACACATTTTATATATGATTATATAAATGGACAACTACGCTGATACAGATCAAGTTAAATATACATACGTAGACGAAATATTTATTCAGGAACTTTATTTATTATGTTCGTCTCTATTTCAAATTTATTTTACAATTCTTTAATTTGTTATTACAAACAAATACATTCTTTTACAATAATTGTTTAAAAGAAATACCTTATAGAAACGATTATATTTTCCGAATTCTCTCTTCTCTATTCGGCGCTGTTTGTTCTCACTGAACTCTTCTTTGCTTGGCGTTGTCTTCAACAGAATTTCCTTAGTGGTCACGATCCTGAAGTGACGAATCTACTTGCTCCACTTACTGGAGCATAATATATTTATTATAAACTTTTAACACTGTGCACATTTACTCTCTAAGTGCTACTTTTAATCACTATTTGTCAAATAACAATTCTTATGATTGTTATCTAATTCGTTATAGGAGGTTTAAATTCTCCTTTTGATACAACGTTAAACGAATATCACTTGACTTTCCGCTAGTCGTGGGTCGACGACTTCTTTATGAAGCCAGCCAGTCGAATCCCTGCCGACTTTGGAGTTAACTTTCCGACTGGAAGTCTAGCGGTTGACTCTTCTTGTTCCTAGCGCGTGTTTTCATTTTATATAAAAGTGTCTGTGGTTCCCCTTTTTTCTATATAGTTCGGTTATTTCGATTTAAGTTTCCCATACACACTCTTTTACGTAGGCCAATGTTTATCACAACCGTAGCGTTTATTTCACTGTTGTAAACATTCGGCGCCACAGTTCTTAGAACTACAGTGCACTCGCGATAATATGAACTAATGAAAACAAGGGCACTTCAAATTTTTGGGATTGTTCATATTTACAAATGGCACAAAATTTTAATAAAACCAAGTCATTTACTTACCACCTAAAGTTCTTTCCTGTATAAATGAAAGTTTAATTTAAATAGTTTAAATTTTTGTTTTATTTTAAAACATAAAAGGAACATTTTCATTAAGTTTTTTTGCAGCAAACAAAAATATACTTATTTCTATACATATTCATATACATAAATGCTAGCGGGCTTATTCATAAAAATTACCCAATGTTTAATAAACTCTTATATGACAAATGTTTCATAGAAATATGTCAAATAAGAGCTTAATAAACGTTGTATAGTTTTTTTGAATAAGCCCGTAGAAATAAAAAGCTAATGTTCAAAAAAGTCGGTTATCTTCTTTTGCCGTTTCTTTTGGTCGAGAACTTTTAAAACTGCCTTTTCACGTAAGTCTCTTAAAACATTTAAAACTCGCTGTTCAACCATTTCACCTTCAGCCCAATCCAACGCCTTATTGAAAATATCGACAGCCTCCCCGGCTTTAATCGTCCTCTTTGGTTCCTCCACACAATCATCTTCATCGGATATGGCTTCTACTTCATTATCTTCACATTCAATAGCATCCTCATTCCATTCTTTAACGTTCGAGGCCGTATATTCAACCTAGGAAAAAATATAGAATAACACACAATTTTAAGTACATTTCAGAGAATACAAACCTCGGGTAGTAAGGCGCATAAAACATTGGCGGCGCTTTCTTCCAATTCACGTAAATTCATTTGCAAATTTTCTCTAACAACACTTAGAGGAATTTCATCTTCGGGATCATCTTGATTCACTACCATATTTAAAATGTTGTTCCAGCATTTGGATAACACAGCTGAATCCACTCTTTTCCAAGCTGATTCCAAAATAATGATAGCTTCCTTCAATGTAGTCTGCTTCATAGTTTCTATTAAACCACCCCCTTTAGCAGCAATGGAAGCCAAAAGGCTATTTCTGTAATACAGCTTTGTGATCCTTATAGCATTTTGGTCTATGGGCTGGATGAGTGGGGTCACGTTTGGTGGCATAAACATCACAAAAATAGAGCCGTTTTCAGATTTTAATTCGTCCTCAGGTGGGTGAGATGGGGCATTATCTATTAAGAGAATAGCTTTCACTGGAAGCCCTTTTTTGGTTAAAAATTGTTCCACCTGAATTATGTAAAAAATATTTTAAAATGAATAGGTATGTGTCGATTAATGTCAATATAATTCTTAACTTTTACCTCTGGAACAAATGAGCGATGAAACCAGTCTTTAAAAATGTTACCAGTCATCCACGCCGATTTAGAATGACGATAGTGAACAGGGCAATCAAAATTCTGGAAACAACGGAGTTTTTTTGACATTCCGACAACAAGCAGTTTGAGCTGATGAGATCCCGTAGCATTTGCACAGCACAAGAAAGTAACTCTTTGTTTTTCAGTCTTTGTACCTGGGGCTGATTTTTCCTGAGACGACACGTATGTTTTGGTTGGTAAAATTTTCCAAAATAAACCCGATTCATCGGCGTTATAAAGTTGATCATTACTTAATCCAAGCTCTTCAATCTTCGATCTAAGTGCCACTTTAAATGGTTCAACCAACTGGGGTTGAGAAGAAAGTTTCTCTCCAGAAATTTGGAGCAATCTTACGCCGAATCTCTTTTTGAAATTCTGCAGCCATTCGTCACTCGCGTTGAAGTCAGAGTTATTTTCCTTAATATTATAATGAAGCTCCTTGGCCTTTTCTTTCAACATTAGTCCACTGATGGGGAATTTCTTATCCCTCATACGCATAAACCATTTATATAATGATTTTTCCATTTTTAGGTACTCCGACGGTCGCATAGTTTTTCTTCTTCCAGGTCCGTTGTTGACACATTTTGAAATTGCATTTTTATTCTTTTTTATTCCAGATACTGTGGACTTTGTCACTCCATATTTCTTCGCTAAATTAGTAACACTTGCACCTTTTTGTAAATTCTCCAAAATTTCATATTTTTCCTTTAAAGTTAGAAATTTATGTTTTTTTGTATGCATATTTTACAAATTATTAACTTTTAATTAACACTTAAAAACCAAACATGCGTGTAATATGAACCATCTCATGAGAATCTCCGTACAACAGCGAATAGTCACGTAGCAGATAAGAAAAGCACAGAGAAGCCTTCGGACAATACATTCATTCTATTTGTAATACTTTCATAGTACACATCGTTTAAAATTGTATTTTTGAATAATAAATGTTTTTAAAAATATAAAGTCTTTTCTAAATAACAAAATTGGCGCAGTCAGTAGGATTAGTTCTACAAGTGATTACAAAGTTTGTGATTAGTTCTACAAGTGATTACAAAATTTGTGATAGAATTTGGTGTGTTTCAACACTTCGAGAACTTAACCGAAAGTAGGAAGGACGCAAGAGGACCGTAGTGTTAGGGAAAATATAGGCAGGTCACGGCACCTTATCGAGCAAGGTGGACTACTATATTCGCTGTACCTAACATTCCAACGTTCCGAAAAACGAAGACAACTTGCCAACCAAGAAGGCAAAGTAAGTACTATCAAATATTACAAATACGTCTCGCTTCCTGACTATTGAAGTCCCATTTCATTATTTGAAATACATATCCTAGTAGATATATCCCTTGAAAGAAATCCCGTGAAAAGTGACAATCCTGTCAATACTATTGTAGTAAAACCCGAACGAACAAAGCAAGCAAAATAGACGAATTAACCGAAAGACTTCAAAACTTAAACATGGCAATTAACTATTCATTATTTAAGATAGAATTAGACGCAATACCAACGTTTAATGGCGAAGTTAGTTGTATAAATTTATTTGTAAATACATGCGATCAAATTTGTAATAAATACGCAAACTCTCCCGAAGTGAAAGATTTAATATTCAACACAATATTAGGCAAACTCAGAGATAGAGCGAAAACACTTATCTGTTCGCGAAATGAATTAAATACATGGAATAAGGTAAAGAGTGCAATTTATAGTTATTTTTCGGATAAACGTGACTTCGGTCAATTAATTCAGGAATTTAACAATACCAGAATGTTTATTAAGGAGGACCCAGTTTCATTTGGCTATCGCGTACAAGACCTTCTATCGAGAATTATGACTAAACTCGCGCAAACACCAGATATTACACATAAAGCGGCTAGAGCGGAAATATACGCGGACGCTGCACTGGAAATATATTTATTAAACATGCCCGAAGACATACAGGTACATGTGAAACCATTACAACCAGACGATTTAGAAGAAGCAATAGGCCACGTTCAAGATGTAATAAATTTCAAATCCAGAGCAAATTCAATAAGAGGGAATAGAATTCCACAAAAACCATTCATACACACAAAGAATATATCACAAACACCTTCACAACAATACCCCTTACCCAATTATCGACATCCGCAACAAACATTAAATATACCTGTCATGAAAACTCCATCGCAACAAGCAAATTCATTCCCAAAAGGTCCCATACCAAATTTCCCTAAACCGCAGTTTAACCAACAACAAACGAAGTTTCCAACAAATCGTCAAGTTTTTGGACCACCACGAAATGTATGGGCACCTAATCCAAGCAAATCATCAGCCGTATTACTAAAACCGACACCGATGTCAGGAATATCAACTACTGTTACCAAACCGATGAATTACGGATACCAAGATAATTCATTTAGACAAACAAGACCACCACAAGCAATACCTGAAGAACTCTATAACAATGAGATGCAACACAATGAAGAACATTACGAAGATCCACAACCATTGTTTAACGAAGATGATGGATTATGGTATGTCCCCATGAGAACACCAGAGCACGCTTTGGAGATCCCTAATGAAGAAAATCTATATAACCAAGAAGAAGATGAGGAAGAAGAAAATTTTATTATACATGCCTCGCAGGAGAACTCGGAAACGTAGCATCCAACGAACTACCATATATTCACATTAAGAATCCCCCATTAAAGTTACTAGTAGACACCGGTAGCACAATTTCCATGATAGATCCCGCGATTGTAAAGAAATATTATCCTAACAATATATTTACGGAACAGTTAGAAATAAAAACAGCAAAAGGTATCATACAAATTAATAAAATTGCCAAAATACCATGCTTTAAGGAATTAAAATCAAATGGTCACTTGAATATGGTAATGTTTAAATTTCACAAATTTTATGATGGCATTATTGGATTAGACGATTTAAGATCAATGAAATTTAACATAGACTTATCAAAAAGTATGCTTTTTAGAGAAAATTACGAATTACCAATTCATTTTAAAAAGTTAGAAACTATTAAAATTCCAGCAAAAGAAAAAATTCTAAAAAGGGTATTTGTAAATTATATACAGGGTGATGTGATGATTAACGAAATAACACAAAACGAAATTCACATACCTAGTTGTGCGACAACAGTAAAAAGGGGTCAAGCATTGTTAGAAATCCAAAATTTATCAGATAAAGAACAAACTATTCAAATTAAACCTTTGAAAGCCATTCCATTAGAAAATTACCATATTTATCAATATCGTATTCACGACGTAGAATCATTAAAGAAATTAAATAATAGGCTTAGAATAGATCATTTAAATGAGGAAGAAAAATCCAAAATATTACAGTTATGTAAAAATTATGTAGATGTATTTAAACAACCAGAAGATAAATTAACTTTCAACAGTAGTATAAAACATGAAATTAAAACGAAAGATGAACAACCTAGTTTCATTAAAGCAAGACGTTTTCCACACGCATTAAAACAAGAAATAGCGGATCACATAAATAACCTATTAAATGACGATATTATTAGGCCAAGCCACAGTCCCTGGGGCTCACCCGTAAATTTAGTAGAAAAAAAATTAGATGCAAGTAAAAAGAGAAAAACCAGATTAGTAATCGATTATAGAGCGGTCAACGAAAAAACAATTGATGACAGATATCCTATTCCTAATATTGAGGATATTCTAGATAAATTAGGTCGATGTCAGTATTTTAGCACCTTAGATTTGGCATCCGGTTATCATCAGATACAAATGCATCCGGACTCAATAGCCAATAACAATGACCCACCTGGCCAAATAAACATGGATGAACTAGATGAAATATTAAATAGCTTACCCCAAGAAAGTAATTTAGAACAGGTAAATGATCAAAGTAGTACACATAATACAATACATTCAGATAGTGGTCAAATACAAATATCAATACCATATTCAGAAAAACTATTAAATGTAGCTGAACACCAAATCATATTAGACGCGACACGTAATTTAACAACACCTATAATTAAGACTATTAAAATATTTGGAAAAAATAGAATAATAATCACTTTACCACTAACAGCCCCTAGGGAACATATTGTTAAAGTACTAAGAGAATGTCTAATTTCAGAAAAGAAAAATGTACTATATTTTAAACACAAAAACATAGAAAGAGAAATCATTAATATTATTCAAGAATCCTTTACAAAATTAAAAGTAGAAATATGTAACAAGGTAGTAGAAGATATTGAGGATGAGAATGAACAACAACAAAAAATCAAATACTATCATGAAGGAAAAACTGCACATAGAGGTATTAATGAGGTTCACCAATCACTAAAACGAAATTACTATTGGCCAAATTTAGAGAAGTCAGTAAGTAAATATATAAATAACTGTGAAACTTGTCAACTCGCGAAGTATGATAGAATGCCCCAAAAACAACCTATATCACATACATATACCCCTAGAAGACCATTCGAACAATTACATATTGATCTGTTATATATGAATAACAGAATAATGTTAACGTTAATCGACCATTTTTCTAAATATGCACAAGCGTACTTAATACCCGACAAAAATGCCACTACCATAATAAACGGTATCACAAAATTTACCAGTCATCATGGATTACCAAGTACAATCATAGCTGATCCAGGTAAAGAATTCGATAATATATTATTGAAAGAATTCTGTCAATTACATAAAATCAAACTACATATTACATCAATAGGAAATTCAAAATCAAATGGTATCGTAGAAAGATTTCACAACACATTAGTAGAGTCAATACGCTGTAAAATATTAGAAAGACAAAGTACATTCGAGACTAATTTATTGACAGCAATTTTAGGATACAATAATAGTTTACATTCCAGTACGAAATTTACCCCTTTTGAAATTATTAATGGACATAGCGAAAGTAATTTACCTTTTGATATCAGTGAAGAACAAATTACACAAGAGTTTATTAATAATAGAGCCGACCAAATAAAAGCAATAAACAATCAGGTTCACGATAGACTAGAGAAAACAAAAGAACAAATATGCGAAAAAATAAATAAAAACAGAAATGATATTGAAAATGTGGAAATAGGTCAGGAAATTTATGTGAAAAAGAAACATAGAAATAAACTAAAACCAAAGTTTGACAAAGAAAAAGTGGTTAAGGTAAATGACAAAACTATAGAAACACAAAGAAAAGCGAAATATTCCAAAGAAGTAATAAAGAAGAAAAGAAAATTCACAGATCAATCTTTGTTGCAGAATGAAGAGGAGATTACTCACGATGATACTAACAACGATAGGTTTAGCAGTCAGCCAACTACAAGTTCAACAAATTGAAAATTACATTCTACCTTATAAATTAGGACAAGCCCGAATTATTCAAGGAAATCACAATTTTATCTACAAAATTAAAGCATATGATTTGTTCCAAAATATATTAATATTAAAAGAAGAGATTAACCAGGTCAACACAACACATGCTAAAAAGATGTCACCGCATGGGACAACAACATATACTTATCTAGATAACATCCATACAGAGGATCAATCAATTTATGATTCCATTCAACAAACAGCCTACAGTATTTCCCGAACAGAATTAAAATTCCACAATGTATTCCCCGAATACTTAAGAAATAAAAGGTCACCATTGAATATAGTAGGAAGTGCATCAAATTGGTTATTTGGAATAATGGACAACGAAGAAAAGAAACGAATAGATAAAGCACTCGATATATTAGCCGAAAACCAACACAGCATACACAAACAACAAGAATGGAGTGTTTCCGTGATAAAATCAATGTCAGAAGAATTAAATAATACATTAACCAAGTTAAGTAAAAACCAAGAAATCATTGATACAAGGATCAACAACTTAAAAGGAATTTTGGAAGCCGCAGAGCATTATCACATGTTAGTAAACACAATCGAACAGATAAATCAAAACGATCGCATGATATCGGAGACGTTCACCGACATTGAACAAGCAATAATGTTTGCTAGTATGGGAAAACTGCACCCCTCTGTAATACCTACAAGAATTATTAAGGAAATAAATAATCAACTAAAAACTCTTTACCTACCGAATCAGATATTGATATTAAGAAATACTTTTAATTATTATATGTATTTTAGCATACAGAATTTTGTAGCTGATAAAGAAATAACATTCAAAATATCCGTTCCTATATTATTTAATCATAATTATAACTATTACCGCATTTATTCTATTCCTTACAATAATAATTTAATCCCATTTCCCCAGCCGTATTTGCTAATAGATGATAGTACCTATGCTTCAACGACGAATACCTGCCCGAAGATAGAAGATGTGTTTATATGCAAAGAAGAACCGTTACCGTTAATAGAGAATTGCCTTTTAAATCTCATGATAAATAAAGATATTTGTAATAAAATTCAAGTACGAATGCACGAAACATTAGTACAACAGATAGGACCCGGAGAAATGTTAATGCATGCACCTAAACTTGTTGAAATATTTTATAATTGTAATGAAACCGGCATTGTACAAATTAAAAATAATGCGTTAATTAGATTAACTCCAAATTGTTCGATTATTGTAAATAATGAAAAATTTAGTTATCAGGAAGATATGATCAAAGGAGAAATATTTCATTTACCGAAAATAAAAATTAACACACTCAATGTTCAAGACAACAATCCTATACATCTAAATAAAGTCAACTTGGGAGATTTCAATCGTATACAAGAAGATATGGAAAACGCAAGAATTCCTGAGCTGCAAAGCATCAATAGACATCATTCGAATTGGAACTCAATCATTATTGTTTCTATTATAACAATTATGTTATGTATTACTATTTACAGATTTTAAGAAAACTTTATCTAGTTAAAACAAGGAAGCCAGTTGCAGTTCGAGGAAACGAGACGTCGGTTCTTTCCGAGAATCGCCAAGAGCCGTTCTAACAAGGGAGGTGTAATATGAACCATCTCATGAGAATCTCCGTACAACAGCGAATAGTCACGTAGCAGATAAGAAAAGCACAGAGAAGCCTTCGGACAATACATTCATTCTATTTGTAATACTTTCATAGTACACATCGTTTAAAATTGTATTTTTGAATAATAAATGTTTTTAAAAATATAAAGTCTTTTCTAAATAACAAAATTTGCGTTTGCGTCTGCATACATGTAAAAACTAACTAAAAAGTGCACTTGTTTGTTTGACCAGTGACATTTGGCATTCAAATGTTAATAACTCGGGGTTTCTCCTAATTTTTATACATATTATGTAGCTGAAATCCGTTTCAAAATAAAAAAAATAAATGTTCATATTTTAAAGCTTTTGGAGTAGTCAATGGCAGAGAAAAAGTGTTCATATTTTGGGGTGTTCATTTATTAGGGTGTTAATATTATCGCGAGTGCACTGTAAATGCACACTAAGCTTATGACTAATATTATTATACTGAATTCATTGGCTTTAAATGTTTCTTGTTTAAAATACTAATAATAAAAATATGTACTTAATCCTAAAATTATAAAAATTTATAAACTAATAAAATAACTGGGCTGTACCATTACACTTTTATCAAATTCAAACCTAACAAATTCTAACAGAATAGCCTCCTGACATATAGCTGTTAAAGTTAAAAGTACTCACTTTGCTTTAAAATTGTTATCATGCACTGTTTCACAAAATCTCACATATCATCAATTCTTCTCTTTACCGTTGTGTTTGATAGTGGTATTTCACCAGTTTATTTTGTTTGCTTATCGCTATATGTTTGTCGATGTAGACTTGCAAGTGTCACTGTTATACTCACTTCTTTACAGTTGACTCATTTGCTCTCATTTATGTACCCGAACTTAAACCCCGATCACACGGTGTATATTTTGGTCATATGAATGGGAAATTGATAAGTATATAGGATTTTAATAAAACAGTTAGAAATTCTGATCAACCAAAATTTATTTTTTCTTCGTAGTTTTACAACTACTGACATGTTGCCTACTGTGCATTGATCTCCAACTGGAGTTAACTTTAGTTATAATCAAAATGGCTGCTTATTTAAACATTTAATGAAGTAATTCCTTTGTTTTTTTTATTACGTAATACGTAATATTTGCAAAATATCTAAGTATGTATTATAAAAAAAAATCAGGTAACTTATAAAAATCACAGCGCTTCCATTTAAGAAAACACTGACTATATGATCTAATACTTTTAACTCGTTTTTAAGTATTATTATAAAATATTGTTGAAACACTATTTAAAATCTCATATTTGTAACGTTCTTAACTAACCATTGGCAATGTTTTTGAAAGCTAAACTCTATAAAAAAAAGTAAGTGCATAAAAATCACAGCGCTTCCATTTAAGAAAACACTGACTATATGATCTAATACTTTTAACTCGTTTTTAAGTATTATTATAAAATATTGTTGAAACACTATTTAAAATCTCATATTTGTAACGTTCTTAATTAACCATTGGCAATGTTTTTGAAAGCTAAACTCTATAAAAAAAAGTAAGTGCATATAAATTTAAAGTGACTGATTAAATTAAAATATTAAAGAATTTAAGAACGTTGTTTTTAACACAAAGCATCGTAATACGAAAGAACAAAAATCATTATCAAATTATTAGATGTTATCGCCACATGGTTTTATTCTTATCATCTTTATCAAAGAGTCTAGATCATGATTACTTGCAGATACTGAATTTTTATGATTCATTTACAGTAGCCGTACATTATATTGTTTTTGAAACACAATGTTTCTGACAATTATTATAACACAGTATCGTTCATCTATATTAATACATGCATATATGATTCAAAAATGATACGGCATTTTGTTTAACCCTTTAATACATTAAAGATTATAACATTCCAATATATACTAGGGAACAAAGTCGAATGCTCCACTAAAAGTATAAAAATTAAAATATCTTGTAATGTAGTAAAGTTACTAATATGTATCTACGTATTATAAAAAAACGTAAAGAATTTCAGATAATTTTTAAAAATCGTATAAAGAGACTGTGCTTCAATTAAAGACGCAGAAGAAGAAAACTTTTAATACGTTTATAAGTATGCAATAACCATTGTTAAATATCTCATATTTTAACATCACATATATGTTAATGAACCATCGGCATTTTCTAAAAGGTCACATGTGTAAAAGCAGACGTATGCACATAAATCGAATGTAATTCGATAAAACAAAATATAAACTAACTATATATATATTATTAGCTCTGCAGGCCTAGTAGGCCCTTGGCTTGGTGCGTTATCTTCTTCCACTCTTCTCTATCTCTTGCTTTCTTTCGCCAGTTGCTTATTCTCAAGTACTTAACGTCCTTCAGCACCTCGTCCATCCATCTTATTTTGGGTCTACCTCGTTTCCTCTTTCCACCTATGCCTCCTACCATTAGTCTTTTGGGTACCCTCTCGTTTTCCATGCGTTCTATGTGTCCTAACCATCTTATTCTATATCCCTTAGCTATTCCTATAATATTTGGTTGGTTATACAGTTCTTGTAATTCCCTGTTGGTTCTCTTCTCCCATCTATCATTCACTTTTTTGCCTTTATATATCCTTCGCAGGCATTTTCTTTCCCATACTGCTAGCATTTTTTGTTCGTTCTTATCCATTGTCCAAGTTTCACTTCCAAATAATACTATAGGCCTCAATATTGTCTGGTACACTCTCTGCTTTGCTCCCCTGGACAGCAACTTACTGTTAAGTACACTCCTTAGTTGGTATATACATTTGTTGCCCTTCTGTATCCTGCTCTGGATCTCTTTTTTTATATCCGGCCTCCTATTAAATTCCACTCCCAAATATGTGAATGACTTTACCTCTTCAAAACTGTAGACTTTTCCGCCTGCTGTTGTCACGACGAACTTTTTATCTTTAGTATTTCCTTTCCTAGCCCATATCATGTATTTTGTCTTTCTCTCATTTATTTCCAATCCCATTTCCGCTGCACTTTGTTCAAAACGCAGCAATACTTCTCGTAGCTCCTGTTCACTTCTCGTTATTATGACAATGTCGTCTGCAAATGCCAAGCACTGGTGTCTCTTGTGATACAGTAGCCCAGTTCTGTTTATCCTCGCTCTTTGCACAGCATATTCAAGCACATAATTAAATAATGCTGAAGACAGCGGATCGCCCTGTTTCAGTCCTTCCAACACTTTAAAGTTTTCGGTTACCTCTGCTCCAATTTTTGCACAACATTCTGTCCCTTCCAAAGTTAGCTTTATCATATTTACCATTTTATTGTTTACTCCTAGTTCCCTTAACGCAACATATAGTTTACCCCTTCTTACTCTATCGAATGCTTGTTTAAAATCTATAAAGAGCACATGTGTATCTTTTCCAAATTCGTAGCTTTCTGCTTGTATCTCTCTAAGCGTGAATATTTGGTCTACCACTGATCTCCCCTTTCTAAATCCACATTGATATTCGCCTATAGCTTCTTCCATTTTAGGGACCAACAAGGTTTTTATGAACGAGGCAAGAATTTTATAAGCTATATTTAGTAAAGCTATGCCTCTGTAATTTTCACAAACTGCCTTGTCACCTTTTTTATGTATAGGATAGAGCATGACTTCCCTCCACTGTGCCGGCATCCTTTCCTGCATCCATATATCCTTTATTAGTTTGTGCATACTCAAGATTATTTTTTCCCCTCCATATTTAAACATTTCCGCTGTTATATCATCTGTGCCTGCGCTTTTATTGTTCCTAAGCTTATATATAATGACTCTTATTTCTTCAATACTTGGTATGCCCTCGCTGACTTCTAATTCGTCTTCTCCTCCATTAGCAATACTGTCATCTTTCCTAACCTTTCTTGTGTCCTTCGAATTAAGTTCTTCAAAATGTTCTTTCCATCTCTTCAATATATCTCTCTCTCCTGCTATCAGCTTTCCTTCTTTATCCTTGTATATTTGTTTATTTGTTTGGTACCCTCTTTTTTCCACTGTAATGCCTTGATACAACTTACGTATTTCATTTTTTTGGTAGCTCTCTTCAATTTCTTCCAATCGGTGTTCATAATATTTTCTCTTCACTTCCCTCAGTGTTTTTTTACATTTTTGCCTTTGCTCTTTATACTTTTCCCTGTTCTCTTGCGTATCGCTCTTTAACATTTGTATCCTTCTTTTGTTTCTTTCTCTTAGTTCTTTTTCACATACCTCGTTAAACCATTCCCGTTTACTGCCATTGGATACTGGTTTACATTCCTGTAACGCCTCTACCATTTTTTTACTCATTTCATTCCATACTCCCTCTACGTCATTACTCTCTTCCATATGTTCCAGGTACATTTCCAAGCTTCTTTTATACATTATCTTTGCT
Organism: Amphimallon solstitiale; assembly: GCA_963170755.1. Classification (NCBI taxonomy): domain Eukaryota; kingdom Metazoa; phylum Arthropoda; class Insecta; order Coleoptera; family Scarabaeidae; genus Amphimallon; species Amphimallon solstitiale. Next base: position 50,212,779 of record OY720679.1, read on the forward strand.
TCGTTTCCCTGCAATCTATTTAATCTCCTTTTGTTTATTTTCGCCTTCTTCCTGTTTTTTACTGCAGGTATTTCCTGCTTTATTTGTGCTCCTACCAAGAAATGATCCGAGTCAGCACTAACTATTAAATAAATTAATCACGGTGTTTTTCACACATATAGTATCTTAAGACCAAAGAAAATAATTATTATTAAGTTATTGGCTGTAATCTCTCGATGAATTTATCATTACCGTTTTGATTCTAGATCATTACTTATAAGTATATATTGAATTTTAGAAGTCATAAAGCATTTAAGCATAGAACAGCAGCATGTAGTTTTATCAAAAGATCTTGGCTTACCACGGACAATATATAATACCACCGCGCAAATAACATCGACGCAAATTGTGCAATTAAAAGTGAAAATGTAAACATTAAAGTATATAACAACGGCATACTATTCATCTAGATCTGTTAGAAGATCCCGATTTATCATGGACGACATTCTAACTTCGCCTCAAAAATAATACTGACTTATTTCTCAAACAATGCATGACTGACAGTGCAAGGAAAGTTATTTAAATAATAATACGTGTAGTATAATGTCTTACCTTAAGAATTACAATTTAAAAAAAAACATATATGCCCATAGCGTATAGCAACAGGAGTTATAGTAATGTACTGTATTTTGTGCAAATGCCAATTTTCAACCAGACGTATTCGTAAAATTCCTAGCCAAATATACAATAAATCCTTAGAAAGCATAATTTGCGAGAAATTCAAAAAAAATATGCAATGAAAGACCTTCTTCCAGTGGGAATTTCGAAAAACTGTCTCACGACTAATACGTGAGTAAGATGTATTTCTTAGTTTGTTACTGAGTCTACCATAGAGCATTTACTTTACACTGTTTGCGATTATAAGAGTTAATAAAAGTTTCCTTGTAATATATGATGGTGTTCGGAGATTTTACACTGGACGTTTTGTATGTCATTTTTCAATATTGATATTTTCAAAATTTTCACTATGTCATTGATAATAACTATCAAAAGTATACATATGTACATTTATACAAAAACGTATATGCACATATGTACGTGTTGAGATACACAACATACATTTAGGTGTCATTACCAACAGCGAACGCACAGACACGTGTTTCGACCTTTGAGGCCTCTTCAGTGTACGTGGTGCTGTTGGTAATGATCCACAACTAAAATCGTGTCTTATGTCCGTTGAACCGCAAAGTGCCGATGAGTGCTGTTGGTAATGACACCTAAATGTATGTTGTGTATCTCAACACGTACATATGTGCATATACGTTTTTGTATAAATGTGTATATGTATACTTTTGATAGTTATTTTTCTGTTAATGTACGTTACACATTCAAGTATTTCATATCCTATTTATTCATTGATAATATGTTTCGCATTATAAAAGTAAATTTATCGACTGCGTACGTTAAAATTTTTCCTGAAAATCAAAATTTTTTCAGGCGGTATAGTGTTGAAAAAGTGTAGGAGTGCTCTTTTTCTAGGTTTTACAGTCTTTACGACTACAGAAGCAAAGTTAGACTTTTGTTAGTCCATTTTGATTTTAGCCGATTGCATTCTTTCTGAGATGTTATCCATATAATATTTGATTTTTTTTGTACTTGTATAACCTGCGTTGTCTTTTGAGCGTTCTTTATTATCCATACCACTTACGTATATATTAGAATGTTATTATTTTATTCTCTGTGACGTTTGCTTTTTTCTTCACTTCATTGATTCCACAATTATGTATTTTTTATTCATCTTTTTCGTCTTCCTAGAATTCTTGATTTTTATTATTAAACGATTCAGTTTTCCATGTTCCTATCCTCAAAATATTTTTGTTTTTAAATCTCCTGTTATTCGTGTTCGCATGGGTCGTCAACTTGTTATGCGTCCAATTCCGAAGCTTGTTGTTGAGTCTATGAGCTTGTTGCTGTTTTACTATGAGTATTTTGCTACCTAGCTCATCAACTCTCCTTTTTCTGATCTTAGAACCCGCAGCCGTCATTCTGCATCCATTCGAGTTTATTGAAAGCGGAGTTCTTGTTAATATTAGGTTCATCAAATAAAGAATGTTATTATCACCAACAAAAAAATGAGGTGTGGCCACCACACGACTTTCTTATACGTATGAGCGTTTCAAACTATACAATTTTAAGAATTTTTTATACAAAACTTATTCAAAATCCTATTCTAAGTACTTTCATTCTCTTAATAAATCGCTATAGAATGCATACTTTGCAAGATATTCGAAAAAAAAGTGCTACTCGCTAAGAGTAAAAGTGCCACTTCCGGTCCGAATTTTGAAATTTCATGTATACAAAAAAATATTGCAAATTCAAATCTAAATACTTTTGTACACTTAATAAATATATATAGAATGCATAATTTACGACATATCTGCAAAAAATCGCTATTCGGTAAGAGTAAAAGTGGTACTTCCGGTCCGAATTTTGAAATTTTTTTTATACAAAAGATATTTAAAATTATAATTTAAATACTTTTATACTCGTAATGTATCTGCCTAGAAAGCATGACTTGCGAGATATTCGCAAAAAACTGATTTTCGATAAGAGTAAAAGACCTACTTCCTGTTGGAATTTCGAAAAGCCATTTTAAGATAATTTGTCTCAAATTTAATTTTGAGTACATTTCAATTCTTTATAAATTTGTTTAAACTTAGTAATTGACGAAATATTGGCAAAATTCGAATTTTTCACTAAAATAAACTGCTACTTCCGGTCTACCGATTTTACTGAAAAACTAATCAGATCTCAAGAGGGAGATTATACACGTAAATACAAAATTTGGAATTGATATCTACAGCGGTTTGACCGCTATCGTGGTCACACACAGACACACACACAGACAGACAGACAGACACACAGACATTTTTTAAAAACCACTTTTTCGGTATCAGGGGACTTCAAAACGTGGACATCTGCAAAAATCTCGAGGTCGAAAATTTTCATCATCACAATACTTCCTTATACTACGTATAAGAAAGTAAAATGTTAGATCATTGTCATATGACGGCGGTCCTTTCTGACATAAGTTACGGTTTCCTAAGAAAGCGGTGCCGCTATCTGGCGGCCTTAATAAAGCGGTGGATGATGTCATAAAAGCATTGTCCATTAAAGCCAGATGGCGTTGGTGTCCTAGAGCGTTGGCAGTAAAATAGCTGTACCGCAATTTGAATTTAAGGCCCACATAGCGGTGGCAAACAGTTGGTGAACGTTTCTTCTGAGATGGTGAACATTTATTTTAAGAAACCAACATCTATTCAAGAAAATAAGTGAAGAAAGTGCATCTGCTACGATTTGGACCAGCGGTAGATGACGAAATTTGAATTGATTTTGTAAAAAGTAATGTATCTGAAAACTGAAAGGAATAGCCCAGAAAAATGCAACTGCTGCTCAAAATGAATTTAATAAAACAGAGTTGTTTTCCAAGCCCATGGCGAAAGTTGGAAAACAACTTCCTCGGTATGAACAAATTTAATTGAGAATGCAAATTTCATTGCTGGTTGGTAATGCTGAATTAAGAAGTATCTGAAATGCTTCAAGGCAAACCAATGAATCATCAGCACCGAGCTGCTCAACATTAGCTTTCCAATTAACATGATTTCCCCAATAACTGATGAAACAAGTCATGTATTACGTTTCAGATACAAGTATGTCTACTTCAAACGAGTCGCGTCAAAACAACGAGTTTTAAGACCGAGCATCAAATCAACAACGCCTTTCGTCTTAAATGTCAACGAACAAATTTATTTCAATATGTAACATTAATAATACACTTTAAAATTATTATAATAATGATATTATTATGTTGTTTGTGCTTCGTGTACCTGCCTTACAAATATACATAACTTTTCTTCTGCACACATTGGCCTTGATGTCTATTATATGGTTATGAAGTGAAGTCATCTCTTATGTGAATTAGTTCATCATCAAAAAACACTGGTGTTAAGCGAAAGTATTATCTGAATTTTTCTTCGATAAAGTGCAGTCGGCGCATTAAAATTTCAGATGCACCCTATGTGACACGATTGTTAAATATATCTCTCTCGTCCAAACACAACTTTTTGTTATCCGATGACTCCTCATCTTCCACATATAGTAATAATGCTATGTCTAAATTGTCCATTTTCCATAATAAGCTGACTCAACTGACTTAAGTTTACATCTCTGGACGGCTGTTTTATTAAGTCTGTCGCTTCACATCAATATTCAACCGCTTTCTTTGGAAACCGTAGCTTTATAGCGACCAGAATTACTTTATTATAAATCAGTTAAAGTACTTTCTGTCTTACGTCATTTACATGACGGTTTGGTTTTGGAGAAAACCAAGATTACAGCCAAAAGTTTCCTGAACAATTCGGTTTTGATTGTCGCCTATAATTTCGAAGAATTGTCGAAAATAAAATAGAATTAATAATGTGATTTTAAGTTTTACAGAAAGAATATTGCTATACTTTTAAGAAATAGTTCAACCACCACTTTGTGGATTATCTTACTTCAATAAATATATCATTACATTATTACATATTTAGTCGTTCTTATAGATTAGATAGATCATTATAGAAAAATGTAATTGTCGGTTTAGATATACTAAATCAGACACACGCAAAATTGATTGGCCAGATAAATGTCCGTACTCTATCTTAGATATTCGTGACGTATAACCCCTGATAATGTTTAATTTGCTTTATAAACGTAGAATATCTCCTGCTTAGAACACTACTAAAGAGGTTAGTTAAATAAGCAGTGATCGAAAAAAGTGTACATTATAATATATTAACTTTTTATACAAGAAATTAATGTATAGAAAATAAGAAATCCAATAAATAATACAGAATGGATCCAGGATTCACTGTAACTGATGATTATCCAAAAAAAAATGCTAACATACTTTCAAAACTCACTTTTGCGTAAGTATTTTTAATTATTATATAAATGTTTATTATCTTAATTGCTTGTTTATTTTGACAAAGCCTTTTAATACATTGTTAACTATTTGTACATACATATAATTGTGTCTATATGTATATATATATATATATATATATATATATATATACGATAATAATATTAAAAAGTATATAAGCAAATAAAAATTTGTTTACAAAAATACCGATATTATTTATACAAACTGTATAAAACTAATAGTTGGAATCATCTTCTTATTATATATTTTCTTAATATTAGCTTTAAAATATTTTTTTTTATAATTCTCTTACATTTAATTGGAGTATTTAATTCAAATATTATTATTGAATATAAAATCATTATTATCACTCACAGAAATATGTAATGATATTTAGATGGTAATATCTAGTAATATCTAATAATATTCAAATACTTTTTAATTTATCTTTTCTAAATATTATATAATTCGAAGGAAATAAATTATTCGTCAAATATTCTCAGTTTCCTTTATGATTATTTCCATGGTGTTACATGCTTGCCGAGTATGAAGAATCAAATAATGCTTATGCACGAAGAAAAATAATTTCATTTCATAGAACTACTTTATAATTTGTATTTGCTAATTAATGCGTTTCAAATTTGTTGTATATAAATGTATAAATTATGTATTTTCGATGTGTTTATTTACATTTTTATCTCCAAATTATTTATCAGCAAATTGCCATGGTTACTACCAATCAATTCATTTCTTAGCACTTGGCCGGTCTTATTGTATATATGAGCTTTCGCAATAAATTTAGGTAGCTACTAAATTGAAGATTATCTATACAACAAATAAAGAAAACTAATATAATTCATACTAGTACTGTATTATCAATAATTTAAATAAAATTGTGACGCCTTGTCTTAAAGATATATTATATTAAAATTTTAGGAATATAATCAGGTCAATTTATGATACTGTTGTTAATACATAACGTTTCAATTACCTGAGTGGGTGAAATGTATGATTGCTACCACCCATAAATATAATTTTTCTGAAACTGGTGTCATTGGTAATATTCTGAGTATACCTACGAAGCTAGCGGTTGTAATTTTAAAAACGACAATAATGTAATAAATAATTTCCATAATTTACTGGCAAAATAAGTATTATTATTATTATTCATTTCATAGTGCAATCCCTTGATGATAAAAGAAATTTATTTTACTATTTTCTAATAAAATTCATTGGAAATCTTAAAGATTTATAATTGAAACATGAAAATAAAGTTCAAAACTTTCCGAAAATGTTTGCATAATTGCTACCATAAATGTAATACAAGAATTTACTATAATTAACTTATCACTAAAAATACATATAGTTATAAAATAAGTAACAACTTGATGTACGTTTTCCTATTACTTTACTATGAAATAATTTATACACTAAATATATAACTTGGAACTATATTTTAACATATTTTTCATTTATAGGTGGATGACAAAATACTTCTACAGAGGTGTTAAAAGAGGGATTAACACTAATGACTTGTTTAAAACTGGAAGTGCAGACGATTCCCAAATTATAGGTGACAAACTTCAAGCTAGTTGGGAAAAAGAACTAGCTAATGCTAAAAATACAGGCAAAGATCCCAGCTTATTAAAAGCCGTATTAAAAACATTCATAGGAACTTACATGATATATGGAGTGATATTATTCGTTCAAATCGTAGGCCTGCGGTAAGTATTCATTTATTATCATTATGAGATTATTCAGTTTCCCTTGTAGTGTTAAAGGTATTTAAATATTTAATCTTCCTGTTTATTGATATTTGTTTACATTTATAAATGTGTATGTCATTGTAATCTATTAGTCAAATGATGACGACTTCCTAGTTTCTGATAACAAGCACCATGACATCACATTTCATTTGATTAGTGGAAATATTATGTTGCATTTATCTTAAAATGCACACTTTTATTAAGATAGTTTAATAATATATATTTGTAAATATGATGTAGAAGGTGTCATCTTGACATAGAGGCTTCATTGATAAATATGTAAATAATAAAAAAAATAGGAAACCAGGCTCTACCTATTTAGCTTCAAACCGAATATCTTCAGTTTAATGGGAACAACGACCATATGGTAGACAATGCATACTTATGCATTAAATGAGTAACTCACGAATTATAAAAGGGAAAGATTGATAACCTGGAAATATTTTACCATATGACAACAATTAATAAGTTTGAAGTACGTGTATGCGGCTCCTATACACCTAATAGTTTCCAATTTTGTTTTTAATTTACACATATCCGCATTATCAACTATCTGCGTTTTATCATCCATGGGGTATTTCAATTGGTAGTCTGGATTGTTGCTTGTTTACTCTAAGATTATCTCGCCTTATTCCTTGTCTATTTTTTCAACGGTACTACCCAATAAAATTATTTACCTAATGAGTCTAAGGCACAAAAAGCGTTCTTCGAATATGAAAGTTGGTCTCAAAATGTTAATTTTTGTTCACCGAAATTATAGGTAAACATCATTTTCATCAAATATATGTATTTTATTTATTTATTTCATATCAGGATTGTATAAGTCCAAGTATGCAATATGATCAGGCAGACTAAATAGCCATATGCTGAAAGTGTTAATGAATTTAAAAAAACTGTCAATAATACACAACATAATTTTAAATCGAAACCAGAGGTATTTCAGAACTAATTTGAAAAATTAGTTATATTGATTGAGAAAGTTAAAATAAATATTGTCGAAACGGCAGATTGCGTAGTACTATACAAAACAAAAAAATAATCGTAGACCTTTATTGATATATCATATTAAGTACATTACCCTCTTCGATCGTGACACTACAATAATAAAAATGAATTTAACACATTCACATTAACCTCTGTACATTATATTTCAATCAATTTCATGTATATACATATACAGCATGTGTAAAATCATATTGGGGATAGGACATATGTATACTATGCATACCGGCAACAATGCGCAGGTCGTGGCAGTAGTAAAGTACGATTATAGATAGCATTTCAGTTGCTTAGAGTCAGCCGACAGATGAACAAGTATTTATCTAAGCATCACACGCTTCGTAGATACATATTTTCCAAATAAGAATTCAAAATACTTCTGCGAGTTTTATTATATTGCGTACTTATAGAATGCAATTATGGATGATTATAAAACTGTTCTGAAACGGTATTATGAAAACGAAAACAAATACTTCGTAATTTATAATTCAAATAATAATTTACATTCGAATTAGATTTTTATAAAAAAATGAATTTGAATCATTGCATATTTTAGAATTTGTGCATTTATTTTCCTACTGCGTTGTATATGCAATATAATAAAACTCGCAGAAGTATTTTGAATTCTTATTTGGTAAATATGTATTTACGAAGCGTGTGATGCTTAGATAAATACATGTTCATCTGTCGGCTGACTCTAAGCAACTGAAATGCTATCGTGATTCGTGATGCTATCTATAATCGTACTTTACTACTGGAACGACCTGTGCATTGTTGCCGTTACGCATAGTATACATATGTCCTATCCCTAATATGATTTTACACATGTTGTATATGAAATTGATTCATAGATTTTTCCATTCATACTTTTTCTACGCCACTTTTTTGAATTCATCAACTATTGATTTAATAGCGTTCATGAATGCTAGGTTTTGTTGGTGCAAACACTAGTAACACTACTTTCTAATTTCAATACTTAGACTAATGTCGAATATATGCATAGAAAATAATAAAATACTGATTTTATTAAAACCTATTTATTACATATTACATTGTGCGTGCATCCGATGATAAATATCTTCATTTTGGCTTAAATACAGAATTCGATAGTAATTCGTTATTGTAATATAACAGTATATATAAACAAAATTGAATCTCATTTAAGGGTGTTGTATAGGTACATTTTCAAATATTTACAGATTACAGGCTACCTTTAAACTTTATGCAAAAATGATTTAGATGAAATATTCTTATAATGTTTATCTACACGTCCTTTGGCATTTTGTTTTTTCAATTTTTTATTAATTGTTATAAAAAATTAAATATAAATAGACAATCGAAAAATAAAATGCGTATCGACGTATAACATATTATTGTGAACATTAATTTCTAGCAAAATTTTTTCGTATTTATTAAGATAAATGTGTAATTTGATAAGAAAGAAATGGATTTTTGGCACTGCTTTAGTACGCCACCTGCAGTGAAATATTTGATATATCCTTGCAATCCAAGACAGGGCGGAGTTACTTTGTTTAGGTGGGGATTCACTTTACGAGCGATATTCCGAATACAGAAATATTTTACATTTCATAAAATTGAAAACATTATCTAGTAACCTTGATTTAACTTTATAAAATTAATGTATATTTTCTTTTTGTTAAATTTACTTATATTATTTTGTATTACATTTCATAAAATTGTACACATTTTCTGGTAGGCTTTGATAACTTTTACATAAATACAAACTTAAACAAAAGTATTACATATGATTCATAAATAATACTAGCTTTTTTAGTTCTTCCACTATTTTACATTTATGAAGATAAAATACTACTGACATTTATAAGTGAGTTAAAAATAATGTAAAACTAATATCGAAAATGAGATGGATATAGATGGTGCGTACTTCATCTGTACAGATCGTCAGATATTGTAGCAGACTGGTAGACGTTCAAAAGAGTTAATTTACGACCTAGTAAAAAATTACTCTCAAACGATTCAGTGTTCGGACAGTTATAAAAAGATTTGAAGTAAACCAGAAATTGCTCCAAAAGGATATCTTTTATTTTAAAAATTTAACTAGATTACTTTTCCTGTTATGGTAAATAAAGAACAGACAGAAATAGGACTTATTATTTTACAGATGTAGTTACATAATAATAATGAATAAACATTAAATTTTAAATAATTTATATATAATAATAAAACAATGAAATTCGATTCAATACATGATATTATAGTAGTCATTCTATATTTTTTTTTGGAAGAAAATATGGGAGACTATTTTATTTGATAAATCGTTAGTGGGGCATGCGACGACTCTAAAACCAAAAAGTTGGAACTCCTTGTGGGTTTTTGGTAATCTCAAAAAGTTTTTGAATGGATTCTCGGCGTAAATGGTTTGTCGAACAAAAAATTTTTTTAACAAAAAAAAACAATATCTACAAATTATCTAATGTACTCGCTGCGCTACAGCCAAAAGCGGAAAAAGCAGAGGGCGCCAAAATTTTCAAAAATGGGTTTTCACTATTTTTCGGCGCGAAAAATTTTTTTAGCGTTTGATGCAAATGTAAAGTTGCAGAGAATGCCTCAATTTGTCTGAAGGGCAGTAGAGAGATGACCGTTTCTACGTTAGGACTTATCTTTTCTGGCTCTTTGGAAATAAGCGTTTGCTTCATTTGCGAAGAAAAATTTCGGAGACGAAGAATACTGTGCGTTGAAGCCGCGGGACAGGTCATCTTCATGGCATTGTACGATGGTGCCACTTGCAAATACACACTGTCTCAACTTCGCTTCAAGGAATTCACGCAATCCGCGATCAAGAGCAAAGTGAATCTCCCTTATTTACCGCCTTCGCCCGGACTTCTCGAACGTTGTTTCCATGGAATATGTGTTCATTTGGTTGTTCAATAATTTCTGGAGTAAGCAAAACCGAAGTAACTGCAAAATTGTTTTTTAACATACTATACCACCAATAGAATCTTGTTCCTTTCACTCACGAAAAATAGTACATTATAATATAATAATATAATGACATTCCTTTCGTTCTGCAAACTCCAACAAAACAAAGTCATTTTTAATTCGAAAATATATTACCGTTGTTTTAATATAATAATAATATAATAATAGTATAATAATAATAATGTATATTTACTCATCTATAATTATTAACATTATATTAATTACAGATTATCGTCATATCTGAGTAATCTTGTGGTAATTATCACATTTGACATAAAATATCACATTAATTTAAATTAAAGTGTATATATGTATAACAAGATCATTGTATCAACAATATGACAAACAACGATATACACAAATAAACAAATAATAATAAATGATAGAATGTTATATACTTCAGCAGCTCGCGTTAATTGCCAGAAAATCTTCGACGCCGTAGTACTTCCTCTCCATCAGCAGCCCTTTGACCCTTTTCTTGAACTCGTCAGGTGGTAGGTCTTTAAGTTCTTCTTCAAGTGGTTATATAGCTTGGGACCCCAATAATCGACACCCGACTGCAACAGTGAAAGTCAATGATAAGGGGTTCTTAGATGCTTTCTACTTAGTGTGTTGTACTCATGTTTGTTTCCATTTGGAAAAAATGTGTGTTTGTTGGTAGCCTTTTTTGCAGTAGAAATATTCTATTTGCATCAGCCGTCTGTCTCGAAAAGAGAGTTCCATAACTTAGAAGAGAATGAAAATACGAACAGTACGCCACCTTTGCAGATTCGTATGTGCATACATGTCTCAGTCTTCTTATGGTGAATACCACAAACGTCAGTCTACCAGTGTCCCCACCTCAGATTGGAGTCCACTATCAGACCCAAAAATTTGGCTTTTCCCGATCTTCTGTTGTTTTCGTGGAAAATTTCATGTTTTGTTTTTTGTTCGGGTTTATTTTCAGGTGATTTGCCGCAAACCAGCCCTCTGCTTTTTGGATGTCAGCTGCAGATTTTGCTGTTAGTTTTTGGAGTTCTTTCCCCCTTACTAACAACGTGGTATCATCCGCATATAGACACAATTCCGTGTCTGGGGCACTACAGGGCGGGGTCATTCATATATATAATGAATATTTTCGGTCCAAGAATTAGCGAGACATGGATGCCTTTCTATCTACTTTGGGTCTTCTCAGGAAGCCGTACGCTTCAAAATAATTTCTTGTATAGATACGAAGTGCTGGTATACTTGCGTGGGTGAGTATTCCGTAATCCAAAAAATTCTTAATTACTCACTCTGCGACATATTCCGGAAATTTGAAAAATTCTTAATGATACACGTACATGTCGTTTTAGTTTCACTTTTGGATGTGTGAAGTTAGACCCCTTTTTTCGAAAATCGGAATTCTGACGGTTGTTCCAGGTTGTTCTAGGTTTATTCTCAATTGTTCAAAAGTATTTCAAAAAATAAATTATAATAGGCCGAGAAAATGGCAAAAACAAATTTTTGCTAGCGCCCCTTTTTTCGAAAATCAAAATTCTGACGGTCGTTCCAGGTTTATTCTAAATTGTTCCAAAGTATTTCAAAAAAAAAATCGTAATTGGCTGAGTTAAAAGGAAAAGCGATTTTCTTACAGCCCCTCTTTTTGCGAAAATTGAAATTCTGTTTCAGGTTGTTCTAGATTTGTTCGAAACGCTCTTCTAATACATCAAAACCGTATCTCATATATCAAAAGATATTGCAAAAAAACTATATCTAAAAGTGAGAAGTTAGCCCCTCTCTTTTTCGAAAATCGAAATTCTGACGGTTGTTCTAGGTTTGTTTTAGATTGTTCCAAAGTATTTCAAATAAAAAGTCATAATTGGCTGAGTTAATAGGAAAAAACGATATCTTACAGCCCCCCTTTTTGCGAAAATTGAATTCTGACGGTTGTTTCATGTAGTTGTAGATTTGTTCTAAACATTTTTCTAATGCCTCAAAACCGTATCTCTTATAGGTATATCGAAGGATATTGCAAAAAAAAAAACAAAATCCAAAAGTGAGAAGTTAGCCCCCTCTTTCCGAAAATCTAAATTCTGACAGTCGTATCAGGTTTTTCTAGGGTTGTTCCAACGTATTTTAAAAAAAAGTCGAAATTAGCCAAGATAATAGGAAAAAATGAGGTGTGGCCCCGACACAACTTTCTTGTACATATGGGCGTTTTAAATCATACAATTTTAAACATTATTTTATACAAAAATTATTCAAAATCCTATTCTAAGTACTTCCAGTCTCTTAATGAATCTCTACAGGATACATACTTAATGAGATATTTGCAAAAAAATGCTACTCGCTAAGAGTAAAAGTATTACTTCCGGTCCGAATTTTGAATTTTCATTTATACAAAAAATATTTCAAATCCAACTCTAAATGCTTTTGTACTCTTGACAAATATATATAGAATGCATAATTTGCGAAATATTTGCAAAAATCGCTATTCGATAAGAGTAAAAGTATTACTACCGTTCCGAATTTTGACATTTTTTTTTTATACAAAAGGTATTGAAAATTAAGTTCTAAATACTTTTATACTTGTAACGTACCTGTCTAAAAACCGTTTAACGACCGCTCGGGCATACGACTTCGACGCTCGAGCTTCTGTGTCGGGTATTCCCCGCAACAAACAACTGTTTAACGTGGGGAATACTCGGATACGTTTTGTTGATGCGTAAAAGATGCATTATAATCATCGACAGGTTTTAAAGCCGTAATAACTATGTAGCGGAAAGGTTTGATTCATGAGATGGAAAAGCTCCTCGCGATTTGGTTGATGACCAGATACAAAACAAAAATTCCGAGAGCTTCTATATACACGTAGAAACGGAGACAATGCCGGTTTTAAGGCATTTAAAGATACAATTACATTGTTGTTAGGAGGTAATGTCGCTGGATTGAAGTTAAAACTTTTTCTTATCTATTGCTTTGAGAACCCATGTGCATTAAAGCATGTTTACTATCGTGCAAACAACAAATCATGGATGACGCAAGCATTATTTGAGGAATGGTTCCTCAACTGCTTCATACCGTCGGTTAATATTGTTTGAAAAAGAACTTGCCATTTAAAATTATCCTTCTGCTTAACAATGTACCAGGTCATCCCCAACATCTTGATGATTTACACCCAGATGTAAAGGTGGTGTATCTGCCTAAAAACACAAACGCTATCCTACAACCAATGGATCAGGGTACAATAGCTACGTTTAAATAATACTATTTGTGCACAACGTTTTCCAAAGCCATAACAGCAACAGAAAGTAATGAAATAACTCGTGACTTCTGAAAGTCATATAATATTTTAGAATACATAAAGAACATTGAAACCGCGTGGGAAGAAGTGACAGAAAGATGTGTGCAGGGTCTATGGAAAAATGTAAAATGTCAGAAAGTGTTCAGGAATAATTTAGATTTTGACGAAGACGAGTACACTAATGTCATACATAAAGTAGTGGAACTTGCTAACATACTTAATTTAAAAGCTGAAGCGGAGGATATTGAAGAATTAATAGAGTTGGAAGTACAACGGCTCCCGGAAGAGGAACCAGTAGAGGAAAGTGAATGAAACCAATAAAACTAGAAGGTATGGATTCAAATGTTGAACGGTTCACGAAAGTTGAACGGCCAATAAATGAAGTTTTACAAGTTACAAAGCAGACTACATTAACGACATTCTTTTCAAAAGCTATAACCAGGACTCCTACCCTTGTAAATACTTCTATTTCTTCGCCGCCATCTCCCTTACCCAGCTTTTGATAGCTCTGGTGATAAATACAATGACGACGTTTATGAACGACATTTTGCACTACATATCATAAATAGTTATTCTTCGTTTTTCACAGAATGAATTTAAATTATTAATACGTCACTTTTTAATTTTTGTATGTATTTTTATGTTCTGTAATATATAAGAGATGCAATTAAAAAGTTTGCTTTGAACTTTTGGAGAAATGTAAATGGAGAAACATATTCGTGTATGTATTGCGTATGTAATAATATAGATAGAAATAAATATCGTATATCACGAGTATTTAAATCAAGTGACACATAATTTAAATATAAATGCATATACTGTGTATATAGGTACAATTCATTATTATTTACTTTAGCATTAAGTAACATTATGAAAGGTAAATTATAACATAGGGTACATCATAACATAATAAATTGTTTTATAGAACGATTTGTAATACGCCCAATGGAAAAGAAAATCAACACGATATTAGCGCCGTCAACAAAATAATACTTCAAACATCATACTCTTACATAACATAGAAATTTGAAGACTGCATTCCTCTCACATCTGGTCGACTAATTGAGAATAATTGTCAATGGGCATTTTACCTCATTTCGCTTCTTTCCCCCAATTACTTACTAATAAAAATAAATACCAAATTAAATTGAATTAATATTATTTTCCTTAGAAAAGTTTTATGAGGCGAAAAACAATATGGAGAACTACAAGTGGGAACGAGGACTCTGACGGAAGATTTAGTTATGCATTGTACAATGCGGTGGCCACATTGAGCAACTTTAATAATGCTCCTTAGGCTTTCCATAAAATAAATCACATTTTTTTCTAAACCCTCTAGTAATTTATTACAGCTTCGAACTCCGATATTTCAAGAACCGTTAGGAATTCGGGAAAAGTGAATAGAAACATTTTTGCTTAAAATTAGTCATTGAATTCACGTGCGAGGTTTCTCGGATACCTTGGCGGCCACCCTGTATAATAATAGTACCTATAGATATAAATAATTATCCTGTGATTTTCAATACGCCCAATGAGAAAGATAATCAAGACGATGACATAGTACCGTTGAACAAAGTATTATTATTATTATATAGTATTCATAGACACTAAGTAATATTTCTTTTAATCATAATTCCATCTTACATATTAACTTTTGACTTATTGAACATATGTCTGACTAAAAAAACTTACAATTTACATTCCTGTAGCGCGTAGACTCGCAGACTAAATAAATCATACAAAATATTACTAGCACCTACGTTACGTAGAGTATGTGTAGCCTGAACAGAGACAAATAGCACTTAACGCATCGTACGTATGTTATTTTGAATGCATCGCTCCCATAAGGGCGGTACTTATAAACCGGGAACTGTACAATTTAGGTTTTTACTATAGCATTTAGCAAAACAGTACATGGTAGTGGGGTATTGGCAAGCTCCACCTCTGAGTAGAACCCCCTTTAACCCGCCGCGAAGACGTCGAAATTTTTAGTTTGGTATACAACACCCTTAAATGGCATCTACGTAGACTAGAGGTGGGTAGTTCGCGAACGACCGATTCAAAAAACCGATTCTTCTCATAGAACTAAATGAACTAGTTCGCAATATCCAAGCGAACTAGTCTCGGCGAACTACTTTTCGGACAAATTTCGTGCGAGAGGTTTTAAATTCATTCCTTCTAGACCCGTATGGAAAATATTACTAAAATTAAAAATATGTTTTATAAATAATAATTTTTATTTATATGACAAATACATATGTATATGAAATAAAATAAAAATAAAATTTGCATTTGGAGAATAAAATAAATGTTCTGTGCATTTCTAAAAACATTATTATTTAGATAAAGTGATAATAATTTATTATTTCAACAAAACACACATTTCATATTAGCGCAACATAAATATTAAAAACAATGTCAATGGATGAACTTAAGAAGTGAATTATAAATTATGATAAGAACATAATTTCTTTAAATTTTTTGCTTGTGAGTCTACTTCTTTTTTTCGCATAGCACTTGACCCGCTTTAGAAAAAATTCTTTCGCAGGAGACAGACGTGGCGGGAACACACAATTTTTTTTTTACCAATTCAAAAACTCCGAGATATACTTTTTTACGTTCTCTCCCCTACAACAACGGGTCCTTTACTAAAATAAAAAATTTAAGCTATGAGGGAATTAAAGAAAACTTGTAGATTTAGATAAAGAATCATTTTGTATTATCAAACTTTACGTAAGCAGTATAGTACCGTAGTCGACAAATTTTAATTTCTGGTACGAAAGTAGAAGAGGAAAAGAACACAGCGAAATAAAGTAAAGACAAACATATAGCGACGCTGCCAAGTACACCCGGCAAACGTTTCCTATGAAATGTGAATACCCCCCGATTGTTTGTGCTTCTCCCACCACTGTTGAAAAGCAGGCATCGCTGCATTTACAATGCACGGGATAGATAGCTAGTATAGAAGTATAAACAGAAATTAAAAATTATCGACTACGGTATATATGTATGAGAACCTTTCTACTCTTTGTTGTATCGTCTTATCATTATGTTAAACTCTCTTGTACTATAATTTAATTTTTTATAATCTCTATAATATGGTGTTTATTGGTTGTTAGTTTAGAAATATTATTATAAAATACTAAATGAGTCTACCTATAGTTTTCTCAGGAATTAACGTATTTACAATTAATATTTCAAGTGGTAAAGATTGCTGTGTTACAAAACAAAGCATATATACTGCTAATCTTTAGAAGTTACAAGTAGTTCTTCACGAACTATTCCTACGAACTAGCTCTTCCATGTGAATTAGTTCGCATGAACTAGTTCATCGATTCGAACTATTATGCCCATCACTAACATAGACCCTCTGTATAGTAATATTTTATTTAGAACTAAGGTAATTAGGGTCAAGCAGACGGCGATGATAAAAACATAAATTATTATTTCCAATATTATTATTAAATTAGGAACTGAAACAATTAGGAACGGATCTATACTTTTCATGCAAAATTATATTCACTAGTAAATCCATGTGAAAATTAGAAATTTTTCTTTCTAACATTTATGTCTGCTCTATTTTTACTAGTAATTTTATTCTTAATTTTTTTTTCTTAATTATTAATTAGTTCACTAATATTAATTTACCTTATATAATATGTGGATAGAATTATACATTATTCTTTTCTATTCCAGAGTATTTCAACCACAAGTTCTGGGATTCTTACTTCAACTATTTACGGGCACTGCAAATGCTGACGATCCAACACTTGCAAAATACATTACAGGCTTAATACTCGTAGTAATTGTTATAATTAATTCATTTATTCAACATCACACAAATATCGGTCAACAAAGTGTCGGTATGCGTGTTCGAGTATCTGTATCGACTTTAGTTTACAGAAAGGTAATACTAATATCACAAGATACTTTTACGTAGACTATTACAATTTTCTTTATTATAGATGCTTAGACTAAACAAAATATCACTAGGCGAAACGGCAGCTGGAAAGGTGGTAAACTTATTGTCTAATGACGTAAGTCGTTTTGATTTTGTTGCAATTGCTCTACATTATTTCTGGATAACACCGTTTCAAGTAATTCTTGTATCGTATTTCATATGGGATGCGGTTCAAATTGCTTCGTTGGCTGGAATTCTGAGTATTTTGGCGCTATCATTACCTATGCAAAGTAAGATTCTTATAAATAAATTACTAAAAATCTTTTTTATAAACCGGTTATTAAAGCTGTTTTTTTTGTTTTTTTAGTATTAATGGGT
Source organism: Amphimallon solstitiale (assembly GCA_963170755.1). Taxonomy (NCBI): domain Eukaryota; kingdom Metazoa; phylum Arthropoda; class Insecta; order Coleoptera; family Scarabaeidae; genus Amphimallon; species Amphimallon solstitiale. The sequence continues at coordinate 50,230,994 of OY720679.1, forward strand.
AAATTGTCTAGTAAATATCGTAAAAAAGTCGCTGTTAGAACTGACTACAGGGTTCGCTTAATGAACGAAATCATATCTGGAATTCAAGTTATCAAAATGTACGCTTGGGAAAAGCCATTCGAAAAACTGGTCAGCATGGCACGTTTAGATGAAGTTAAGAAACTCAAACTTGCTAACTATGTCCGTGCTGTTTTCTTGAGTTCAATGATTTTCATAGAAAGGACTACCTTATATTTAACATTAATAACATTCGTTCTAACTGGAAATCCCCTTACATCAGATGTCACCTACGTGTTGAGCCCTTATTTTAATCAACTTCAAATGGGTATGGCTATTTTCCTCCCTCTAGCTATTCAAATGTCTGCCGAATGTTTAGTGTCGCTTGAACGTTTGCAAGAATTTCTTCTATTAGATGAAGTGAAGGAATCGAATATTTCCAAAACAGCTGACAAAAACGTAGAAGTTGTTAACGTAAACGCAAGGTGGTCAGACGAAGCGGGAATTCTGAAAAATATAAATTTCAAAGTTCCAGCTGGAAAATTGTGTGCACTGATAGGACCAGTAGGTTCTGGAAAGAGTTCCGCACTTCAATTACTACTAGGGGAATTGCCAACTGATGAAGGGGAAATTAAAATAGGCGGAGATATTTCTTATGCCAGTCAAGAACCATGGCTATTTGGTTCCTCAGTCAGAGGAAACATCTTATTTGGTCAAGAATATGATAAGCGTATATACAATAAAGTAGTGAAAGTATGTGCATTGGAAAAAGATTTTAAACAATTTCCTTATGGCGATTCGACCATAGTTGGTGAAAAAGGAGTTTCGCTAAGTGGTGGTCAAAGAGCAAGAATAAATTTGGCCAGAGCGGTTTACAGAAAAGCTGATATATATCTTCTCGATGATCCACTCTCCGCCGTCGACGCACATGTTGGAAAACACTTGTTCGAAGAATGCATAATGAATTATTTGCAATCAAAGACTAGGATTCTAGTAACCCATCAATTACAATACTTGAAGCAAGCTGATGTGATTGTCGTCTTTAATAATGTAAGCAGTTTAATAATTGTATAATAACAATAATAGTGCTATTTCTTCCACTGCCTTTCTCTGAAACTCATTTAATCCCTTTTATGTGGTGGACAAAATCACCAATTCTCATTTTCTTCATTTGTGGTTTACACCATAATCTTCATGGATTTGTTTAATATTCTCCAACCATGCCTGTTTTCCGTTTTACTCTTCTTCTAACTATTTGCTCTTGGGGCCAGTGCTTCTTCTTTTCCTACTGTGTTAGTTCCCATTATCCATTTTGTTGTTTTTGATTCCATATATGAAAATCCAAGACTGAACTCTTTTTACCTTGATGTGTCTAATGTTCTTCTAACTTTTCATCACTTACTTCAGTCTGTAATCATTGCCACTTTCTAGTAACGTTTACAACAGTTTTCTCTCAAATATGCTTAATCTGTTTTGTCTTTTTGTGTTAATGACTAGTTTCAGTCCTGTAGGTTAGTTATTCATATAAGTGTCTTTTTTTCTGCATTGACTTTTAACCGAAACAGTTCATCTTCATATATTTCTTCCAGTATATTTCCAGCACCATCTTCTTTTACTCATAATTATTGTATTGTTTGCGTACGCAATAAACAAGCTTTTGAATTGTATTAGATCATGAGTATATTTTAATGAGTATATATAGTGCGTTTAACGATATCATTAAGGGTTTAGACATCGAAAGATTGTTTGATAGTTAATAAATGACACAGCCCTATATTATGTTATATTGTTCACCTTTTTCAATATTTCTGTTATAAGTGTGCAGTCTAGTCTGTATTATTCCTGGGTATCGTTTCAATTATATATAATTTGTTATTATGTTTATGTTATATAGCATCTTCAGTTTTCCCAATCATGCAATACTCTAATTTTCCCAAATTATTTTGTCTTTACTTTCCATCGCATTCATCATCATATTTTAGGGTCAAATAGATGCTCAGGGAACATTCGATGAGTTATCAAAATTAAACAACGACTTCACGAAAATGCTAACAGCAGCCGATGAAACTATTGAAAAACCTCGAGGTGTCGCTAGTGCTAGGGAGGCGATGAAAATGAGACAGGAATCTGTAATGTCGGTAATGTCCGTAGCTGTAAGTACTTTAAACACCAAATTTTACAGTCTTCATAATAATATTTAAATATTACTTTTTTAGAGCATAGATTCAGTAGACCAGAAGGAAGCAAAACAAGCACAGGAAGAAGTTATCATTCCTGACAGGTCAGTGCTATGGGATTATATTGGTGCTGCTGGCAATATATGCGTTATTATAATATTAGCTTCAATCATACTTTTATCTCAAATCGTCTCCAGTGGTACTGACTATTTTCTCAGTTGGTGGTAAGTTATACAAGCAATTATTATTTATCAAACATGTGTGAATTTAAATATTTCTTTCACCAGGACTGAGCAAGAAGAAGCAAGATATACGCTAACATTGAATAATGACACAACTGTTTACACTATGTTCGTTAACGTAGAGAATGCCATAATTCACACAGTCAAAAACCTATTTGAAACGTCATCGCCTTCAATAACTAATAGAAATTATTCCACAAGAGTAGATGAGGAAGACGATTTTATAGACACGCACACTGCTATATACATATACACCGGACTCATTGTTGGTCTAATAACAGTGACAGTGTTCCGATCATATACGTTCTTCAGATGTGCTAGCATCGCTTCGAAGAACTTGCATGCAAAAATGTTCAATTGCCTGTTAAAAACACCTATGAGATTCTTTGATACTAATCCGAGCGGTAGAATATTGAACAGATTTTCTAAAGATACTGGTGCCATGGACGAAGCTTTGCCGAGAACATTAAGTGAAGCAATTCAGGTAATAAAAGCAAAATGACTATTAGTTAACTCGATTATCAAAGCTTCTTTCAGGTGTTATTAGGTCTTGTTGGTTCAATTGTCTTAATCTGTGTTGCCAATTATTGGATGATTATACCAATTGTAGTATTGTTGATAGTATTTAATTTTCTGAGAATATGGTATATGGCCACTGCAAAAAGTATTAAACATGTAGAAGGCATAAGTAAGATATATATATTATTATTATTGTACATAGTACTAATTACACATTCCTTACAGCAAAAAGTCCTGTGTTTTCTGTATTAAATTCCACCTTAAATGGTATCTCTACAATTAGGGCATTTAATTATCAAAATAATCTCATAAGAGAATTTGACGGACATCAGGTATTTGTTTTTACTAATAGTCAGCAGGTCAACATTAATTTTGTTTAAAAGAATAATTCTTGTACTGAAAAGTTTTGATATTATATACGTATCATCATTTTAAATTGCTTAGAGTTTCGAAGAAATATCATATTCGTTTGAATTTAGTGTTGTACAGAAAAACTGATATTTTTAGCTCCTTCTTACCTTTGTTTATAGCATTTGTTTAGAAAACAATTAGATTTACACGGGCCCGTCATTTATTAAGCATGGCCTTATTGGAAAAAAATGTCTCTACAGTTGTATTTTGATATATTGGAATAACAGAATAAAATGTGATCTAGAAATTTATAAATTACTAGCTGACCCGGCAAACGTTGGTTTGCCATATAAATTATTTCTAGTGAATATTGTGGTATTCTAATAAAAAATAAGTAACTTATTGTAAGTGTGTGGGGATGTGGTATATGACTGAAAGAGGAATGGAGCGCTGTGAACGATGACGGCCTATAAAAATAACAAAACACCAAACATTCATTTTTAGAATTCATTGTATATACTTCTATTATCTTAACTAATAAATTTCTAATTACATCTCTAACACAAATAATGACAATTAAACAAAAAACTTTATCAATCTGTTAGTGCAATGGAGTGTACGATATTTTTAGTGAGTCCATCTTTAGCCAACACAAACAAACTGGATGGTTTACCCACGCGAGAACATGCCACGTATAATTGTCCGTGTGAAAAACACGGTGTGCCCAAATCTAAGCCACAAACAGACATCGTTTGGCCTTGATGAGAATATACTTAATATGAGAGTTGCACTGAGAAAGTAAAATGTATAAGCGTCACTGCTACGATAGACGCACAATCAATAATAATGGCCAAAAACGGTTTAGGCCCGAAACTTATTGGGTGAGAAAGACAGGAGACCGGCTTCGTTCTCATCCCTACTCTGTGCTGTTTACGGGGTGAGAAGTAACACCGGTAGACGCCTGGCGGGAATAATTCATCGAGTGGTAAATGATGAATTATCGACCGCCGAGAGTAGAAAATTATTAAAGTACTAATATCGCTATTAAAAAATAGGGGTTGGTGGTGGAAGGGTGAAAATTTAGGGTTGTATGTATTTTTTAATGCCGAATCATAACAAAAAATAAAATATAAAATTTTGTCCAAAAAAACAAAACAAAAATTTTGGGGTGGACCACCCTTATCACTTAGGGGTATGAAAAATAGTTTACGTCCTATTCTCAGACCTGCTGAACATACACACAAAATTTCATAAGAATCGGTCAAGCCGTTTCGGAGGAGTTTTGTGACAAACACTGTGACACGAGAATGTTATATATTAGATTTCTTCGAATTTTCAATAGTATCCAAATTCTTCACCCCAGAAATATATTTGAAATGTCTAATCATCAGATATCAAGACTAACAGCCGATAAAGTTCTAAGTACAGCTATTGAGAAGTTCTGGGACGTGAATTATTAATAATCGTTTTTATTATGTTATTTTAACTGTAAATATTCGATGCTCCCAGCAAAGAAATATACGATCTATAGGAACAACTACTTTATTTCATGATAAAAATGTTAAAGATTAACTAAATAAGAAATAATAAAAAATTGGTAGTTGTAGTTTACAAAATAATTTAAAAAAAGAAAAAGATGTCAGCTACCTTGGAATTCTAAAGGCTAAGACACTATCGTGGACAGAAAAGAAATGAAATATGTCCTTTATACAGATAGCTGTTAGCTTTATATTAAAAGAGATAGGGGATTCATCAATTCAAGCACACATATACATTTTGAAATATTATACTGTTTAAACTCTAGCCGAGAAATAGAATATTTAATATACCGTTTGACTGAAATAAAAGTAGATATAGGGAAACATAAACACGCACACAAGTGCATGCAAACATGAATTGGAGGGGTACGATAGTAGGGGAGTACAGATCAGTTCATATCGGGACACCGGGGTACCGAGGCTTTAGTGCAAAACGTTGAAAGTTAGTGTGTAGACGTTTGCTTTAAGGAATTGCTACGCTCTTTACGGCTTTTGTATAATATTTTGGTAACTGATGTATTAACATTGAACTGAAACAAAACTCTATAAAATTTGTAACTAAAATAAAATTCTTATAAAAAAATTAAATAAAATTCTCACATTTAAAACCAAACAAAATATTAAATGAACTATACAAAATTTAATGTTGAAGATGTTCAAATGTCTGTCCCTCTTGCATCAAGCAGTACCCTAAACGATTATAAAACCCATTTCGTACATTCGATAGCATTTCAGGAGTAATCATTTGTATGGCGTTAAGAATTTGTTCTCTTAAGCCCAAATCAATCGCTCTATTTCCTTCAGCGGTATTAATATTTGCGAGATTGCTCAGATACTGCACGCTCTAAAGTTACGGAACGAATGTGTTGTCCCCGCTCTCGATCTCCCCACTATCTCCCCACACCACCGGTCTTATACATAGGTACATGTTTATGTGTGTGTATTTGAAGATGCATATTAACTTTTAACTACGACAATCTGTATAGATATAACTATTTCTAATAAATGTGATATGAGTACCATGCGTTTCGAATTTTGTATACAAAAGTTGTTTCAAATTAAGTTTTAAATTCTGTATCTTCTTAGTAAAATAAACCTGTGAGTAAAAGCGTTACGTCTAGTCCGAATTTAAAAATATTTTTAACACAAAAATTGTTCCAAATCGAGCTCTAAATACTTTTTTACTGTTATTAAATCTTTATAGAATGCATACTTTACGAGATATTTCCAAAAAAGCGGCTATTCGATAAGAGCAATAGTACACAAAAACACTAAGACACCTTCACCACACTAAAGAACAGAAAGGCTAAATAATTCAGTGCTACTGAGGATGACAACTTAGTTGTCGAAATATGTATTTAGCCTTTCTGTTCTTAGTGTGGTGAAGGTGTTTTAGTGTGTTTGTGTAATTTCAAGCCACAGACTCCAAGTTTAGTTTCTTAAGAGGAATAGTGTTACTTCCGGTCCGAATTTTGAAATTTATTTAACAAATATTATTCAAAGTCAAGCATTAAATATTTTCATACTCTTAAAAGATCTGCTTAAACAGCATGACTAGCAAAATATTTGAAAATTCGGTAGGAATTTCGAAAAAGTTGTTTCATAATTTTTTTCTCAAATTTACTTTTGAGTCATATACATCTGCTAAAATTTCGAGGTCGAAAATTCATCACATTATTTCGTCATAGTACGTATAAGTAAGTGAAAACGTTATATTTTGATGTGATTCTTAGATCATGACTGTAAAGATTCAAGAAAGACTACATACTTTTGATAAGCAAGTCTAAAAGGAATGTATGGAGCCATAACACGTCTGCAAGTAATATGAGCAACTATACATAAAATATCAGGAATATTGTCAGATCAGAAGAACTTCCATGGGAGTGGAATTATTCAGCTGTGTACCACAACGACGCGACGCCTTAAATAAGAGAACAGAGATAGAAATACAGCAAAACCATAAATTTACAATTTATATTGGACCTAACGAATTTAGCAGCTGACTGAAGTTGATGGAAAAAGGAGAGATCAAAATGGTTAACTAAAGTAACCTGGTGTGGGCATCACACGACTTTTTTATATCCATATGCTTTTAGAATTGTTTATACAGTGTTCTAAATTAAGTTTTAAATTCCTTTGTCCTCGTGAGTAAAAGTTTTACTTCTGGTCTAAATTTTAAATTTTTTATACAGAACTTATTGAAGATCCAGCTTTAAATACATTTGCTATATATAAGCAAAACCTGATATTAAATAAGTGTAAAAGTGCTACGGTCCAAATATTGATTTTTATTTTAGAGAAAATGAGCTATAAGTAGTTTTATACTCTTAATATATCTGTCTAGAAGTATGACAAGATATTTTGAAAAAACTATTTTTCAATACTAAGTAGGGATTTTGAAGAACTTCTTTTATAAAAATGTTCTCAAATTAACTTTTCAGTACTTTCTTTAGAAATATGTCTAAACTTAGTAATTGATAAGTTGAAGTGAACTACTACTTTCGGTCTACCGTTTTCACTGATAATCTAGACCTCAAGAGCAAGCTTATTCTCGGAATGTAAAGTATGGTATTGGTACCTTTTGCCGTTTAGCAGTTATCGTAGTCAGAGCGAGAGAAAATACGAGAGAAAGAGAGAGAGAGAGAGAGATGATCAGGGGACTTTAAAACGTGGACATCTGCAAAACTTCGTATTATCGTCACAATACTTCGTCATACTGCATATAAGAAAGTAAAAAGTATTTTATAGTCATGCTTAAGTAATTAATATATATTACATAAACAAAAAGCATGGAAAACGCTTTCATTAAGACATTTTGAAAATAAATGAAATATATCTTCTGCTTAAAGTTTATATTAGCAGTTCACAAATCCAGACGAATTTATCCATTATTAAATTATTAAAATTCAGTTATTTTGGACATAGCAAAAGGAGCTGCAGATATTGCTTTTAAAAATCTAACCTAACAAAAAATTTAATAGAAAATGTGAAAAGTTACAATTATTCTAACCAATTTTTCGTAATACTTGACACGGAAATAGTTTAGTAAACTCAATTTATCCATTTGAATTTTTCTTTAAACAAAGTAAAATGGTTTAAATTTGCTGACGATCGAAATTATTAAATTCGATACATTTAATTCGACGATAAATTTTTCAGAATATACATACGTCAGCTTGGCTTCTGTCCTTATCATGCGGCGCATCATTCGGCATTTGGTTGGATCTCTTGTGTAATATATTTTTTGCAGTAATAGTTTTCGGTTTCGTGGTGTTCAGTGAAAGTAAGATTCAATCATTATAATTGTATTATATAAATTTATTTCGCTTCATTGTTTCTTTGCAGCTACCGGAATTAGTGGTGCAATGGCAGGCCTTGCTATTTCTCAGTCATTATCTTTATCTTTCATGTTACAACATGGCTTGCGACAAACTACTGAGGTCGTTAATCAACTTACAAGCATCGAACGTATAATGACATACACAAAATTAGATCAAGAAGGACCATTTGATACTCCTGAAGGTAAATACAATTTAATACAAAAAATAGATATTTATTCATTTTGAATTGACATTTTAAGGTAATACTATATTTTTTTATTCAACACATATTAGTGCTTTAACATAGACATTCTTTGTTATGCTGCACTGACAAAACCAAACTAGGTAGAAACATATATGTCTGTAGCTACAAACACATCTTAACACATACATAGTTGCATCATTGATTGTTTGTGTATTTCAATCAAATTGTACATGTTTAGGTAAACCTAAGCCGTTTGATAGGATTGCATAAGTAATACCGATTGTCCTATGCTTATTTGCTTTGATTTTCATTTATACATGACTGATTTTACATTCTATATTTGTTATAATATCAACAGCTCTACTCGTAATTTTTAATTACATAGTTGCGTCGTTATTATTTATATAATTACATTAACTGAACAGTTTGTGGTAGACCCAAGCCTTTTGATGGAACTATATAAGTAATACCGACTGTCCTATGCTTTTTGATTACATTTTCATTTATACATATTTGATTTACATTCTATATTTGTCAATGTTTCCTAAATGACAACCAGTTGTCATATTGTTATTACTTTTATTTCATTGTATGCCACTACTACCAAGAAGATATTCAATTTTTCAATACATTTGTATATTTGGCAAAGAATTGTAATATATTTTATTCATATACATATATATATGTAATAAAATTAACAAAATGATTTATTAACTACAGGTAAAAAACCAGCGATAGATTGGCCACAAAAAGGAAAAATCGGATTTAAGAATATGTCCCTCAGATATAGTCTAGAAGAAGAGCCAGTCCTCAAAAATTTAAACATACAAATTTTACCAGGTGAAAAGGTATTATAATTACACAAAACTCTGAGGTTTTTTTTATCTAATTGCACCAATTATTCTTACAGATTGGTATAGTAGGACGTACTGGTGCGGGCAAATCGTCATTAATTTCAGCATTATTTAGACTTGCTCCATTAGAAGGGGCTATAACCATGGACGAATTGGACACCCAGCAAATTGGGCTACATGATGTTAGATCGAATATTTCCATAATTCCACAAGAACCAGTACTATTTTCTGCAACGATGCGTTACAACTTAGATCCCTTCAGTGAATTTAACGATCAAGAATTGTGGGCGGCCTTAACAGAGGTTGAACTGAAAGAAGCTGTACCATCTTTGGAGTATAAAGTTGCTGAAAGTGGAAGTAATTTTAGTGTTGGTCAACGACAGCTGATATGTTTAGCCAGGGCTCTTGTGCGAAATAACAGGATACTGGTTTTGGATGAAGCTACAGCAAATGTAGATCCTAGGTAGATATATAATTTCCACAAGAGTGTAATGTTCTGTCTTACTTATTTTCTATTTTTCACCAGAACTGACGGTCTAATCCAGGCAACAATAAGAAGAAAATTTAAAGAATGTACAGTGTTGACTATAGCGCATCGTTTAAATACTATTATGGATTCTGATAAAGTATTAGTTATGGATACTGGTAGAGTAGGAGAATTTGATCATCCACATACGCTATTGCAAAATCCTGATGGTCAATTTACGAAGCTGGTAATGGAAACTGGTCCTGCTATGACAGCAACATTGCGAGACGTAGCTAAAAAATGCTATGAAGAAAAATACGGAAGTCAAGATAATGAAAAGAAAATGATGTAATCCTGAAACCATTGATATTCTTAGAAATATTAAAAAAGGCTGTTTAGTATAATAGATAGCAAATTCTGAATATTTACTTGTTTTTATTAGTGATATATATATATATGTTTAAGTACTATTTATTGTCATGTATATTGTTCTGTCAGCTTTATTTTAATTTATTGTATTTATATTTTGTTTTTTGTATAGATGTAGTCTTTTGACTACTGACTTTTGTGATATAGTAATAAATATAATATTTTTATATAAATGTGGTGTTTTAACTATTAATAAATGTATGAGGTTTTAATAAAATAATATCAAGAATATTTTCTATATGAAATATTTTCGAACTAAAAATGCACCTGACCACGAGCATAATCATTAAAAAAAACTTGAGGCATCATGGGTGTTATGTCCTACAGAGTGTAATATTTTTTTTATATGAAAATTGCATATATCTTTAAGACTGATTAAAATAAAGATGAGCTGGGATTATGATATATTTCATTTTAAAATAGATATTTGCAAATATATACAATTTTAAATTATAATCAAATAGTTACTTGCAGTTATGGTGTTAAAAAATGCATGTGTTTGATGTGTATTGACTTTGCGTTTGCATCTATTTCTTTATATCTATAAACATTTACACAATGTAAATACCTTATTATTATATGTTTTTATTCACATATAATTGACTGAATCATTCATTTTTAAACTAACTAAATAAAAGTTCCTCTATGGTTACGATTCAGTTTTTCAGTACTTCTTAAAATCAACATGTATTCGATTTTTCTTAAATTTCCATCTCTGTCTTGTTTCTCTTTAAATTTTTATTGAATTTCCAATGCTGGGATATAATAATAATAATAATAATACTATTTATTGATACATATACTTATACAATAAAACATAATAAAAGTAAATTACACAAGCAGTAATGAGAAAACAATAATAATACAAATCTTGTGTAATATAACCAAAAAGAAAACTAATAGAAAATTAATATTATATAGCATATAAAACAAATATAATAGAGATATGCTTTATACATATATTTATGTTGTGTTCTATTTCACATAAAAATTAGACAAAAAAAGCTGAATAAACAAACTTTTCGGGGATAATACCATAAGAGTTTGTGTTTATCCAGGCAAACTTCATTTTGAACAAAAGCTTGAGTTTTGTCAAAATGAAAGTTTGTTCCGAAATAAACATAAGCTCGAAAAGTATTTAGTAAGACAATTTAATGAATTATTTAATTAATATTAATAAACCATTTAGAGAGTTCGTTTGGATCGATAAGCATATTTTTGTATCATCCCTTAATGCCTTAATCGATTAGTAAGAATGTTTGGTTTTCTTTTGCTTAGAATTTTATAAAACAGTCTAGCAGGACATAAATCAGGATTTTTTTTATTTTCCGCAAGCCACTTACTATCGTTAAGTTTCTTATCTCCACCCTGGAGTGTTTTCGAAAATATCGGAAAGTATTCGAGCCTTCCTGTAGATTCTCCATCATTATTTTTTCTTTTCTAAAATGATGAATTTTACACTGTACAGCTGCTCTCCCTCTCCAAGCCAATTCCAAGGCAACAATACGGAAAAATTTCTTTTGCAATCCATTTGGTGTGTTCTCATCCCATAAGTTCATCATTTTTATAATTTCTTCCTTAGTTAAAGCAGTAATACTTATTTTTCTTTTATTGGGATTGCTTTGCAGCTCTTTTTATTTGCGTTTTTAGCACTGCGAGCTGATTGAAAAATAATATCCTTAAACGAGTCAAAAATTATGCCTAATTCATTGATTTATTTTACTTGAATACATTTTGCAGTAGTGTTCCAGATAGTTTTAATAATATATTTTTTGTAGTCCGTCCTGTCTGTTTTCCTCATATTTTAGGCCTTTTAGTATTCTAGTAATTGTATTTCCCTCCAATTCATAGTTTCTCTCGCAGCAAAATTGCATGAATTGCTTGCATATTTAGGCTTTCGTTTTTTTTTTGTATCGTTAGGCGTAGTATTCGATACCGCATCTTTTATTTTTTCTGTAGTAGCACTGCCGAAACGATTCATTTTGGAAGAGAAAAATACAGAAGTTTGTGTATGACGTTTATTTGAACGATACTGTTAGAATTGAATTCTCTTGACCATGGGAAAATCTACATGCAGTTCATACCTACTAGCAGTTTACACGATGTTAAACTAATAAAATGTGTATTATAATATAATGCTTTTGACAGAAAAATTAAATTATACCGGGTGTCTGTTCAAGCTCGGCCACCGGCCATATCTCGGCAACCGTTTATCGTACATCCTCGCGGAAAAAATCTTGATAGTAAAATGGTCGACGGAAATTACAACTAAAATATTTTTAAGTTTCCAAAATAATCGCAAGGGGGCGCAATTCTCAAGGTAAATTAAAAATTCGATAATCTTTCATTAAATTCTAGATTAAGATAGATTGAAAATTTTTCTAGCAAAATTTTTAGACGTTTTTATACAACTTTCATTTGATACTTTTTGATCTAACTCCCATACGAAGGGGAGGGGGGAGGGGGTATGTCTGCGTTCAAGAGTCGGTATAATTTTGGTTTGCACTAACGGATTTTAATGTTTCTGGGCTCATTAGATAGAGAATCTTACAAAGAATAGAAGAACATGTAGCACGAAATTACGTGGTTGTTAAAGAAAATAACAGGGGGCGCTGTTCTCAATGTAAGTACATTACTTGTTTTTCTTTAAAATTTTAAATGGAACGGCATATTTTTAATATAGTAATATTGAAGCACATAAAAAACTGATGAGAATGATGAAAACCGGAAGTTGCTACCTTTTTTCTTGACGAAGATATAGTCATACGAAGACAATCCCAAAAAAAAAACAAATTTTTAATATAAATTTATTTTTTATTGTGAGTAATAACTTTATTTTAATTTTAAGTGTCAGTAGACAGTGTATAGTTCGCTTTCACTTGAATTCCATAAATGTATTTATTTCAATCTTCTCACCGATTTTTACTTTCTTATACGTAGTATAAGGAAGTATTGTGATGATGAAAATTTTCGACCTCGAGATTTTTGCAGATGTCCACGTTTTGAAGTCCCCTGATACCGAAAAAGTGGTTTTTAAAAAAATGTCTGTGTGTGTGTCTGTCTGTCTGTCTGTCTGTGACCACGATAGCGGTCAAACCGCTGTAGATATCAATTCCAAATTTTGTATTTACGTGTATAATCTCCCTCTTGAGATCTGATTAGTTTTTCAGTAAAATCGGTTGACCGGAAGTAGCAGTTTACTTCAGTGAAAAAATTGAATTTTGCTAATATTTCGTCAATTACTAAGTTTAAACAAATTTATAAAGAATTGAAATGTACTCAAAATTAAATTTGAGACAAATTATCTTAAAGAGGTTTTTCGAAATTCCAACCGGAAGTAGGTCTTTTACTCTTATCGAAAATCAGTTTTTTGCGAATATCTCGCAAGTCATGCTTTCTAGGCAGGTACATTACGAGTATAAAAGTATTTAAATTATAATTTTAAATATCTTTTGTATAAAAAAGATTTCAAAATTCGGACCGGAAGTACCACTTCTACTCTTACCGAATAGCGATTTTTTGCAGATATGTCATAAATTATGCATTTTATATATATTTATTAAGAGTAGAAAAGTATTTAGAGTTGAATTTGCAATATTTTTTGTATACATGAAATTTCAAAATTCGGACCGGAAGTGGCACTTTTACTCTTAGCGAGTAGCACTTTTTTTCGAATATCTTGCAAAGTATGCATTCTATAGCGATTTATTAAGAGAATGAAAGTACTTAGAATAGGATTTTGAATAAGTTTTGTATAAAAAAAATTCTTAAAATTGTATAATTTGAAACGCCCATACGTATAAGAAAGTCGTGTGGTGGCCACACCTCATTTTTTAATTCTTGCACATGTTACATTAGATTCTCTTCTTAAATGTTTTCAAATTCTCTAGCTATTTTTAAATTTCATGTCTTGCCTTTTTAGACATTGAAATAAAATAATAATAATAATAATAATAATAATAATAATAATATCTCTTTATCACCCAACTGATTTATCTAGATCTAATTATAGGAAAACAGCAAAAATAATTTCCTTAACTCATGAACTAAGTAGACAATAACGAGAAAAAAGAACAATATAATATAATGCATTAGTTATGATCGAATCATTTACTCATTAGTAACGAAAGGGTACACAATTGATATCTAAATCATCCCCGCCTGAAATGAAAGTAAATAAATTATATACCTAAACATAAATAAGGAAATATACTGACCAAGTAATATAAAGGAGAAGAAAATATATTTAAATCAGAAAGTACAAAAAAAAAACAAGAAAAAACTTCAACTTAACAAATGTTCAAAGTGTTCACCTTCATTTTCAATACACGTTTACTTGTCGATTAGTAGAGAACAGAGTTACTTCCATTTCGGAGGCAGCAATTGTTGTACTCGACTTTTTAAGGTGAATAAAAACTCAATAATGTCTCCTTTCGGGATAATTTAGGGAATTTTCCCCGAAGCAAGAATGCATTTTCAAAGCGTTGAAAATACATTCTGATCATGTCATAAGCTTCAACGTTAGAATACGACATTTTACAAACTTAATAATTATGTGCAGGTGTCCAAAAAGGCTTAATTTACCAAATACGTACAAAAAGTTTAACTACAAGTGACACTAATATCCTTGCATTTCGATTTTCTTGGCCTACCTTGCAAAATCTCATCATAATGTAATTTAATATCACTGTTCAAGCCATGTTGTATGATAAAAATTAAAAAAAAAAGCAAACTACACTGTTCACTATTATTATTTTATTTCAATGTTGAAAAGGACAAGAAATGATATTTAAAAAATAATAGCTAGAGTATTTAAAAACATTTAAAAGGAGAATCTAACATAACATATGCCATGAATTAAAACATCGATAAAAAGATTAAAATAAATACATTTAGCGAAGAGTATGATGAAATTTCAAGTGAAAACATTCTATACATTGTCTAGAGACCCTATTGAAATTAAAATAAAAATTTTACTCCCAATAAATAAATAAGTTTTATTTTCCTGGATTGTCTTCGTATGACTATATCTTCGTCAACAAAAAGGTAGCAACTTCCGGTTTTCATCATTCTCTTCAGTTTTTTATGTGCTTCAATATTACGATATTAAAAATATACCGTTCCATTTAAAATTTTAAAGAAACAACAAGAAATATACATACATTGAGAACAGCGCCCCCTGTTATTTTCTTTGACAACCACGTAATTTCGTGCTACATATCCTTCTTTGTAAAATTCTCTATCTAATGAGCCCAGACACATTAAAATCCCGTGGGGCAAACCAAAGTTATACCTACTTTTGTACGCAGACATTCCCCCCTCCACTCTCCCCTTCGTATGGGAGTTAGATCAAAAAGTTTCAAATGAAAGTTGTACAAAAACGTTTAACAATTTTGCTAGTAAATTTTTTAATCTATCTTAATCTAGAATTTAATGAAAAATTATCGAATTTTTAATTCATCTTGAGAATTGCGCCCCCTTGCGATCATTTTGGAAACTTAAAAATATTTTTGTTGTAATTCCCATCAACCATTTTGCTATCAAGATTTTTTCCGCGAGGTTGTACGATAAACGGTTGCCGAGATATGGCCGGTGGACGAGCTTAAACATACTGATATTAGTCAAATATAGTATGCATTAGATAAACTATTATTTCAAATAAAACTCTGTTTACTATACATAACTGTTGCTGACTCATAAAATCATAGTAAAAAACTTGTTACATTCGTTTGTTGATGCAAAACGTTTCAATACATATATGTAACAAATTACCCCCAAATTTATAGGTAATTCGGGAGGAATTGGTTTGTCTCTTGCCAGTTCTTTTGTTCTTCGCTGTGACGTCACGTTCCTTGAGTATTTTCTCCACGTTCTTAACCCATGTCTTGGCTGGTCTTCTTATCCTATCAGTGTTCTTTACTCCTAGGACACCTCCCAGATACGTCATTTCCATACTTTGTAACAGCGTTTTTATTCTATTACTAAATGTCCAGAACACTAATGCTTAGACACTCCTCGATGTTCCTTTTTTTCTATATAAAACCATGTCCTATTAAGTGAGATAATTTGGCAGTAACAAAATAGAACAAGCAAAAGTATTTAAATATTTAGGAGTTCATATTAATAGCACTGGAATACAGAAAGCAGAAATATTTAAATACTTCTACTTGTGCTATTTTGTTACTGCCTATATTTATACTTTACTTTATTTGTGTTTCCACCATGACTCGTCATGAGTCATTGTGCATTTGATAAGCATGCGCACATCTTTAAGTTTCTGGCTAATAATGATTCATTCCATATACCAGGTTGGCTATCGATTATGTCCCATTGCCTGTCGATACGAACAAACCGTTTGCAAATGCACATCACGTTTTTCTCTTTAATGATGTCCATAAGTTAAATTAAATTGGGCTCATTACACCTCCTTGTAGTAGTCCCATGTTGAATCTAAATTCTTGTGATTCCCTAATATTTCAGGTTCCCAAAGTCCAGCCTATTTTTCTGCCCACTTTCTTATATTTCTGAGTATTTATTTTTCTGACTTCCTGATTAATTGTCAAACTATTTCCATTCCTATATGTGTTCCTTAGTTTTTTCACGCAAGTATACATATACGAAAAAATTTTTTTCATATATGAATAAATGTATGAATGCATATCTACCCTAAGCCGGCATTGCGAACAAACAACGTGCAGACAGCTGTTTCGACCTTACATTGGTCTCATCAGTGCACGAACGTGTTTGTTCACAATGCCTCAAAAGCTTAGAAAACCTGATAGTCAACTTACGTACCAAACGCCATGAGAGATTCTCAGCGGCATCTGTTACCCAAGTGCTACATCGGCCGGCTTAGGGTAGATGTGCATTCATACATTTATTCATATACGAAAAAAAAATTTTCGTATATGTATACTTGCGTGATTTAATAGTGTGAGAGCGCTTACTCCCCAAGAATTACAGTTACATTGCTTAGTTTTTTGTTTGTGACTTTCTTCTTCTGCCATTTTGAGCCCTATCTTCCCTTCATTGTCATTCTTTGATATTCTATTTTTAAGCCCTTTTCTCCCTGTTTTCTAACAATGCTCCTCCGTTTGTATAAACCTCTCTTCCATTATTAAGTTCCTTTCAATATAAAGGGTGACTCAGAATGAAATTCTATTTTAAAAATAAAATAACTCATTGGTTTTTGATTATTTTAATAAATTGTACCGTACTTCGAAATATAATTACTATCATCTGTAAATTAAACCTTAGAAACAATGTCGTCTAAATATTGCCCTTGACGTTTTATGCATTTATCTAAACGATGTCGTGCATTTAGAATAACTCGTTGACATGGTGCTACAGGGATTGTGGTAATTTGTTTCCGTATTAGGTCTTTAAGTTCATTTACATTCGGCGGAGGATTTTCATACACCTTACTATTAAGGGTAGCTTCACAAGAAAAAATCTAGTGGTGTCAAATCACAGCTTCTTGCAGGCCAGTCAATGTTACCTCTACGCGAAATTAATTTTTCATGGAAAAACATTCTTACTGCCTCTAAAGCTTCATTCGCAGTATGGCTTGTGGCGCCATCCTGCTAAAACCATGTGCAATTATCAAACCCTTCAAATGCTAGTAATGCTGGTCCTACAAAATTGCGTATCATGGAAGAATATTGTTCAGCATTTACTGCAATTGATTATCCTTGATTATTCTGGAAAAAAATACAGATCACTAATGCCTCTTGAAGATATTGCTACCCATACAGTTACTTTTGGAATGTGCAAAGCGACTGCATGTTTTTCTCTTGGGTTCGCCGCATACCAGTACCGGCAATTATGTTTGTTCACGTATCCGTCTGAATAAAAATGTGCTTCGTCACTTAATAGAGTATTATCAAAATCATTGAACTCCTGCATCAAAGTAGCAAAATTAAGATGGCGACGGTGATCATCATTCTTCAAAGCTTGAACCAACTGGATCTTATAAGGATGGTAATGTAAATCCTTTCTCAAAATTCTTTGAACATACACCGGTTTAAATGTAAAGCAAACGGATAGTTTCTTATCGAACAATGTGGATTTTGGCGTACAGCAGCACTTACAGCTTCGATGTTGATATCATTTCTAACAGATCTCCTGCAGCCACGGGGCTTAGAACAAACTGTAGAACCACATTTGTTTGTTCTAAGCCCGTATCCATTACTTAATTAAATTAGCAGATGGACCTTGATGAGCATACCGTAAATTGTAGTTATTTCCAAACGCTCTCTGGACATGCACGTAAGAATGAGCATTTTTGTAAGACGCTTGTACACAAAAAGCACGCTGTTCACCACTAAAGTATTCCATTCGGAAAAAAATTCCACAAGACGATAATTTGAAAGGTGGCAGTAAAAATAATCCGACACTGACAGTTTCCCCTAGATACAAAAAACTGTTTTACTTTCATCTTTCCATTTTATTTTCGAAAGATTCCTGTTTTACTCATTTAAAATTGCTCTTCCTTATTTATTTTGTGGGTTTTCTTCATTTAGCTTGAACTCTTTTGACAGAAATTCCTTTACGTCCTCTTGTATTCTTCTCTTCCTTCTTTCTCATTTCAAGCTTTAGTTCTTCAGTTTCCTCCTTAATACACTAGATTTTGTTTCGATTTCTTCATCATTCGTTTAAGCACTTTTCTATTTCCTCGATTTTTCCTTCTATTCGTCCCTTGTTATAACAAGGGACGAATAGAAGAAAATATATTTTCTGGCGTATCAAACTTCTGTTATAATGTAAAATTCTCTGCTATCTTCCTCTATTTCATGTATAAGAATTACGGAGCACGAAAAACACGTGGCACACCAGAGATTCTTATTCTTGTGATGCATGTAAAGTGTAAATTAACAGCTTAAGCAATTATATTATTATTGAAGGTGGTCTAAATACCATCAATTCATATAATAAAACTTGTACTTTAGGGAAGTGTCTCTCAAACTGTGAGGAGCAACTCCCCCCCCCCCCAACCTCAAGGCATGCCCTAAAACATTTGCATAAAAGTTACAATTTCTAAAAACGTACAGAACCAAATTATATACCTATTTTACTTTCTTATACGTAGCATAAGGAAGTATTGTGATGACGAAAATTTTCGACCTCGAGATTTTTGCAGATGTGCACGTTTTGAAGTCCCCTGATACCAAAAAAGTGGTTTTTAAAAAAGTCTGTGTGTCTGTCTGTGTGTGACCACGATAGCAGTCAAACTTCTGTAGACATCTATTCCAAATTTTGTATTTACGTGTACAATCTCCCTCTTGAGATCCGGTTAGTTTTTCAGTAAAATCGATAGACCGGAAGTAGTAGTTCACATCAGTGAAAAAATCGAATTTTGCAAATATTTCGTCAATTACTAAGTTTAAACAAATTTATTTACAACCATACGCGTAATGTTGGCATTTCTGACTTTTTAAAAGTTGGAAAGTGTGACTTTGTTCACGTTTACTTCCCGCCCTCTTATTACTGCCCTCATTTACTTCCCGTCCTCTATTACTGCCCTCGTTTCTTAACCTCAATGTCAATCACAAAACTGTCAACTCGATATGTCAAAACCTTATCGGAATTTTTATCACAAATAATTATTAATTGTATGGTTGTAAATAAAATTAATTGTTACACTAGAATTATTGGAAGCTTGAATCCATGTGGATAGGCCGCCCTGCTATTGCTGATATTATGAAATAGTGATTTCTTGTCCTATATACATTCAAGCCAAGATATCTGGATTGCTACGGTAGGACAGTTTCCCTCAGTCCAAGTGGAGTGCAGTTCTTGAAGGCTTTACTACTCAACATTTCTTTTATAATCTATTCACCGAAAAAAACTGACGTATATTTATTTGACGTTTACGCTAGAACAACACAAACACAACTCATTATGTCAAAACTTTTACCGGAATTTTTATCACAAATAAATATAATAATTATGGTTGTAAATAAAATAGTATACAAACCTCGGTGAAAAGTTTCATTCCTGTCTCGAGATAAAGTTAACCTCGACGCTTGGCGTCTCGGTTAACTACTTATGACAGTAATGAAACACTTTCCACCTCGGTATGTAATATACTATTATAAAGAATTCAAATGTATTCAAAATTAAATTTGAGACAAATAAGTTTTTTGAAATTCCTACCGGAAGTAGGTCTTTTACTCTTATCGAAAATCAGTTTTTTGCGGATATCTCGCAAGTCATGCTTTCTAGGCAGGTACATTACGAGTATAAAAGTATTTAAATGATAATTTTAAGTATCTTTTGTATAAAAAAAATTTCAAAATTCGGACCGGAAGTACCACTTTTACTCTTACCGAATAGCGATTTTTTGCAAATATGTCGCAAATTATGCATTCTATATATATTTATTAAGAGTACAAAAATATTTAGAGTTGGATTTGCAATATTTTTTGTATAAATGAAATTTCAAAATTCGGACCGGAAGTAGCACTTTTGCTCTTAGCGAGTAGAACTTTTTTTTCGAATATCTTGCAAAGTACCTATGCATTCTATAGCGATTTATTAAGAGAATGAAAGTACTTAGAATAGGATTTTGAATAATTTTTGTATAAAAGAATTCTTAAAATTGTATAGTTTGAAACGCTCATACGTATAAGAAAGTCGTGTGGTGGCCACACCTCATTTTTTATATTACAAACTAACTTAAATATATTCTTCTGTACATGCTGATGTTACTGTAAAAATATGTTGTTAGCAAATGAATTTATTAAAGTAAAACTGTTGTATTTGAAAGACGATTTTTCTTAATTTCCTCTAAAAATGACTAAATGTGCATGTAGAATGGTAATCAATAAAAGTACTTTCATTCGTAGATTTTATACTACATCGAAGGCTGAGGTGGTGAAACGTTCACATATAACTCTATACGGGAGGCGCAGGAGTCAAAAACCAACTAATTAGAGCCATTGCTGGGATCCGGCATTGAATTCCTGTAAACCATATTTCCCACTGCACAAAATTTTAACTAATTGAAACTAACATAAACAATTATAATAATATATAAACAAAACCTTGCTTACATATTATTCTGATTCTGTTACTAGTTATCTTGAACTTTTTATTGTATATGTGAACAAAATAAAAGCTGTTATTATACATATTATTGTAATTATACTCTATGTTAAGTAGTTTAAGATGTACCCAACATTCGCAAACAATATTCGTGGTTCATATTTTAAACTACTGTACCCCTACTTGATTCTTCAAAGTAGGGCACACAAGCCTGAGACTCACTAGGTCGGGTCTCCAAAGGTAGTTGCCGAGTGACGTACTGGTTCCGACAAATGACTTTGAGATAATAAAAAAATATGGGCGCCAGTTGCTTTTTCAAAAAAAAGAAGCAACAAACTTATTAAGAGAAGACAGTACCTCACACAGAAAGGTGTGACGTAAGACGGAAAGAAAACAAGTCGTTTATATATTTACAAAAGAGTATATTGAGAAAAAAAAGATTCTATAAATTCTATTTACAATCTGTGCCATTGTAAATACATTTCATAAATTTAGATGCAAATTTATTTGAAATTATGATAGATAAAGCAGCAATGATTTATGATAACAATATGTATATAAATTGCAAAGAATTACTGACCAAAATAAAAATGAAGAACTCCTCCTACTTTATATCTCACGTCCCGTTCCCTGAGCCTCTGTCCTTATTGTTGGTAATCCGATTTCCTGTTCCCTGAGGCGCGATGCTTATTTCTGGTGATCAGATTTCCTGTTCCCTGATGATTTCACCTAAAACAAAAGCTGTGCGAAAGGGATCTTCGAAGGCTGAAGCCCTCCGCACGTTAGTTCCAAAAAGAAAAGAAACAAAAAAAAACAACCTCAGCCCAGACTTGAACTTGATTAACTAGGTGCAACAAAGAGAAAAAATACATATAAGTATTTTAAAATTAATTAAATGACCAAAAATAATTACCCTATATTTTACATTAATGATATTTGAAAGTTATATCATATTAAAATTTTAAGAATTTTAATATGATTGATTGAAATTTTTTAAAATTTCTATCAAATAATACAGACAAATTTTAAAACATTAAATAAATTAACAAGTTTATATAAATTAATGAAAACAAGAATAATGGGAGAAATATGAGAGTAATTTAAACTTTAAAATTCTGCACGAATGAGGTAATTAAACAGCAAAAAAAAAATTCATTCAAGCGTACGTGCGTCGGTTGTTTAAAATTTTAGAGAGTTTGAGATAAAATATACATCAAATTGTAGAAATAAGAGGAAAATAAATTTGCTTAATTCGAACCTTGCATACACTAGAATTTTATTACTATTCTTTATTACACCGCTTAATAATCTTTTATTCTATCATTAGAAGTCTTGCCAAAAATCGCTAGTTTGCATGAGGAGAGCCTCCTTGGTAAATCAATATTCCTCGCTGTTTTAACGCGCAGGCTCTTCTTAAAGTTGCTTAAGTCAAGCCCAGTTACTATTTATCACAATTTAAAAATGCGGATATACAGCTGGAACAATAAAATTTGACCAAACAATATACATAATATATACAGGGTGTAGATAAAGTCTGAAACAAAATTAATATTTCTGTTATCTTCGGTTTGATGGAAAAACCCTGAAACAAGTCGATTTTGTTTTTATCCCGTGCACTTTATAACATCGTGAATTTAATTCTGTCGTCATCTGGTTGCGCGCGGGCGTGACGTCATTAGTTTTTTCAAATGGTAACCCGCCACATTTATTACCCCTTGTCGTTAGGTATTCTATTGTGCATGCAACGGTATAAAAAGTTTGGTACCTTACATAACAATTTTTGGGAGAAAAATGCTTTCGAATTTCAAAAAATTAAAATTTTATTTCTAATGAAAAACTAATCAAAAATTATTTTAAAAAATCAGATAAATTATAATCCGAGGTTTATCTTGGATTGTCGTCAAACAAGACACCAAAAAAATGTCAACGGAAGTGTTCAAATTGTCCGCCATTGGTCATTTGACACTGGCCGAGACGGACGTACACGCTTTCTACGACACGTCATATTGACAGTTCATTACTTGGTGTTTGAACTTATCCATTCACAATACTTGCTCCAATGGTAGTGTTGAACGTGCATTGCGAAAATGGCGAATTTGAGCGAAAAAGAGCGGATTCAAATTCTCATTATTGTTGGTTGTGGTGATAAAATACGTAGCCATGAAGAAGCCTGTCAGTTTTTCAATGCAGAAAATCCAAACCGCGCACCGATTTCGCGGTCAACGGTGAGCAAAATTGTCGCAAAATTTGCTGAAACTGGTAGTGTAAAAGACAGGGCTCGTCAAGGTCGACCAAGAATTGAGGAAGATAGAAGGGTCAATATTCTCTTGGAACTTCAGGACAACCCCCACACTTCAACAAGGAACATTGCCAGGGATCATGCAGTCGATTTTACCACAGTAGCCAAATTGCTGAAGAAGGAAAAACTTCATCTGTACAAAATCAATCGGGTTCAGGAACTGAATGAAGATGACTTCGACCGCCGACTCGAGTTCTGTGAACAAATCATGCTACGGTGCGATGAGAATCCCGGATTTGTCGACAATGTGGTTTTTAGTGACGAAGCAACTTTTACCTTGAACGGTGAAGTGAATCGCCACAATTGTAGGTACTGGTCGGGCGAAAATCCTCGATGGGTTCGAGAGGAGCACACCCAACACCGGCAAAAAGTTAATGTATGGGCGGGAATAGTGGGAGATCGCATTGTGGGGCCTTTCTTTCTGGACAGAAATTTAAACGCTGAAACATACTTACATTTCCTAAGATTTACGCTAGTGCCAACATTGGTAGAATTATTTCCGGATGAAAACACCCCCGACAAGCCTCACCCCAGAATCTGGTTTCAACAAGATGGAGCACCTTCACATTTTGGCTGGCGTGTTCGGAGTTACCTCGACGAAATTTTCCCCAGGAGATGGATCGGACGAAGGGGAACAATTGAATGGCCTGCCCGTTCGCCAGATATCACACCACTTGATTTTTTTCTATGGGGTCATGTGAAATCAAAGGTGTACACCAATAAGCCAAATAACTTGGATGATCTGAAACATCGTATCCGCGAGGAAATGCGAAATATTGGTCCAGAGACAATACGACGTATCGTAGAAAGCGTGTACGTCCGTCTCGGCCAGTGTCAAATGGCCAATGGCGGACAATTTGAACACTTCCGTTGACATTTTTTTTTGTTTGACGACAATCCAAGATAAACCTCGGATTATAATTTATCTGATTTTTTAAAATAATTTTTGATTAGTTTTTCATTAGAAATAAAATTTTAATTTTTTGAAATTCGAAAGCATTTTTCTCCCAAAAATTGTTATGTAAGGTACCAAACTTTTTATACCGTTGCATGCACAATAGAATACCTAACGACAAGGGGTAATAAATGTGGCGGGTTACCATTTGAAAAAACTAATGACGTCACACCCGCGCGCAACCAGATGACGACAGAATTAAATTCACGATGTTATAAAGTGCACGGGATAAAAACAAAATCGACCTGTTTCAGGGTTTTTCCATCAAACCGAAGATAACAGAAATATTAATTTTGTTCCAGACTTTATCTACACCCTGTATAATAATTTAAGTAAGGGGATTTGGCAAAATTACCGTTACAATACTTTTAGTACATTATCGACAATATACAAAATACGTAAAATATTTCACATCCCCTAAAAGAACACCTTCTCCTAAAACAAAGTGGCGATGTGATTGATTTAAGCGTTAAGTACTACAGATCGTTCTGAAAATTAAAATACAATTTCTGTCTGCTCTTAAGTTGATAGAAAACAAATTTGGGATCATATCAGTGACAAATATATTGCACATATTTATCGATAGCTAAACTCATAGAGATACAAATTTAAATAGATTACTTATCTATTTGGCTAGAAAAAAAGAAAATGGGTCATGATGCTATTTTTATACTAGTTAACGTCTAATCAGTTAACAGGTAAACAAATGGATAACTAATTGGATTATTAAACCTTCATAAGTGCCTTCATCTTATAATTTTGTGATAAAATTTAATTCGATACAAATAAAAGAAGAGTCCTCCGGAAAAACCATTGAGTTTGTGATAGCGAAGAGGTCAATGAAATTGATAAGTCAACTCTGATTACTTTATTACAATTAATTACGAATTTTTATTTGTTATATATTAATGTTAATAAAAACATAAAAAATACTTTGAATTAACCTAGCATGGATCCAGGATTTAAAGTAACTCATGATTACCCACGAAAAAAAGCTAATATACTTTCAAAACTCACTTTTGCGTAAGTATTTTTTTATTTGTTTTATAAATCTGATATATTATTAGCTTAATTTTATATTTATTTGGATCATGTTTTCTGTATAAAATTTGATTGTTGAATTTTTCAGTTTTTGATTAGGTAATCTTTATAATTGTATAATGCTTTAGCGTATTAAATGCAATCAATAACACAGTTTAAAAATCGTTGCCACATAAATATAAATGTATATATAATAACTTAATTCAACTTTAAATAAACTGCGACTGTATAAGGTATATACCAAAAGGTTATAAAATCCTGCTAGCTCTTTACCTTTTATCAAATAATACATTAGGCGCAGATATAGAGAAGCAACTATAGCAAACGGTAAACATGTTTTGCGGTGTTTTTAGTTTCTTCTTTAATTATAAGATTCCTTCGTTTTTAAATTATTTTTAGGATTAACATTCTAGAAGGACGTAACAGTTTATTTGCTATGCTTTGTAACTAATTACTTAATTAATCGTTGTAATTAGTGTATGTATAAAGTGTTTCCCATCTTTGTTAATTTACCTCGTCACCATTAGAGGGAATACGTCATCAGCAAAAGGAGCAAAGTAGGATCTGGGCAGCAGACTTTTACTTCATATATTGGTCGAGCGATTCGAATTTACTGACACCCCATTCAAACGTTCGCGTTCGGTGTATGGTCCCCTTATCCATGAAATTACTCACCCGAATTGATTATTAAATATGACAAATTTATATATTTTCCGTAAGCTCCTGCTGCCTAACATTATATTTTTTATGTATAGGTGGATGGTACCATACTTTTTCCAAGGCGTTAAACGGGGAATTGAACCTGGTGACTTATTTAAAACAGTAAATGAAGACAACTCAGAGATTGTAGGTAATAAACTTCAAACCAATTGGGAAAAGGAATTAGCTAAAGCGAAAGCTACCGGCAAAGATCCAAGTTTGTTACGAGCAATATTGAAAACATTTCTAGGAGGTTACATGATATTTGGTGTAATCGTATTTATTCAGATAGTGGGCTTACGGTAAGTGCTAATAACTGCTAATCTTCACATAATTATTAACTTTATTGTTTAGATATGAAAATTACGTTAATAAATATAGTAATGACGTTAGTAGCATCATTAATCCAAACAATGTTAATAATAAAATATATTACACTAGAATAGCCATGAAGCATCTGATCTTGTAATAAATAACAATCTATAAAATACATATAAGCATACATCGCCTCACGTTGGGTGCCATTTATTATTACACTACACCTATGGTTTTAAAATCAGAGATGAATCTGGACTAACTCAAGCAAATGTGTGAGAGTAAAATGTAATGTTACAACATATCAGAACTTGGTAAACTGCAAAAACAAAATAATATTTCTTGAACTAATTAAATAACGAATTAAATAAATAATTCTCAAAAAATAATAAATTTAATGCATAAAGAACTGTACACTAATTAATATTCATTCCCATAATATTATATACTGTGTGATATACGTCAGTGCGGGAACAACACAAAATGCAAGATAGTTACAGGTTGATTCAAAAATATATCTTAGAATGTAAAATATAAAATGGAATACCCTTTATCTTGAACAATGGTCCACAAGCATGGTGAGGCAGGTCAATCGGTGGTATCAGATCGTTGACAGTGGATCAATATGAAAAGAGCGGACACACAAAACTCATTAAAATTATAATCATAGATTGCTGACGTTGAGGAAGTCAGAATAATACAGTTAGTAAATCGAGAAATAGTTAAGATAATCAGAGGAACGATAAAGGTGAATAATGGAGTTATCGGTAGATTACGTTTTACTTAAGGTGATCAGTGAAGCATCACCTAATCATTTCTAGATAAATAAAATAGGAGTGGTATTTATATAAATAAATTATATTCAAAATACAAAATACAGAAACATATATTTACAATAATAATAATATTAATAACAAACTTTATTGCCCAACAGTTTATAACCAATTATAAGACAATTTATTACAATTAGCGAATATGTAATCAAACAAATACATAAAAAAGTCATAGTATACCTTTCCAACGCAGAGAAAATCAATAAGATAAACTAAGAGTAATACAAAACGGACAGAAACATCAATCATAAACAGAGCATACAGTGCCAACCAACATCAATAATATCAGTTGATTGTTCAACGATTAACTGCCCTTACAAACTCGATGCTGGAGAAGTTGATATCACAGTATAAAGTTGCAACGCAACACCGTCGCGTATCAAGTGTGGACGCAACCACGTAACTGCGCAACTTCGTAACATGTCGGCGTCCCATCAGTTGTCACCATTATGTTCGTGTTGATGTTACGCGACGATGATCTGTTGCCCCACAAAAGTTCATCCCACCGTAACTTCGTCGAACAAGAGGGAATGTTGCGTGGCGTAGTTGAGGTAGAATGTTCTGTTGCATGTGTGTAACCACCTTAAGATGATTTTTTTTAAAACCTCGAGAACGTCCATATTCTCCTACTATGAATACAGAATCTAACAATGCGGACATACTGATCGGCGTGATAACGATCAATATGTCAGCATCTTCTGTAGCCTGTTTTACTGTGATATTAAAATTCTCAAATTTCTTCTTTAGCACCGAAATCAAGCGAATTTTATTTCTTTCGTTTGATAAAAATCTTTCTTGCGAAATAGCTGAAACCATTGACTCTCGAGATGTAAGGCAGCGGAAGTTTGTTTATTGGAACGGCGAAGTCTTTCTGTACTCTTTGTACTTTTGGTATCTACGTTAATCGGATACTCGTCAAAAACAACGAGGATGTTAGAACCACAATGCCTTTGCACGTACTGTACGTAGTTTATGCAGATCGATGCAAACCTTTCGTTACGATTACATATGACTCTATACAGCAGCACCAATGTGGGAACAGCTGTTTTATGAAGTATTTGGTACGATTTTATATATTTCTCTCTCATCTGTCGATTATCTAAATACCACTTCTCATATGCGTCTCTTGCAAAATGAAGTGAACATATATAATCTGTAAATAATAACATCATTAAAAGGTACACAAATACGTCCAAATACAAAACCTACGATTTCTTGTGTTTTTTATCCTTCTACCACAGGCTTGTATCCACTGCTGAGATAAGTTTCGATCTTTAGGAAAACGAAAATATTTAATATTCCTTCCTCGAGTGTTTTCTGACCTGCTTTTGCAGCTCAAGACACAGCAGCTTACCATATTAGATGAGCTAAAGGTAGAGGCAAATGTATTGCTTTATAATACAATATTTAATAAACTCATTACCTTCTATGTTATAACCTCTTCTTAAGTTCTAAATAAATCAAATTAAAAGTCTTTGGCTTAATGAAAATATTCACAAATCTTAATAACTACACTAAACATATAAAATAATAATTATAATGACACAGAATACGATATAATCGGATATAACTCTTCGAAATCTAAATATAAACAAAGCACAAACTCAAAACTACAAACATGTGATGGATGACGCAACACATATGACGAAATTGCATCCAGCGCAGAAATAGACGAATTTGAGTCAAAGTTGTAGCATACCTTATATATTTGTACCATGTAATGCTCTATAATTTATGTAATAGATATTTTTAACCTAGGTGGTACTAGAGAGAAGGTATTCTCGAAAAACTGGTTTTTGGTAACATTTTTCCAATATGACGGCGCGAGCGGCGGTCGCTCAAGGTCGCAAAATCGGAATATTAAATAGGACACCGAACTGTAAATATCTACCAAAGAAGAACTCTCCATGACCTTTTGTAATGAAGGCCCGTTTTTATGTCTTCGTTGCCTGGACTAATGAATAAAATCCTTATTGAAGGAAAAACTTGTCTATGTATAAAAAGGAAAAGTTTTAAACGGACGTTACAAAACAATATGTAAGGCTTCCTAATGGAATCTGGAAAAACGTCAAAACAAAATATTCTATATCTTTGATAGTGATCTCATTTTCAATAATTTTTGTAATCATTGATAAGAAACATTGTCCAGCTTTATCGATAACTACGTCATATTTCTTTTTTATAAATAGAACTGACGCGATAAGATATTTTGACAATATTCCATCATAATAATATGTAACTATATCTGCATTTGCACATGTATTTAAAAGGTCAGATAAAAAAGTGAAAAGATTGCAAAAATAATAACTTCTGCTCATTTGAATTGTAATTTTGTAGATTTATAGAATGATACGTAATTATATTGATATGGAAAA
The DNA here is from genome assembly GCA_963170755.1 of Amphimallon solstitiale. Taxonomy (NCBI): domain Eukaryota; kingdom Metazoa; phylum Arthropoda; class Insecta; order Coleoptera; family Scarabaeidae; genus Amphimallon; species Amphimallon solstitiale. The sequence goes on from OY720679.1 coordinate 50,260,655, forward strand.
GTGAAGATAAGTCACATCCCAAACTCATCAAATTTAATAATGCTTTTATATGCGATAAGGGCAATCTTCGTCCAAATTGATAACAATTATTGCCACCAAATAGTCTATTATCAATGGGAGGGCATTTGATTATTATTTTTTATATGTATGCTCGGTATTTCTGCATGTTTAGCTGATAAACTCACAATTCGTATTTAAAATGACGAGCAATAAACAAAAAATTTATTTTCATATTTCTCTATCAATTAAGATAATTTACAAAAAGTTAAAAATACTACGAACATTTTCTTTTCTACTTCAGAGTTTTACAACCTCAAGTCCTGGGATTTTTGCTTCGATTATTTATTGGTACAGCAGATGTTGAAGATCCAACACTTGCAAAGTATATTACAGCATTGATACTAGTACTAATTGTAGTAATTAATTCATTTATTCAACATCATACTAGTATCGGTCAGCAATGTGTTGGTATGCATGTCCGAATATCGGTCTCCACCTTAGTTTACAGAAAGGTAAAACACAAACATGTTTCTGTGTGAAAATGTTCACTCATACGATTTTTCTGCTTGCAGATGCTAAGGCTCAATAAAAAATCACTTGGCGAAACGGCAGCTGGGAAGGTGGTAAACTTACTGGCGAACGACGTAAATCGTTTTGATTTCGTTGCAATTGCTCTTCATTATTTTTGGATTACACCGTTTCAGGTGATCGTTGTATCGTATTTTATTTGGAACGCAGTTGAAATCGCATCATTAGCCGGAATTCTGAGCATAGTGATGCTTTCACTGCCTATGCAAAGTAAGTACTCTCAAATTACAAACTTAAACGATTTTAACATACTTATTTGAATTTACTGAAACATAAAAATTTGTGATTGTATAAATTTGCATAGTGGTCATATTGTGGGACGATATCTTGAAGTAATATTAATAAAACCTAAAATTTTAAATAAAAGTCTTTCGAATAAGAACGACTTTTATAAGAAATATAACGTATGTTTTCGATAGTGTTATCATCAAGGATTGATTATACACCCAACCATAATCTACACTTCTATATACAGTGTGCACGCGGTCTACCTGCGGATAAATATACTAGACACGCTGGTCGAATAAGTGGGAGAATAAGGGGGTAGCCTCTGTTACTAACTAAGTCGACACCGCAGAAATCGTTACTGCGTTAGTCCGTGAAAATTGCTACTGTTACTGTTAATAACAAATTCTTTAACCCAGAATAAAGTCATTTACTGTACTGCTTTAGACAAGATGGAAATAATATTAATCAATAAAAAATCACTACCTAGATAATTTACAAGTAGAAACTTGTTGAAGCATCAAATAATCGCGGTAAAAAAAATTAGTAACGGATTTCACCACAGCTTCCCAAATTGTATGAGTAAATAAAAGAAATGATCATGAATTATAAAAACTTAAAAATAATAATTTTTTTCCTAAAATATCAAAGATAAAAAATATAGCTAATATAAAAAAAACGTAACAATAGCAAAACTCTTATTAAGATAAAAAGTAAATAATTCCGTAGTATTGTAAAATAGAAAAGAAAACAAACTAAAATTCTGAAAGAAGACAATAAATTTGTATGAAACTAAACAAAATGTGTTTCAGTAAGATAAGGTAGTGGAACCTATTTCTGACATTCCCCCAATAACTGACACTTTTAGTAAAAATAGCACAAAATAAGGAATATTTGAAAATAATGGCAACGCTGGGTACGTTGAAAGAAAATTTGAACAGTTGAAATGCCATGGTTCGCATCCCTGTTTCTTGAAATTGACTCACAGAAATTAACCAAATACTTTTCCGATGTGAAGTTGGTACTGTCAATTTTGAGGGGGAAACGTACGTGCTGCGGCTAAGATTGACACGAGTGTAATTCCGGTCTTGATAGAAGAAATCGATCAATTAAGGTAAGCTAGGGTGTTTATTAGGTTAAGTATAGACCGTAGAAATACAAATAAACGACAAAGAAACTTTGTGTTGATGAATTGGGGGTTAGGATAGGGGTGTCAGCTAATGGTTCCTGCAATACAATAAGTCGATACCCCAGTATCGTACCGTAACAACTCATAATTTAGTGTTTTGAGATAATTGACGTTAAAGAATTTTAAAGATATAAAAGTAAATATAATTTGAATAGTTCTTGTTAGAACTAACTTTTGAAATTTATTTTCAGCATTAAACGACGTGATACAATTATTATAACATTAATTGCGCAACAAAAAATATCCTGGAGACTGTAAATTGAATTTTGATATTAGTTGTTACTTTATTGAATTACATTTTAAAAATGCGCGTTGTAACAAGTAGATATCTAAGTAAGGTATAATAAAAAATCATAATATTTTTTAGACATTTAATCAAAACAAATACAAGTAAATTTAGAATACGAAAATGTTTTAAAGGAAAACAAGAAGTTAGCGATTTAAGATTCTTCACCTTCAGATTCTGTCTCTGAATTGGTTTCGTTTGAAGTTACTAAGGTTTCATAAAAAGGCGTACAGGTTTGATTGCATTTTCAGCACATAGTTCCATTAAATTCCTCTTCTTTGCGATAGAAATTGTTGGTGGTTTCGTATAAGCTGGCGTGAGCACTAGGGCATTGCTGTAACTTTTTGTGCTATCTCATACTTTTTCGTATTTGGATTCTTTTAAACGATTCTCGTCCATAAGATGTCTTGTACTGGATGGTAAAACGATCTGTCTTTTCCACTCTAACTATTTTAATGTCTTTCCAGTTTACTTTTTCATTGTCAGTGTTTGTGTTGTAATTGCTTCCAATTTTACTTGATATGGCTTTAAAGTTAAATACATCTTTAGTGGAAATTTCTTCTACTGTATAAGGAGGACCCTGCTTTTTAAAGCAGCAACAACAATGCTCCATTGTGAAGGTACATAAATTGGTCCACTTTTTAGCATTCGTTTCTTTTCCCTTTCGATGACAGCATGCATGCTATACCCTTCATTTTGGGTGTGACCAACAACCAGGAATTTATGAGTAATCGAGCTAACTTTTTCCATGGTTTGAACGCAGTATAAATACATACCAACTATAAACTTATTTTTATTTTGTCCAGTGTAGTTGTCTGAATAAAATATTAAGTTTTCGTTTGGTGTCAAGGAAATGAATTTGTACACGAAGCTTGCAATTTCATTGGCACCCCTTTTCGCAATACCTTCGTGCCATAAATAGCAATAACCTTTCTTTTTCTTGACGTCGAAAACTGTAAAATTGTAAGTGGATAATTTCCTCTTGTAGAAGAAAGTATTCACCTCTCCACAAGGCGTGGGCAGTACCGCTTGTAGATCGTAGCAGTACACTTCTACATTTTCATTCTGAATATCTGATGCTTTTTCCTGTCTACTAAGTTCTTTTTCGTGAAGATGATTTTCAAATTTCTGTCTTATAAGGTCTTTGCTTTCTTCACTGCCATTTTTAAAGTTTTCACACAAAGTACATTGGTCCTTTTTAGGGACATGAAACACTATGTTTGTTTCATTATTTAAAATATGTGCATAAACCCACTGGTTGCCATACTTTTTCTGACGCTTTTTGCAGTCTTCGACGTAGAGTCTGTACATAATACTTATATTTAAACTTCCATCTAAGTATTCTTTATTTGTTCGCGCACGACAGTAATGGGAACTCACATGCGGAAATGAATTTATATGATTCCTAATATCTTCTTTAATGTCTTCACCTATTGCTCTATCATTTTTAACTTTTCCTCTTTTGTCTTTGTCTATACCTCCCTGAATATTTCTTTTCTTAATAGTTGTAAAAATGACCCTATTGTTAATAGCTAGGGTGTTCTTGAAAAATGTTTTGCACACTTGGATAGGACGTTCTTCATTCAAAATGTATATTTTATATTATATGCTCTATTGCTACCTGGTTTAGACGGTCGATACTCAGGATTTATGTTTTCAAACATACATTTATTTAGAAACGCCCTTTGCTCCTCAACAGCACCCAGATACCAGTAATATTCGAATATATTTCTTCTCGCTTCTTCTGTCAGCTTCGAACGACATTTAAGTCTGCATCTTTCTGAACATGGCTCTTTCATTTTTCTCTCGGCAATGTTCTTACCTTTCGTATTAACATATTCGTGTCCAAGATTTCTTCTCCTTTTCCGGACATTTTTCTCCCAAGATTCAGGATTTCTTGTCCGTTTCCTTGTTAATTGTTTCTTTGGTTTGGCGGCTATGTTGATCATGTTGATTTCATCTTCAGTTATCACATTTTGATTGTCCGTGTTCACCTCACCTAATGTAGATTCCCCACTTTCAGATGACGCCGTATTTGAAGGGATGTAATTTTTATCTTGGATACTATCGTCGCTATCAAATTCATCATTTAAATTACTACTGTCAATAATTTCGCTCATAACATTTTCCTCTCTAGATACATTGATCATATCCAAATTTTCTTCTATAGGTGTTGTTTCTCCTTTCATTCGTACCATATTCCCACTGATTTCGTGCTTCAGATGAGGAGGGCAATTCCTGTTTGAAAGAAATATAATTACCTACAGTTGATTGGAGCAAGCGATTGTTGAAAATTACGCATTATTTTTGTTTTAAATTCTGGCATAATATAGTGTAATAATTTATCAAAATCATGAATAAGATCGTTTAAAAATTTTACAACTACTTAACGTACTCGGCTCAAGAATTTTTATTGAATTTTTAGGTTAGAATTTTGGAAAGGAGTATGCTTACCAGTATTTCATTGGTATTCGGATATTCACATGTAATAGTAGCTACTCTAGTCATGTATGCAGCCCTCGATTCATAGGGTAACTTTTTAGGCACGCTTACAGCTTTAATAATGTTTCCACTCATCACTGTTAAAGTAGACAACTCGCTCTGTTAAAAAGCCTTGTTCGAAATACTACAATTCAAGAAGGTAACAACTAGACTTGTTACTCTGTTATTCTTACATTGAGCGACAGGTAGGAAGAACTAATTCAACAGAGTAACAAATTGAGTTGTTACGCTTATGACATAAGAAATCACACAAATTCTAAAAGGTAACTCGAGCTCTCTACCGGTTACTTTTTGAAGTTAGAAGTGTTACTATATGGCAACCGATACGTTTGATTTATCTTAACTCTTAGCTGTACATAACTCGGAAACAACTTTTCTTGGGTTGTTACGGTGTGGTACTGGGGTATCGAAGTATCTATTACCTGACGGGCTGTGTCAAGAGTTGGTAATATCAATTTTTAAACGAAAAGTAATAATTTAGTGTCTAGTGAGTTTCTTTTTCTATGTGAAGCATTCGCATAGTCGCCATTTTTCAAAATCAGTTGCTGTTCCAGTAGATGACACCCCTGTCAGTTATTGGACCCAATACTGTCAGATACAGGATCAGACATTGGAATGATGTGAACGAAATAAGCGCTTGCGGAATTTTTTTCCTCCCCTAAACTCCAATATAGATTACAACAAAAATAAACAAAACGCCCATCCATACAATATTTTTTCCTCTTAGAATTGCAATGCCAAACGTTAACAAAACTATGAGATACTCTCAAGAAAATCTGCGCAATGCTTTATAAGAAATTGATAGGGGAATGCCAATTGCCACAGCAAGCAAAAGATTTGATATTCCTAGAACAACGCTTTTGTACAAGAAAACTGGGAAATATCCAAGGGAATGTAGGAAAGGTCCAACTACAAATCTAACTGAATTTGAGGTACAGTCACTAATGAAATGGCTTTTTCACATAGCTGATCGTGGTTTTCCAGTAACTAAGTTGCATCTGATTGATTCAGTAAAAATGATATTCAAAGAAAATAAGAAAGAGAACAATTTTGTTAATGGAAGACGAGGAAAAAAATGGTATGCTTCATTTTTGAAGAGACATCCAGAAATTAGCAACAGAGTTTCTCAAGACTTATCTTCCGCGAGGGTAGCTGTTACCGAGGAAAAAAATCGCTACTGGTTTAAATAAATAACAGCTTCCTTTGAAGAAAATAATTATATGACCATTCTAGAAGACCCAACAAGAATTTCTAATGCGGATGAGTCAGCTTTTTTTTATCCCCTAAAGGAAGTAAAGTACTGGTAAAAAAAGGGACATCAACAGTATATAACTTCACTGCCAATAACGATAAGGAATGCATGACAGCTCTATTGAATGCAAATGCAGCTGGTATGATAGCGCGTCCAATGGCCATTTACCAATATGAAAGAATCCCCCCACACGTAACCAACAAGATGCCCTAGGATGGGAAATTGGTAAAAGCGAGAATGCAAGGCAAAACCTTTTATGAATAACATAGCCATCGTTTTCCTTCCTTGGTTAAAAGGAAATAGCATCGTTTTGCCAATAGTGTTGTTTGTTGATGTTCATTCCAGCCACTTGACTCTTCCCCTCAGCAATTTATATTTAGAACATGAAATCATTTTGGTTGCACTATGTCCAAATTCTACTCACATCATTCAACCTTTGGACCTAGCTGTTTTCCGTACTTTAAAAAGTGCCTGGAGGAAGGAGGTAGAGCAATGGAAAATGGATCACGATGGCTCCAAAGTGAAGAAAAAGGATTTTGCTCCAATACTGAATCAAGCAATATCAGCATCTGTTGCTCCAGAGGTACTTTCCAATGGATTCAGGTCAACTGGACTACATCTACTGGATTCAGATGTTATCAAATACGATAAGTATTTTAAAACAACACATTCTCTGGATGGATCCAGAATCATTGCAGTTCAGTCTACAATTAATGATAAGTTGTCCTATTTAGAAAAATTTATTACTAAAGAAACATTGATTAAATTTCAAAATACCGTTGGTAATGAATGGAAAGGAGATAAAAAGATGAATCCCTGTTCCATATTTGGCAAGCAATGAAAAATGACACTATAGAAGACGTCCCTGAAGACACTACGTCCCATAGAACCGATGCACAAGTCGAAAGCCAAGATTCTAACAATAATACTGAATCTGAGCAAAAAAATATTGATATTGAAATGCAACCTGGGAATGATACAAAAAACGATATTTTACCCTAATTTAATAGGAATGAAGAATCTGAGAAAGAACCTCAACCATCTACATCTGCTGTAAACCCTAATGAAGCAGAAGCGCTTAAAGGTATGCCAACTCCATTTAAAAAATGCCTCTTTTGGTCCAAGTCAGACCCGAAGGAAAAGAAAAAGAGATCAAAAGATAAATTGTCGGTAGTAGCATCATCAAAAAGATGGAAAGAATATCAGCTAAAAAAAAAGTAAAAGAAGAGGCTGAAAAGGCAAAAGCAGAACGAAAATTAAAAAGGGAAATGAAACAGAAAATTTTAAACGAAAAAATAAAACGAGTCAAGAGAAAAATTTTGTCTTCGCCGTCATCATCAGATTCAAGTACAGAAGTGATTTTAGAATCGGAGGAAGAACTCTACTATGAACATCTCAAACGTCCAAATCCAGTCAAGTTTGCTCAAGGTCGATGACTTTGTTATTTTTCTCTATGAAGCCGAATATTATCCTGGCATTATCAAGGAAACAAGTAGCACAAATGTTTATATAAGTGTAATGCAAAAAAGTAATGCAAACACCTGGAAATGGCCTTCTAAAGAGGACATTTTATGGTATGATTTCAATGATATTGTAGAAAAAATTGAAGAACCTATCAAAGCCAACGAAAGAGGAGCATTTCGTGTGCCGGAATATTTAAAATATGCAGATTATCTATAAATTATATGCATGTAATTATACAGTGTGATTCAGAAGTACGTGTGAATATTTAAGTTTAAAGTATGCTTTATCGCTACAAATCAAACTTAACATGGGGAACAATTTTTAACATGTAAATCCCTATGGCCAGTGTTAAAAAACGCACTGTATACGTTATACTTGATAAAATAATTTTTTAAATGTTTGCTAAAAGTGTCAGTTATTGGTTCGCCTATTGAGTATACCTAAAATTGGGTATGTCAGCTACTGGGGAATATGCACTATCGGTTGAAAAAATTTTTGAATTAAAAGTAAATAAAACAATTGGAGAAACTTCATCATATATTATTACTATACATTAAAATAAAGTATCAGGCTAAGCCATTTGTTCGTATCTGTTGCAGATTAAAAGAAACAGAATTAAAAAGGTTTTCGTTTTCTTAAAGTGCAAGCTAATGGTTTTTTTACCTTAAACTATAAACGCAGAAACAATGAATTTAATTAGAAGTTAAGAATGAAATTATCAAAGAAAAATGAATTTCTACAAGTACTTAATTATTTATTAAATGTTCAAATAAGCCTCGCTCTTGAGCTGAGGAGTAACCCTGCTGATTATAAAAATTTCGTCGGACCTGTCGACCAATAGAACAGTTTGTATATTGCTTTCTCGTACTAACTCATACAAACTCTCGGTGTCGTCGTTTTATCACACAGTAAATGCCATCCGCAGCTTGCCGGCAAGCACTTGGTATACCGTTTGACTGAAATAAAAGTAGATATAGGGAAATACAGACACGCACACATGTGCATGCAAACATGAAATGGAGGGGTACGATAGTAGGGGAGTACAGATGAGTTCATATCGGGACACCGGGGTACCCAGGCTTTAGTGCAAAACGTTAAAAGTTAGTATGTAGACGTTTGCTTTAAGGAATTGCTACGCTCTTTACGGCTTTTGTATAATATTTTGGTAACTGATGTATAATGTATTAACATTGAACTGAAACAAAACTCTATAAAATTTGTAACTAAAATAAAATTCTTATAAAAAAATTAAATAAAATTCTCACATTTAAAACGAAACAAAATATTAAATGAACTATACAAAATTTAATGTTGAAGATGTTCAAATGTCTGTCCCTCTTGCATCAAGCAGTACCCTAAACGATTATAAAACCCATTTCGTACATTCGATAGCATTTCAGGAGTAATCATTTGTATGGCGTTAAGAATTTGTTCTCTTAAGCCATCCAAATCAATCGCTCTATTTCCTTCAGCGGTATTAATATTTGCGAGATTGCTCAGATATGTATGTACGTTCACGCTCTAAAGTTACGGAACGAATGTGTTGTCCCCGCTCTCGATCTCCCCACTATCTCCCCACACCACCGGTCTTATACATAGGTACATACATGTTTATGTGTGTGTATTTGAAGATGCATATTAACTTTTAACTACGACAATCTGTATATTTATTATATAGTATATACCTCACATAAACACCTTTTGCAAATATAAGAGCTTCTCGTATCTCTTGGAAATAGGTTCTACGACAAAAATGGAAATGTTTTATGTTGTTGACATAACAATCTTACCAAAAATGAGCTTCATCTGAAAAAAAAAGTAGAATTAACTCACGATGATTACGATACATCTACTGGAGCGAGCAGGATTTTTATCTTGCAGAAAGGAGCATTAAAGGTACTGTGTAACCTGCAATATCGCGATTCGTGTAGGGACTACTTTAGAATAGAACATATACCTACTCATGTGCACGGACACAGGTAAAGCTTCGCAACAACTAGAAGCAACCATGAGTATCACACAAGATCGACTGAGCAACTTAGGATTTCGAGTCATCGCCTGACAATGACAGAACGAGATGCGGACTTTTGGGGCACAAAAGCATATAACCTACTATCTGATGAGTTAAAACACCTCACTGTGCAAAAATTCAAGAAAGTGGTAAAGTAAATATTAATGGATAAAGAATATTACTCCCTTCATGAGTACTTCATGGACTGTCAAAATTAATATTATGAATTAAATTGTTGAAGTTATTGTCTTTGTAAGTTAGTAAAATGTATGTACTGTGTTATTGTTATATATTTATACATGTGTATGATATTACTAGTGAGAGGAGTAAAAAGCTATAATACGAGGGCTGTTCTCTTTCCGCTTAGCCGGGTAAAGTAAAACACAAAAATTATTATCAAAAAATATTAGTTTATAATTTTTCAAAATATTTTCCTGCACAGTCAATGCAATTCTGCATCCGAAAAAAGCAATTTTGAATACATTTTCTCCAATCTTCTGGCAGTAGTTTGTTTATTTCATTTTTAAAAGCATCAACCGCTTCTTCGGCCAATGTAAAACGTAAACCCAGTAATTTATACTTTACCAGCGGCAATAAGAAGAAGTCATTAGGTGCTAGGTTTTGACTATAGAGTGAATGACCCATTATGTCTATGTTTTGGGCATTCAAATACTCAGTTGTTCGAGCGAAAGTGTGGGTCCGAGTCTTACCTTGATGCAAGATGATCTTCCCTTTTGGACATTTTTCGCGAACATTGGGGAACCTGGGGCAAACAAACTGTAGTGTACCATTCTGAATTAACAATACGTCTTTCCTCCAGCGCTACAGTGGAAACATACCCAGTAATTCCAAAAAATGAGGCGACCATCTTCATGTTTCGACTTTTTTTCACGAACAACGTTTGTTGGAGCCGATTCATTCTCAAAGACCCAAACTGTGGTTTTTTTAGGATCAAAACAGTATACCCATGTTTCATCACCAGTGATGATGTTATACACCAAATGAGACCATCCACGGTTAAAGCGATCTAATGTAGAGCTGTACCTCCTCACACGGTCTTCTTTTTGAATTGAAGTCAAGTTTTGGGGAATCTAACGAGAACAAAGCTTACGGACCCTCAAATGTTTGTGTAAAATAATGTTAATAGCTTTCACACCAATCTTTAAAGTTGTTTTAATGCTTCTGACAGTAGATGCTGATCTTCTACAATCATGTTCTGCATAAGAGCAATATTTTTCTGTAACTGCCGTCTTTGGCTAAGGAGCGCGAAAACTCTCATTTAAGAAAAGTCGACCGCGTTTAAATCCAGTGTACTACCACTTTACAGTAGCGAAACAACATGACTTGTCACCAAACACTCGACTAATTGCTTCAAAACATTCTTTCCGGCTTAAGCGACGCTTTAAATTGTAAAAAATCACTGCTCGATAATGTTCCTTGTTCAGTTCCATGATTTATTGGCGAAACGAGTACTTTAAACAAATGAAACTTACAAACAATCAGGAATATTTGACAACTGTCACTATAACCACAGACTAAACAAACCAGACCGGCAACTACTTGATAGAAAAATATCCAAACTACGAAGATGGCGCGGAATTTGAAATGAGCTAATAATATGATGTATAACAAGAAAAGATTGCATTAATACGTCAAATTTGAAATATTGTTTAGTATGACATATAACATTGATTGAAGGAATAATATGTATTTTTTCAATTAATGGTATAATCACAACATAACAAAAAATTTCAAATGACGCTAGCGCCATCTCATCTCCCGTTCAGCTAAAAGGATAAAGATGGTAGAGGTTTGATATTTTCATTTGCTAAACAAGGAGGCGTAATCTGGATAAGATTTGGGATTTACGTACCAGTCTGGTTTGTTTAGTCTGTGCTATAACTAAATTAGTAAACAACTGATTGAAATTTTCATACAAAATTTGTCGCAAAATATCATCGCCTACTAGATAGGCTCAGCGGAAAGAGAACATCCCTCGTAGTATGTAAATTGACAAATAATGTATATGTTTATACATAAATAAAGTTATCTATCTATCTATCACGATGATCTAAGTTCTTGTCAGCCCAAATTGTCATGTTTGAAAGGCTCAGTTATTGAAAGCGACAAGGAAGAATGACAGTATTATTCTTCACACTTCTTGCATTTCGAAGTTTTGCTAATATTTTCACGCTGTGAGGAGAGACTACAAGAGATCAAGTGGACCACAATTTTGACGAAGTTCACGATGAACAATCACAAAACATAATAAATTTTTAGCGTTCACTAAATGACATCTAGCGATATCTATATAATATTTGCCCTGCGATTTTAAAATTATGCCTTTCGAGTGGAGAAAAGTGTTTTTTTCACAACATGTACTCAGGATTCATAAACTTTCTTCATTAACATTTTGTGAATGAGCACTGTTGGTTGATTTGGTTTTGATAAAGCATAAATTCTATACCAATTTCACATGAGTTTTATATTTTAGAATTCAAAATAGTACTGTCTATATATTTAAAGTTTAATTTAATACTTCATGTCATGATATTTACTTTTATATATTTCATTTCAGTAATCATGGGTAAACTGACTTCTAAATATCGTAAAAAAGTGGCCGTTAGAACTGATTTTAGAGTTCGTTTAATGAATGAAATTATCTCAGGTATTCAGGTGATCAAAATGTACGCTTGGGAAAAACCATTCGAAAAACTAGTCAGCATTGCACGTTTAGAAGAAGTTAAAAAACTCAGATTAGCTAATTACGTTCGTGCTGTCTTTCTAAGTTCAATGGTTTTTATAGAAAGAACTACGTTGTACCTAACGCTAATAACATTCGTTTTGACTGGAAATGCTCTTACATCAGACATTACGTACACACTAAGTCCCTATTTTAGTCAGCTTCAAATGGCATTGGCTATTTTTCTACCTCTTGCTATACAAATGTCTGCTGAATGTTTGGTATCTCTTCAACGTTTGCAAGAATTTCTTCTATTAGATGAAGTGAAAGAGTCGAATATTTCGAAAACAAGCGACAAAAGCATAGATGTAATTAACGTAAGCGCGAAATGGTCAGAAGAAGCCGGAATTCTGAAAGACATAAATTTCAAGGTGCCAGCAGGAAAATTATGCGCTCTGATAGGACCAGTAGGCTCCGGAAAAAGTTCAACGCTTCAGCTACTTCTTGGGGAATTACCAACCGATGCAGGTGAAATCAAAATAGGTGGAGAAATATCTTATGCCAGCCAAGAACCTTGGTTATTCGGCTCATCAGTCAGAGGGAACATACTATTTGGGCAAGAATATGACAAGCATCTATACAATAAAGTTGTAAAAGTTTGTGCTTTGGAAAAAGACTTTGAGCAATTTCCTTTTGGCGATGCAACATTAGTAGGTGAAAGAGGAGTCTCGTTAAGCGGTGGACAGAGAGCAAGAATAAATCTGGCCAGGGCAGTGTACCGAAAGGCTGATATATACCTTCTTGACGATCCACTCTCTGCCGTTGACACGCACGTTGGCAAACATTTGTTCGAAGAGTGCATGATGAATTACTTGGGTTCTAAAACTAGAATTTTGGTGACTCACCAGTTACAGTATTTAAAACAAGCTGATGTAATCGTTGTATTTAATCATGTAAGATATTTTGTAATTAAACAATGAACGAAATAATTCCAAATTCATATTCATGATTTTAGGGTGGAATAGAGGCGCAGGGAACGTTCAATGAGTTGTCGAAATTAAATACAGATTTTACAAAAATGTTAACAGCGGCCGATGAAACTATTGAAAAACCTACTGACGTTGTTACGGCTAAAGAGGCGATGAAAATTAGGCAAGAATCCGTAATGTCAGTGGCGGTAAGTACTTTTACATATCCCATTTTTGTGTTTTGTAGAGTTTCCGAGACAGCTTGTTCACCATTAGACTTTTGTAAACTTCAAGAGATGGAAAGTTAACTAAACAAGCGTAACTTTTTTTGGAGTATTGATTAGGCTGTCATTTTCCTCACTCCTAAGTGAATGCTAGATAGTAGCATCACAGACACGTAATAAAGAATAATTATGCTATTATCTATTATCTATTATTAATACATATCTTCAGGAAAACACTAAAAATCGAAAACTTCTATCTAGTTTTTGGTATAAGTATACTTATAATCAAAATCTTATAATTAGAAACGTACACTAATATTCAAAATAAAAATACAGGTGTGCATAAGATTGTTTAGTTAGAAATGTCAGCATGTAAACCCGTTGTTCCGGATTGCCTCTAGTATATAAATGATTCTGCTCTAAAAAGGACTAGTGCGACATTTCGGTAAAAACTCACTTACAATCTTCAGGCAGGCGTATCTAGTGTTAATGCGAGTGACTTTTCTATATATGACAGAAAAACTTTTAAGATTCGTGCCGGAAGCCTAAGAATCTGCAATAACCGCTATGGTGGACCTTTAATAGCAACTGGCTGAACATCGGAAGTAAAAGCAGATTCACAGCTTATCCCAAAAGCATCCAAAAATAATAATATTGAGGAATCAAAGGTACTATCTAATATCTATCTAATGAAGAGCTATTGCGAAAGCAGACAGTAAATAATGTTCTGGAAAACATGGCAGCAGAATTACTTGACATTAAGTTAGGAGTTTCTGTAAGTTTGATATAAGGTTCCATACATTTTATTGTCAACATCAATGATCTCTTAGCAATGTAGAAGGTCCTGAAACAATTCTATAATAATATGCTGATAATGCTTTCTTGTGGCAGAGGTTCTAGAATGCTTTAGCGCTAATAAGTTGAAAATGAACAACCGAGAACACAGTCCCATATCTTTGCTATTTCAACTTCCGCTACAGAAAGCCTTAATTATTATGTGAATCATATTTGAACTGGATTCTCGTGGAACAAATGTGTGTAGTATTTGCAAAAACAACTGATTATTCGCCATTTGAAGAATGAAGACCAACACAACAATGGACTCGGCGTGACTGACATACTACACCTGCTGTATGATGTAGTACTGTTGGAAGGACATCGAAACAATCCTTCTACAATAAAAAGGAACAACCAGAGTATTAACAAGTGTAACAAGGACATGAAATTACTGAGAAATATTTCAAAATCCGAAGTACTTACCCTGCCTGCAATATTGAATTGTGGATCTGTCATACACATCCACAATTCAAACAGATATAAAGTCACTGAAACATACGAAAACGGATTCAAACTATAACTGACCATTCCCCTTATTATAAAGGGTGCGGCAAAAATAACTAAGCGATTTAGTTCATTTATATTTATGTCAAATAATACAATATTTTGCAAATAGTTAATATCTACTTTTAATAAACGGTTTAGGTAAATTATTACATACCTATTATTTGAAAATTATATTATTTAAATGAGGACCGTGATTATCACGACAAGATTCAGCTGTTTTAACCACATTTAGCATAACTCTATCCAAAACCTCAGGTGCCATGTCTGCAATTGTTTGGCGAATATCCCTTTTCAAATGTTCCAGCGTTTTTGGCCTGCCTTTGAAACATTGGCCTTTAGATAGCCCCACATAAGGAAAATGTGCCTTATCGCTCATGATAATTTTTATGTGGAAACCATTAATGTCGTTATTTAAGTTTATAAACGTGTTGCTCTATGCTAGACGATTTTCATAATCTGTAATGAGTATCCACTGCGTTATTTGATATAAGTAAAGGTCTTGTTTCATAATTCGACGAACAGAACGATCACTAAGTTGTAACTGTTGAGCACGGCGCGTTTGCCACAAATTTTGATATTACATTGCGAATGGTGTTTGAAATTGGAGCAAGACAATGGCTGCGTTCATCACACAAGGCAGCCATGATACCAAGCGCAAACCGTTTGCGATTTGTAGTGATTTTATATGTCCGTGTGATGAACGACAATTGTCATCCATGATTGAGGCAACCCCTACCACAATTCTTTTCTGTTTGAAATTTCATTTAATTTGAGAATTGACGGCTAGTTGGTAGAGAAGTGTTCATTGTTCATTAGTTCATTTACTGTTTGTTTTTTGTATAGTAAAGTGTATATATAATAAAAAGATTATTCTATTATTTATAAGAAAATTCAATACTTTATACATCATGGATATAAGAGATCTCTTATTTGATGTAGATTTAAATATTAATGGTCTTGTAAATGCAGCATTACATTTAGCTGAGCCTATTAATCAAATCAACAATCATGAGAATGAAGACCATAATGAAGATGAAGTACTTGATAGGAATGTTGTTAGAAATACAAATTATTTCGAAATAATTATACCTAATTATACCGATCATCAGTTTCCAGAACATTCTAGAATGTATTTCTCTGTTATCTGTTATTGAATAACATATATTTTGCCACAAATAAGTTTTCGTTTCCATTTTATGAGACGAAAATATTTAACCAATCGCAGGCACTCGAACACGTTTGCAGCGTACTTACAGCGTAAAATGGTTATGCTTGCTAAGATGGCGACCGCTTTGCAAACGCGTTTGTATCATGGATAGACGTTCTTCAAACCGCTTGCTAGCGGCTTGCCAACTGTTGCCTGTGTTGGGTGTGTGATGAACGCAGCCATTAACGATATTCTATTCGAAATTTTCTTTGCACGCACACAACACTTGAATTATTTTCATAATACCACTGAACTAGTTCTATTCGCTCTTGGTTCCTGTAACACTTCATAATGAATGCCTAAGGTGTAACCTGCACAACTGTGACAATACGACTGACGTTTTATGCAGCGTTCACTGATTGCTACGATTTAAAATCGCCTAGTTATTTTTGCCGCACCCTTTATATGTATAATAGAATTGCTTGAATAATAAAAGATTCAGATTAAGATATAAATGGATTCTAATGTATAACAACATTTACAATCTATTTATTTTTTGTATTGGTATTCATTTTTTATATTTATTACATACTCCGTACATTATCTGAATTGTTAAAGTAAAAATAAATAAGATTACCCAAACGTCATATTAGTTTTCAATCCAGAAAGGACGAACGCCGAAGCAACGCAACACATATCACCGACAATATTCTGCAATTCAAATATAAATAATAATAATCAATGCACTAAAATGTCAACGAAAATATATGTGCAAATATATGCATACACATATATACACGCATGTAAGTGTATCAGAGATTCTGTCGTAAGCAATTTCCGGTGTAGCTGGTGTTCTCAATAATGAAGCTTTTAACTAGAGGTGAGTAGTTCGCGAACGACCGATCAAAAAACCAATTCTTCTCATAGAACTAAATTAACTAGTTCGCAATTTCCAAGCGAACTAGTTCTCGACGAACTACTTTTCGGTCAGACAAATTTAGTGTGCGAGGTTTTAAATTCATTCCTTATAGACCTGTATGGAAAATATTACTAAAATTGTAAATATGTTTTATAAATAATAATTTTTATTTATATGACAAATACGTATGTGTATAACATAAAATACAAATAAAATTTGCATTTGCAGAATAAAATAAATGTTCTGTGCATTTTTAAAAACATTATTATTTAGATAAAGTGATAATAATGCATTATTTCAACAAAACACACATTTCATATTAGCGCAACATAAATAATAAAAACAACGTCAATGGATGAACTTAAGAAATGAATTATAAATTATGATAAGAAACATGTTTTTTTAAATTTTTTGCTTGTGAGTCTACTTCTTTTTTCGGATAGCGTTGACCAACTCTGGAAAAAATTCTTTCCCAGGAGACAGACGTGGCAGCAACACCAATTCAAAAACTCCTAGATAAACTTCTTCACGTTCTTTCCCCCACAACAACGGGCATTTACTAAAATAAAAAATCTTAAACTATGAGGGAATTAAAGGGTACTTGTAGATTTACTAATTATAAAGAATCTTTTTGTATTATCAAGGTTTACGTATGTAGTAATATATATGAATGAGAACCGGTCTACTCTTTGTTGTATCGTCTTATCATCGCGTTAAACCCTCTTGTACTATAATTTAATTTTTTCTCTATAATGTGGTGATTATTGGTGAATACCCCCCGACTGTTTGTGCTTCTCCCACCATTGTTGAAAAGCAGGCATCGCTGCATTTACAATGCACGGGATAGATAGCTAGCATAGAAGTATAAACAGAAATTAAAAATTATCGACTACGGTATATATGTATGAGAACCTTTCTACTCTTTGTTGTATCGTCTTATCATTATGTTAAACTCTCTTGTACTATAATTTAATTTTTTATAATCTCTATAATATGGTGTTTATTAGTTGTTAGTTGTTAGTTTAGAAATATTATTATAAAATACTAAATGAGTCTACCAATAGTTTTCTCATAAATTTACGGATTTACAATTAATATTTCAAGCGGTGAAGAATATTGTGTTACAAAACAAAGCATATATACTGCTAATCTTTAGAAGTTACAAGTAGTTCTTCACGAACTATTCCTATACGAACTAGTATATAAGACGCTTGGTGATTTATTCTTTATTACAACTGTAATATGTTACAGTAAAAACGGGTTTTAGTTTAAACACGTTTTACTAGGAAAAAGTAGTTTATACTGAATACCTTTGTTACAACTAGTGTTTCCTAGGAAAAACTAGAACTTACTGCTAAACAAATTTGAACATCAGATAGAAGTAGCAATCGAAACTGTTGACTAGGAATTAAGAGTAGGTATTTCTGTTATGTAGTATTTATTGAGGATACATCATATAATATTTGGTATAACGTAATATGATACTCTAAAGGACACATTTCATAATTATTTTGACAACTCACACAGACATATACTTAATATTTGGTTATCAAGTAGCACGAAATAATCATAAATTAAACAGAAATTGTCAATCTGATACGGTCAACAAAATTAGTTAAGACAAATATAAATAAATACCAAGTAAAGTTACTTGTTATTGCTAGGCAAGCTGTCGTGGCATTTTGAATTGCACAGATTATTTTTCTTCTTGCAAAAGGAGGTATTTGACTTACATTCCTTCTTACATACACAGCAAACAAACCCTGAGCCTCTTCCGAAAGCCGCTTTCATGGCAAGAGTTCTTAAAGACAAATTTATCTCCGGCACGTCTTCAAGCAGCAAGAACTTTTCTTTAGACACGTCGAATTCCGACTTGAGAAAGCTATCTGATTAGAATGACTGTGTCATTCAACAATATTAAAACAAATTTAACAATATACAGGGTGTCTCTAAAAGGTCTTTAAACAACTCTACCACGTATTTTTCGGACCAAAGTAAACCGATTTAGCAAAACTTGGCTTAGTGAAAGTTGCTTAGTTTGTGCGCAATACGGTCCTGAAGTTGCAGTTGGAAAATTGTTTTTTTGTTATAAATTTGAAACGGCTGGAGCGATTGCGCTAAATTTTGTCACGTTTACATAGTTTTATGAGTCAAGAAATTCTGTATCAAAATTGTGATAGTAGTCAATCCATAGGCGGAGAACCTGCGTTTATAAATATTAAAACATTTCCATTTTCTACGCCAATGGATAAAAAAGAGTGTCTATAAAATTTTAGATTAAGTGTCTTAAGTACAAGAAAAAAGGTACTCTTGGTAAGACTCGAAAAATTGCATCGTTTTCTCAAAAATCGCATTTTAAGAATTGTTAACAATTTTTTTATGATGTTTTCTTTTTTAATAAATACGGAACGACCAAATAGGTCAAAACAAATAGGCACTAGTTAATAAAAAAAGATATTCTGTTTATTTCGTCAATTAATACATACAAAGATGCTATTTTTTTAATAATGTTTTTTCATATAAATTCCAATTGTGTTCTGGTTGGTGGACAACAGAGAATTATTAACAATTAAACAATGAAATAATGAAAATGTAACAATGATTTTAAAAAAAAAAAAGAAAAGATATTATAAAAGGTGTTCAAATTGTCTACCATTTTCGTGAATACAAAGGTCTATTCGCCGGAGGAAATTAAATTGAACTCTTTGCAAAACTTCTACATCACCTCTGAGATTATTGGTTGCTTCTTGAATACGTTGCCACAATTCTTCTTCATTATTTACAGGTGTATTGTAAACAATGGATTTCTGGTGTCCCCAAAAAAAATAATCCAGAGGATTCAGATCTGGACTTCGAGGTGCCCATTGTACAGGAGCGTCATTACCTCTACCGATCCATCTATTTGGAAAGTGATGGTTTAAGTAGTGTCGTACGTTCATCGAAAAATGTGGTGGTGCACCATCGTGCATAAACCACATATTCCGTCGAATATATAGCGGTATATCATCTAACAAGTCCGGAAGAGTATGTTGTAAAAAAAATCAAATAGGCTTCTCCAGTTAATCTTTGCGGTAGTATGACAGGTCCAATAATAAAATTTCCGATTATTCCAGCCCATACATTCATTTTAAATTCATGTTGAAAATGGTTAATTTTAATGGCATGTGGATTTTCCTCTGCATAAACATGTTCATTATGAAAGTTCGTTATCCCTCTTCTTGTAAAACAAGCTTCGTCGGTAAATAAGATTTTTTTGCAAAAGTTTAAATTTCTTGCTCTTTTATGTTCAATAAACCGGCAAAAATTTAGGCGCCTTTCAGGATCTTGAAGTAAGAGGTCTTGAACTCGAATCTTATGGTATGGATGTAATAATTGTTCTCTAATTACTCTATTGACCACATCTTTAGATACTGCAATTTCTCTAGCTATTCGTCTAACGCTCAGTTCCGGATCTTCTTGAACACGGTCTAAAATTTCTTCTTCTACTTCAGGTTGCCTCACAAAGCGCTGCCTGCCATAGTTTACTGTTACAGGAGCTAAGCGACCGGTTTCTCGAAGGCGTCTCTCTACTGCGTCAAACGTTGGATGACTTGGAACACGACGATTTGGAAACCGTTCCGAATATACTCTAACACTCTCGGCACAATTGCCTTGACAATATCCATATACTAATAACATATCGGTATATTCTTCGTTGGTGTATTGAACAGCCATGACAAAACGAAAATAAAAGTAATGATGGAAAACACTTTTGAACATCCAGAAAAGTCGTTGTCAAATATTCAAATAGTCATAACTATGGAAACCAACAATAACAACTAAATACAAACATATGTATTTTACAAAACGCAGGGCACCAGTGGAATTCTTAAAACAAAAAAAAACATCAAAAAAATAGCGTTTTTTGCATCAATTGTCGAGATAAATAGAATATCTTTTTTGTAAACCATATAATACAAACATATGTATTTTACAAAACGCAGGGCACAAGTGAAATTCTAAAAACAAAAAAAAACATCAAAAAAACAGCATTTTTTGCATCAATTGTCGAGATAAATAGAATATCTTTTTTGTAAAGCAGTGCCTTTTTGTTTTAACCTATCTGGTATTGGCCGTTCTGTATTTTTTAAAAAAGAAAACATTTTACAAAAAAAAATTATCAATTCAAAAACGACGTCAAAAGACGTGTACATAGTTTAAAGAGACGTCTAAACGGCCTAAGACACGTGTACACGGCTTAAAGATACATGTACATGGAGCACACAGTATGCGCTGCCGTCCTCTAGTTAATGTTCTCAAATCTTAAAATGCGATTTTTGAGAAAACGATGCAATTTTTCGAGTCTTACCAAGAGTACCTTTTTTCTTGTACTTAAGACACTTAATCTAAATTTTATAGACAAACTCTTTTTTATCCATTGGCGTAGAAAATGGAAATGTTTTAATATTTATAAACGCAGGTTCTCCGCCTATGGATTGATTACTATCACAATTTTGATACAAAATTTCTTGACTCATAAAACTATGTAAACGTGACAAAATTTAGCGCAATCGCTCCAGCCGTTTCAAATTTATAACAAAAAAACAATTTTCCAACTGCAACTTCAGGACCGTATTACGCACAAACTAAGCAACTTTGACTAAGCCAAGTTTTGCTAAATCGGTTTATTTTGGTCCGAAAAATACGTGGTAGAGTTGTTTAAAGACCTTTTAGAGACACCTTGTATAACTGCAATAGAATTTGTCGAGCATCCATATTGATTTGCGATCATGTGCAAACCTTCTTCCTTTGTTTTCTCTATAATAATGTTCCTGAGATCGGCTTTTGCTCTGCCGACATTGGAGTATATCTTATATTAGATACTTTTTCATTCTTTTGGCCTATTTTGCCAAGTTTAGATGAGCTTCTTCTCTGGCAACTGTAACATAGAACTGCAGATTGGTACTAGCTATGGTTTCTAAATCTTCTTGTCGGGCTACTGCAATTAGAGAGTGTTCACTGTTACCATTGACCCCTCACAATCAGAACGACGTTGTTCGACTTGATCTCCAGACCATGTTTTTGACAGTAGAAAAACGAATTAATTAATCAGTTGTCAACTGATATTTTGGTCAGTTTCATATACAGGGTCCGGCAGAAAAAATGCATGGATTTCCAAGGAGTGTAAATGAAAAATGGTGTAATTAATAGAAAAAAAAATATTTTGCAAAATGTTTATACAATTTTAAAGTTCTTTTATGAAAAATTATGTCATCTAAAAGGCGTCCCTCGTTGGCGATACAGCTGGTTAGGCGATATCTAAAGTTTTGCATAACGCGCTCTGTCATTTCAGGCGCTATGTTTGCCATTTCCGCACGTATTGCTTCTTTCAAGGCATTTATGGTTCGAGGATGGTGACTATACACTTTTTCTTTGAGGTAGCCCCAGAGAAAGAAATCAGCTGGCGCGAGATCGGGTGAACGCGGCGGCCATAGTAAGTCGGCGCGATGGGAAATAATGCGACCGGGGAATATCTGATTTAAAACTTGCATGGAGGCACGTGATGTGTGCGCAGTGGCTCCGTCCTGTTGAAACCATATTTCGCCATCAAGCTGTTGCAATTTCGGTTGTACAAAGGTTTGTAACATGTGGATATAACGAGCGGATGTCACTGTAACAGCTGCTCCATTCTCTTCAAAAAAATAAGACTCCCACACTCCAAATGCAGACACCATCGCCCAAACTGTCACTCGCTGACTGTGCAGAGGGGTTTCATGACGTTCACGAGGGTTTTCTGCTGCCCAATAACGATAATTTTGTTTATTAACAAAGCCAGTTAAATGGAAATGCGCTTCATCATTGGTCAGTAAAACTGCATTTCTCGGTACGTTTTGAAGGATAGCCTGACACGCATCCACACGCTTTTGAAAGTCACCTTCGTGTATCGCATGAACAAGAGCCATTTTGTACGGATGGAATTTAAGATCCAGATGTAACATTCGCATCACACTTCGCTCTGACAACTGCAAAGCAGCCGCTTGTTTCACTACAAAACGACGCGGTGATCGCTGAACGACCTGCCTTATCCTTTCAACATTTTCAGGTGTACGAACGGTTCTTGGCCTACCAGGAGGTTTTTTCTTTAGTGTTAAACCTGTTGTGCGAAAAGAAACTACCCAACGAATAATCGCATTGCGATCTGGCACTAAATCCAATGAAACGCAATCTGAAAGCTCGTTGTGTCAAAATGACAGACCCGTTATTATTGAAATAACAACGAACGCACGCTGTTCAACTGACACAGGCATCGTGGTATACTGAAACATTTTGAGATAGCGTACCTACACAGCTCCACCACACTCTTGTATGTCCATCCATACGAGAACAACAGCCATGCGAAATCCATGCATTTTTTCTGCCGGACCCTGTATAATAAATTAAACATAATTTTATATTGTTATTTTACTCTAGTAAATGTTATTAATAAAACGTTTGGTAACATTATGGCACCCAGTTTAGTGGCTTTGTGATCGCGTAGTGATCAAGGACGCATTATCACCTATCAATATGCCAGAAGGAAGAAGGAACAAGAAGGACCGCCAAAGCAACGATTTCTTGAAAGTTCCACAGCCGGGCACTGCACAACATCAACCATCATCTCAAGCCTCTTATCTAGAAACACAGATGCCCATTCTCGTCAACGAAATGAAATTGATGAATAAGCGACTACAGGCTATAGAGAAGACCCAAATTGCCAATCCTGATACCATTATCAACGTGGAACATGAGGTAATGCCAAGATCTGCGGAGATTCATAAAGCAGATGTAGTTACCACAGCCTCATTTGAAACTCCCATCAACGATGGACTAGAAACAGTACCTGAGTCCATGCAACCACCACAGCCCTACAGTGGACACCCTAGCGAAGACCCCCTAGTTTTCGTGGAACTGCTGGAGTACTATCTACAGCAATTTCCTCAGGATGTTGCAAGAGATGTCGACCGTGCAGTCATCTCTCACCTAACGGGAGAAGCTGACAGGTGGCATCGACATTTTTGGGGCACCTTCTGGTCGATGGCAGAGTTTGGCAGACGTTTCCGAATTGATTTTTTCAACGACCGGCACTATGCCGCTTTTATGGAAGAAACTCAAAACGCGTCTGCTATCATCAGTACTTCTGACATCGAATACACAGATTACGTGTGTATCACTATGGATAAGAAGACAACGTCGCAGTCCTCCGCAGACGGACTCATTATGGCAACGAATGTGCTAAACCAAGACGATGTCCCAATCCTAGTAACCTACACCAACCCTCCAGATGCCGAGCACGTGGATCATGTGGAAACCTCTGTGGATAGTAAGACGACGTGGCAGTCCTCCGTAGACAGATTTACTATGGCATCAGACATGCCAACCCAGTATGACAAATCTGCCCCAATAACTACCAAAGCAAACGTACCGAATGGTCAGCAGCGCCGATCCTACAAGAAAATGGATCGAGCTCGCTGGAGGACACCGGATCATAGGCCATTTGATCCGGGCATCCGCCTGCCAAAGAACCACGCCTAGAGAAACGGACCAATCTCAAACTTTATCTACTACATTAATTTTATTAAAAGTCTGCCTCTACGTAGAGAGGAGTTTATCTAGAGGCAGACTCCAAGTAATAAGCCCTACTAGAGGCTCTGTACCGAACACGGATTTATGTGGCTATTGATGAATGAAGTGTCTTATTTGTTTTGTACAAATCGAAGACCCTTTGACCAATTTATAGTGTTTTATCCTGCATCCACAAAGCCAACATCTTTTCAACATCCTCATCGACCCATTCAACAGGTCCTTGGCTTTGGCTGTGCTTTAGTTTTCCGTGATCGAGTTTACAGTTAGGTCAAAATGAAGCCAACTCGTTTATAATGGATTAACAAACTCTCTGCTGTTATCAGAATGTAGAATAAATGAGGCACCAAACGTAAAGGATATATCTGTCTCGACCTCCATGACCTCCAGCCAATCAATATCAAAGATTTCGTCTACAAATAAGCAGTACTTCATAGGTTCTTTTCTTGTTACTATTTTTTTCGTCAACCTTAAATCGATTTAATCTTGTTTAATCCTTTTGGGTCTTTTTTTCAACTGATTGTGCTTCCCCAACTTCATCCACTAATTTGTCATAAGTTCCTTTTCTCATAATTTTGTAGCGGTGTGCTTTTTTTTCGATTCCATCAAACTCTAAAATTCTTTTTAAATTTTTTTTCTTTCTATCTTATTCCTTGAGTTAAATCTGTAATAACGAACTAACTGTTACTAACTGTATTTGTTTTGAAACTTAATCGCCAAATAAAATAACAAGCCAACTGAACCACCAACTGTGATACGTTTTGGAATGACTGTGTTACCAGCGTGCTTAGTGTAAGTGTACGAGGATTTGCGAAGGCGTGGTTGACATCCACCTAGTTCCGCATTTTTTAATATATTACTTACTTCGATTTCCTAAAACGTTTCTAATTTTTTTTTTTTAATTCATTTCTGAATAAAAAGCAACCAAATTAGTGTCAATAAATATCAACCCTCACACTGAAAATTCGACGCTATTGGCCACATAGTTTACGTACTTTTATTACACTTAATATCACAAACGAACTAAAAAGTATATGAGCCCTGACATAAATTTTGTAAATAATATTTCCTTAGGAAACCAGTCTCTGAACTTTTTATCTCGTTTAACTAGCTCTCTATCTCTTATTGCTTACCGGACCGGAATGACTAGCTTTTAATCAGAGACACTCTGTATACTTAAACTAATATATTTCCAGAGCATAGATTCAGCAGGCCAAATGGACGTCAAACAATTACAGGAAGAAGTTATCATTCCTGAAAGATCTGTGGTGTGGGATTATATAGCAGCTGCTGGCAATACTTGCGTCATCGTAATATTAGGATCAATAATATTGTCTAGTCAAATTATCTCCAGCAGCACCGACTATTTTCTCAGTTGGTGGTAAGTTATATTATGAATTTTATTATACGTCAGTGTGATGCATACTGAAATATTTTCTTCTCCAGGACTGAACAGGAAGAAGGAAGATATAAACTCACAACGAGTAATAACACAGCATCTTTACTTACTTATTGGGAAAACACTATAATTCATACAATTAAAAGTGTAATGGGTACCTCTTCTGATTCAACGACCAACAATTATTATATCTCAAGAGCTGATGTGAATGAAGATGATTTTATTAATACTCACACCGCCATATACATATACACTGGCTTTATTGTCGGTTTAATAACCTTAACAATATTCAGATCATACTTGTTCTTCAGATGTGCCAGTATCGCTTCTAAAAACTTACACGCAAAAATGTTTGCTTGCTTGTTAAAAACACC
The DNA here is from genome assembly GCA_963170755.1 of Amphimallon solstitiale. Classification (NCBI taxonomy): domain Eukaryota; kingdom Metazoa; phylum Arthropoda; class Insecta; order Coleoptera; family Scarabaeidae; genus Amphimallon; species Amphimallon solstitiale. The sequence goes on from OY720679.1 coordinate 50,286,829, forward strand.
AATGAGATTCTTCGATACAAACCCGAGTGGTAGAATATTAAACAGATTTTCTAAAGATACCGGTTCAATGGACGAAGGTTTGCCAAGAATTTTAAGTGAGACTATTCAGGTAAAATATATAAAGTACACAATTTTTGGTGATATCTATTAAATATTTTACAGATTATGTTAATGCTCATTGGCTCAATAGTATTAATTTCTGTGGCAAATTATTGGATGTTAATACCAATTGTTGTTCTATTAATACTATTTAATTTTTTAAGAAAATGGTACATGACTACTGCAAAAAGTATTAAACATGTTGAAGGCATAAGTAAGACATAAACACCATTTTTAAATCTAATACTAATTACTTATTATCTACAGCAAAAAGTCCAGTCTTTTCTATGCTGAATTCCACTTTAAATGGTATATCTACCATTAGGGCATTTAACTACCAAAATGTTCTCATAAAAGAATTCGATGGGCATCAGGTGTGTTTTATTAATCATTGAGTCAATTTAATGTTAATAATATTTTTTCAGAATGTACATACTTCAGCTTGGCTTTTGTCAATATCTTGCAGTGCGTCGTTCGGAATATGGTTAGATCTATTTTGTAATTTATTTTTTGCAATAATAATCTTCAGTTTCGTAGTCTTCAGTGAAAGTATGTATTGGGAGTTGTAATTTTATATTATAAATCTATATATTTTAATCTCACTTCTTTACAGCTATCGGTATTAGTGGTGCAATGGCAGGACTAGCTATTTCTCAATCGTTATCTTTATCGGCTTTATTACAACATGGAATGAGACAAGTTGCCGAGGTTGTTAATCAACTTACTAGCGTCGAACGTGTATTGACATACACGAAATTAGATCAAGAAGGACCATTCAACTCTCCTGAAGGTATATTTAATTATGAAACCTATATAGAAAGACATAAAATTGATTATTAAAACAATCGCAATGATAAAAGCATAAATTTTATTATATAAAACTCAAATCGGTTGTAGTTATGTACATTTCGTGTGACCAACACACATCATCAGTACTAACTGGTTAAACGTCTTATATACCACCTTATATAGGTACAATCTTAATAAAATTAACAAGAAATAGAGAAAACACACATATCAAATAGATAGAGACAGGAGTGTTTATTTATTAATGTCGGTATGCATAATAAATTTTATTGCTAAGAGGTGAAACATCATTATTTAGAAGGTTATTTTTATATTTTTTCATGTACTAATATGACTTTTGACCAAAGATATAGAAATTAACAAGTTAGGCCACTCTTAATATTTTTCATGGAACTCTTGACAGCGCGCAGTGGTTGTAATACGAACTATGACTCTTACGTCACAAAACCGTGCGAAAATACAAATCTAAAATTAAGTATATAGTATTATAATATATTGTAACGTTTTCGGGTTCCAATAAACAACTCGTGCAATTATTTATTTAAAAACAGTCTGTATATTTATATACTTAAAATTATTTAACAATATAAATATATATAAATAACGTATCACACTTAAACTACTATTAATAAATTAAAATTAACACTTGTATTTATTTATATCTATTACTAATATCTCTGTCCGTATTTATGTAACACTTCTATTTATATAAGACACGGCACTACTATATTTATTTCTTTGGCTACCACTATTTATTGCTTCGCACTCGATCCCGCAATGAATAAATCCATCGGTGACCCAGTCGCCTTATATACGTATGCGAGGATTTCCAGAACATACGGGCACAGCCCGGCTTTTTCTCCACATGTACAAGAACGTTCTAGTCCTTTCGCTATGCACGCCGTACCGCGTGGATGACTCATAACTGCCCACATCTCGTGATGTGATTTACCACCCTTCTTTTTTATTGTCGCTCGGTCTGCCTCATACATATTTCGTTACATTGCCCCCTTCTTAAAAACTGCGTTTCGTCCCGAAACACACTACTCCATGCTCTTGTCGTTGGCGGATGACGGAATCTACATTGGGACCCATGGGTGCACCCAGTTGTCTTCTAGAAATGGCAATCCACCGTCTTAGGTTGTATAACGGGCTGATTGGGTTGATAGCTGCATACAACTACTTCCATACCAGTATGCCGAAACACCACCTCCAGCATGTTTTTTACGGTTCTCCATTCCAAACGGTCTAATCCGCAGCCCAGTTTCGGAATTGCCAGCCTCCTTATATTTTGCTCGAGTGCACGTCCTCGCAAATCAACAAGGGATTCCCACAATGCACGATAGGTCGGCTTTTCGTTGGAGACTTCTTTTGTGACCAGGTAAAAGATAGATCTCCCGCCACGCTTTATCTCCAGAGCTTTACCAACCCTTGGCTGTTGTTGGGTCAGTTCATTGGCCCCGCCATATCTCCTCTTGAATTCCACGGCAATCCCTCTGCGCATACATAGGTCCTGGGCCACACAGTGAGCTAAGGCATAATCACAGGGTACCGTAAAAAGATCCTGTTGTCTTTCCGTGGTGATTCCAAAACGAGCCTTCTTGGTACCAGAATATTCTTGCATGAAATTCCTATATGGCTCTCCATCTTTACTGGTAATTTGTCGCACATCCGTTACTTCGCCGTTGTTATGTCCATGATATGGGGCCAACAGGTTGAAATATACCACCCTTGGTTTGCTATGGGGTGTTCGTCGTATGCGATAAATCACGTCATTTATTCGCTTTAGTACTTCCCATGGTCCCTCCCAGTGTTGTTGGAGCTTTGGGGACAGGCTTCGGCGACGTTGAGGATTGTATAACCAAACAAGGTCCCCTTCCCGATAACCACCTTTCTCGGCTTGCACGTCGTAACGATCCTTCATCCTGTCGCTGGCATCCTGAATATGTAGGCGTACTCGTTCGTGGGCATCCTCCAACCTCCGCGTAAGTCCGCTAACGTAGTCTTCTCCTGCCAGGTCTTCTCCAGGCTTACAGCCGAACTTCAGGTCACACGGCAGCCTCAGCTCTCTTCCGAATAACAAATTTGCTGGAGATTGACCGGTAGTCTCGTGGACCGCAGCTCTGTAAGCCATGAGGAACAGGGGTAGATGTTCATCCCAGTTTCTTTGATGGTCTGCCACTACCTTGGACAGGTGTTTGAGCATTGTCCTGTTCATGCGTTCCACCATTCCATCTGACTGCGGATGCAGCGGTGTCGTTCGCGTTTTCCTAATACCCAAAAGATCGCAAATATTCTGGAATAGAGTTGATTCGAAATTCCTCCCTTGATCGGAATGAAGTTCCAAGGGTGCGCCAAACCGACTAATAAATTCCTTTACGAGCACTTCCGCGACTGTTGCGGCTTCTTGGTTAGGCAAGGCATAGGCTTCGGCCCATTTAGTGAAATAATCCATTACTACAATTATGTATTTATTCCCACTGTCAGTCTCAGGAAATGGCCCAGCGGCATCTATGGCAATCCTTTCAAATGGGCTTCCTACATTGTACTGTTTCATGGGGGCACGCCGACGTCTTTGGGGTCCATTGCTGGCGGCACAAGTTGCACATTTTCGGCACCATTCCTTCACGTCTCGTGTGCCATTTACCCAATAAAATCGTTGGCGCACTTTCTCGAGTGTCTTATGTACGCCGAAGTGTCCTCCGGAGCTGTCATCGTGGAGCTGTTGTAGTACATCAGGTATCCTTTTCTTAGGGATGACAACCTGTATCTTTTGCCCTTCTCCATCTGGGTTCTCAACAACACGCTTAAGTAGGCCATTCTCCACCTTCAGGGAGTCCCATTGAGCCCAGTAGGATTTCAGCCCCTGTGAACGAGGAGCTACTTCTTGCCAAGTCGGTCTGTGTCCGGTGCCTTTCCAAACCATCAAGGAACCAAGGTCTTCATCAGCTTCCTGATCGATCCTCAAATTCTTAGGTTGCCACTGATCGTCAACTACGGTAGTTCTGAGTGTGTTGGCCGATTTTTCTTCTACCCGGTTGTAATGCCTGTAGTCTTCTGGACATGGTCTCCTTGAAAGAGCATCAGCGTTTTGGTGTTTAAGTGATTCAATTCGCGCTACTGATTTTTCCTGTTGCTCCGCTATGGGTTTCTTGGGCTCCTTCTCGTATCTATTACGAACATGGCCCTTTTCACCACAATTCCAGCGTCGAAGCGTTCTGCTCTTGGGTTGCACCTGATTCACCAATCGTCGGACTATCTGTTCTAAGGATTCTTCGGCTTCTGGTAGGTCCCTGACAGAACATACTCTTGCAGGGTTTTGAGAGTACAGCTTTGCGGTTTCGAACTCCAGACCATGTGCCAAAGCATCGATTAGTGTTTTTGGTCTTGCCAGCCTCAGTGATAGCTGTGTATCGCCATCTCGAAGACCATCTATGAATGTCTCCACAGCCAACTGTTCCGAGAAGCTATATGGAGCCGTTGGGTATGCCAGACGAACCAAACGGGCGATATCCGCTTCGAATTCTTGGAGGCTTTCACCCTTTTTCTGCAAACGATTCTTCAATTGTATATGGTAAACCTGCTCCAGGTTTGCATGCCCATATCTCATCTCAAGACGCTTGATTAATTGTGGGTAGTCTTGACACTCCTCCGGAAGTAAGGTCTGTAGAACGTCACTGGCCTCTCCTCTTAACGACACAATCAGAGCAGTAGCTTTCTCCGAGGACGTCCATCCATTTGCTCCTGCAGCGGCTTCGAATTGTTTCAGGTACGTCATCCATGACGTCTTCCCATCGAAGGTGAGAGGTTTTACCTTTGCCTTTGCCGTTCGGCAGATCTCCAGGCTTTTGCTTGAGGAGTCATGGGGACTGCAGTCATTCAACGCTGGCAATCGAAGCTGCACTTTAAATTCGTCCCTCAATCTGGATATACGTTCCTCAAATTTTTGTTCTACGGCTTCGATGGCCTCAGAATTCTTCTGAATGTCTTCCTCGAATTGTTTTAGAGTCTCCATAGTAGTCTCGAATTGTTTTGTATAATATGCAATTTTATCTTTTAGACTCTCCATTATTAAGCTTAGATCAGGCTGTACTTGAAACAAATATTTCTCGGGATCCTTACCTTCATTTATTAAAAGGTCACGAAGCCGACCTTTAATTCTTCCAAACGTTTGGTAGCCATTTATTTATTTATTTGCACTTATGTTTATTCCACACTGACACCAATTGTAACGTTTTCGGGTTCCAATAAACAACTCGTGCAATTATTTATTTAAAACAGTCTGTATATTTATATACTTAAAATTATTTAACAATATAAAATATAAAACTAACGTAACACACTTAAACTACTATTAATAAATTAAAATTAACACTTGTATTTATTTATATCTATTACTAATATCTCTGTCCGTATTTATGTAACACTTCTATTTATATAAGACGGCACTACTATATTTATTTCTTTGGCTACCACTATCGCACTCGAGACTGAACCCCGCAATGAATCCCGTAATTAATGAATCCATCGGTGACCCAGTCGCCTTATATACGTATGCGACGATTTCCAGAACATACGGGCACAGCCTGGCTTTTTCTCCACATGTACAAGAACGTTCTAGTCCTTTCGCTATGCACGCCGTACCGCGTGGATGACTCATAACTGCCCACATCTCGTGATGTGATTTACGACCTTTCTTTTTTATTGTCGCTCGGTCTGCCTCATACATATTTCGTTACAATATCTTTGAGTATACAGATTATTTGAACATTATAAAAGTTATACAATGATTAACATGAACAATTCATATTCAAATTGCAACATGTTAATCTCTGAATGAACTTCGTAAATACCAATAAATCCATATATAAAATGAAAAATATACGCATAAGAAATGAAAAAAATGAAAATCCAAGAAAATAGTAATTATTCTATATTACACAGTACATAACATACATTAAAGAAAATAAAAATAGAGATATTTTGTACAAAATATTATACAGATGTACCTTTTGTTAATACTAATAGTAGCATGATATCCTTATTTTTATAATTAAATAATGCTTATCTGTTGTTGTTAGACTTTTAAATATATAATCATTATTGTACTTAAATATGTATATAAATTGTTTTTACTTAGTTATTTTATTGAGAACACTATCATACAAATGTCCAGCAAAGTATTCGATTATAAATTACATACATAAAATATTGAGTTAATATAATATACCCATTTCTCAAATCCGATGGATTGTATACATTTTTGCAGAATTGGTCCTTTTAAGGGCTGGATCACCAGTTCTTTCAAACCACTGATTATTAATGTCTGCACAATGTTGATATTTGTGGACTATTTACACTTACGTATTCATCCAAATAAGGTAAGGAACCTGTCTTTCGGTGAAATGCTATCAATAGGTACACGTGATCTCAGAATACTTTACTACGACCATAGTTCCTCACAACTTACAACAAGTCTAAATAATTAATGAAACTCAATGCAAAAAACACTACGCAACAATTTGATTATGAAGTATCAATAACGCGTATAATTTTAGGATAAGCTTTTCACAAATTGCGCGCTTTTATGTTTCGCTATGACGATTCGTATTCGGTAAACTTCGTATATCACCTACTAGCGCTTAGTGTTTGTAATAGGAACTAAAACAAAATTCAAAATTGGTAAAGCCCGTGTCCAGGCCCTGCTTTTGACTAATAACCTAAAGTTAAGACCTTTATCTATATAGGTACGTAATATAGAGATGATAAAGTTGTCCAAGATGCTCTCAAATTGAAATCAATTTGGCCGCCTGTAGCCATGCTTTAAATGGTTATACGGGCTGTCCGGGAAAATGTGGGAAATCTCTTGGACGCAGATAGAACATGAACAAATAAGATTACAAGTTCCATAAAAAAATTTCCTACAGGCCCTTCCTACGGAGATATGCGTCGCTGAAGGACGTTGCTTGGAATCGGTTTTTATTAAATTTCTTTTAAAGTAATTAATATAAATATAAACGCAATGGTATCTCCGGGGGCACCTTAACGGAATTATTAAAAAACATCACAAGAGGGTTCAACATGGGCTCAATTCAATGTGTCAACGATGTGATGACAAGTTCTAAAATGCCGGGTATTTTATTTATTTCGTACCATAGTAACGTTTACAACAGCAATAGGTTTTTTTGGTGGTGATAAAAACTAAAATGCACATTTTTTGCAAACTTTTTCTCGTAAACGGTTCATATTAACGACAATAAGCAAGAGTACCTTATCCAGTTTAATATTTGTAAGTCTTTATCATACAGGGTGTTAAAAATGTAGGCATTAAGTTGTAAAGATTAGTCCGCCCTGGTAAACTACAAAAGCTCAATATGTTTCAAGGACACTATTTTAAGAGGTCCTTACTAGTGTCCATCACATTAAATTTTTATTAAATTATATTAATTACTTTAAAAGAAATTCAATAAAAACCGGATGCATATCTCCGTAGGAGGAGTCTGTAGAAAATTTTTTTATAGAAACTTGTCATCTTATTTGTTCATGTTCTATCTGCATCCAAGAGATTTCCGACATTTTCCTAGACACCCTGTATATGCAATATACTCATTTAAGTCATATGTGTATGTTAACACTAGCGTGAATATTGATTTCTAAAACGTGCTGTGTTGTAAATTGTGAAAGTAGTAATCCCGATGGTAATAAATTATTTAAAATATCTACTGAGCCACATTTTTCATATAAAATAGATTTAAACAAAATTTCAAAAATAATAAGTCAAATGAATACAGGTAATAATCGAAGCGAAACTGAAGATTTCCGCAATTTACACATAATACACAGCATAATATAACAATTGATTTGTCAACACATATGCATATGTTCCATAATAGCGTAAAATACAGCAATAATATGACTGCAACTTCAAAATGACCTGCTATTCAAATGCAAAGAACTGCATGTATTGTGTCTTGACATTGTTTCAGTGTAGTACTATTCAACCGTTACTGATGCTTTATTTAAAACTAGAATGTGTAGATAAATGTATAATAATAATAATTAGTTTTTACTATTCCAATTTCAAGACGTTCACAATTTGTTGTTACTTTATAATTATTTAGTTAGTTATTTGTATCTTCATAAACTACTGTAAACCTAGAATTTCTTGCATTATATAGAAACTATGACATATAACCAATTCGATTGTCCATAGTGTAATATGTTTTAGAAGCAGCTTGTGGTTCTTTTGACACCAAAGTAAAAGGAACAACACACTAATTGTTGCAAAGCCTCAATTTCATATTCTAGGCATAACACAAATATTTGCATTTCCCTTAAAACGACTCGATACTGCTATATATTTGTAAAACTCGCTTTCAAAAAAAGTTTACCTACTAATTTAGACAATTAATTTATTACCTGATTCAAGTTGTTACAGACGAAAATAATGCAGGTGGATAGCAATGAACCCAATAAAATGAATAATTTGTATTTCTACATATGCCTACATGGCTAGAGGCAGTCATATTTGCAAGTAAAGGTTACTTATTCTGGACAACTCTACGCCGATTTTTCGATATTACGTAGTTATGTAGTACATTTTCATACGTATTTGATTATATAATTTATTAATTATAGGTAAGAAACCAGCAATAGATTGGCCAGAACACGGGAAAATAAACTTCAACAATATGTCTCTAAGATATAGCGTCGACGAAGAGCCAGTACTAAAAAATCTAACTATCCAAGTATTACCAGGTGAAAAGGTATATATAACCACACACAAGGCTGAGTTTATATCTAATTACTGAAATTTTACTTAAAGGTTGGCATAGTGGGTCGTACTGGTGCTGGTAAATCATCATTAATTGCAGCATTATTTAGACTTGCTCCTTTAGAAGGTGCCATAATCATGGATGACTTAGACACGCAGCAAATTGGACTACATGATGTCAGATCTAAAATTTCTATAATTCCACAAGAACCAGTACTGTTTTCTGCACCTTTACGGTATAACTTAGACCCCTTCGATGAATTTAACGATGAGGAATTGTGGGCTGCTCTAGCGGAGGTTGAATTGAAGGAAGCTATACCATCTTTAGAGTATAAAGTTGCAGAAAGTGGCAATAATTTTAGTGTTGGTCAAAGACAGCTGATCTGTTTAGCCAGAGCTCTGGTACGAAAAAATAAAGTACTCGTTTTGGACGAAGCCACGGCTAATGTAGATCCCAGGTAGATATTTAATATGTTTACAAATGTTTCATATTTGTTAATTTATTTTACATTTTCAATTAGAACTGACGGTTTGATTCAAGCAACAATTAGAAGAAAATTCAAAGATTGCACGGTGTTAACTATAGCTCATCGCTTGAACACTATTATGGATTCGGATAAAGTTTTAGTTATGGACTCTGGTCACGTTGGGGAATTCGACCATCCACATATACTTTTGCAAAATACTGACGGTCAATTTACGAAGCTGGTAATGGAAACTGGTCCTGGTATGACAGCAACATTACGAGAAATTGCTAAAAAATGCTATGAAGAAAAATACGGAAGTGAAAATAATAAAAAGAAAATGTAATACTACAACCACTGATATCTCTTTAAATCATCACAGAAAAATATATTTTAAAGAATATATGAAAATTGTCTCTACAAAATATTAGATAGTAAATCATGAATGTTTGTTTGTTGTAATTATTGATTGTATATATGTACTATTTATTGTCACGTATTTATTTTTTATTAGCTTTACTTTAATTTATTGCGTTGATGTATTGTGATATATTCCTAAATAAAATGTTTTTGTATAATGTAGTATTTTGATTAGCAATAATTTTCAATTGTTTAAATAAATTAATATCAAGGATATTTTCCATACGATTTTCCGTTCTTGCGTTGCAGCAACACAATAAAACTGTCACTACAATGAATTTCCATATATGTATAGACATCTGTAATATAAATATATATATATATATGGTCACACGGTGCTGGTATATCGACTTGTGCAAAAGATTTTATTGTGATCTGTCGCGTAGAGATATAAGGGAATTGAGACTAAATTTGGAAAACATTTCGACGCTTACTTCACTTTCGGTTAAATTGAAGTGTCTGACGCAATAATCGACTAGACGCCAATTTGGTTAAAAATGAGTTATATATGCTACTCCATGTAGAAGATTTAGGTCTATCCAAGATCCAAGAACTGGCTTGGGCAATAACAAGTGATGTGAAACAAGTGGTTTTTTGCATTAAATTTATCAATCACGTATTTAGTTTTGACAAGCTAATTACTACTCATACACATTTCCTTGCTTATTATTATCAGTTTCTATAAGTGGTATGCTGCTCTTTTTATTTAAAAAAATTGTATTTACTGAGGCCTCGGGTGGTCACCGATCCACACTTCCCCATTTATTTACACATTAGCGTTAATAAAAAGGGTTTTTCATTTAATATCTAAGGGTGTTATCCATGGAACTTGGTAAGAGGCGATAACTTGAATTTGAGTAAAACCTGGTTAGCACTATAAATTGACCTTTGAAACCAAGATTGGCACAAAGAACGAAATGGTCGGCAGCATGGCATTTTGCAACTTACACACAACATAAAAATCTCAATTATTAAACTTAGATGATAATGTTAGCCTTGGAAAAGATGGTACAGCATGATAATGGTCACAACAGATTACCAGACTTTCTAGTCGCTTCTATTGACGAATATATCAAAAGTCTCAAATATAGATAATCCCATTACTCGAGTAATATTTACCTGTAACATACTGTTGCGTTTTCGGGGTCCAAATAAACAACTCGTGCAAATGTTTTGAAACAGTCTGTATATTTACACACTTAAAACTAATTACAATATAAAAATATAAAATAAATGTATCGCACTTAAAACTACTACAAATAAATTAACACACGTATTTATTTCTATCACTACTATTTATGTCAGTAATATTTATGTATCTTGTGAACTATAATAAAACTGCACTACTCACATTATTTATGTTTATTTTAACTGTTCAGTAAATACAGCGCGCGGCTATTAGTGAATGAATCCATTTCTTATCCCACCAGTGGTATTTATATCTGTAGACAAAGGGTCTAGAGATATACCAGCAAATTCTGGCTCTCTTCTACCATATTCCAGACTTTCTATCGCTGACGTAGTACATGAGTGCAGTTGATTTACGACTTATTTACCGGTACGTTTTTTTGTCGTCTCCCGGAGGTCTGCTTCTTTTTTGGGCTTGTTTCGTTACAATACGCATTAAAAAAATGTGCATAAAATATATCTTGAACGATTTGAACCTAATACCTACGATGACAAGGTAAGTCGAGTAATCCCCCAGGTTTTTATTAAAGATATTTTGTAAGGAACTTCAATATTATCGTGTGGATATCCTCGCAGCGATACCTGTTCATATTTCTTGCGATCACTTAAAGGACCAACTTGAACAACTAGCAACAGGGAAGAGAATGTTACGCTTTTAAGACAAAAAGATCTGTACTTTCGCAAACTTCAGGATTTTTACGACGGTTTAAAAGTCAAGAGCGCTTTATTTTTATTATCAACAAAACTTGTCTACCAAATGACATACTTTGTACTAGATAAATATGGATTTACAACCAACTATTTTACAACTGTAAGACTTCTAAATACACAATGTTTCATGAAAGCATGCGGAAAAAGGTGCATAGAGACGATATCGTTCTCTATAGACTTTATACTAGACAAATATGGATTTACAACCAACTATTTTACAACTGTAAGACTTCTAAATGCACAATGTTTCATGAAAGCATGGGGAAAAAGGTGCATAGAGACGATATCGTTTTCTATTATTATATACAGTATGTCCCCGGATCGACTTTAAAAGAGGGGAAAAAATATGTTTGATTTCTCATAAAATTTCACTCTTGATGATTTACTCTGCTTGTTTTCAAACCCCCAAAACACAAATAACTTTTTATTTAACTCGAACGGTTCTCGAGATAATATCATTTTTCTTCAAAATTTGGACATAATAGTATATTACATACCAAGGTTGAGAAGATGACTATTATTGCCCGAGTGGCGAGATTAAATTCCGAGGCGCAAAGCGCCGAGGAATTTAAGCCACAAGGGCAATAATAGTCTTCTCAACCGTAGTATGTATACTATTTTTTGTACCAGTAGTCTAATTGGACCTTAAAACCTTAATAATTATGAATAAATTTACTCATATATGTAAGAATGCCCTTGTAATAAAACTTCATGTAAACAAATAAGTAGGCTATATTTTGATGTTTACAAATAAGTTTTGACGTAAATGCTGAAACTAAAAGTCAAGTATTTTTTAGATTATTTTTCATTCCATTTATAATGTCTAAAGAGTTTAGATGTACACCACCTGAAATGCGCGAGATTGCAGAACAGGCAGCTGAGAACTTGCTTCCGCATAAATCTAATCACAATCACTTATACATGAAAACATTTACAGAATTTAAAAAATGGTATAATTCCAAATATACAGTAGTAACTTCTGAAAACGTACTTCTGGCTTATTTTCATGAATATTCAAAAAATAAAAAAGCCTCGACTTTATGGGCGCAATATTCAATGTTGAAAGCTACACTTGGCCTAAAAGAGAATATTAACATATCAAAATATTTTAAATTAGTTGCCTTTTTAAAAAGAAAAACTTAAAATTATAAGCCCAAAAAATCATTAGTATTTACTCGAGGAAATTATAAAATTCTTTACTGAGGTACCCGACATATGTTACATTGCAACTAAGATAGTATGTTTATATATTAATACTTTGAAATTATTGATAATTTATATCTCTGTAGACTGGTCTTGTAATTGGTGTTGCTGGTGCATGCCGAAGGATGATTTGTGTAATTTATTAATTTCTGATGTCATCATGAGAGATAATTTAATTGTTATTCACATCCACAATAGCAAAAATGGTACGTCTCAAAAGTTTGTAATAATGGAACCACTTTGTAGCTAAAGGTTATATCGAAGATTCCCTAGTAAATAAAAAAAATATAGAATGTATGTTACAAGATCTACCTACATCTACTTACGCAACCACACCTGCAATATATACAGGAATTTTCAATATGAATTAAATAATTATTTGCATCTGTAATAGTTAGGTGATATATTGATTCCATATTATACTATCATACATATTCTATGTATTAATAGACAAATGCTTTTTTTGTACCAGTAGTAAAAAATCATAGCATTCTTACACATAACACAGCGCCACGAAATGACATTTCACGACCTGGAACTAATAAGAGGTAAATAATGAGGCTATTATTGACCTAGGGAAATAATGAAAACAAATAAAGGGAATGCCGCACCCATGCAATCGCAGATGTATGTCAAGTTGTCAACCGTCAAATTCATTGCAGTTTGTTTATTCAAGTTTATTTTTATTTAATGGGACAACATCAGGGGTGCGCTCTACTAAATATGGTGTACCACAAGGAACAATATTAGGACCATTACTTTTTAATTTATATGTTAATGATATTATGCTAAGGACCAAAAACAGTAAATTACATTTGTTTGCTGATGACTCAATGTTATATGTCAGTGGAAATAATTTAAATGACATGATGGACAAAATAAATGAAGACTTGACTTTATTATATAAATGGTTATGTGCGAATAGTTTAAGTATTAATATAAGTAAATCTAAATTTATAATCATTGGTAGTGCATATAAATTAAATACAATTAATTATGACAATATTAAGATAAAAATAGATAATAATTATTTAGAAAGAGTAAATAGTATAAAATATTTAGGGATAATTATAGATCAGCATTTAAATTTTAAAGAAAATACAAAACATATTCTAAATAAAATGTCTAAAAAAGTAGGTTATTTAAGTAGAATAGGTCAAAATATGTATACATATATTAAACTGTCTATACGTAAATCATTAATTTCCGTACACATTGAATATTGCTCAACGATCCTTTTCAAGTTAAATAATTACGAAACTCAGCAAATGCAAAAAATACAAAACAGGGCTATGAGAACAATTTTAAAGTGTAACAAATATACACCAGTTACGTTAATGCTGAGTACATTGAAATTAATGAATGTGCGTCAAAGACTAAACTACAAAACTATGCTATTTATTTATAAGACTAAAAAAGGTGTTACGCCATCGTATATTAGTCAGAAGTTGATTTATATACATGACACACATAAATATAATACAAGAATCATCAATGATTTCTTTATAGGAAAAGTTAATAGGTCATCAACGGCTAATAATGTTTTTGTTAATGGGCTAAAAATGTTTAACAGCCTGCCGTATGAAATAAAACATTGTAGTAATATAAATAGATTTAAGAGACAACTGTCATTATATATTTTAGATAAATTTATATAAATAATGTAAGTGTATGTAAATAGCGTATTGCTAATAAAGATATATTATTATTATTATTTAGATTTATACCACAAATCATACTCTAAAACTTATAAATGCTCGACCTCTAAGGTAAAATAACTAACAGTATTTTAACAATAGCAAAATATGTATGACAGAAGCATAATTGGAAACAAATATCCTAACAGGTAACTATTATAGATGTAAAGATATTTTACTTTCTTTACATAAAACTGTATTTTAAGGTTATGTAACAACATAATATGGAAACAATATAACACGTAACTATTACAGATGTAAAGAATTTTAATTTATTTATAAAAATTGATAGTGCAATTATGGCATGTCAAATTTATTGATGGTTCACTTCTGACTCAGAGCTGTAGGCACATTAATGACAGTATTGTTAATTGTGTTAATTTCATAAGTATTTACGATATCTTCAGTTGAAATAGAGCCTGATTGTACTGCTGATGTTGATGGAATTTGATTCATATCGTGTGTAAGTAGATGTAGGTAGACCTTGTAACATATATGCTATATTTTTTTTATTTCTAGGGAATCTTCGATATAACTTTCAGCTACACTAGATTTCCAACCACCATGTATCATGTTGTTTTAACTGAAGGATATTACCACCATTGACAGCTAAAAGTGTAGCCTAGGTTGTACGGAAGGGCAATTTCTTTTGGCATCTGTCCTATTGTGCTATGTCCAATGTTTTATCTAGTACATTTACCATTACGTACACTAATAAAGAATTTTGCTATATCTGGAATTGGTCTAATTTTTAAATAGTTTTTAATTATGTTGATCCAAAGTGGCTCCATTATTACAAACTTTAGAGACGAACCATTTTGGCTATTGCAGATGTGAATAATAATTAAATCGGCTTTCATGATGACATCAGAAATTAATAAATTACACAGCTCATCACTTTGGCATGCACCAGCAACACCAATTACAAGAGCAGTCTACAGGGTTATAAATTGTCAATAATTTTGAAGTATTAATATATAAACATACTACCTTAGTTGCAATGTAACATGTATCGGGTGCCTCAGTAAGGAATTTTATAATTTCCTCTAGTAAATACTAATGACTTTTTGGGCTTATAATTTTCATTTTATCTTTTTAAAAAGGCAACTAATTTAAAATATTTTGATATGTTAATATTCTCTGTTAAGCCAAGTGTAGCTTTCAATATTGAATAATGGGTCCATAAAGTCGGGGCTTTTTAATGTTGTGTGTTTAATGGAAGTACGTTTTGAGAAGTTACTACTGTATTTTTGGAATTACACGATTTTTTAAATTCTGTATATGTTTTTATGTATAAGTGTTTAGATATATGCGGAAGCAATCTCGCGCATTGCAGGTGGTGTAATCTAAACTCTTCAGATATTATAAATGGAATGAAAAATAATCTAATAAATACCTACTTGACTTTTACTTTCAGCATTTATGTCAAAACTTATTTGTCAACATCAAAATATAGCCTACTTATTTGTTTATATGAAGTTTTATTACAAGGGAATTCTTACATGTATGAGTAAATTTATTCATAATTATTAAGGTTTCAAGATCCAATTAGACTACTGGTACAAAAAATAGTATACATACTGCGGTTGAGAAGACTATTACTGCCCTTGTGGCTTAAATTCCTCGGCGCTGCGCGCCTCGGAATTTAATCTCGCCACTCGGGCAATAATAGTCATCTTCTCAACCTTGGTATGTAATATACTATTTTTTTCATGTAAACAACAAAGTATTGTTAGAAAATATAAAATTAATAGCAATTGCTAAATAAAACGTATATTATAATTCTGGTATTGTTAACCTAAAATTGTGCCTAAAATAGAGTTATTTATTTTGACGGTTCACAACTTGACATACTACTACTACTACAAGCATGAGTGCATGGTTGCGGCATTCGTTTTATTTGTTTTCAATATTTCCCTAGGTCAATAATGGCCTCATTATTTACCTCTTATTAGTTCCAGGTCGTGAAATGTCATTTCGTGGCGCTTTGTTACGTGTAAAAATGCTATGATTTTTTACTACTGGTACAAAAAAGTTTTTTTCTACCAGTAGTAAAAAATCATAGCATTTTTACACATAACAAAGCGCCACGAAATGACATTTCACGACCTGGAACTAATAAGAGGTAAATAATGAGGCTATTATTGACCTAGGGAAATAATGAAAACAAATAAAGGGAATGCCGCAACCATGCAATCGCAGTAGTATGTATGTATGTCAAGTTGTCAACCGTCAAATTCATTGCAGTTTGTTTATTCAAGTTTATTTTTATTTAGATTTATATCACAAATCATACTCTAAAACTTATAAATGCTCGACCCCTAACGTAAAATAACTAACAGTATTTTAACAATAGCAAAATATGTATGACAGAAGTATAATTGGAAACAAATATCCTAACAGGTAACTATTATAGATGTAAAGATATTTTACTTTCTTTACATAAACTGTATTTTAAGGTTATGTAACAACATAATATGGAAACAATATAACACGTAACTATTGCAGATGTAAAGAATTTTAATTTATTTATAAAAATTGATAGTGCAATTATGGCATGTCAAATTTATTGATGGTTCAATTCTGATTCAGAGCTGTAGGCACATTAATGACAGTATTGTTAATTCCATAAGTATTTACGATATCTTCAGTTGAAATAGAGCCTGATTGTACTGCTGATGTTGATGGAATTTGGTTCATATCGTGTGTAAGTAGATGTAGGTAGACCTTGTAACATATTATTATATGCTATATATTTTTTTATTTCTAGGGAATCTTCGATATAACTTTCAGCTACACTAGATTTCCAACCACCATGTACCATGTTGTTTTAACTGAAGGATATTACCACCATTGACAGCTAAAAGTGTAGCCTAGGTTCTACGGAAGGGCAATTTCTATTGGCATCTGTCCTATTGTGTTATGTCCAATGTTTTATCTAGTACATTTACCATTACGTACACTAATAAAGAATTTTGCTATATCTGGAATTGGTCTAATTTTTAAATAGTTTTTAATTATTTTGATCCAAAGTGGCTCCATTATTACAAACTTTAGAGACGAACCATTTTTGCTATTGCAGATGTGAATAATAATTAAATCGGCTTTCATGATGACATCAGAAATTAATAAATTACACAGCTCATCACTTCGGCATGCACCAGCAACACCAATTACAAGAGCAGTCTACAGGGTTATAAATTGTCAATAATTTTGAAGTATTAATATATAAGCATACTACCTTAGTTGCAATGTAACATGTATCGGGTGCCTCAGTAAGGAATATTATAATTTCCTCTAGTAAATACTAATGACTTTTTGGGCTTATAATTTCCATTTTATCTTTTTAAAAAGGCAACTAATTTAAAATATTTTGATATGTTAATATTCTCTGTTAAGCCAAGTGTAGCTTTCAATATTGAATAATGGGTCCATAAAGTCGAGGCTTTTTAATGATGTGTGTTTAATGGAAGTACGTTTTGAGAAGTTACTACAGTATTTTTGGAATTACACGATTTTTTAAATTCTGTATATGTTTTTATGTATAAGTGTTTAGATATATGAGGAAGCAATCTCGCGCATTGCAGGTGGTGTAATCTAAACTCTTCAAGTAGGGTACTTATACCGATTCTGGGACACCTCCTCCCCCTCTCACCCAGCTCCCCCTCACCCCCCCTCGCCCTAGTGGCGCCCTCTGCCAACCCAACTGATGTGGCGCCCCCTCGCGGTCGCCAACCCAACTAAAAATTACAGATTTCATCATTACCAACCCAACTAAAATTACAGATTTCATCATTACCAACCCAAGTGATGTGGCGCCCCCTCGCGGCCTCCAACCCAACTAAAAATTGCAGATTTCATCATTACCAACCCAACTAAAAATTGCAGATTTCATCATTACCAACCCAACTAAAAATTGCAGATTTCATCATTACCAACCCAACTAAAAATTGCGGATTTCATCATTACCAACCCAATGTGGCGCCCTCTGACGGCCACTAACCAAACTAAGAAATGGCAGATTTCATCATTACCAACCCAATGTGACGCCCTCTCACAGCCACTAACCAAGAAATGGCATCTCTCATGATTACCATAATGCAGCATCCTCCCACGGTCACTAGCCAAACTAAGGTGACGTCAGACAAAATGGCGGACCATCAAGATGCTCTTTGTTTCTAGAGAATTCCCGAATAAATTACCAGGCTTGCTATCGCGCTTCTCAACGTATTTTAAACAGGTCTAAACATGTTTCCAGCGGAAACCGCAACGGCTGTCTGCTTCTGTGATAGCCGCATGCTTGAAATGTATATCCTACTTATAAAATAAAATAAAACAAACAATATATTTTTAAGAAAACAATTTATTTATTATTATTTATAAATTAACAATATTATTTTAAATTAACAATATTTCCAAGCTTCATGAGCTCAAAGTCATAGTAAAGCGAATTATAGCTAATATGTAGCACTTCCATCATAAGGAAAGCGTTAAATGAATTACAATGATCAACAAGTAATTTTGATACATTCGTATATAAATCTCCAGTTAATGCCATGCAGGCGGTTAAGATCATTTTATAAAATGTTATGAAATTACTATTTACTAAAAATTCTAATTTACTCTTAATGAGCAGTCGCAAATTAAACAAATTGCTATAGGTATCGGAGGACAATACCAGTTGCTGATTGCGACTGCTTAATACAATTACGCTAGTATCTCTAAATGTTGACGTTCGAAATTGATGATTTGGACTGCAACCCTCCGTCTTACAAAATTCTTCCCACTCGTCCAATGTGAAGAATACGCAGCTTGCAGGTGATCGAATCTGGATGATGGGCACGAATCCAGCCGATGGACTAAGGCCGATATTCACCCATTTCGAACCGCATTTGTTGAGGAAGTATGATGACTGCCCAATCAGTTGTTTTTCCTTAACGATATTATCATCAATCATTTTAAGTGAATCGTCAATAAATTCATTATAAGTTTCTGAAAAGAATTAAAAAATATATAGATATAAGTTTATGAACATAATAATTTTGTATTCTTACTAGCTTCCATTTTAATCTTAGAGGTTAAAGAATATGTGTGAACTCGAATGCAAACAAACTAATACTGATTTAGTGGGAGAAAATTACAGTGAGAAGCAAACAAAAAAGGGTGGGGGTACTTACCCAATTTGAGGCGGTAGAGCAGCTGCACCCGAGGCATGTGCAGCGACCATCTAAGGAGCTGGTGAGTCGATTTTATAATGCCCCCAGGCGAGAGTATGAATGCCATCCTCATCAATCCGACGTTTATCATCGTGAGGTGATAGGCTCAATTTATTTTGCTTGACGGTATAAATCTCATGTAGTTTGATTTGAAAAAGATTTTGCTCCCTTAATAAAATATCATTGTTCAATAAACAGTGCTTGTAATCTGCCAGACTAATCTCATCCTGCACAACGTTCTTTTTAACACCCTTAACCTTTTTAATCTCCCTACCCTCAACCTCTAAGGCATACATTTTTGCGCGCAATCCGACAAATTCACACATTATATTACCCGCATTTTCGTCTTTAAATAAACCTAAAACAGCCTTGTTTTGAGGTGCTATGCTGTAGACATTATTTGCCGAAAAGTTCGATGTATCGAATTTTGATATATTTTTTTTCATGTCGCTGTATATATCATCTGTCTCTACTTTTAGGATAAAACTATCCGTATCCATATAACACAGACGGACCTTTTCTGCATACACGCGTCTCAAAAAATTGTGGAAAAAGTCATACATCAGGTGCTTTGATAGCTCCAAGACGGAGAAGCCGATATAAATAGGTTTATTATATACGACTTTCAGCTTCCCCATCTGGACAGCCACAAAGTTTTCGGAAAAAATACTAACACTTTTAAAATTCGGTTTCGCGATTAAACTACCAGCCCCGCGACTTTTGCCATGGTCCTCCCAACGTGTGACCAATTTGACTTCTACTCGCTTATCAACATTCTCCATGGTTTTACCATATACGGAGTTGTTCATGAGCTTATAGAAGTCCTTTTCAAAATCGTTCCTAGCATGCTGACGTAGGCTGGTGTTTAGGTCGATATAAGTTTGAAGCCAGTTTGACTGGTTGAATTTTAAAACGCGGTGAATTTTGGTGATTTTAAGGCCGAAATGTAATGCTTGCTTTAACGTTTGATAGTGTATGACATATTTCTCTTTGTTCTGTAAATTCGCGATCAACTTTTTATACTGAAATTTAGACGTGGGAGGCACCATGTTTTCGGGCAGAAAAGGAAGGTCGTTATGCTCATCGTGCAAAGTTACAGGGTACGTGACATCTACCTCCAAAAAATAGCCAATCGGCGAATCATCAGCGACCCCAGATATATTTAGATTGTCAATTTCATCCTGACTAGCCCAACTGAACCCACCGAATGGTAGATACTGCGACATTGCCCACCCGTACAAATTGTTCGCGTCCCAATAAGCTAAATATGAGCTAGGAGCACTCGCATCATAATTAGGCATATACTTATTATTTGCCGTAGCGTGCCGCAATGATACTTGACACAACCCACCCCTGATACTCTGCTTAACAAAATGATGCATGTCGATGTCTATGAGTAGCTCCAGCTCAATTTTGGTATGCTTCAACATAGCATCCCAAGACAAGCCCGGGCTGGTGTAATATTGAGCCGGATCCAGACTGTATGTATCCCGACAAATTTTCCTGAAATTTTCAAAAATATCTGCCAAAAGTAAAACGTCTGATTTTAAATATAAGTTTGAATACTCTAATAAATTTTGACATCCAAACGTATTCCATACAGTTTGCGCATGTTGATATTCAACATCCGAAATATCAACATTCGTTAATGAATTAAAAAAATCGCGTTTTGCCGGTAAGGTCGATTCATTCAATCGCCCAAAGGTATCTATGTATTGATAGGGGAATACACCCTTCTTTCTAATTAAATGGAAATGTGAATCTAGTGGGAACGCCCGCCTAACATTGACAAAGTCTTGCGGGCTCAAATTTTGTGCAAGCTTATCGATAGAAGACGCCATGAATCGAAAACTATCTAAAAACCGTAGTTTTATATAAACATTTTTTTTCTCGCCCGATTTTTTATCTGTGTAGTCACCAACCAAAACTTTCGCGCTGAAACTGATATATCTTTCTTTATTAATAGGAATTACGTCAATATCTAAATTTTGTTGTGCCAAATCTCTTAAAAATAGATGGCTATCATACCCGCTCAAATTGTGAAAATAGATAGGGACAAATTTCGGAATTTTGAAGTTTAGATTACAATTAGAATGAGCGGCCCCTCGAAACGCTCCCGTAATGTGGCAGTGATCTCTCACTCTATCTCCGTTGAGAGACAGCTCACAAATGTGGCAAATCACGGCCTCATTATATAATTTTCGCTCGCTATTATTTAAAGTTTTCATCGGCACGATAGTCTTTAAATAATTTTCATAGATTAGCTTAACATCTTCTATCAATTTTTGGACAAACACCGTTGAGCAATCTAAACCGGCATACGTGACAAATTTATTCAACTTTGCATCAAACGAACATACAATTTGATATGCAAAACTATATGGAACGTGTTTGAATGTTTTATTTGTATACGAACTAGCTGGATCACGGCTGCATGTGTGAATCGGTTGGAGAATACTTTCAAAATCCGCATAAACGACGAACGGAACGGACATTTTCTTATGGTGACTATCGAAACGTAAAATGTTTTCTGGTAGCATATCGCCAAATTTTGTTTTACGCGCGTCGGTTGAGGGTAGTACCGTATACACATGGTTGCAATCGTGTTGTTGATGGGCGTTTAATTTTTCGATGGTGCTGAAATTAATTAAACACCCATCACAGATGTGAGCTTCATGACCATATTTGCTTATTTGAGATGAGACTAGCCTGGACAGATTTTTAATTAAAACATAATGGGCTCTTTTCCCATCATCAATTAGGAGTAAATTGATGTGGATATCTTTTCTGTTTTTAGTGAAATGAATTGGCCCCACCACCTCATGATTTTTTGTTTCATCATTAATAGCCAAACCGTAAACGTTAATACTTAAATTGTTCATATTCTCAATTTTTGAAATATCTTTAATTTTAACCGGGAATTGAATACCTTCTAAATTTAGGACGCTGGAGTAATGAGGATAATTACTAACTCTCTCTGCATGTATGTTTGCCGGGTGGAGTGCTGCTACAATCGACCAACACAAGCATGCATCGTCCGAGTTCTTAATATTGATGCATGCTTTCCTGTTTCGGATAGAGGGCGGTAGTTCCAAATAAGATGATCCCCCAAGAGGTTGGTAGCTGTTGATGTTAACCTCTAAATGCGAGACCATCTTAAGTGTCCAATTGCTCCCCCTATCCGAAAACTCTTCAGCTTTCGATTTTATGATGGCAGCAGCCTGATCAAAAACGTCCTCTAAGTCTGAAGACCCGGTGACAATGACGTACCGAGTATTGAAGGACTTTAAGTCGACTATTTCCTCATCAGCTACGGTTTTAGCATAATGAGCAAATAGCTCTAACTGTACCTTAATACCCGATACGACCTTGGCTAGAACATCGTTAATCAGGCCGCACACTTTCATTTTCAAATTCGATAAAAAATTTGTGATGTCAGCACTCTCATCACCTAAAATTTTGTAACTCGCGACCCGGCTTTTAAATGAGGAATTAATTTTGAACACTCCATCAGGCAGCATAAATGTATTATTATTCAAATGCTGCTGTGTGCGAAGATGCCCCCTATACAGAGAATTATTAGGGAACATCAACCCACAACAGCTTCTCTGAGGCGCACCTCGACTGGTAGATGGTGCAGCATCCACAGGTCTATTAGAACTTGTGGATGGTGTAACATCTACTTTGGCCACCTTCTTAGGTGGTCCCGCAACATGCTCACATGTATCCACACCCTCTCCACAAATGCCGCAAACAAAATTGCGGTGGAGGGTATTCACATGCCGCTTCATGTTGTCGCGCCGGGTGAAGGACTTCCCACATATGATGCAATTCATTCTATGAAAAAGCGAATTAAAAATAATTAATATAATAAATTTAAAAGAATAAAAAGGTATTGAAGCCTAATTTTTAATATATCTAAATTGCTAATTTATTTGACTGATTCGCTAGCCTTATAATTGAGAAAAACAATTTTTAAAAGTTCTATAAAATTTTAGAGTGGTAGAAAAACTATGATCCGCATATATTTAACTAAAAAATACCTGTATTATTGAGAATTTATTGATAAAACCTTATAAAATAATCAATTTAATAATATAAATTTACGCACCTAAAAATTTAAAAAAAAAAAACAATATAAAGAAGCTACTAAATACAAATAAAATACTTTGAAGCACCCTGGATAATTGTATATAAAAATAATATTCAATAAAATATTAATAAAATATACACCATTAAATTATTAAAAACAGCCTTATAATTGATAAAAACAATTTTTAAAAAGTCCTATAAAATTTTAGAGTAGTAGAAAAACTATGATCAGCGTATATTTAACTAAAAAATACTTGTATTATTGAAAATTTATTGATAAAACCCTTTAAAACCTTATAAAAATTAAAAAAAAGAACGAAAAACAATATAAAGAAGCTACTAAATACAAATAAAATACTTTGAAGCACCCTGGATAATTGTATATAAAAATAAAATATTAATAAAATATTAATAAAATATATATCATTAAATTATTTAAAAAATAACCTTATAATTGAGAAAAGACAATTTTTAAAAGTCCCATAAAATTTTAGAGTAGTAGAAAAACTATGATCAGCTTATATTTAACTAAAAAATACTTGTATTATTGAAAATTTATTGATAAAACCCGTTAAAACCTTATAAAAATTAAAAAAAGAAGGAAAAAACAATATAAAGAAGCTACTAAATACGAATAAAATACTTTGAAGCACCCTGGATAATTGTATATAAAAATAAAATATTAATAAAATATTAATAAAATATATACCATTAAATTATTTAAAAAAATAACCTTATAATTGAGAAAAAACTATTTTTAAAAGTCGCATAAAATTTTAAAACTAATGTAAAATATTGCGAGTTAATATTATATAAATTAGGCTTTCTAAATACCTTGTAGTAAAACACAAACAAGCACTAAAAACGATGTTGACTGTTCGAAGATACTGATTATAATGAAATTAAAGATGTCGATCTACGCATATATAGATACTCATTCGTGACGTATACATCCATCTGCGTCAGGTTCCCACACCAATTGATATGTTAATCAATTAGAGAAAACCCTTTTTTTCCCGCGCATACATATATATACATATATACGTATGCGGGCAGATGCAATTAAGCGCGGCTGCATTCTGTTCCCATGGGTGAGTGTGTGTGGTCTATGTACAGCTGCGACGACCCTTTTTTCCCCACGCATACGTATATCCGTGTGAACGGATATAATTAAGAGTTGCTGCATTCCGATCCCACGCTCTAGCCGTGTTCTAAGGAATGCACTTAAATTTTTAACGTTGCATACCTGCATCGAATGGAGGTCGTCCGGGTGGCCCTTTTTAGGGCAGGCGATGGTTAATTAATGTATAAAAAATCTCTCGCTTACATACCTACCTCGGATTGGTGCCGTCTCGGCGGGCCTTTTATACATGTATAGACATGTTTATACGTATACTATTTTTGCTATATTAGTATTAATATGTATAGGTGGATTGAAATAAAAATAATAAGGTTAAAATAATTCTTTATTTTTTAGATAATTGCATAGAGTTATAATATTATTTTGCGTGCATATACATTCTTCATTAGTTTTATTATTATGATAAAAACAATGATTGACATTTTTAATAAGCTTTGGTACATCATTAAAATATTCCAAGTTAATTATGTCAATATCAACATATTGCTTAAGTAGCTCCTTTTTTTGATGCCCTTTAACATACACTCTATTATATGAGTTACAGATATTTTTTAACAAGTTAATAATGTCCTTAAAATATACATAACCAGTAGAGTATTCTATATTTAAATAATTATTTTCAAGCCATCGAACGGTCCTCTGATCTTTCTTCGATAATAGATGGAATTCAATGCTAGGTTTAAATAAAAAATGGATGCTCCTTTCTCCGTCACTTATGCTCATCTCTTTTGGATCGAAATGTTGAATCGCATAACCTTGTATGTCTATAATAAGGAATGATTGAAGTTGATCTCGAGTGTCAATTGCACCTCTTTTAGCCATGAGGTCTCGCGATTGACTGAATGTTATATAATTTTCTTAACAGTGCCTGTCAGTGCACTATATTCAACGACACAATCTTGTAAAATTAACAATAAACAAGAGGTGTCCTCGCTAAACGTCTCCTGGCACTGCATCTCAAGCTTAACATCGACGGTGGATGATTTTAAGCTCTCATTCTGCTTCGAACAATCTATTACGTAAAGTGCTGAATCGTGGAACTTCTCGTAGCTCATGAGAGGTCCCCGAGTGCTTCCATAATAGCTCGATTGAAATTTTGTGTACATTAGATATGCTTGGGCATATAGTTTTTTACTCATATCTATATTCATATCGCTATATGGGTAATATTCTGAATTTAAATGCAATTTAATATTTGTGATTGAAGCGTGATCAAAGCTTGATGCATCTTGCTGAAAATTATCTTTTCTGTTGCGTTGAAACGCTATAATAGCATATCTGGGCTTCTCTAGATTAGTGCTAGTTTTAACAGGCCAAATGTCAGTTTTCGTTGCACGCAAAGCTGGAAGTTCATATAATTCCCATTTACGAAATGTTAAATATATCGGTTTATTGGTTTTAAGGGTGTTTAAGAACTTTAAGCGTGTCTGATCATTTACGCTTACATGTGGCACCCGCCATTCAATCTTTTCAATCTCGATTGAGGCCTTTTTTGTACCATCAGCGGTCTTGTTTTGATAGCAGTTTTCATCCGTTTTACTTCTAATTAGGACTAATTCTTGACTGACGTTAATAATAACCCTCCTGTAATCGGAACAGAAGCCTAAAAGCATGCTCAATGGAAGGCATGCGTTGAACTTGTTATTGGAGAGTGTCGCTTGCCGCTGTGCGAATGGTCCCCACCCAGCAATCGACAACATTCGACTTTCATCTTCATTATATGAAACTAATGCTTTCATCGTAGAACTGATTCCTGGCTTCATTGCGCGATCGATTTCTACACCATTAAGCTCATATCGAATCTGATCAAACAAAAAAGCGTATGCATTGTTTGTTAATTCAGGTAGACCCGTACCATTATCATCAGGTTTAAATTTCCCCTCTATGTATATATAACTCTCGGAAGGTAGTGTGTATATATCTTGATTTTGAATACTTATGCGAACTTCATCATTTAAGTTGAAATTGTGTGTTCTCGGATAATATGTGTGATACTCTTCTTTCGTTATAACTTCGTCAAAATGCACACCTTCAAATATTGATAGCTTTTCCTCCATTTTTTACTCGAAAGCCTAACGATTGTAAAAATATTATATTGGCCGATGTTAACTGCTTGAGTTTAGATGTTGAAGTGATCTTCCGTTGTGGGGGTGAGGAAGTTATATAACGTTTACGAAATGAAAGGCCCATTATGAAACTCTTTTTAATTCTAATCTAACAATGATTTGCTCGCCTCTAAAGTTTACGGCATCACCATCTTGATCGAGCAGTGTTAATGTGATATTATCGATACGCTTAGAATTAATTGGTAGATATATTATATGCTCGGGCGCTATATTAATCGAAAACCCAGCTTCAACTTGTGGAGAAAATTCGTAGAGCGTGTGGGATAAACGACTATCGTTGTAGGCTGATGTTGTGATATTGCACTCAATTCTTATTGTCGACACTTTTATAATATTGACAGGTAAATCCGATTCATGTTTTTGATCGGCTGGTAATAGCTTCCCACTAAAACCTAATATGCTTCCTATAGAGTCTCTAGGTCCAAAATTTATTTCATATTTGCTTTTAATTTCACACTTTATTGTATTGTTGTTTGGTTTGAGGGATATTGCACCTCTAGGCATCGCATTCATCAAGAAATCGGCGATATCACTTATCTCATAAGATCCTGTGGGAATTGTAATAACTTTGTCATTATCATAATAAAATTTGTTACAGCCCTCTACAATGTTGGGAATCGAATTGTAGCTATTAAATCCTATTAGACCCAGAACATATTCATAGTGGGGATTCAATTCAATAGGCGGATAATAATCAACAGAAAGCACTGATTTTGTGCCCTTCAGGGTGAAAGTGTACGACATGACTAATATATTGATATATGAACATACGATTATATATTATTTAGTAGGAATTCTAAGCATAAGTGACCACAATTGAATGTATTGAAATTTTGGTATCGTTTATGATTATACATTATTTTATTAGGTCCCTTTCTATTAAAATATTCTATCAATTCCGGTGGAGGCTTTAAATTGCCAAACGAATCATAATAGTATATATTAGAACCTCTCTTCTTATAACAGACCCAATGTGTTCCCGATCCTTTAATGCTATCCAAATTAACGACTGCGCTTTCATTTTTGTTGGGTGATTTTGGTAGAGTATCCCTCATAAATACACCTCTAAAATGGTGAATATATTTCGCATATTTCAAAATATCATGATCGGTTAATGCTCTTTGAGGCAGTCGACTTATTAGTTTTTTGATGGTTTTAGATATAAACCTAAGCCTCGCTTATATGGCTTCAGATATAATCCTTTACCTTTTAATGCGATAGCTTCCATAGTTTTATTATGCCTTTCAGCTTCCCGTAATTGACTTCGAGCCGCTTTCGCTTTGAGTACTGCTTGTGTTATACCACTTACACCGCCTGCCAGTGAGCCGAGAGCGCTTAGCCCGGCGAATATTGGTATGAGTGGCAATACGCCTCCAACTTTCGGTATGGGGATTATTCTGGGGGTTTTAATATGTTTTCGACCTCCAGCCTCTTTGATTGCAACCTTAGCTGCTGCCAATGATGATTTAGCACCCTGTTTAATATCACCCCCGAATCGCTTAAGAGTCTTCTTAACATTGGTGCACACTATTTTTTTAAAAGTTTTTTTGTTTAAGCCCATACCAAATTTTCTTTTGGTCTTCATTGCGTTAGTCACCAACCAGGCTGCTGTCTTTTCACCAACACTTGCGTCTGCTGACTTTACACGATTCCAAGCTTTTTCTTGCAATATCAAATCTGCCTCGTGTCGATCTTTTAAATCTTTATGTTGTGAATATGCGATATCGTGTTCCCGACAAGCCGCATCCAATGGATTAATGCCGGGATCACCTCGTGCTAAACGTTTCTGGAGCTTTGTACCAGGACCACAATACATGTACCCACCTGGCAGGTGAAGCTCTATAGGCAACTTGTTGATTATCGAGTTCACGACACCTCCGCCCTCTTTAAAAGTTAGCATCGAAATGAATTAGCTTTATAAACATCCAACAATTTATATATAATTCATTCACCATGAGACTTGTGAAGCAGAAGGATGCCCTTGAAATAATCAACTTGGATTTGGACGTTGATGAAAAGGGCAAATTTCGGAAACATAGCAGCCTACTACCGAACTCCATTAGAGCGCTACTTTGCGGTGCATCAAACTCTGGGAAAACAAATCTCATGCTATCGTTATTATTCAATGAAAATGGTCTCAAGTTCGAAAACGTATACATTTATTCCAAGTCTTTATATCAAGCTAAATATAAGCTGTTGGAGAATGTTTTAAATAATGTTAAAGATGTGAAATATTTTCCTTGTAAGGAGAATGATGATATAATAGACCCCATGGATGCTGAGAGAAATTCGATATTCATTTTTGACGATGTGGCGTGCGATAAGCAAAACAATATTAGAAAATATTTTTGCATGGGTAGACATAAGTGTGTTGATAGCTTTTATTTATGTCAAACTTATACTAGTATTCCGAAACAGCTAGTTAGGGATAATGCTAATTTTTTGGTATTATTTAAGCAGGATAATACAAATCTACAACATATTTACAACGATCATGTTGGAGTTGACATGTCATTTGAGCGGTTTAAATCGGTTTGTGGTGAGTGTTGGAAAGATAAATACGGATTCCTGGTGATAGACAAGGATAGTGATTTGCATAATGGTCGTTATAGGAAGGGTTTTGATTGCTATATATGCTGGTGAATTATTCATTTTATTCAGTTAATATATATCTGTCTGCAAATAATCATGCGCAGGCAGGCAGTTAATAGTAGAAAAATGGATTATGAGAAATTGAAGCGTGATATTATTAAGGCAAGTAAAGTTATTAGGAATAAGTATATGCAATTGAAGCTTAATCGTTCCGATGAAGATTATTTAATACGAAAAATGTTTAAGCCCATTACTGAGAACCTAGAAGGTTTGAACACAACAATAAAACAGGAAACACAAACAATTAAGGAGCCCATAATGAATATTACAAACACTTTGAAAAATAGAGGAAAGCTGATAAAAAAACAAGAGGTAGAAAAGAGCTCTTCGATTAATCCATTCGATGAGCAGTCTAATCCATTGGTGGAAGAGGATCCGCATTCACATAACACGTTTTATGGAGATCTTAATCCTTTACCGAGAGAGTTTGTGCGAGGTCTTTTTCAAGATACAAGCAATGTATATGATACAACGTATGGTGTTACATTCGAACCCGAAACAAATAGATTGAAATTGGGTGGGCATACATTATATCTAGATGGTAAAGACATAATAATCAATAATAAGCTGTTTACGGGTTCTCGTGGTCTTTATGAATTAATATTTAAAACTAACCCAAGTAGATATAATGAGGAGGATTTATCACATTACTATGATATTTTACACGAAACCAATGTGCATCGCAAACTGTTCCAACCCAAAAATCACTTGAGGGGGACTAAAGGCCACAAATGGCGTGAAATAATAAAACCTCTTCTTGCTAAATATTCCAGTTCGACTTCAGAAACATGGTCTGGCGGAGATATAGGCAGCATGCTTGTTTCCAACACCCATGATAGATATCAATACGTCTATTGGGACGACATAAACGAGCTCGTGGATCGTCTTAAACTTTTGAAGGCCTCTCGGGATTCTGGCAATGAAAGTACCCATAATGAAATGCAGTCGATCATCGAGGAGCTTAGAGAATGCGGCGTAATTGAATAAATATTTAATACTATCATTCTTTTCCTCAGTATCATCATGAGTGTAGACAAATTTGGCCGATATCTTAGCATCGGTAAAGCTAGCGTTAAACGTCAAAAACCATCTCTACCATTAACAGAGGGAGGTGATGTTGATATTGGCGGTAAACGTATTTGTCGTGTAGCAGATCCTATACACGATCAAGATTCTGTTAATAAGCGTCACCTATCTAGAATACTTGGCGTAATAGATCTAAGGATTGATAATGTGGTGAGTGATATTCAAATAAAAATAGACACCTCGAATTCCAAAGTGGCTGAGGATATTAGTGATATCATACATCATATGCAAACTGCTGTTGAGAATAGAATCGAAAATGAACTAGACAATTTAAGGAACAATCTCGCAACAAACACCTGGGTTAGTGACAAGATCGATAAAATTAAGAGGGAATTGGATGAGAACTTGAATGCATTTAAAACTAATTTAAATAAAACTGTTAATTTGGATATATTTAAGGGTATTGTTAATGTTAGTGTAAATAATGTGCAACAGTCGATTAATGGAAAATTAAACCAGATGCAAGCTAGTGTTGAGAAGAAGATTGATGCTAAATTTGATGTTTTAAGAAAAAACCATGCTACAAATTCTGAAGTTAGTAAGAAGATTGAAAAAATTAAGAAGGATTTGGATGGTGAAATACTTGCACTGAAAAATAATTTAAATAAGGGCGTTAACTTGGATACAATCAAAGGGATTGTCGAAGTTAGCGCAAATACTCTACAAGCTGAAACTAATCAAAAGCTGTATCGAATGGAAAAAAGTGTTGAGAGTAGAATTGAGGCTAAACTCAATGCTAAACTAGAAGCTATAAGAAAAAAACTTGAAAAGAAATGAGGGAATTCCCCACCCCCACAACCACCACTGTCACCCCGACCGCTCGCAAGACCATAGAGACGAAACATAATTTTAATTCATTTACCATCGCATTGTTCTACCTACATGATGTATTAACACGCTGAACAATAATTGTTAATTATGAATAGTATTAAGCGTCATTTAGTTGATGAGCTGCATAGGCCGGCTCGTAGATTCTTTCCCAGACGTCGCTTCATTATTAGAGGGTTTGATGATGTTTGGCAGATTGACTTGGCCGAATTTATACCTCATGCACGAGAGAATGGCGGGTATAGATATATACTTGTGGTTATAGACTGTTTCTCGAAATTTTTATGGACTCAACCCCTTAAATCGAAAACCGGTCTGGATGTATGTAATGCTATGGAAGGCATTCTACAAGACACTCGACAGCCGAAAAATATACAGTCCGACAATGGTAAAGAGTTTTATAATACTCGATTTCAAAATCTCATGAAGAAATATGGTATAAACCATTATTCAACATATAGTACAATGAAAGCGTCTATTGCCGAACGTGTTATTCGTACGCTAAAGGGTAGATTATATAAGGAATTTACAATGAGAGGTAGCTATAAGTGGATAGATATTTTACCCTCCGTGACTGATACGTATAATAAAACAAAGCATCGAACAATTAAAATGCGACCTTGCGATGTGACTAAAAAGAATGAGAGGCTCCTGCTTTCTACTATCTACAATGATGTGCAAACAGCTGTGAAGCGGAAATATAAAGTTGGTGACATCGTGCGGATAAGTAAATTCAAAAGTGTTTTCTCGAAAGGCTATCTCAGGAACTGGGGTAGTGAATTGTTCAAGATTATTAAAGCTAATGCTACAAATCCGCCAACATATATGCTGGAAGATATGAATGGAGATCCGATTTTGGGCTGTTTCTACGAACATGAATTACAGAAAACTAAACATAAAGATGTATATCTGATTGAAAAAGTATTACGTGTAAAGGACGGAAAAGCGTATGTAAAATGGTTAGGGTTCGATAATTCACATAATAGTTGGATTGATGAAGATAATGTTTTGTAATTTCATTAAAACTGTATATTATGATTATATAAAAATAAAAAGTATTAATTCTATACATGCACGCATTTTTTATTTAAGGTTAATTACATATCCGTATCCCAACATCCTGTATAAAGCAATATAAGAAGTTTTTAATCGTGAGAAGGTATAAACGTGCAGCTGCAAAACATTATTCTTATATATAGTCACATTAAAAAATACTACTTCTATGTCTACGCATTTCTTTAAGTGAGATGCACTTTATATATATCTAAAAGGGGTATTTTAAGGAAAAAATGTTGGATGTTATATTCTCTTTATTTAATAATGTATATTACATATATTTATTTATAAAATTATATAAAGTGTACAACAAAAGACCTAATCATATATTTTTCCATATTCTCCATTTTATAGCTTTATTTTACTAATATTTGTCACCAACGCATACATCACTAAATCGGATTTGATTTTCTCAATTTCGGATATAAACCTCATAATTCTAATGTTCAACAAGTCTTTCTTCTGTCTAAGAACCCTCCGCCTGCTTTCAACGGACATTGTCGACTGATGTATTTCCAACAAGTCTAGACATGTTTAGGCGGGTCTGTACATGTTAGCTACTTGCGAAACGCTTCTGACTGGCATATATTACATATCCACCACCAGTCACGGCCAGCTCGTCATTATAGTCCAATTCAGGATGATTATATTGAGGATACCAACTCATTAACATCTTCGGTATATTCTTATTTAAAGTCAGTACAGTTGATGTTTCTATGTCGAAAACACAAATTTCTGCATGAAGATCTAAATCAGGTTCACATATATATTCATACTCACTATAAATGTACCACTTTTTAAGTTGGGTCATATTTGGGTTACAATATTCCAAAACGTTCATTAGTCCATCGATATCGAAATATTGCATGTTTTGATATGCGAATGCCGCTATGAATAAACACTCGCTTTGATTCAATTCCGAGGATAATAACCAATCTCGCACTATGATAGGTATTTCAATACCATTAGCAGACAAAAAGTTATCAAATTTCTCGTATTGCACCGCCATTATACTATATAGAAGGTGCTACACTGCTTTGCAATTGATACTGATGATATTACATTCGAAATTCTTATATATTTAATATTTAGTTGGGCTAGTATCCATCAGGGGGTGCTTTTTATATTTTCGGCGCATGCGGCTATCACAGAAGCAGACAGCCGTTGCGGTTTCCGCTGGAAACATGTTTAGACCTGTTTAAAATACGTTGAGAAGCGCGATAGCAAGCCTGGTAATTTATTCGGGAATTCTCTAGAAACAAAGAGCATCTTGATGGTCCGCCATTTTGTCTGACGTCACCTTAGTTTGGCTAGTGACCGTGGGAGGATGCTGCATTATGGTAATCATGAGAGATGCCATTTCTTGGTTAGTGGCTGTGAGAGGGCGTCACATTGGGTTGGTAATGATGAAATCTGCCATTTCTTAGTTTGGTTAGTGGCCGTCAGAGGGCGCCACATTGGGTTGGTAATGATGAAATCCGCAATTTTTAGTTGGGTTGGTAATGATGAAATCTGCAATTTTTAGTTGGGTTGGTAATGATGAAATCTGCAATTTTTAGTTGGGTTGGTAATGATGAAATCTGCAATTTTTAGTTGGGTTGGAGGCCGCGAGGGGGCGCCACATCACTTGGGTTGGTAATGATGAAATCTGTAATTTTAGTTGGGTTGGTAATGATGAAATCTGTAATTTTTAGTTGGGTTGGCGACCGCGAGGGGGCGCCACATCAGTTGGGTTGGCAGAGGGCGCCACTAGGGCGAGGGGGGGTGAGGGGGAGCTGGGTGAGAGGGGGAGGAGGTGTCCCAGAATCGGTATAAGTACCCTACTTCTTCAGATATTATAAATGGAATGAAAAATAATCTAATAAATACCTACTTGACTTTTACTTTCAGCATTTATGTCAAAACTTATTTGTCAACATCAAAATATAGCCTACTTATTTGTTTATATGAAGTTTTATTACAAGGGAATTCTTACATGTATGAGTAAATTTATTCATAATTATTAAGGTTTCAAGATCCAATTAGACTACTGGTACAAAAAATAGTATACATACTGCGGTTGAGAAGACTATTATTGCCCTTGTGGCTTAAATTCCTCGTTGTTAGATTTATTAAATAAAACTTGAGTCCAATTTGTATATTTTCTAGCAATAAAATAATATTATCTCGAGAACCGTTCAAGTTAAATAAAAAGCAATTTGTGTTTTGGAGGTTTGAAAACAAGCAGAGTAAATCATCAAGAGTGAAATTTTCTGAGAAATCAAAAATATTTTTTTTCCACTTTTAACGCCGATCCGGGGACATACTGTATAGAATTTACCAGATTCGCTAAAAACCATTTACATATTTTCCGATAATTGTGGAACTCAAAAAAAGATATGATACTACTATATTTTTTCATCAGCCTCTTTAAAAATAAAGTTTCTGGCCAAATAATTCCTTATAATCTTCCGTAATAAAGAAGAAATACTTCACTATTTCCAAGTATGAAATTTCTGAATATAGTAAGTATTATTCAATAGAAGTATTTGTTTCAGTCTCTCCAAGACTTTTTCTAGTTGAAAATAATTTTAGGTTGACTGTAGCTGTATATGTCACAACAACAAAATATTTTAATTTTTTTACAGATTTAGATAAACAGACCGCGTCATCTAAAGTGAGTCAGGCTGAAAATGTCTACGTCGTGATGACATTGGTTGTTTTCTTCAAAATTGAAGATCTAACAGAACAGAAGTTTGCTACGGTGCCTTCTAAATCTTACCTCATTAATGTAGGTTAGTAATTAGGTATTGTTGGTAAACATGTTAAGCTTTTGAAAACTTCAAATCCTGACACTTCATAATAAAATTCAAATTCTTGACGCTTATAAATTATTATTTGCATGACATAACCAAACTATCAAAATTATGCCTTTGTGTCAAAGACAATCAAGACATATAATATATGTATCCAAAGTAAAATGGAGACGAGATATAATAGAGTACTACCCCGTAGAATACGCACGTTGGCCTATTCTGTTAATCCTTTTATATCAGCAGCGAATACAAACTAGAATATCAAATGTGTACTAGCATACAGAAAATGCACGGATGCTTATAAGTGAATCATTAGCAAACTTCAATAACAATAAAGGTTCCAACAGCTACACTTCCCCGGTAAGTCCAGCGTGATGATTCTACCTACTCTACAATTTATTTTCTATCTTGTAAACATATTCTTTCTTCAGAATAATATTATAAGTTTTTGCAACGACATTTCAAGCAAAAGAAATTCTTGGTTTAGCGACCTCTTTCAATTAACACATGAAGTAACAATTATTTACGAGAATTTCCTGTGCTAAAATGACATATATACAGGGCCCAAGAAAGAAGTTATAATTTAATATATAATAAATTAAAACATTTCCTGGGATAGAGCGGCGATAAAAATAAACGTAAATAAAACTACACCATTGTTTCCTCCAACGCACATCACATTGTTATTTAATAAACTACATTTTTTATATTTCATGGTTTGCTTTTATTAATATTTTCCATTGTATTTACCTATTGTGTATATGTTAGATATATGTAATTAAACATGCTTGAATTTAGTAAACATAAAATAGTGGTCAGGTGCTGATCGTGCTTTCGGTGTTAAATCGTTTTATAAAAATTGTGACCCCACGACAACTGTGAAAAGGTTATTTCGCAATCAGTACAATATTCCGCGTCATGGGCGGATTCCGTTTATTCATGCAAATAATTTGTGGGTAAAAAAGTTTGATGAAACTCGATCTACTTTAAATTTAAAACATAAAAGAGTAGCAAAATGTGTTAGAACGCCATAAAATGTTGATAGGGTTCGAACTGCCCTAAAACGTGGTCTAAAACGTTCTGCGATTTGACATGCCTTAGCAATGAATATCAGTGAGTCGTCGATGCGTCGAATCTTACATAAGGACTTAAATTTTCACCCCTATAAGATTCAAATTGTCCGAGAATTAAAAGAAGCTGAATTGGTTAATCACATGGATTTTTGAAATGTTGCAGCGTTTGGATAGGGAAGAAAACTTAATTCACCATATGTTTATGTCAGACGAAGCCCATTTTTATCATACTGGAGCGGTGAACATCCGCTTCAGTTACGTGAGGAACGCTTGCATAATCCTAAGGTGACAGTATGATGCGCCCTTTCATCATCCGCCATTATTGGACCATTCTTTTTTGAATATGATCGAGGACATGTTAAAACCATTACTGCAGTTCGTTACACATACATGGTCACAACATTTTTGAGGCAATTTCCAGAGATGACGTGCTTCCAGCAAGACGATGCACCAATCATACTGCTCGTATGTCTAGTGCTGCTTTAAGGGAACTCTTTCCGAACCATGTCCTATCCAAAAATGGAGATATTATTTGGCCGGCTAGGTCGCCGGATTTGTCCACATGCCACTTTTTCTTTAGGGTTGGCTCAAGAGCAAGGTTACGTTGAGCGACCGCAAACGTTAGAGGAACTAAAATTAAACATTCAAGAAGTCTGCTAGTTTTACATTGGAAATGTTACAGTAGGCAATGGAAAATTTTCGAAAGAGACTACACACATTTTTTAAAAAATAAAATCGCAAGTCTAACTTAACAGAAAACTGTAAAAACATTAACGTTAATTACTTCTATACAGTGCGTTCATGATGAAAGGAACAAATTCGTTTAAAATTCAAGTAATTATTTTGCAGAAAAACGCTCGGACAGGTCGATTAGTATTTTTAGTTGTGAATTTTTTGACATAAGAAAATTATATACAGGGTGTCTAAAGAAGAACATATTGCTGTGGCAACATAATTTTGGAATGAAATAATTGTAGTATTGCCATGCGTTAGGCATTGCCAAATAGATTATGCTGTGTGCTGTTCCAGCAACATAACTAATAAAGATGATGATAATTTTTTTATTATCCTGAATATATTTATTTATTTTCTTAACAGCGCGTACTTTATAAGTATACGTGAATTCTACCAGTGTATCTAAATTTCTCCTCTCTCGTCAAATCTCTTGTTTTTCTTATTATAGGGATAAGGTTATAGCTTATTTTGAATAAAAAATCAGAAACCATATAAAACATAATTGCATAATTTATTCAACATTATTTTTAGAATAGATAGCATCGCTATACTATATTCACCATTTAATTATAAAAGAAGAACATAATTGAAAGAAAACATTTGTACCCTGTTCTAGGTTGTAATGTTTTATATAACGAATATATTTTTAATGCTTAAATAAAAATAAAATATTGTCCTGTTTCAAAACAAAGAAAATTCAATTAATGTTAGTCTTCTATTGATATTTTGTGCTAATTCTATTCCATCAGAGACATTATATTCGCACGTAATGCTCTGATAAACTTAGAACTTCGCAATGGTCAATGTTCGGAGAAAAAAAACTTGAATTTGATTACTGGCTACAACCACTTACACGTATTGTGTCCAGCATCTCAAAGTCCGCCACCCTATAAAGTGCCAGAAAATATACATTTGCACGTTATATCCTCTTAACACCCAACACCATTAATAATTTCTACTTGTGTTGTTAAAACTAATGTATGTATATTATTACAGGACAATATCTATTATCCCTGATAAATCTTTGTTTCTAAAACTTAATTTGAATTATTGAAAAACTCTTCCAACTCCATTTTTTCTTTATACCAAAATTATTAACAAAAGAAAATTCTTATAATGAATGTAACTTAAATACAAATAATATTAATATGCTAATACAAGAAGTAATGAACGAATACAATCGTGGTGTATCTGACCCTACGATTTAATGTCTTTTTTAAGTTGCTTTTAATCTCTCTCCAAATAACTAACTAATTATCTTGTTCATTCTTGTTTTTCAATTTATATACCCGGGAAGACACGTGACCGCTCTCAACGCCATCCTTGGAACTACCATTTAAGTTGTCAGCCTATGTCTTCAGTGAGATCTCTGCCTTCCAAGTTGCCTTCGTGATACGAACACACACACACACGCACTTATCGTCTTTGACAGTTCCTTCACCTAAACGTCAACACACTGAGAATTGTTCGCTCATTTTTAAAAAAGTCTTTCACTTAAATTATCCAGTATCGTCCAATGTAGGTAATAATATAATTCTTCCTTATATTTGTTTATGAATTTGTTACATTCTTTATTATTTGCCACATACTTCCTCTTTCCATTCGCTAACACAATTCTTATTTTTGTTTTCTTTCCAGCTCTCGGTAAAATTGGAAATATATTGTAAATAACAGGTATTCTTTTTATAAGATTACTCGTACTACCACGATCCATCTGGTTTGCCATTTCGTCGCTTCTTTCAATCCAGGACTTTTCCAACGGTGATATATTTATCTGTAAAAAACTACAAACGAAGTTTACATCATATTTTCTTCTTTATAGGTCTCAAAACCGTATAAATCTCTCTCTACCGTCAATGAAACATAGTGCTACACACCTGAATTCATGAATGTACTTTATTATTTGCCATCTGTCGTTTATAAAAACACTACTGCTGATTGTATGGTCTCGGAATATTTTAACCCCATATCCTTTTTTTTATTATTTACTTATAAGTGAAGGTAAATTTTATTCTTTTAGCATGACTTATTTAATTTCTTTTATAAGGTTTTTATTACCTTATGCACGTTCTCAAGTTTACATAATTTATTCAATTATATTTTTCTCTCGTGCATATCGGATCTTGTTTTCTTCATACAATTTTATTGCATTTAGATAACTAATTCTTTTCACACTTCCATCCTTAAGCATAACCCTTTCTCGGTTATTTGCTTTTATTTCCCTTTTATTTTTAAACAACGGTCCATTATTCAAAATGTTCAGTGCAATTTTCACTCATTTTTTAAAGTCAGGTTGTTTTTCATTATACGCAAACCATACATCTGTTTCTCTGTTCTATAAACGAAATATATATAGCTTAAATTTATCTCGTCTTTTATTTTGTACCTGTTTAATATCTAAATTGTTAATATATATTCATTTTTATTTTTGTGTTTTCTATACTTAAATGTATGCAACTTAGTATACTCATATGTTGAAATCTTTGAATACAATAAAGCTGATTTTTACTGTCTCTTTTATATTATTTTATAGGGAGTACTTAAATTTATTCTTAATGCTATTACTATTATTTTTAATATGCAAGAAACCACGGCAATATGCAGCAATCATTGGTTTTTTTAAATAGAACATACTGTATATTATGCCATATTTAAATTTTATGGTAAATTCTCAACACTTTTTGTGTAAAACATACCATATCCCCAAAATCAGCGGTTTTCGGAATAATGACGTTTGAAATGTGATAAATTAAAAAAAATACATGAAAATCGATTAATTTGAAGTAGAGTTTTTGTTGAAGATAAAATTTGTAATACCAGGTTGTTTTTGTTGGCTTTTAAAAAAATGTTCAAGGTGTCCTTGTTCAATTTAAACATTTTATTTCATTACCTATGTGTATTTTAATTTATCACAAAACTCATTATTCCGAAAACCGCTGATTTTGGGGATATGGTATGTTACACAAAAATGTGTTTAATGTGTTTAGAATTTACCCTACAATTCAAAAATGGCATAATATACAGGCTGTTCCATTTGAAAAAAACCAATGATTGCTGCATATGTTCTGCTTTAGACAGCCTGTATATAATTTTCTTATGTCAAAAAATTCTAAACTAAAAATACTAATCGACCTGTTCGAGCGTTTTTCTGCAAAATAATTACCTGAATTTTAAACGAATTTGTTGCTTTCATCACGAACGCACTGTAGATACAGTAGTTTGAAATTTTCCCGCTCCACTAACGAACATTCGTAATATTGTTAAAAAAAGTATCTTAAGTTAATATTATAATAATTCCTTCAGATTTATTATTTTTATGATTGAATTTAATTTAGTTTCGCTGAAGGTCTGCTTGTCAGCTTTCGTATATATACATATATCTGTTAGGTCGGTACGGTTTGGCAACTCCTTTCGTGTTATGTACAGGAAGCCGCATGCAAGATAATCGTAGGCCAAACGTGTATATTTAACATATACACAGATAATACAATAAAAAATATTAATAAAAGCAAACCATAAAATACACAAAATGTAGTTTATTAAATAACAACGTGATGTGTTAATATAGAATTTATTTTTATTTTGGTTTTAATAAACCTGAAGAAGACATTAACAATAAATGTCGAAACTTTGGAGGAATAAATGGTGTCGTTTTATTTATGTTTCTTTTATGGCCGCTATGTCCCAAAATATGGTTTAATTTGTTAACATAATAAGGCCAGTATGAAAAAATAACTTTATTTTTATTTTAATATTATATACATATATATATGTACACATGAATATATACATTTACGGTTCTAAAGTACCCTCCCCAACTTTTAACTTTTGAACGGTTTCATAGATGGGTGCCAGTTTTGGGTAATTAATAAGAAATATTATGCACTACATTATTAAGATAAAATTTCTACTTATTTTCAAAAATTGACGGCAGGGGCTAATATGAGTATCAATATTTTAAATGGAATAGGGGTTCGAGTGATACCTCATTTTGAACGGCTCACACAGTATGATATGATGCCAAAATTTTATAAAATTCTACCTAGTCATGTGGAAAGAAATAGAGGATTTTATTTTATTATAAGGTTTGTGTTTGTATGTAGTTAACTCATGCTTTTCGAGAAGGTCGTACGCAATTTCGAGAAAAACTCAATGTGTGGGCGGGAATACTGGGTAATTACATAGTATTCCCATTCATTATGGGAAAACCTTACTGCGCTATTCTATTTAAACATTCTTGAGGATACACTACATCCACAAATAATACAGATTGCTGAAAATAAACCAGAAGAATTTGATATGGATATTATATTTCAGCAAGATGGCGCTCCTGCACATTTTAGGATAGCAGTTCGAGAATATCTAAATGAAATATATCCTCAACTATAGATCGGGCGTCGCGAACCTATAGAATCACCTGATTTAAACCTCATGGATCTTTTTATGTGGGGTATTTAAAGTTAAAGGTTTATGAAACCAAAATTTATTCTCTTCAAGAGTTACGTTTAAAAATAGTAAGCGTTTGCAGAAATATTGACGTTGTGACCTCTAGAAAAGTCCGGCAAGAAAAGTTGAATAGGATGTTTTGTGCCAAGAAATTCAAGAAAATCATATAAAGCATCTAATTAAATAAAAAAATTAAGTTAAACATTATGTAATTTCCCTTTTAGTCAACAGAATTTTGGGAAGCTTTGCCATTATACTCGACCAAGTAAACCGTTCAAAATCAGGTATCACTCGACCCCCTCCATTTAAAATTTTGATACTATATCGTCCCCTGCCTTCAGATTTTAAACTAAGTAGAAATTTTACCCTATAAGACTACATTCTTAGGGTAAAGTTTCTGCTTAGTTTAAAAATTAACGGCATAATATTTCCTATTAATGACCCAATGTGCAACCTATGGGTATGGGAAGATGAGTGGCATCCGATCGACACATGTATGTAAAATTAAAGTTTTTAAAAAATTAGGAGTACCACATATACACACTGAGAGAACCAATTTATTTGTCAATAAGTAAGCTACTTATTGTGAAATATATTCCATATTTGGATACGTCCTAACAAATATTTATTTCACATTACTAAAGGATTTATTCAAGTTCTTCAAAGAAGCCATGTTTTACAATAGTATACTATTTCTTTTCTTGAACAATACTGTAGGATTGCCGCAAACATCTCTTTTATAAAATGTAAACATATTCTTTATATAGGTACTAACAAAGAATTTCTTCACAACAAAGAAACATGTTATTCTCACCCACTAATATTCTAGGAGGGAAGAAACTATTTTATTAATACATACGAAATATATTTGTCTTAAAACTTGAACAGTTTTATCATAAAGA
The DNA here is from genome assembly GCA_963170755.1 of Amphimallon solstitiale. Lineage (NCBI taxonomy): Eukaryota > Metazoa > Arthropoda > Insecta > Coleoptera > Scarabaeidae > Amphimallon > Amphimallon solstitiale. The sequence goes on from OY720679.1 coordinate 50,329,340, forward strand.
AATTATATTTTTGACTTTAAGGAATTTTTATAATCACAATTGCCTGAATTAGGTGGTGCCAATAAAATCACTGTAAAATAACAAATAATATTTTTCTGGGTATCCAAATTATATTTGCTACAAAAATAATTTGTACCATATTATTATATGTTAACTGGTAGTATATTAATTTCTTTATTACTAATAAAATATATGTTTTAAGGTCTCCAGGTTTCTCAGTTTTTGAAATACCCAATAAACGAAAATACAATATATGGAGTAAACAAACATTTATTCAATAAAAATTAAAAATTAAACAAAACTTCACAAAAATATATACATTAAATGTGGCTATTAATAATTTCAAAAGTATTCTAAGTGACTTCAGATGTGGCCTTCGGCAAAAGTTAGACGCAGTTTTTAATAGAAATTCAGATTTAATAACATTGCGGCAATTGTGTTTGGGGACAATGACACAAAATCAAACTTCAAAATACGTTGAAATAAAAGAATATTTCCAGTACGCACCTATACCTAGTTGCGATGTAGAAAGGACGTTTTCTATCTACAAGGATGTACTTAATTCAAAGAGAACAAGTCTTACAGAAGAGAACCTTGAGAAAGTATTGCTAGTAAATATTAATACTCCTTTACTCGACTTGAACAACAAATGAACAAATAATAATGTATTTTGTATTTTATAGATCACCAGCCACTTGTTATCCAATTACATAAATAAAATTAAAACCTCTTTAAAATTAGAAAATTTCAATAGTGCGCCCATGGGCGATGAGTCATCGGCCGCTCGTGTCCGCTCCCTAGTCATAACTGAGAAATGAAAACGTCATGCGCATTACCACTATTTCCCAATATTTATTTATAGCACACCAAATAAGGGTTTCGTTTCATGCTATACCTCGCAAAAAATATTTATATGCTGGAAATAAGTATACTATACTAAAATATCTGTGAATTTATTCCTTTATTGGGAGGAAATAAGTAATGTTAAAACAAATTAAATAGTAAAGTATTTCTTTATATAGAAGAAATTATCCACAAATAAACTAAATATTTCCTACCAAGAAATATCATTATATGATGTGCAACGAATTCACTAGCACGTACTTTTTCATGTTAAATACAAAGAAACTGAGCTCAAATAAATGCATTTTTTACATACAAATAAACTGTTCTCTCGGTGCATATAATAATTGTAATATTACACTAAGTCATGATTTAGAAGATCAAAAACATATGATTTAATTAAACATGAATATTATTACATTACATTGCGTGTTATATTGCTTTTCCTGAAAAAGTTTTTACTTAATTAATCCTAAACGTGTATACCTTCTGCTATAAGGTTGACCTGAAGGTAAACTTTTGGTTTCTTTTGATCTCCATCAATTACAATCCTTCATTAATAAAGTAAAGCACCTTTCTCGCTACTGATTATGGAAACTTGGTAGTCTTCTTCTAAGATATCAAGGTTTTCAAAAGAAGTGCGCTTTTCTTTTTCTAACTGAAATTTCTTTTCTCGGTGCGGCGTCCGACAGTGCCACAATGTACGTTTATAAGTAACATTAAATCGGTTTAACGCTATTAAAAAAAGACACATACGTCCTTAAAATGTCGGCTCACACAATCTCCAATATCTTATCCCAAGATAAGTGAAACGATTATCACACGTGGGCTACATAAAGTTCGTGGTGAATAGAAAAAAATCATTCGCACAATAATACGAATCGGTTATGATTAAAAACAGTGGAATTTAGTTCGGGCAAAATCCAATTCATCGGCTTATTAGTGCTGTAGAAGTCTTGGAAAAGCTAACACAAAATGGACCCAGGATTTGAAGTTACGAAACCGTACCCCCAGAAGAAATCCAATATATTATCACTACTTTGTTTCACGTAAGGACTTTTTCTTTTAATATTAAAATCGTATTCCTGGCATTGATATGATAATTTTACATAAAATATATACTTCTTGAAAGTATCTCCAGGACTATTTTTAATAAATAGCATTTTAGGTCTGACAAAAATATAATTTCAGTACCTACATAATATAGCAAATGAAACGACAATTAACGCAGGGTCATTAAATTAATGTTTAATTAGATCATTTAGCCAGTTCGCCATTAGTTATCAAATGATTTATAATAAATCTTCAAAACAATCGTTCCACTTCTGAATGAAACACCTGCTTAGGATAATACGAATAGTTATCTTATTATGAATAATAAATAATAAATTAGAGAGATTATTATAAAGAATTTAAATATTTTGATTTATAATATATAGGTATATATTGTAACTGATGTAAAAAATAATACTATGCATAAGTGCAAATATATTGGCAGAAATATGTGTCAAAAAAAAGAAAGACAAGTTATTATAGATTTGTGACGTTTCGGCCACCATTTATTAAAAACCAAAGTTTTAGTCCGCCTTCAAACCTATTTTTTAAAAATACATCATATATAAGAGATCTTTAAAGATACACTGTACTAGATGTTATATTCGCTTTTTTCGTTTTAAAAAATGAAGGTCACAATACAGCATTCTGGCCTTTGTTACAATTACACATTAAAATATTTTTTAAATAATTGCACATAACATTAATAAAGAAAATTTTAAGAATTTTATTCATTTTTCTTGGGACAAGAGACCCATTTTTTCAAATTTTAATAAAGCGTCCTTAACTTATGACAAGAAATTAGTCCTCGTATGTTTCAGAAATGTGGAAATAAAACAACCTGAACTAATAATTATTCATTTTAAATTTAAATATCATTGTATATTGTGAAGAAAGCACCAATAAAGACAATAAATTTATGGCAAAACGTCTATATATGTTTTTAATTTTAAAATATTGAAAAAAATGGGTCACTGATACAAACAAAATGAATAAATTTTTTTAAATTTAAAGATTTTATTTATATTTATAATTTAATTTACATTAAGGGACACCCATGGATGTACTTCTAATTTGACCCTAAAATTCATTATCAAAAATAAAGTACAACCTGTCAAAAGTTAAGTACTTAGAGAAAATTACCTTTTTAGATTGCGGGTAGGTGCTATGAGACTCCAATTATCCGATATCAATGTTTCATCTAATCACGTGGAAATAATGTGAAAAGGCCAATATCTTTCATTTAAATGACAGGTCTGAGATTAAGAATACAATCGAAACGTCACGATACATAATAATGTGCTTTAATTAACCATAATACATTTAATTTTATTAGGATTATAAAAAAGTGTTGTACACATCAGTTATAATCTAAATTTTATTTTACAAGAGTTTTAAATTAGTAACCAAGTAGCAAATTTAGAAAATGAGGTGTTGCACCACACGACTTTCTTATACGTATGAGTGTTTCAAATTATATATTGTTTTAATAAATAGTTTCATCTTCTTAGAAAAATAAGTCAAATTTTAAGAATTTTTTTATATAAAAATCATTCAAAATCCTATTATAAAACTTCTATTATCTTAATAAATCTCTATAGAATGCATACTTTGCGAGATATTCGAGAGAAAGTGCTATTTGCTAAGTGTAAAAGTGTTCCTTCCGGTCCGAATTTTGAAATTTCAATTATAATAAAAATATTCCGAATCTGGCACTAAGTACTTTTGTACACTGGATAAATATACCGATAGGTCCAGCTCGGAACGGGCCATAGTCAGCAATGAGTGGCAACACCGAAACCCCCACCGAAACCCCTCTACCCGCAGCAGCAGCATATTGCAGTTAAGAATTTAGTAAGACTTAAACCGCGCAAGGATATAGTCGTTTGCATATTCGTTCTGTATACGTAATTTGCCCATTTGTTTCAGACATAATAAGGTCCAATTTATTATTATTATTGTATTCTTAGCTGCTACGGAAAAGTAATTTTAAGTAATAAAAAAACAATAACGTTTTCTAAAAGATAAAAGTAAAAAAATCAATAATTCTACAAAATAAATTCAAATTTTAAGAAAGTCACTCAAAATAGGAGCACGCGGAGTGGTATCTTACACACGTTGCCACATAGCACCTTCCATACGTATATTGTTGCCTATGTATGGCCCGTCGCGGACTGGACCTATCGGTATATAGAATGCATAATTTACGACATATTTGCAAAAAATCGCTACTGGGTGAGAGTAAAAATGTTAGTTCCGGTCCGAATTTTGAAATTTTTTTTTTTGGACAAAAGTATTGAAAATTAAGTTCTCAATACTTTTATACTCGTAACGTAAGAGTTAAAGCCCTGTTCCGGTAGGAATTTTGAAAAAAAAGTCTTCTCAAACGTAATTTTGAGTACATATGAAAATTCTTTCGAAATTAGTTTAAACTTGTAGTTGACGAAAGATTGGCAAAATTCGATTCCTTCACTGAAGTAAACTGCTACTTCCGGTCTGGCGATTTTACTGAAAATCTAATCAGATCTCAAGAGGGAGATTATACTCGTAAATGCAAAATTTGGAACTGATAGCAATAGCCGTTTAACCGCTAACGTGGTCACACACACAGACAGACAGACAGACAGGCACACACAGAGAGAGAGAGAGAAACATTTTTTTAAACCATTTTTTTATATCAGGGGACTTCAAAACGTGGACATCTGCAAAAATATCGATGTCGAAAATTTTCGTCATCACAGTACTTCCTTATACTATGTATAAGAAAGTAAAAAATGAGATGTGGCCACCAAACGACTTTCTTATACGTTTATGCGTTTCAAATTATACAAAAGTTATTCTAAACTAAGACTTAAATACTTTTGTCTTCTGAAAAATAAACAAACCCCTACTGTACTACTTCTATTCTCTTAACAAATCTCTATAGGATGCATACTTGGCGAGATATTCGAAAGAAAGTGCTACTCGCTATGAGCAAGTAATAACAAATAACACACTTGGTATTGTTTCACAAATATAACTACTAACTACTCGCTAAGAGTAAAAGTGTTACTTCTCTAAGTACATTTGTACATTTGATAAATATATACAGGATGTTATAAATTAAGTCGGCACTACTGCTAACTTTGTTATTAACGAAGCTACAGTATCGGTTAAATTAGTAAAGTAGTAGTATTCTTATCGTGAACAATGATGGTAGAACCGAAAAGACAGTTGAACTTCTAATGTTCGCGCTATTTACAAAAGTTACTTTCTTTTAGTGGAACATCTAGTATATTTTTGCGTATATTGAAGGAAGGAATTATTTAAAAAAAGAAAGCTTTCATACATTATTGACAAGCAATGAAAGTTGCGGCAGTTATCCACTATTTTGTACAGTAATTCATATCAATAAAATCAAGTTGGCTATGATATAAAAAAAACAGCAAATATTAAACAAGCATTGTGTATTATGTATATCTATTATAATAGATGTTCGAAGACATCACCGTTTTGTCCAATACACTTCCGAATTCGTTTATGTACATTGCGAGTTACTTTTAAAATCGATCTTGCGTCTATGTTATTAGCAATAGTAATTATTTTATTTTGCAGCCCTACAATGTTTTCATATCTCCCTTTGTAAATTTCATTTTTTAAATATCCCCAAAAATAAAATTGCATAGGGTTTAGGTCCGGGGACCGTGGTGGCCTCTGAATTGGTCCATTCGTACCTATCCACTTATTCCGAAACATTTTGCTCAAAAAATTTTTTACTTCGCAATGATTATGCGCTGGTGCTCCATCTTGTTGAAAATGTATATGTTGCCGAGTAGCCAAGTCCAGGTTATCCACAAATATTACTAAATGTTCAGTCATGAATTGTAAATATGTTTGCCCGGTAATTGTACCATTATAAAAGAATAGTCCGACAATCGTCGAGCCAATTAATCCACACCAAACATTAAAACCGAGATTAAAACTAAACCGTATTTGTATACATTTTCTCGTGACCAATAGTGATGGTTTTTTCTATTCCAAATTCCAGGATTAGAAAAATCTATTCATCGCTCCACAAAATATGACGAAATGCATTTACATTCTGCGCTGAATAATTAAGGTACAAGTGACAAAACGTTAGTCTCCTCTTTTGATCACCCGGGAATAATGTTACAAAAGGAGATATGAAAACGTTGTAGAGCTGCAAACTAAAATAATTACTATTGCTAATAACATAGACGCAAGATCGATTTTAAAAGTAACTCGCAATATACATAAACGAATTCGGAAGTGTATTGGACAAAACGGTGATGTCTTCGAACATCTATTATAATAAACATATGCATAATGCTTGTTTAATATTTGCTGTTTTTTTTTATCATAGCCATCTTGATTTTATTGATATGAATTGCTGTACAAAATAGTGGATAACTGCCGCAACTTTCATTTTTTGTCAATAATGTATGAAAGCTTTCTTTTTTAAAATAATTCCTTCTATTAATATATGCAAAAATATACTGGCTGTTCCATTTAAAAAGAAGTAACTTTTGTAAATAGCGCGAAAATTAGAAGTTCAACTGTCTTTTCGGTTCTGCCATCATTGTTCACAATAAAAATACTACTACTTTGCTAATTTAACCGATACTGTAGCTTCATTAATAACAAAGTTAGCAATAGTGCCGACTTAATTTATAATACCCTGTATAGAATGCATAATTTACGACATATTTGCAAAAATCGCTATTCGATAAGAGTAAAAGTGTTACTTCCGGTCCGAATTTTGAAAAATTTTTATACAAAAGGTATTGGAAATTAAGTTCTATTCTAACCTATCTAAAAAGCATGGCTTATGAAATATTCGCAAAAAACTGATTTTTGATAGGAGTAAAAGACCTACTTCTGGAAGGAATTTCGAAAAACTTTTTAAATAAAATTGTTCTCAATTTTAATTTTAAGTACATATGAATTCCTTATAAATTTGTTTAAACTTAGTAGTTGACGAAATATTTGCGAAATTGGATTTTTTCACTGAAGTAAAGTACTACTTCCGGTCTACCGATTTTACTGAAAAGCTAATAAGATCTCAAGATGGAGATTATACACGCAAATACAAAATTTGGAATTGATATCTACAGTGGTTTGACCGCTATCGTGGTCAGAGAGAGAGAGAGAGAGAGAGGCACACAGAGATTTTTTAAAAACCGCTTTTTCGTATCAGGGGACTTCAAAACGTGTATATCTGCAAAAGTCGCGAAGTCGAAAATTTTCGTCATCACAATACTTCCTACTACGTATAAGAAAGTAAAAGGGATGTATTTGTAATTATATACTTTCCCGGAATCATGCGTTCTCTCGGAAATTTATTCTTCTGGTGATTTATTCTCCAGAATTTTGTCCACCAGATATACAATAACATAGAAGATAATAACACTGCATTCAATATTCTTACTTTCCTTATATACAGGTTTGTTCACCGGAAACTGAATCGATCGATTGCGGAAAAACTGTAGCTAGGAATGATTTGAAATTTTTACATTATACTAAAGTCGATGGGGGCCATTTGCCTAAAATATTTTCAAGATGGCGGCACTCCGGGCTATACCGGAAGTAGGCACGAAGTAGAATACCCTGTATATTGTCAGGTTTTTAGATTCTACGTGGAATTCTAAATATATTTCGTGTATAATGTCATATATCTAAGTGTAACCCTTTTTGACTTATTGAAATTCTTATGTTAAATTTGACGTTTGGAGGCAGAAAATCAATATCACTTTTTCCATATAAAGATGAATTTATTATTTAATTTGAAGTAAATTATTTCAAGTAGATGGCTTAATTAAATACTATTTGTATAAAATTGTTACAATTATTAATACAGAGTGTGCGAATTATACGCCTGAAAACGAATTTGGAAAAATTGCCAAAAGACAATTTTTTTAAATAGGAAGCGGTAACTATTATAATTTTATCTTATTCTGCATTAAAAATAAGGATCACTTTGTATAAATATGTCTATTATAAAAATTGGTAGTTTACGAAATATTGGCAAGTTAGTGCTTTTATCTTCTACCATACATACTGTTTGCATTAGTTCTTTTTTCATTAGTTAGCCATGACAGTGTTTACAAAATTATAAATTGTCATTCCTTGAAGAAAAGTCATTTACCTTATCACAATTTTAATAAGTCATGTCGGGGCGCTTAAATTATACAAACGATGATTATTTAAATTTATTTATTATTTATAACGTAAGAGTAAATTTCTACGACCGCCTAGGGTAATGTCTTGCTGTGCAGGGAGGAATCCTTTTTTATTTATTTTATTAGGGTTATTTTTTAATTTTATTAGAATTACGCATTTGTTTTTGTCATGCAGCGTGAACGTAGCTTAATAATTCACTGCATTTACTTAAGGGAAAAAGAAAAACAAATCCTTGCAACTCGTAAATATTATTTCTGAACGCATTAGAAACACACGGGTCGTCGGTGGTCCAATGGTTACTACTAAGTGCTAACTTGTATTTGCGAGCATGTGTCGGTTGTCGCGTATAGATCGCACGTAAACATTGAATCCCTATACCTAATGAAATTTGACACATGCGCTGTACTATGTTTTAAGTCATATCGCTATTTCCCTGACTATTACCGTACTCTTCTCCTAGATTTTAACATGAGATAATTTTAAAAATAATTAGATTTCTTTGCCTACAAGAGTAGGATAAATAATTTAAAAGTAAACTAGGATGAGATTTCCAAAAGAAGTGCTTTGCGTCAACATACGTATATTTGGAATATTGAAAAAACCAACCATCAAGTTGTAACACACTGTTTTCTAAATAGGCAGTAATAATAATAAAAAAACATTTCCCTCTTTATTTCATATTAATCTTCGCTAAGCTTGTAATAAGTAAATATTTGACCATGTTGACTGGTGAAAAATTATAATTTTGAAGTTTTAAATTTTGGTATTATTTTTAAATTATATTTATTCGAATTTAAAAGATTGGTTGAAAATTCTTCGAATTTGTTTTAATTAATTTGTAATATGTAATAAATTTTCAATGACGAATCAAGTCGCATTTTTCGTCTTTTCTCCAAGAAAAAATATTAAATACGATATTTATAAGAACATATTCCATCTCAGGCAAGTATAGCAAGGCATTCAGACAGACCAAATGCCAGCTAAATAAACATCTCCATTCCATGCATGTTATGTAAATATTTACATATGTAAATAAAAACTGTCCTATTTATTTTATATAAAACGACTTTGCAAGAGCGTTAAAGAATACGATTATCTATTATCGCCTGACTTACACTCTAATGAGCTGGTTACCTTTCACTGCACATGATCGCGCCTGTCCGATCCTGAGCTCCTTTACATTTACGTTTGCCAAAAATTACTGGAGTCATCTAGAATTGCCTCTGTGTTAACGTATTTTGATACTTTATATTGTTAGAGGATATGGCACTTTGTAATATAACAGGAAAGCTGCCGTTTTCCATGCAAACAGATCCTTATTACTGGTCGACGATCCAAATCCACTGGCACTGAAGACCGTTTGAAAGTCCTTGCTCTTTATAAATATATTTATATTTGTCTAAAATTTTCATAATCACAATACAGTCTTATCACTTTGTATTAGGAAGTAAAAATTGGTTTTATTTTCTTAATTTCTATGTTCGTTACTCATTTGAGAACGTATTCACCAACCAATTCTGTGATAATTTTTGTAACTTTACTCATTTAAAATTAATATAGATTCAACAAAAAAAAAACTGTATGGCAGTAACGCTGAGTGCTTATTCTTAAAGTAAACTATAATTTATATATAATAGAAAACCAAATTTAAAATAAATAAGTATCTGCAAGTCGATTTTTCACACAAAGCATGCTCTATTTATTATGAAATGTGAGAACTTCGGATTTGTTTCCTCTTGCGTTTATGAACATGATCATCTATACATTACATTGTAAAATAGTTAGTAGAATAGTACAGTCTGATATCAATGATAAAGTGTAATAAATATAAGTTTTTGCTAGGTATTTATTCAATTTGCTAAAATTAAGATTGAATCATAAATCCAATTGATCGCTTTAATTAAGCGGATAGTCTTACTAAAAAAAAATACAAGTCATATTTACAGTTGTTTTCACATATAGATATACACTGTGTTTAAAGTTAAATGTTCACCATTGCTAACTTTGTTAAGCTACAAAGTCAGTTAAATTAGCAAACTAGTAAACAAAAAGTAAATAATACACTATCGTCCTAAATTTAAAAATAAGCGAATAAAAAGCACGTAAACTCTTTGATTATTATTGCTTTAATATGTAAGTAGGTGATGGAAAGTAATTAACTAGTACATTAAATCATATGAAACACAAACGGTAAGCAACAAGAAGTGATAAATTTGTACATTTTTTTATCTTAGTAAATGTTCGAAGGTATGGCCTTGTAGATCAATACACTTCTGAGCTCTTCTGAGAACATTTCTTGTCACTTTTAAGATAGTTCTAGTGGGAATATTATTTATTATGCCTCAAATTTTGTTTTCCAACTCCACCTCTACGTCTTTGATGTCATCCTAGACATAAAAATCTAATGGTGTTAAATCAGGGGATCATGGAGGCCAAGGAATTTGTGCGTTTATTCCTATCCACCTATTATCAAAGAGTCTACCTATAGCATAGTAGCAGAAATATGATAATTACGAGCAGGCGTCCCATCCTGTTGAAAATGTATACGCTGGTAATCAACTAGGTTTTCTAGAAGATTCTCGAGAACTGTCGCTAATAGTTGAACATAACTTACCCCTATTAGGATGCCGTGATAGAAAATTGGGCCAATAACTCGAGAACCTAGTACGCCACACCAAATATTTAAGCTAAACCTATGCTGCCGGTGTCGTGGATCCTCAATCATGGGATCCTGTCGAGATCAATAATATTGGTTTCTTTTATTACACATACCTTTAGTTGAAAAGTTAGATTCGTCTGACCACAAAATAGGTTTAAAATTATAGGGATGTTCATTGATGAAATTAATTAGCCAGTTACAAAAAAGTAATCTTCTCTCTGCATCTCCTGATAATATTGTGTGTACCCTTCTGTTTTCATAGGGATGGAGTTTATGTTTCCTTAAAATAAGTTGAACAGTGCATCTATTGACATCCAATTCTCGCGTAATGTCTCTAATTGAATTTTGAGAAAATGCTTCAAAATATGCTAATACTCGTAATTCCGTTTTTCCGTTGATTATAAATCCTTTCCTTTTTCTAAATTTCTTAAATGTATCTTCGTTATTCCTTTCTGTACAATTTTAAAAAGATTTGTCTATTTGGCGCTTCCCGGTCCAGAAATTTATTACAATAATATGTCAATGCTTCCACGGTGTCTCTTCTGCAAAACAGATAAGTTTCAAGCATATCGCATTTTTCTAGATGTGCGAAAGGCATTTTAGAAGAACTAACTACCAGTGATAAACCGTTAACAATAATAAGCAGAACATATGCTGCCTATTCAGACTGAGCCAAGAATCTTATGAATTAGAATTTCAAAGCTTATTTGAGGCACAGGTGCTGTTTTAAATTATTTTTTGCAGCGTTTCAACTTTTCGCCGTAGATATTCACAATGAGCTTAAAGGTCTCTGCCCACTACAACGTATCATACTATCACCGTAATAGGAACGTGTCGGGTAAAAAAATATTCTTTGTATTGAAAAGTATGTGACTATGCCCATTAGACCGGTTCTTCACCGACCAGCACCGTCGCATACTATGCACGGAGCGTTAATAATTATCGGCGAGAATATTTTGCCGGTGCCGATACGCTCCGCGCACGCCACGGGATGTTACCAAACCGATGCGCGCAGGCGGCGAAACGGTGAGCATACGGGTTATAACCGATTTTTCCTATCGATTTTGGTGGATTACATACGGGCATCATACGGGATGTATAGGGGCATCATACGGGATGTATACGGGCATCATACGGGATGTATACGGGCATCATACGGGATGTATACGGACACAGCAGGCCGTCGATCCGTTTCAGTGGGCATAGCAGACCGTATCGTGTTGTTTTTCATGTCTGTTACGTTCCTATTACGGTGATAGTATGATACTTTGTAGTGGGCAGAGACCTTAATACATTCACGCTTAAAATAGCACGGGATTGCTTTCAGCAACATATGGTCATTGCATTATCTACAGTTTTAATTAAAGTAAAAAAAAAACTTTTTCCTATAATGCTGATATTTTGCGAATTACAGGCGTCATTCGTTTAGGAATATCGAGCATATTTTGTGCACTTTGATTAAGTACAAATCTAGTACATATAGTTTAATTTATCTAATCAATGTAAACTCAAAAGATCATAAAAATGTTATAAGTGAAAATAGGGCTAGAAAATAAACTTCCCTATTATTAAATTTCCACGTACAGAAATTTTTTTCTATTTCGTCATGCTCAAGATATATAAAAAAAAATACAAAAAAAAAACATTTAAAAACCTAATAGATAAGTTGCGTCAAGGTTATCCAATCAGTATTGTCAATTAAATGTATATAGGTGACATAATGTATCGAAAAAATATCTAATATATAGACCGGCAATTAAGTAATAAAATATACGTAGAGCAGGTTCACATTATCAAAGTAGTACAGTTTAGTTGTTACTGTCTTTGGAGTTGAGGAATAATTTGACTGTGGCTTATCGTGAACTACTTTGTGTCGACAATGTTGAACTACTTAAGCTTCGAACAGCTTTGTTTTATTAATAACAATAATTTCAAAATCTGAATGTTGAGTTATCTATATTAATTATTAAAATATTCTAGTAAAAATTTAATCATATTTCTTTGATGAAATTAATTAATAACTATGGTGAGCATTGTGTGGCTGAAAATTCGACTTCAATAAATTTCTATTTACAGGCAAATATACTAAAATCGTCACATATAAATAAACAAATTATATTGTTTTCAAAACTTACAGTACTAAGAGCTACTAGAAACTACTAGCAATTTCTTGTAGTAAGAATAGATAAAATTGTAATAATTTCCTATACAAAGCATATTTATTCACTGAGTATTTTATTCCTAAATAATACTGAATACATCTACGTTTACGCATATTACAAACTTACTTCGAGAAATTATTAATCTAATATTATAATAATATTTTTCTAATTTTATTATAATATTCATTATTATTAATATTATTATGTTTATTATTTATTGCTTGTATAGGGTGTATTTAATTGACTACTTATTAAATTGCCAAAATATTTAATTTACAAAATACACATCATGCATATATACAGAGTGTTCATAAATGATTGAAAGGCGTTTGAATTTCCCGCTTTCTATTTTTTTGCTTTAAGTTGGTGCCAAGTACTAGTCAAATCTCTGAGGCTGTAAATATTGTAAATCATAGGCGTAACATAAAAGAGTGAGAAAGGGAACAATTTTAGTTAATTTATTAGAAGGTAATTACAATAAAATTGTTTTCTAATGTTGATATTTGAAATTGTTCTTGGGTGCGGCAGAAAGGTAGGTAGGATTTCATATAGTGGTTGCTCGGTTTGTAAAACCGGCAACACTGTGCACGCGGTCGCGTTAGGTAGACAAAAGTATGCAATTTACAGTTATCGATATATATATGGCGCGGTTCCGGTTGGAAGAACAATTCGTCGGTGAGTTTTACACTTCAGGGAAACAGGTTCTGCGCTTAAACGAAAATCTACTGGCCGACCAAGGACAGTAAGAACACCGGAAAATGTGAATGCAGTAAGAGATTCCGTACAACAGTCTCCTAGGCGTTCAGCTCGTAGGCATGCAGCTGCTTTGGGAATTTCCGATAGAAGTGTTCGAAGAATTTTACACAACTCACTCCAAATGCATCCGTACAAAATGATGGTAGTGCAGGAATTAAGAGAAAGAGATTTTGAAACCCGTACAAATTCATGCCGGGATATTCTTCAAAACATTCCCCGAGGCGCTGTATTCATGTCTAGCGATGAAGCTCACTTTCATCTATCGGGTACCGTAAACAAGCAAAATTTCCGTTATTCGTCGGCAAATAATCCACAGGAATTTCATGCCTTCCACATGACTTCACAGTCCAAAGGTTAACGTCTGGTGTGCAATATCTGAATTCGGCGTGTGGGGCCCTTACTTTTTCGAAGAAGATGGAATAACGGTAACAGTCAACGGAGATCGATATTTTGATATGATTAAGAATTTCCTGCGTCCAAAAGTTAACGAGTTGAACGAAAATCACCGAGAACATCCTTGGTTCCAGCAGGAAGGTGCTACATCGCACACCACGCGTCATTCACTTAAATCTTCTTCAAGAAATGTTCCCAAACAAAGTGGTGTCTTTACGGGGTGATCTCGGCTAGCCGCCGCGTTCGCCTGATTTGTCGCCTTGCGACTTTTTTCTTTGGGGTTACCTCAAATCGAGAGTTTTTACACATCGCCCGCGGCAGCCATAGACAAGAAATTGCCGCAATTTCCCAAGAAATGATCCATCGGGTAATGACGCGCTTCCGTGAGAACCTACAAGAGTGCATCGACAATAATGGCCGTCATTTAAAAGATATCATTTTTAAACAATAACGCTCCTGAATGGCATGAAATGTATATTTAAGAAATAAAATAAGAAATGTTTGGTTTATGTGGTTTGGTTTTTATTGACATCCCAAATAGTACCTATCATTTTGCCGCACCCTGTATAACACTTATTCAAGATATTTATTATTTAAAATTTTGAAAATTACAACATTTGTTGAAAATTAGTACAAAAGTATAACACTTATTCAAGATATTTATCATTTAAAATTTTGAAAATTACAACATTTGTTCAAAATTATTACAAAAGTATAACACTTATTCAAGATATTTATTATTTAAAATTTTGAAAATTATAACATTTGTTCAATATGCTGCCCGTGTAAATTCAAACACAAATTCACTCTTCTGTTCATATTGTCGAATACATTGCGTAATATTTCTGGTCTAATGTACAGCTTCCGAAATTGTATGTTGTAATTCCTCCAATGTATGGATACGGTTAGAATGAACTTTATTCTTTAAATAACCAAACATGAAGTAATCTAAAGGTGTCAAATCTGGTGACCGAGGAGGCCAGCGGTCTCTACTTATCAATCTGTTCCCATAAAACTGCTGCAGATAATTTAATGTTCTCTGCGCAGTATGGGCTGTAACACCATCCTGTTGGAAATAACCACGTTGCAACTCATCATTATGAAGTTGATCAATAAAAGGATTTAAAATTATATTTTGATAGGTATTCGCATCAATATTTTGATGAAAGAAGATAGGGCCGATGATTCTTCTTCTTGACATCGCTAACCACACACCGATCTTTTGAGGATGTAATGGAGTCTCTATAAAAATATGAGGATTATCCGCAGACCAAATTCTATTGTTCTGTGAATTTACATATCCACTGAGATGGAACCATGCTTCATCACCGAAGAAAGTAATATCCAAGATGTCGTCATCGTTTAAAACCTCATTGAACAATTCACAGTACTGTGTACGATGAGGAAAATCCAGAGGTAACAATTCATGAGTTACGGTTATCTTGTATGGATGTAAATGAAGAACTTTCTTGCAAGCCTTTTGACAGGTACCAAGTGATAAATTTGTTTGGGCTGATAAGCACCGTAAAGATTTTTTAGGACTCGCATCGATTCTTTGACTAATATCTGCAACAACTTCTTCAGTTAGAACAGTAGAACGACCTGTAGATTTCCCTTTTGCAACATTCCCTGTTCTGCGAAATCTCTCTATTACACGACGAACATGCTGCACAAAACAATCATGTGTAAATTCTATGTTCGGAAATTCTTCTTGAAATTGCTGCTTGCAATTTTGATAGGAATAATCCCATATTCCTTGATGATTGCGTATTTCTGAACAAAAATACGCTTCAACGATAAATTTGTTGTGCAGATCTGTGAAGACCATCATTAACCTAAAAGCGAATGTTGATTATATTTGTACGGATCTAATGACTACTTCGTCGCTTACCGATACTAATATGCGGATGTAAAGAGTGGCAATAAGAAAAGCCTTTCTAGTAATAAATAAGTAAAATAATAAAGTAAGTAGATGAAAACGAAAATCAAAATCAAAACAACAGAATAGTAAGACTCTACTGATCATTACTGGTACATCTTCAAGAAGCACCAACTTACTGACATAAAAGAAAGTGCGGGCGATTCAAACGCCTTTCAATCATCAATGAACACAGGGTACAACTATTAGCTTTCGAATGTGAGAATAGTATATTAAAATATAAGTAACAGAAGGCCTTTCATTCCGGCATGATTTCCAAATTCGGACACGAGCGCGCAGCACGAGTGGCCGAAGGAAAGAATGCTGGAACGGCCTTCTGTTACGAGTGTTTTACACTATTTTCTCTGTTTCTGATTGTATTTGCATTATTTATTTTTAGAAACATTGGTAAAAATATACATTAAGGGAAATTTTGATAACGTGACGTAGTCGCTTGGTAGCACTGATTTATATTTGACAATTGACTTCTGTAAGAATTATTTGAATTGAAACGTTTGCTTAAATTAGAAAAAAACTCATATTTTCTGTGGGCGGAATGTCAGACGAAGAGCTTCAATCTGAGCCACCAGAATTGCGGGACGTGGCCTCCAACACCATAAATAATTTACTACCAGGTAAATCGAAAAGCAATTATGAAAATGAATATGAAAAATTTATGACACCAACATACTTCTACTAAAATAGAAAGTTACCAAAAATCAGTGTTAGAATGGAGTTCATTCTAACACCAAAATGCGTGCTAGAATAACGTTGTTCTAATACCGAAACATAGAAAATACAATTCATAACGTGTAATGTTAATTCTTATTCCATTATAGATGATTAGTTCATGTGGATAACGTTCAAAGTCATTACCTAAAATTTGGCTGATATTATTATCTACACTTTGTTTTTCAATTTGACCTCTTATTGTATTGTTTTGACGTTAGAGTATCTTTGAAAGATACGTAATCTCATTCTTTGGGCATTACTTATTTAATACTAAGAAAAATTCGTCCACAAATATCCTCTATATACAATATCTTGTATAAATGCGTATTAGAATTTAGGGGTTTTCATTTTCTAAACAAATTTAACAAAAAAATTTTGGAACACAAAATTGTCTGAATCATGCTAAGGAAATGCAGACTCCGTTCAAATTTTTTTGATATATCTACCCATAACAATTAAGATATTTACAAATCGTCCTCATACAATACTAGATCTTAAGGTACCCAAAATTTAAGGAATGTCTTTAATACCATGAAGCGAATCGTACTCCTCCTTTTTAATACCAATTTAAGGTAGAATTAAACAAAATTCATGCACTTCCTGCGTATAAATGATTTCAATCATGATATTATATAATCAAAAAATTTTTGGAAATAAACAATTTAAAAAAAAGCAATTATGAGAATTGTTTTCTTTTTTGTAGATGGATGATAAAGTATTTCTACAGGGGCGTAAAACGAGGTATCGATACTACTGATCTATTCGTAACCAGCAAAGCCGATAACTCTCAAATCCTTGGTGACAAGTTGCAAGCAAATTGGGAAAAAGAAATTGCGAAAAAGAGAAATACAGACGAAAAGCCGAGTTTACTAAAAGCAATCGTGAACACATTCATTCTTAGATATATGATATTCGGTTTGTTTCTACTTTTCCAAGCAGTCGGTTTAAGGTAAGCGATTGTTATCGTACTATTGTAATATAAATTTTATCAGCATGATGTGTAAATTTTTAAGAATGTGTATAAACGCGTGCAATTCTCTGATATACCTACATTATACATACATATATATGTTCATTATGACTTGCATGATCATACATTATTTACAATAATTTTTATTTTATTATTATATCAGAAATAACTTTCTGATATTTCCGATAACCATATATATATATATATATATTTTCTATTCTTTGTTGCCGTATTTATATATTGTTATTGTATTGTATATATATATATATATATATATATATATATATATATATATATATATATATATATATATATATATATATATATATATATATGTGTGTGTGTGTGTGTGTGTGTGTATGTGAAGGATGTTGGGGAGTCCGGCAACAAAGACACAGCAAAATGGAAGTCTATTTACTTTATTTACTCCAATATTTCGCAATCATAGTATTATTGCTTCCTCAGGGAAAAAGTTACGACTTCCATGTGAAAATAATTGCAACGCTATCATCTCTAGTATATCATAATGTACGAAAGAAAAACATAGTTCTTTCTCCTTTCCCATCTACTTATAACATTTTGGAACATTATATAATTAGAAACAATCCAAAATAATTACTTTAAAACTTCGCAGCAAGACAACAGGCACAATATAAACGACAATAACAATTTTTTACTTGACCTATGCTGCCAAACGATCACATAGCGACACAGACTGTGTCGGAGGAAGCAATAATACTATGATTGCGAAATATTGGAGTAAATAAAGTAAATAGACTTCCATTTTGTTGTGTCTTTGTTGCCGGACTCCCCAACATCCTTCATACATATATTTAATTAGACGGCAAATACATTTTTTTGAAGTTATATATATATATATATATATGTTGTCACTGGATTCCGGGTTTTCTTCCGCGTTTCCACTGCTTGGTCTTTGGAAAGACCAATGCTGGTTTCTTGACGACGTTTCGGCAAAATCACACTTGCCATCTTCAGGTCTGCGATAACTGTCTGCTTCTGCTTCTTGTTATTCGTAAACAGTTTACGAATAACAAGAAGCAGAAGCAGACAGTTATCGCAGACCTGAAGATGGCAAGTGTGATTTTGCCGAAACGTCGTCAAGAAACCAGCATTGGTCTTTCCAAAGACCAAGCAGTGGAAACGCGGAAGAAAACCCGGAATCCAGTGACAACACATACTACTACCCGCGGAAACCTGAAAGAGAACATATATATATATATATATACAAACAAAATTACGGGTGTTCGGTCTGTGTGTGGAAATAAAAAAGTATTTGTTCAAAGGCTCAATATTTCGCCATTTATTTTATGGCCTCTTCAGGAGCTACCAAACAAAAATTAACATGGAAACACTTCGTCAGACATATAAAGGTTTGATGGTAAAAACCAACGTTAACAGGACATACACAAACTGTTTGTCATTTAGTCATGACAAACAGTTTGTGTATGTCCTGTTAACGGTGGTTTTTACCATCAAACCTTTATATGTCTGACGAAGTGTTTCCATGTTAATTTTTGTTTGGTAGCTCCTGAAGAGGCCATAAAATAAATGGCGAAATATTGAGCCTTTGAACAAATACTTTTTTATTTCCACACACAGCCGAACACCCGTAATTTTGTTTGTATTATTGAGTATGGTCGATATTTCAATATATATATATATAAAATATATTGAAAAAAATATAATATATTAAAATTATTTGCCAAATATACAAATGTAATGAAAAAATTAATATCTTCTTGGTAGTAGTGGCAATAATATGATGAGCAAAAGTAATAACAGTATGTCAACTGGTTGTCATTAAGAAATACATTGACAAATACAGAATGTAAAATCAATTATGTATGAATGAAACAGTAAACAAATATGCATATGACAGTCGATATTACTTATGCAGTTCATTTTTTCAATACATAAATATATATAGTCGGCATCAGTGTATAAAACTCAGGTTGTGCAAACACAAATGTGAAGGGTTCCCGTGCTCTATACGCAGGAATGGTTTCATTATTGGCATAATGTTGATAATGGCCAATTGCATCCACAAGCATACGTCTATAAAACCATTTCAATTCCAGCTGATAACTATGTATTAGTAGAACACCCAATTAATTATGTAATTACATTTTGAAAAAATCTTTCAGACTTTCTGTCAAATAAAACCAAAAGATGTTACATGTCAACATTTTCTTTTAAGAAATCTTTGTATTCTTAGCAAAAACCACAGTTTTGACTCCTAAGCAATTGTTTGTAACAATGGTACAATATTGGTAAACCGATCAAAATTTTGAAGAAAACTGGTATATTTATAAGAAACAAAGGCTCCATACAAGTATGTGTAGATAATTCAAGTCACCTGGATCCATTTTTATTATAACTGGTTTTGCTTCTTATTGCTATTTATGTTTCCCTCAATATCCTGAAATTTTGAAAAGCAATGGTAGTATTCAGGACTTTACACCTATCTTATTTCCAATGATAAAGTTTAAAGACTTGCTGTTTCTACAGAGGTATGAAAGAGACTAGAAATGCAAAACTTGATATTAATAAAAATAATTATTTTCTTAAAACAATTATTGCATTCATTTATAATTAATCATATATAACTAAATGTTCATTAAATTAAGTTAATGCACAATATTTTCTATTGAGAAAATAAACATTTATAGAACAAAGATAATTCTATTCCAAAATCACTACTTGACCCAACTCCTCTACTTTGAATAGTACTGCGAATAAAACTAAAGAAAACACTTCTTCATGACAAAACAAATAAGAGAATTTCATGTTCAGTACCTTTCAAAAGTAATGTTTACTGCTTCTGATTTAACGCATAAAGGATCACACCAATTTAAGCCACTTCTTTGTACATTTACAAAATAGTCATGCTTTTTACGTTATAGGATATTTCAACCTCAAGTCCTAGGATTTATACTTCGCCTTTTCAACGGCCGCCAAGTAGTAGACGACCCAACTCTTGCAAAGTACATGACAGGCTTGGTACTGGTGGTTATTGTAATTTTAAATGCATTTATACAACATCACGTCAACTTTGGCCAAATGAGCATTGGTATGCGCGTAAGAATAGCTGTTTCGACTCTAGTCTACAGGAAGGTGTGCACAATTAAGCATGCACCTATATGAAATATTTACATCATATGTTTGCAGATGCTGAGGTTAAGTAAGCAATCTCTGGGCGATACAGCAGCCGGTAAAGTGGTGAACCTTTTAGCAAATGACGTAAATCGTTTCGACTTTGCCGCAGTGGCGCTACATTACTTTTGGATAGCACCAATACAAGTTATAATAGTGTCATACTTCATGTGGACTATAGTAGAGATATCAGCTCTATCTGGTATCTTAAGTATGCTGGTATTAACATTACCTGTACAAAGTAAGTATTTCTGAAAAATAATAAAAAAAAGCTATTAAAATAAGATTTTTTTTTATCTAGAAAAGTTATATATTATATTTGGAAATATAACAAAAATTATTGATGTTAACATCATTGTAGTCATTCCTTGTTGATTAAGTAGCTGAGTAATGTTCTAAGGAGTTCATTACTCTAAATGATTTATTCAAATATTAGTATTTACCTTGAGTCATGTTGCTTAGTACGACTTTTGCAAGTCAAAGGTTAGATTTGGAATCTTTTGTTCTTTTGAACAAAATTATGTATGAAAATATTACCTATCCTAAGAATTACAGCTAGATCTTTCTCTTATTACATAAAGTAATTAATTGTTTGATTTTAACACTTACATAGTATTTTTAGTTGTTTTAAACTAAAAATACTAAGTAAGAGTTAAAATCAAACAATTCCTCTAATTTGATAATCATTTCAAATTTCTTTGATCTTTAATACCGCGCGATCATTTAAGTTCTAAATTAGAGCAGTTTGTGAAATTTAAATTAAGTTGGTATATAAGTACTAATTTACAATTTGAATTGTCAAAGTGACGTTTCAAAATGTTTGATTAGAACATAAGATTTTTCTTACTGAAAGTTATTTTAAAAACGCCGAACGACAAGAGAATTGTGAATGGACATATTCAGTACCGCACTGCATCAATGATTTTCAAAATGCCTTCCCTAATTTTCCTGCGGATTATCAAAAATAGTCCAAGAAATTTACACATGTGTGGCGAAATTTCGTAATGTTGGAACTGTAGGTAGGAAAGCTGGTAGTGGCGCGCCCAAAAAAAGGACTCCTGAGATTGTGGCAGATGTTGCAGAAAGAATGGAACAGTCTCCCAAAAAATCTCTTCGCAGATTAGCCCAAGAAATAAACCTTTCATATGGAACTTGTCAAAAAATTTTAAAAGAAAATTTAAATCTTTATCCCTATAAGATTAACGTCGTTCAAGAGCTATTCCCTCGAGATTTTCCTGTACGAATAGAATACTGTCAGTGGTTTTTGAATAATTTAAATAACAACAACACTTTGGATTCAACATTTTTTTTCTGACGAAGCACCTATCCGGCTATATAAACAAACAAAATATGCGTATTTGGTCTTCGGAGAATCCTCATGAGTTTATTCAATCGCCTCCATCCGCAGAAAATTGGTGTTTGGCTAGCGGTTTCTAGAAGGCGTATATTTGGACCTGTGTTTTTGAAGGAACGATAAATGCTGAGAGATATCGAAATAATTTACTTGAACCGTTTTTACAAAATCTTCATGATGACGAACTTTTACATGGGTATTTCCAACAGGACAATGCAACAGCTCACAAAACATGGGAAAGTATGGCTCAAATTCGCGAGTTTTATGATAATCGAGTCATTGAATTTCCGCCTCGCAGTCCGGACGACTTAACGATTCTTGATTATTTCATTTATCCGTATCTGAAAAACACAGTTTACAAAAATAACCCACAAAATCTTGAAGAACTACAAGAGGCAATTTCTAATGCATGTAACGCTATAACCGTTCAGATGTTGGCAAATGCTTTTGAAAATATGAAATATGAAACGGAGGGTTAACAGTTGCATTGCAACAGGGGGAGAAAGAACACTTTGAACACCTTTTGTAATTCACAATAAAACTAATTTATCTTGTAATGCTTTCATTTCCATTAAATTTAAATCGATTACACATAAGATTCACAAATGTCACAAAGTATAACATAACCGCAAATTTCAATTAATCAATAATTGACATTCTGGACAACCTAATAAAAAAAATCCCGCCTGCTATAATTTAGAATATAAATGATCGCGTGGTAGAACCCTGTTGTGCTTAAAACAACACGATTACAAACATTTTAAGACTTTTATTAGAACTTGAAGCCCAATCCTCATATTGGATACACCATTGTGTTAATTTTATACTTGAAGTTACGTCGTAATGCTATGCGTCTATTTCATTTATATATTAATTACTAGAGCCCACATAATTTACTTATCATACATATCATTTTTTTTTGTTCGTCTCAACTGCCTCATAAATGGAATAATGAGTATCGTTAGAAATATGTATGATATTTTACTGTATAACAGACATTCTTATGTCTTTATTGTTTTCTGACATTTGTTTTATGTGTTATAGACTTATTTAATTACCTATCTACAAAATCTCTTCTATTACGAGTAACACACTCCTATGACTCTGCTCGCGAAAGGAACTTTTGTAAATTAGTACAGTATAACGGCATAATTATTAATTATAAATTAATTTTAAAAATCACTGTCCAAAATAAAATCAATTTTTCGGGAAAAAAAATGTTGCCTCATTCATAAGCCATTTTTCGTTTTATTAGGTAACTAAGACCATTCACACTGTAAAAAAAAATTACCACGCTAACTAAGCAAGTATTTTTTTAAAAACAGTCATGTTTAGTGTGGTTTTCTAAAGAACATAACATCTCTATATTTACTTTAGGAAAAAAGATATTACTGTTTTACTGCAATAGGAACTAATTGTAAAATTATTTAAACAAGAGGAATTTGAATGGACATTTGTTAAATTAAAATGATAGGTATTATTAAGAACTGAAAAACACGTATAAAAAGCAAAGAATATGTTCAAATTACCTGCCACCAAGAAAGATCTTTTAACAGCAATAAATGTGAGTGTTGTTAGTAATCAATAACGGAGTTATTCAGGGTTATGTAACAAGTATTAGAATCATAAAATATTGAATTTTGTAACTCTGTAACTTCGAAAAACTGATCTAAAGTGTCGATTTTCACTATATTTATAAAAGTATAAAAAAACCATCGATTTTTTAATAAGATAATATATTTGGGGGTGAGTCATCTCCGCGGGGAAGGCAGATTTTGACCTTATGAGGAAAGACATTTTGAAGCGATTTCCTTCAAATGATAGTCAGTTACTGGGAGCACGTTTTAAAACTATTTTGTGTTATACAGAGTGTTCCAAAGTTGGTGGCTGTCTATAGTTACAGTTTTTCTAAATATTATTAAATTTTTGTAATCCACGTTAAATTCTTAGTGAAAAGGTTATAAGATAGTGTAGGTCTAAAACTTATGATTATTACCATTTTTCTAAAATTCAATCAATATTTTTAGAAGATTATATTTCTTGAAAACGATGTATTAAGTGGACACAATTTTTTGGAAGCGTTGTTCATAATAAAAGATCGTAATACAAACATATATTATTTTTTTGCAAATACTAATTGAGATTGCAAAAATCTGGATAAAAATTAGATAACATATTTTTGTCTATAAGTGATTTTTTACTGAGTTATTGTGGTTTTTTCAAATAATTTGCCAACTTTGTTTTTTTATTTGAAAATATGGTATAGTGAGCCATGATATTTGCCGCGAAATTGGCAATTGAATGGATGACATTTAATAAGTTGCTATTCAGTTGTCAAGCCTGATTTTATAATGACCTTTTCTAAAAATTAGCTTAAAGATACGATTTATGTATGCATTGTGGTAATGACAAAAAAAAGTAGATATACAAGGTGTCCACAAAAAAACGCCCCAGCTCGTAGCACCTTTATTTGAAATCTGATTGTAACAATCGACATACCAAATTAAACGACTTAAAAAGTACTATTAGAGAAATATCAAATTTTATTTTCAGCTACTCGGTTCGTCAAGGACCGATATTCAACTTTTTTATGTTAAATGGCAACCTGCTACTTTTTTCACAGAATTTGATAAAGATTTTTTTTCTGCATTCAATGATGTAGCACAATACATTTTTTTGTTTTATTTCAATTTGTTAAAAAATAAAAAACATTGTGTTTAAATGTACTATCACTTTCCAAAAATCATCTCACCCTTAAAGAGACCGGTACTGTAACCATGACAACCATAGTATAAAGTTCTGTCAACCATAATATGTCTAAAATTAAAAGGCTTTGATGGCACCTTACATTAAATAAGAACGTTCTCACATTCAAGGTATTTTCAATAAAACAACCATTTAATAATACAATGATTTTTTTCAATGAAATGAACTTATTTTAACAAAAAATTAATGGAAATGCTCAAACTGGGCACCGTCCCTTTCAAGGCACTGTCGACACCTGGGTATCACATTAACGTAGCATTCGTTAAAACTTCTCGAGACATGCGTCAATTATTCGATTTCGCAAAACTTTGACTGTATCAGGAGGTGTGGTATAAACAATATCTTGCAAATAGCCCATGAAGAAAATATCCATCGGGGTCAGATCACAAGAAGAACGAGCTGGCCACAAAATAGGTCCGTATGTTCCCATCCAACGATCTCCAAATTCTCTATTCAAAAACTCTCTATTGATTATGACGTTGTGTGGAGTAGCCCCTCTTGTTCAAAAACTAAATTATTTCTTTCATTTAAAGTTAAATTGTCAAAAACTTCTAGTAAGTCTTCACATAAAAATTGGTAATACTTTTGCTGGGTAAGATTTCCATCGATGAAAAACCTATTATTAGTTCATCTAATATACCACATCAAACATTAAGTAAAAATCTTCTTTGTGGGGCTTGTTCTACGGAAACATGTGGATTTTCTACATTCCAGTAGCGAAGATTGTTCGATTAATTTTTTTTTATCTGTAAATTGACATTCGTCGGATCATGGTATTTTTTTATATTTTTTATACAACGTGCTGGATCACCTTCTTCTAATGTGTGGATCTTACGCGGCACAAATGCTTTGTACTTATGTTTTTTCAAAACTGAACACACATTTACTCTGGAAACTTGTCGATTTGAAGCAATTTCTTATACAGATGTCCAATGATTCTCCTCAACACACAGTAAAACGTTTATCTCGAAATTTCCGATTTTGTGTTCTAGGTTTTTTAAAGCATCCATACCGTCTCAAATTGATTTCCAATCGAACAAACTGACGGCGATTCGGTACTCGCCTGTCCGGGAAGCCTTCTTCATAGATTCTACAACTTTGCGCACTGTTTTTGTGACACCCAAAGTAAATTTCAAGCATATCCACGAACTCGTTATTCATTATGAAATGATGACAACTGAAACAACTGAAATTGGTTTAACGACACTGTCATAAAATTCACATGGTGACAATAATGTGTAAGCACTCTATTACTAGTTTTTGCAATGTTTTTTTTATTTTTTAACAACTTGAAATAAAACAAGAAACGGTATTGTGCTACATCATTGAATTCAGAAAAAAAATATTTATCAAATTCTGTGAAAAAAGTAGCAGGCGGCCATTTAACATATAAAAGTTGATTATCGTTCCTTGATGAACCGAATAGCTAAAAATAAAATTCGATATTTCCCTAATAGTACTTTTTAAGTCGTTTAATTTGACATGTCGGTCGTTACAATCAGGCTTCAAATAAAGGTGCTACGAGCTGGGGCGTTATTTTGTGGACACCCGGTATCCTATTTAAATATCGAAATATAATTCAAAGAATATGTAGAATGTGGCACAATAAACAAATTATAAGACCAGACAAATTAATGACTTGATTTTAGTAGGTGTAGAAATAGTAACTGTTACGTGAATGGATGAGTAATTAGTGAAACAGAATAGGTAAAAAAGTGTTCAAATTCACCTTTAAAAGTTTTTCAACGTGCCTTCCGAAATAATAAATTAACATTAATAAGGCATTGAGTACTTATATCTCTAAATATTTGTCGAATATGTTCCCTCATAATAATAGTGATGGGCATAATAGTTCGAATCGATCAACTAGTTCACGCGATCTAAATTACATGGGAGAACTACTTCGTAGGAATAGTTCGCGAAGAACTACTTGTAAGTTACGTCTGTATTTTAAAACAGAAATCGTTCTTGAACCATAGAGTAGCAGTATAAATTATACATTGTAACAGAATATACTTCACCGCTTGAAATATTAATTGTAAATCCGTAAATTTGTAAGAAAACTGAATAGGTAGACTCAGAATTAGAATGGGGCAACTCATTTTAGTATTTCACAATAATATTTCTAAACTCACAACCGATAATCACCATATTATAGAGATTATAAGAAATTACATTATAGCACAAGAGAGTTTAAATGAGACGATACAACAAAGAGTAGTGCGGTTCTCAAAATGGTTCTTTATAATTACTAAATCTACAAGTTCCTTTTAATTCCCTTATAGTGTAAGATTTTTTATTTTTGTAAAGGATATATTGCAAAAATATTATTATTCGTTTATTCTCTAGAAAAGTATTAGGTGCTCACATTAATTACACGTATACGGCTTTATGGCAAGGAATATAATCTATATGTATAAAATCTGGAGAGTGTTCCTGTGAAGTTTGGTGTTGATAAAATTAAAAATATTATATTTTTTAATCATAATTTATCATTCACTTCTTCAGTTCATCCATTGACTTTATTTTTATTATTTATGTATCTTGTGCTAATATGAAATGTGTGTTTTGTTGAAATAATAAATTACTATCACTTTATCTTGATAATAATGTTTTTAGAAATGCACTGAACATCTATTTTATCCTACAAATGAGTGCTTCAGAAAATAGCATTGATACGAAATCAAATTTTATTTTATACACATATGTATCTGTCATATAAATATAAATTATTATTTATAAATTATATTTTTCATTTTAATAATATTTTCCATTCAATGTATATGAGAAAAGAATTTAAAAACTTGCGAACTAAATTTCTCTGACCGAAAGATGGTTTCAGTAGTCGCACACGCTTTACTGCTTTTTTTGAAAAATAGTTCGCCGAGAACTAGTTCGCTTGGAAATTGCGAACTAGTTCATTTAGTTCTATGAGAAGAGTCGTTCTTATTGAATCGGTCGTTCGCGAACTACCCATCTCTACCTCATAACCATAACTTCTTTTGTAGTTACAGGTATACTGTACTCTTTTACGGATCCCTATATAAATAATCCAATTTTGTGATGTCTGTAAACCCAGTATGCCAGTCAATAGGGCCTCCACGAGCTATCCACTTCGCTGAAAACATTTCATTAAAATATTCGGTGTCTGTAACATAGAATATGGGGATTCACCGTCTTGTTGTATCTACATCTCTTTGTAAATTCAGCGGAACATCTTCCAAAAATCACTAAACTGCATGGCGGGCCTATCATACAATCACCAAGAATGCCTCTCCATGCATTTATGCTCTATTTATGCTGATGATGTATTTATTAGTGAAGTAAGGGTTTTCATATGAACAGTAATGAAAATTCTTTTGCTAACAATTCCATTACTAATGAAATCAGGTTCATCCGCAAATAACACACTATCAAATGGATTTGCCCGGCAAACTTTTTAATTATTGCTCATTGGTAGAACACTCTCCTAGCTTTAAAATGATGCGTACGTAACTTATTATTTAAATGTTTTTAGTACGCATGACATTTATCCCTGGAACAATGGTTTGGCTAATATCCGAGTTCTTTCGTGGGTACTGAACTGTTGAATTTCTGTTGATGTCATAAGAATGCTTAATTGATTTTCATCATTAACAACATATTTAGGTTTTCTTGGTTTTGAATTCGCAATACTACCGGTAGTAACGAAAGCATCCATATTCTGTGAGGGTAGCGCTGCTGGTAAACTCTTTGGACTAATAAATAATATCTTTGTACCTTCACTACAAAAGGAACAGAATAGCTCAGTAATGGTCACTTTGAAAATAATAACGTCTTACATGATTTTGGTGCGAAATTTAGTAAGCAATTCAAAAGTGAACCGATATACAGGCTGTTCCATTTGAAAAATAAATCACTTTTAGACAAAAATATGTTATGTAACTTTAACCCAGCTTTCTGGAAATCCAATTACTAAGTGTAAAACAATAAAAAAGTTTGTGTTAGGACTTTTTATTATGAACAACGCTGCCAAAAATTATGTTCATCTAATACGTCGTTTTCGAGAAACATAATTTTATCAAAACATTGAATTTTTCAGAAAAATGGTAACAAGTCGAAAACCCTAAGTTTTAGACCTGTATTATCTTGTAACTTTTTCACTAAGAATTACGGGAATTACAAAAATGTATTAATATATAGGGTGCTCCATTTAAAAACTATAACTATGGTCAGCCACCAAGTAATGGAACACTATGTATAATACAAATTAAATTTAAAGAGTTTAATTCTTTGCCAATATATCACCGAAATAGCTAAATGCGAACACAAAAATACTATTTTTCTACCTATATATTCACAATACACTTACAAGTGAATATATAGTTATTAAAACAACCTTGAAGGTAAGAGTGTTAACCCTAGGTAACAAATCAAAAATCTGCATGCACCTAAGTATTTTGACATTTAAACATTCAATTTCCGAGGCTACGCGGAGATCTTTTGCCATGTGTTTCCTTTGACGATGGATAGATTGCTATTCTGGTCCACATATCCTCCTTCTTCATCCGGGCTTGGGACCGGGTAGCGGCAGCTATAGAGCTACTCAACCTACCCTACAACTGCTCCAAGCGGAATAAAAACAAGGAATGGGTTTTCTCCGGAAATTAAAAGCAGCGCACTAGTATTCGACAAGGCGATTCCCGAAGCCCAGCGTGAAAAACATGAATGGCTACAAAATGGATGTTATGCTGATGATGCGGTGTTAAAACCGCTGATACTGAAAACAACCTACAGAGACTTTTCCATCGATTTACACAAACGGCTGAAAGATTCAACAAAAGTGTGCGCAAAGAAGCCTGTAGGATGTAAATTAGAAATATGCGACAAAATCATCGAACAAGTGATGTCCTATATGTACTTAGAAGTATCAAGTGACCAAAACAACTACAGAAAAGAAAGACAAGACATCATGAAAGCAGTCTAAATATCTAAGAGATATCACATGAAAAAATAAATACCTCGCAACAAAAATCAAAGGAAAAACATATGAAACAATGGTAAGACCAATAATAACATATGTAGCTGTAAGCAGAACCAACACAAATAGAATTAAACAACTGATGCGAACAACACAAGGAAAATAAGGAAGTTAGGAACGAAGCTATTAGAAAGGAATGTGAATTCCGAGACGTCGTTAGATTCGTTAAGGGAAGGAGGAAAGCATGGAACGAGCACGTCCAGAGACCAGGTTGTTAAAAATAGCAAGAGACCAAAGACCAGGCGGAAACCAAGAAAAAAACATAACAGAAGAAGAAGGTGAAGCAGAGGAAGAAGAAGAAGAAGAGGAGGAGGAAAAATAAGCAGAAGAAACATTTATGTTTTGTAAAAGCTCAAGCAGTGACGCATTTGAGTGATTTAAATTGCAACACAAAACATTTTGCCAATCGAGCATATACTTTTGTAAATATGTACAACCCTGCTGTCAAAAATGTGTATTTAAAAAATAAACTATGGCGCTGGAGAGAATCTTAATATTTGAATATTATAAAATTTCTAAAATATTTTTCTAATTTGCAGTACTTATGGGAAAATTGTCTTCAAAATTTCGAGCAAAAGTCGCCGGTAGGACCGATATTAGAGTACGCTTAATGAATGAAATTATATCAGGAATTCAAGTTATTAAAATGTATGCATGGGAAAAACCATTCGAAAAATTAGTTGGCGTAGCACGCCGTAACGAAGTCAAAATGGTCAGAAACGCCAATTATGTACGTGCCGTTTTCATGAGTTCTATGGTATTCATTGAAAGAACTACTTTATATCTCACGTTAATAACGTTTGTACTAACAGGAAATGAATTAACATCAGATATTACGTTCACACTTAATCCTTATTTTAACCTGTTACAAATGGGCATGGCTATCTTCTTACCACTTGCAATACAAATGTCAGCAGAATGTATAGTTTCGATAAGACGTTTGTCTGAATTTTTACTACTAGAAGAAGTGAAAGATTCCAATATTCAAAAAACAAGTGACAAAAACATTGAAGTCATCAAAGTTAACGCGAAGTGGACGGAAGAATCGGGCAAATTGAAGGATATAAATTTTACCGTACCAGCTGGTAAACTATGTGCATTAATAGGACCAGTAGGTTCCGGAAAGAGTTCTGTTCTTCAATTACTTCTTGGAGAATTACCGACTGATTCAGGCAAAATTAATATAGGTGGAAATATTTCTTACGCCGCTCAAGAACCATGGCTCTTCGGTTCCTCTGTCAGAGGAAATATTTTATTTGGACAAGAGTATGACAAGCAAAAATATAATAAAGTAGTAAAAGTTTGTGCCCTAGAAAAAGATTTTAAACAATTTCCGTATGGCGATGCAACATTAGTTGGTGAAAGAGGAGTATCGCTAAGTGGCGGTCAAAGAGCTAGAATAAATCTAGCAAGAGCAGTATACCGAGAAGTTGATATCTACCTATTAGATGATCCACTGTCTGCCGTTGACACACACGTTGGAAAACATTTATTTCAAGAATGCATAATGAATTATTTAGGACCCAAAACTCGAATTCTCGTAACGCATCAATTGCAATATTTAAAACAAGCTGATCTAATCATTGTTTTCAGTAACGTACGTACTACTAATTTGATTGCAGACTTGCATAACTAATTATAGTTCAATATTTTAGGGTGAAATAGAAGCTCAAGGGACATTCGATGAGTTATCTGAAGCCAAAACGGATTTCACGAAAATGCTGATGGCTGCTGATGAAACAGCCGAAAAGCCCACAGACGTTAAAGTTAATCCAAAAGAGGCTATGAAAATCAGACAAGAATCCGTTATGGTACGTCTAATATATTATTTACTTTTTGTACTGACGTTAATATTTGTCTGCCAGAACCGTGTATAAAATAAATTTAAGTACTTATTTTATATCGACATCCAGTATAATCTTAACATTAAATAGGTGGCACACATATCAAGAATGTAAAAGGATTGGCTGTATATATATATATATATATATATATATATATATATATATATATTAATTTATTTTTTTCTGGAATTAGCGACCTTTATTCTTCAACTTAAACACAAATAAAAACCATTTTTTTTAAACGTTTCGACACTTTTTTAATGTCTTCTTCAGTATTTTACATATATCACAATACAACATGTTAAAAATTATTTATGAATATTAATTCATACATCTGCAAATTATATATATATGTATATATATATATATATATATATATAGTTGAAAAGGAATTCTTTCGTGGGTATGCAGTCAAAGGGCAAAATTAAAAAACGTACTCTTTTTAAATGCCAAGCTTTCGGTTTGTATTTAAACCTTCATCAGGGCTGTGAAGTAATTATAAAAATTCTTTTAATTTCTAGCAAATTGCAAAAACGAGACAGACTGTATATTATCATTAAAATACTTACAATTTAATTGAGGTTGTATGATAAAAGACAGCAACATCCTTTTAAACTATGTGTTAAAATACTGTGGTTATATAATAAAATCAAAAAACATCAACACAATAAACCTAACACAACAAATTTTGTATATATGACATCGCGACATTGAAAGACGTGTACCTCTGACCTATCAAGGTTGTGTGAAAGTCGTGTCCCGAGTCAAACACATACAATTCTCCCGCCCGCGTACAATTCACCCGTTTGAAACGACGCAAAGATGGAATTGTTAAAATATTAATTAAGTTTGTAATTTATAAGGTATGTATAAATATTGCTTAAATTTGCTAAGTCAGATTTCTTGTTCATTGTTTGGGTTTTTTTGGTAATATGATACATTTCTAAAAACATGCGTTTCTGATTATTAGGTTCTGTTTCTAAAATTTTAGTTTGTTCATACGTAATATTATGATTAGTGGAATGGCAATGTATTGCTAAAGCCGATGACTGTTTTTTGTTGATATTTTTGTTATCACTTTTATGGGAAATCAAACGGGAATGTAGGGTGCGCGATGTTTGACCCACATATACTTGATCACATTCCCCACATGGAATTTGATACACTACTCCAGATTTCTGTATTTCAGGCAATGGAGTTTTCGTTTTTGTAAAAAGAATATTAGTAGTTACTATGAATTTATTGGCTATATTAGCTGTTTTCTGGAATAGTTTTTTTAGTTTGGGAGTCAGTTCTTCGATATAAGGCAAGGTTCTGAAAGGTAGATCCGGTTTTACTAAAAGTTGGGGTTTGGTATGCGTAGATCTATATCCATTTACAGACAGTAATCTATTTATGAGTCTGGTTGGATAGCCATTGTCAGTCAAGATGTCTTTTAGTCGTTTAATATTTTTCTCATATAGAGACTGGTGACTAATTGCTGTTATGCGTCTTTTTAACTCTAGTATAAAATTCATTTTCATATTAATAGGGTGGTTTGATTTGTAATGTATGTACCGTCCCGAGTTGGTTGCTTTTCTATACCAATCTAGAATAATTATGTGATCGTTCCTTATTACTAATGTGTCTAAAAAAGGAACACTATTTTCTGTTTCAGTTTCTATTGTAAATTGGACGTAGTTGTTATATGAATTAAAGACATTTAAAATCTCTTGGCATTTGTCTTTGGGAACGGTACATATTATGTCGTCCACGTATTTTTTTAAAAAAGGAAGTGGGAAAGATAATTTAGAAATACATTCCTCTACTAGATCATCCATGACATATTGTGCTACTATAGGGGATATCGTTCCACCCATAGGACAACCAAAAACTTGCTTGTAGAATTGGTCTTCAAAAATGAAATAAGTTGTATTGAACACCAATTCTAATAATTCCAAGAATTTATTCTGCGGTATGTCTGTGTGTTGTTTTATTATATCCCATTTTTTCTGGATTGATTTCTGAACTAATTCAAAGGGTATATTCGTAAAAAGTGAAATGACATCTAGACTGACTATGACATAATCATTTGGTATAATTTTATTGTTCATGTAACTGGCAAGTTGAAAACTATCTTTAACGTAATACTGATTGTCTTTATCATAGGCTACTGAAAGTATACCAGCTAAAAATTTTGAAAGTTTGCTGTTAGGTGAATTGATTGAAGATATAATTGGCCTAAGCGATAGGGTAGGTTTATGAATTTTTGGCAGTCCATAATACCTAGGAGCTACCGAGTTGTATATAGTAAGGTGTTTTGCTATGTCTTCTTTTATGTATTTGTTATTTTTTAAGGAAGTTACAATTTTATTTATTTTTTGTTGGTATGTGGAAGTAGGATCTTGTTTAAGTTTCTGATAGTATGTAATGTCTTGTAAAATTTCTATCGATTTATTGATGTAATCACTTTTGTTCATAGCAACTGTGACACCTCCTTTGTCCGACTTTAATATATATAGATCTGGATTATTTTTTAAATAAGTTTTGCATTCAATCAACTGCTTACGTTCCGTCAAATCATTTTTGTCGTCTTTGTGACAATAGTTTGTAATAATATTGGTAGCTTGGGCTCTAATTTTATCTTGTTTCAACTACAATCACACAGTCACGAAAGAAAACCGTTACTATATATATATATATATATATATATATATATATATATATATATATATATATATATATTAATTTATTTTTTCCTGGAATTAGCGACCTTTATTCTTCAACTTAAACACAAATAAAAACCATTTTTTTTAAACGTTTCGACACTTTTTTAATGTCTTCTTCAGTATTTTACATATATCACAATACAACATGTTAAAAATTATTTATGAATATTAATTCATACATCTGCAAATTAAATTACATAAAATTAGAATTATACTAGTTCTCCCAAGTCTTCAAAACAAAAACTTACTAAAAATGTACACGCACTTCGTCAGAAAACATTTTTATTTTTTTCATGTTTTTTATTTCCCTTTGTTAACCGGAAATTTAAAATATTCGTACGCGTAACATCACAAATTTACAACATATCATATCGATGACCATCAATCTTAATAAAATACCTTAAAATAATACGATCTGTCCGAGAACACTTATCTACGAAAAAGCCCACGTGTTTTACCTTTTTTGCTAGTAAAGTTGTTTTCTTATCCTTATATCTTTTAAATTTGTCAAATAACAATGTTTCAAACATACAGGGTTTATTCATAAAGAAAATTATTTCCCAGCTGTTTATAGTATTGGAAAATAGATTCTTGACAAACTATCAATTTCGTTTCTGTCATTAACCGTCTCCTTCGTCCTTTTAATTTCAATCATCTCTAAGATGTTTCTGGCTTTTGTGTTGTTTTCTTTTTTAAGGATCTTGACTTTGGTGAAATTGAAGCTATGTTTCATTTTGTCCTTATGTTTTTTCAAGGAAGTGGGATTTTTAGCATATTTGTGTCCATTTATTCTGTCCTCAAGAAGCTGTTTCGTCTGACCAATGTATACTCCATTGCAGTCATTGACGGAATACTGTACACAACGTGCGACTGTTTGGTTATCGGCATGGGATCTTTAAGTTTGGTATATAATTACACAATAATTACAAACAGGTTGAAGGCGTTGCAATGGGGGCGCCCATATCCAGTGTGGTGGCTCAATTAGTGATGGAATATGTAGAGGAAAATGTACTAAGTAATTTAAATTTTGCCCCCACATTTTTTAAAAGATATGTGGACGATTGCGTTGCAGTAGTGCCAGAAAACAAAATAGACTATATTCTCACAAGTTTCAATTCTTCTCATCCAAAATTAAAATTCACATGTGAAATAGAGAAAAATAACTCCATAAACTTTTTAGACTTAACTGTAATTAAGCAAAAAAAACAAATACTTACAAAATGGTACAAAAAACCAACTTCATCGGACCGATATAGTAATTACAGGGACGCCCAACCAATGGGATACAAAAAAAACGTTGTGACAGCATTGGTTGATAGAGCAATTAGTCTAACCAGTCCTCTTTTTAGACCTCAAATATTGTCTAATGTCACAGCCATACTAGTACAAAACAACCCTCAAAGACCAACTCCACCAAAAACACAATACATCCCAGTACCATATATTAGGGGCTTATCGGAAAAAATTAACGACATTATAAAGCCACATAATTTTAAACTCGCGTACACAAACAGTAACAATTTAAGTCAATTATATACCAAACTTAAAGATCCCATCCCGATAACCAAACAGTCGCACGTTGTGTACAGTCTTCCGTGCAATGACTGCAATGGAGTATACATTGGTCAGACGAAACAGCTTCTTGAGGACAGAATAAATGGACACAAATATGCTAAAAATCCCACTTCCTTGAAAAAACATAAGGACAAAATGAAACATAGCTTCAATTTCACCAAAATCAAGATCCTTAAAAAAGAAAACAACACAAAAGCCAGAAACATCTTAGAGATGATTGAAATTAAAAGGACGAAGGAGACGGTTAATGACAGAAACGAAATTGATAGTTTGTCAAGAATCTATTTTCCAATACTATAAACAGCTAGGAAATAATTTTCTTTATGAATAAACCCTGTATGTTTGAAACATTGTTATTTGACAAATTTAAAAGATATAAGGATAAGAAAACAACTTTACTAGCAAAAAAATGAGGTGTGGCCACCACACGACTTTCTTATACGTATGAGCGTTTCAAACTATACAATTTTAAGAATTTTTTTATACAAAACTTATTCAAAATCCTATTCTAGGTACTTTCATTCGCTTAATAAATCGCTATAGAATGCATACTTTGCAAGATATTATCAAAAAAGTGCTCATCGCTAAGAGTAAAAGTGCTACTTCCGCTCCGAATTTTCAAATTTCATATATACAAAAAATATTGCAAATCCAGTTCTAAATACTTTTGTACTCTTGATAAATATATATAGAATGCATAACTTACGACATATTTGCAAAAAATCGCTATTCGATAAGAGTAAAAGTGGTACTTCCGGTGTGAATTTTGAAATTTTTTTTATACAAAAGATATTGAAAATTATGTTTTATATACTTTTATACCCGTAACGTACTTGTCTAAAAAGCATGACTTGCGAACTATTCGCAAAAAACTGATTTTCGATAAGAGTAAAAGACCTACTTCCGGTAGGAATTTCGAAAAACTTTTTAAATAAAATTATTCTCAATTTTAATTTTAAGTATATATGAATTCTTTATAAATTTGTTTAAACTTAGTAGTTGACGAAATATCGGTTTAGCGGTTTGGCCGCTATCGTGGTCACACACACACACACACACACACACACACAGACAGACACACAGACACACAGACACACAGACACACAGACACACAGACACACAGACACACAGACACACAGACACACAGACATTTTTTAAAAACCACTTTTTCGGTATCAGGGGACTTCAAAACGTGGACATCTGCAAAAATCTCGAGGTCGAAAATTTTCATCATCACAATACTTCCTTATACTACGTATAAGAAAGTAAAAGGTAAAACACGTGGGCTTTTTCGTAGATAAGTGTTCTCGGACAGATCGTATTATTTTAAGGTATTTTATTAAGATTGATGGTCATCGATATGATATGTTGTAAATTTGTGATGTTACGTGTACGAATATTTTAAATTTCCGGTTAACAAAGGGAAATAAAAAACATGAAAAAAATAAAAATGTTTTCTGACGAAGTGCGTGTACATTTTTAGTAAGTTTTTGTTTTGAAGACTTGGGAGAACTAGTATAATTCTAATTTTATGTAATTTAATTTGCAGATGTATGAATTAATATTCATAAATAATTTTTAACATGTTGTATTGTGATATATGTAAAATACTGAAGAAGACATTAAAAAAGTGTCGAAACGTTTAAAAAAAATGGTTTTTATTTGTGTTTAAGTTGAAGAATAAAGGTCGCTAATTCCAGGAAAAAATAAATTAATATTGTAAAAGCACGACCAAGAAAAGATATTATATTTTATATATATATATATATATATATACATTTATTTGGTTCTTTACCACAATATTCTATTTAGAGTTGTTTTCTTTCTTGGGTATGTGGTTTTTATTTGAATTAAAGGTAACACATTTTTCTTAACGTTTCGTTATATTTAATAACTTTTTCAAAAGACACATAACATATAACTGTAAAAAAACAATTACAAAAATATCAGATTCTTCATTACAAACATGACTTACAAAAACAATAAATAATATATTATATAATAATGTGTGGCAACGGTCAACTTACCATTAAAATTTCATTTCGTCAAATCTTATTAATTCTGAAAACATTTTGTTTTCAATTACGTTTTCTTTCCCCCTTTTTTTTTTCCTTCCGTTTTTTTTTTGTGTTTGTGTCATTTGCTTTTCTATTAATTATTAGTTTGAAAAATGAAGAATTATAAATACTATATACTCGAAGAATTGTTTTATTTTATGTACGTATAGTGTAAATATTCAATTATACTTTTGCCTACAAGCTTCACCTCGATATGTGTTTGCCAGATGTACCTGTTATTGCTTTTTATTTGTAAAATATATGTTTCTTTCTAAAGAAACATATATTTTACAAATAAAAAGCAATAACAGGTACATCTGGCAAACACATATCGAGGTGAAGCTTGTAGGCAAAAGTATAATTGAATATTTACACTATACGTACATAAAATAAAACAATTCTTCGAGTATATAGTATTTATAATTCTTCATTTTTCAAACTAATAATTAATAGAAAAGCAAATGACACAAACACAAAAAAAAAACGGAAGGAAAAAAAAAAGGGGGAAAGAAAACGTAATTGAAAACAAAATGTTTTCAGAATTAATAAGATTTGACGAAATGAAATTTTAATGGTAAGTTGACCGTTGCCACACATTATTATATAATATATTATTTATTGTTTTTGTAAGTCATGTTTGTAATGAAGAATCTGATATTTTTGTAATTGTTTTTTTACAGTTATATGTTATGTGTCTTTTGAAAAAGTTATTAAATATAACGAAACGTTAAGAAAAATGTGTTACCTTTAATTCAAATAAAAACCACATACCCAAGAAAGAAAACAACTCTAAATATATATATATATATATATAACACTTTATTGTCTTCATCAGAACAGTGTATATAACTCTTCAATTATTACTTACCACCAATAATAATATAAAAAAAAAGCCGCATTCCAAGAACAAAAAGAGAAAATATATATATACAGGGTGAGTCATTAGTAGCCGCCGGATTTCCTGAAATTAGCGGCTTATATGAAATTGAAAATGACTTGCTTTATGTTAATTAATGAACTTAGGGAAAAGTTAATTTAATATATTTATCGAAGATTAACAGTACTAAACATGTAAATTATGTTTCCTTCTGTATCATAGAGAGAATTAAGAAATTAATCTCTCACGCTTGCAAAGATCTCTTCGGTTTGTATAAATAGACAAATCGAAAAATTAGAGGGAACAGCTGATTTCATTATCTGATGAGCGATGGCGAAACTAACTGTTAGTCTTCGATAATGATATTAACTTTTCCCTATGTTCATTAATTAACATAAAGCAAGTAATTTTCAATTTCATATGAGCCGCCAATTTCAGGAAATCCGTGCGTATGTATATAGATATACGTATGTACGATGCATGTGTGGATATATATATACAGGGTGTAACAAAACCAGTGTAAAACATTTCAGGGGGTGATTCCTTAGCGAAAAAGAGATAGGGTCTTTCATATAAAAAAACTTCAATGGAGCATCCCTTGTTAAGATACAGCCCCATAAAGGGGGTACATAAAATTTGTTTTACAATTTTTCTCACAAACACTAAAAATGTAATTTATTTCCAATGTAACTTTTTGTCTGATTATTTGTTTACCATTTAAAAATTTTTTCCCAATAGCTTGTTTCATTCGAAACAAAAAATGTCTCTTGAATTTTTTGCCCAAAAGTAATCAGTTCGCAGCAAAAAATTATTTTACGAACAACTACAGAGATACATCGTCATAAAACGAAAATGTAAAACTAATTTATTTAGTAGGCCGCTGAAGTTGAATTAATACTTAATTGTGTGTCGTTGTTTTGTTCGTAATTTGTTAGTTTAATAATTCACTTGTTATTAAAATGGCATACACAAATGAGGAAATGGCTGATATGCATTACGTTTACGGTCTGTCGCAGGGGAATGGGTTAGAAGCTTCTAGAAGATATGCTGAAATGTATCCTCAACGGCAGCTTCCTTCGCATAGAATATTTGCCCGACTTCATCAACGATTTCGAGAATATGGTTCATTCGACAAAAGAACGCAGGATTGTGGTCACCATCGAGAAGTTAGAACAACACATCTTGAAGAAGCAGTACTTAATTTGGTTGAAGAACAACCTACTAGCAGTACTAGAATGATTGCTTTCGAGTTAAATGTTGATCATATGACGGTATTTCGAATTTTAAAGGAACAACTCTTATACCCTTACCATCTGCAACGAGTACAGGCACTGTTACAGCGAGATTTTCCGAACCGTCTTGAATTTTCCAATTGGATGCTGGAAATGATTAGAATAAATCCTGACTTTCTGAAGACGATCGAATTCACAGACGAATGTACTTTTTCTCGGGACAAGATAATTAATTTTCATAATAACCACATATGGGCTGATGAAAACCCTCACGCTATTGTACAAGCTAACCATCAAGAACACTTTTCTCTTAACGTGTGGCTCGGAGTTATTGGGGATTATTTAATTGGCCCTCATTTTCTACCTCCTCGATTAAATGGTGAGGCATACACTCAATTTTTAAGAGAAGTGCATCCAGTACTGCTGGAGGAAGTTCCTTTGGGCATCAGAAGGGATATGTTTTTTATGCATGATGGGGCTCCCGCCCATTTTAGTCAAGCAGCACGTCAGCATTTAACCCAAACATATCCAAATCATTGGATAGGTCGAGGAGGACCACAGAATTGACCCGCTCGATCCCCGGATCTCAATCCTCTCGATTTCTCTACTTGGGGCCATTTACAGACTTTGGTTTATCTTACTCCTGTTCGCGATGTAGAGGACTTAAGAAACCGCATCATCGATGCGTGCAGGGTAATTAGAGAGAATCCAGGAATATTTGAGCGAATACGTGGCTCAATGCGCCGACGTCTAGACGCATGTGTAATGACTGAAGGTGGACATATTGAACATTTACTATGATTTCTACATGTTTTATGTTTTGTTATTAATAAATTAGTTTTGTTTATTCATCTTTAATCATATGTATTTTGATGCAGGTAGTAACTACAAAATAACAATACTAATCCAGTTCGCATTTATGACGATGTATCTCTGTAATTGTTCGTAAAATAATTTGTTGCTGCGAACTGATTACTTTTGGGCAAAAAATTCAAGAGACATTTTTTGTTTCGAATGAAACGAGGTATTGGAAATAGATTTTTAAATGGTAAACAAATAATCAGACA
This sequence comes from Amphimallon solstitiale, assembly GCA_963170755.1. Lineage (NCBI taxonomy): Eukaryota > Metazoa > Arthropoda > Insecta > Coleoptera > Scarabaeidae > Amphimallon > Amphimallon solstitiale. The sequence continues at coordinate 50,370,680 of OY720679.1, forward strand.
AAAAGTTACATTTGAAATAAATTACATTTTTAGTGTTTGTGAGAAAAATTGTAAAACAAATTTTATGTACCCCCTTTATGGGGCTGTATCTTAACCAGGGATGCTCCATTGAAGTTTTTTTATATGAAAGACCCTATCTCTTTGTCGCTAAGGAATCAGCCCCTGAAATGTTTTACACTTACTTTGTTACACCCTGTATATATTGTAAATAAGATGTAATAATAATTGAGACTCATATAGTCTTTACGAAAACTAAAATAAATGCATTTTCATAGAGCGTGGATTCCGCAACTAGACAGGAAGCTAAAAGAACAGAGGAAGAAGTTATTATTCCAGGTAGGTCTGTAATGTGGGATTATATAGCAGCTGCTGGAAGTGTATTTGTAATAACAATTCTTGCAATAATAATTATAGTAAGCCAATGTCTTTCTAGTGGCACTGATTACTTTGTCAGTTGGTGGTAAGTCACAAAAATATGACTTATATTCAATGCTCTAATATGCTCTTTATATAGGACTGAACTAGAAGAAACTAGGAACTTAGGGTCTGCAGAAATCGCCACAAACTCTATGTATAACCTGTTTGCAAATGTAGAGAATAATGTAATTGAGGCAATGAAAAGTTGGTTTACATCTGGTTCAGATTCACTTGTACAAGGATATTATTACGTGAGAGCCAACATAGAAGACCTTATGTCTACTCACACTGCGATTTATATTTACACCGGTCTTATTATTGCACTTATAATATTGACGATATTTAGATCAATGCTATTCTTTAAATGTGCCAGTACCGCCTCTAAAAATATGCACGCTCAAATGTTTAACTGTTTGTTAAAAACACCAATGAGATTTTTCGATATAAACCCGAGCGGTAGGATATTAAATAGATTTTCTAAGGATACTGGTGCAATGGATGAAGCGTTGCCAAGAATTTTTAGCGAAGCATTACAAGTTAGTACAGCAACAATTTTTGGATGTACTATTCATATTACTAAATATATCTTATTTGTCAGATTATGTTGACGATAGTTGGATCAATGGTTTTAATTTGTATTAGTATCTATTGGATGGTGATACCGATTGTTATATTGTTGTTTATATTTTACTTTTTGCGAATCTGGTATATGGATACGGCGAAAAGCATAAAGCATGTTGAGGGAATAGGTAAATTTAAATGCATGTAATAAATTATGTACATTAATTTCAAGATTTTTGACAGCAAAAAGTCCAGTGTTCTCCTTGTTAAATTCAACACTAGGTGGAATATCAACCATTAGATCATCTAATTACCAAAATAATCTAATTACAGAATTTGATAAACATCAAGTATGTATATTTTTCAACGTGTTCAAATTTAATTTATTTATAATAATGTTCCTCGTAGAATGTACACACATCTGCTTGGATTCTATCTATTGCCTGTATGTCAGCTTTTGGACTCTGGCTCGATATTCTTTGCAGTTTGTTTGTTGCGGCAATAGTCTTCAGTTTTGTAATTCTTAGTGAAAATGCAGGTAAGTAGCATCGCCAATCAGAAATCTTATAAAATTCATTTACGTAATATTTCGTTTACATTAGATGATGGAATTAGCGCTGCTTTCGCGGGTCTAGCTATCTCCCAATCGTTGTCGTTGGCGGGTATGTTACAACATGGCATGAGACAAACCGCAGAGGTCGTCAACCAATTAACAAGCGTAGAACGTATTATGACATACACAAAACTAGATCAGGAAGGGCCTTTCGAGTCCCCACCAGGTACATGATAAGAATTTAATTATATTATAGAGAATAAAACTAACAAATAAAATTCCATAGATAAAAAACCAGCAGTGACGTGGCCAGAAAAAGGGCATGTGACTTTTCAAAATATGACTCTTCGATATGACGTTGAAGAAGATCCAGTTCTTAAAAATCTAAACATTGAAATTTTACCCGGAGATAAGGTATAGAATTCCTTACATTTAGTGGCGTTTTTTTATATTATTGCATAGCCATGATACAATACGCAGATGGCATTAAATATACCTATCTGAAGTGTTTTATAATTACTTACTAATATTTAGAAATCTGATCCTAGAATTATTTTAAGAAAAGAAAGGAGTTTATGTGAACATGACTTGCAAAATGCTTTATATTTGTGATACTCTGTGTTGAAAGTAGTGCGGATAATCGGTATCTCCTTAGTATATTTGAGACAGTTTTCTATTAATTTTTAACCTCAATAGATACGAACAGACTCCCCTACTCTTTCAAAAATTCCTAAATTTGATGATCTAGGCTTCCATAACTGTGTTTCTCCATGCCCATTCAAAGATTGTTGTTTTGTCAAGTACACCGTCGAACACGAAACACATTCAATTCATTATTACAACCAAGACATCTTGAAACAAGATTGTTAATTCAATCTTATTTGCAGAAACAGGGCACATTTAAATTATCTTTAGCCATCCCACATATTTAGAGACAATGCTCCTATAGTCCGTCTCAACCTTATTATGCAGTACAGGTCTTATGGGTATTGATTTCATGCTTGCCAAATCGTCTCATTGTATAATGTCGTTACAGTTCCGGTTCAATATCTGACATTTTTTGTAATCAAAACATAACCTATACGACTGTTTGTCATTCAATTGATGCATACTGCATACAAAAAATTAATAGTAATTTGAAACACTAAAAGGGGAGAATATATGGGAAGATGGATTAGTTAAAATATTTGTAATAATATAATCCTTTGGGATTGTTATGTAAAAAATTATTTAAAATCTAACTGAATATAGTAAGCCAGAGTAAATGAATTAATATTTCAAAGAAACACTTAAGGTATACAATTTTCTTCGTTACTGAATATTGACATCTTAATCAACTATCCATTATAAATTCAGACCAAGACAAAGTTAATCACAAGTTTATTTTTCATAAAAAACTTTTCTATTTATAAAAACAACTTAAATAATACATATTTATGAAAAGAATAACAATAACCACACACAACATGTACTTTTATTTTTTAATATGTTACATGACTTATATAGTCTTATTGAATATTAATATGTTAACCTATATTGCGTTATACACATTTAAAGACACAAATTCCTCACAAATTCATTTTGCAAAAACATATTTTCCCATTTATAAGAACAAGTTAATAATACATGAGTAGGTACATATATTGTTTTATTTTTCTTCATCACTTAAATAATCTTGATCTGATGATGAATGTGTGACGTTAATTATAAACTCTTCAACGTCGTCTTGCAAGTTGGCAAGGTGACCAATGTAATTCCGCCAGTTGTTCACTGTTACATTCTGATAACCCTTCACAATTAATTGTCCAATATCTCTTTGTTTGAATGTCGTATTGTGCATTTCAACGTAGTGCTTAACTTGTGCCCACACCATTTCAATTGGGTTTAATTCACAATGATAAGGTGAAAGCCGAAGACCATAATGCCCTTTATTCTCTGCAAATTCATCAATTTTGTTTCTCTCATACTGAGACCTAACCTCTGACCACAAGCCAGTAAATCTCTTTTTAACATGTCATTATCAAGTGGAATATTCTTCTCCGTGTTACTGCTGGAAACTTTTCTAATTTTCTCGTGTGATATGAGGCATTATCGAGACCAACAACCGAGTTCTCTAGTATATTTGGAAGCAATTTATTCTTGAACCAATCTCCATATGTATCTGCATCCATTTCGCTATGAACATCAGCAGTATTTTTCTTACAAAGAAATGTACATTCAGCACCAATAGCAAAACCTTGCTCGCCTCCAGCATGAATTCATGGAATTCGAGGCCCAAGACCATCTGGTGATTTTAAACCAGTGCTGAGTCCTTACGTAAAAGCTTGTCGACTGCTTTGAACAGTAACGTCAGTCCACTTTTTATTTACCGAGTGTCCTGCATTCACTCATGATTCATCAGTATATATTATAGTTCAACCTAAAAATAAAACAATCACAATCAAACACAAGCAAATAATAAATTGCGTAATGAACATAAAAGTATAACAAATTAAATGATAAACTATACCTTCGTCTCTGAATTTTCTGATGTCTCGTAAGTATTTATGTCTCCACCTAATGATGTCATCTCTTTCAATAAGAATACTCTATCGTCGCACTTTTTAAAATTCAAAACTCATATCATGTAGCAATCTGTAAAAAGTATATGTATATGTATACCGTGTGGCCGCCGTTCATAGCGCGATGCATGTATTAGTAACTACTGGTCGACTATAAATGGGCGTGCCAACTTGAATTGCCACACCGACAGCGGGCGTATAAGTTATACGTATAAATGTATTCGTAGGCAAATCAAGTGAAGAGCAGTGTAATAGGTAATGCGTTCCCGTTGTAAGTAATTATTTGTAGTTGTTTGAAGCATCAGATAATCACTGATAATATGTCAGTGAAGTAACTCATCACAGCTTCATAAACAACATAAAAGAGCAAAAATAAATAATAAATAACTCCTAGACTTTAAAATAAAAAAAACTTCTTAACTAAAATAATATTTTTCAACAAATATTATAATCTAAAAACTCAACTATAATAAAATACTGAAACATAAAATATTTACTTCTTAAAACAGAATTGTAATTCAACATTGCAATTAACCTGTAATTAGCTAAAAAAATGTTATTCTTAAGCAATAATAAAACTCGAACTGACGCCCATATGTGGAAGCGACGGCGAATGCGACTGCCCGACTACACCGTATAAATGTCGATTTTTTGGACAAATGCGAGTGCATCATAGGCATATGCGAAATACTAGCTCTGTTGTAATCCAGTATAACACTGCGTCTACTTGTTTACCGTTCTAATACACAGGCATCTCTATCTGTTTCGCTTACTCTACAGGTATCGCGATAATGCAGACGCACGCGGTCTTATGGTATAGGTTACCATGTTAATCAGAATTATAGATCTAGGTATGCATACTTACTTTTAAATGCTTGAAAAAGATAATATGCTTGCTAAAAAGAACGATTTAACAGAAATTATATATAGACAAATTAAAGACAATATAAAAGTTTACACACTACGACAAAAACTGACAATTGACAGCAACGATTACTTATATACCAATCATATACTTTGCATAATAGAACTTGCAACAAGGCAACCGGATATAAAGATGTCGTTATTAAGAGACTACTAAAGATAATAAGAGATGCAATATCCCTATTAAACCTGTACTGCATAATAGGGTTGAGACGGACTATAGTTATGGAATTTCGTGATTCGTATAAAAAGAACTATTATGCAAATTTCTGATATGTACCTATTTCTAAAAAAAAATGATGTTAACTGTATTAATTGAAAGCTGTCGTAAAGGCCATCTAATAACCACATACACTAATAAATAAATCAAAATTATGAAATTAATATGTCTTTTGAATGTATCACTTTTTTCGAAAATAAATTTAGACCACGATAGCGCACATGCTGCTAGTGCAAAAAAACCTGTATAAAGTTAACCCCTCTTTTTTCGAACATCTAACGGTTGTTTCAGGTTGTACAGGTTTGTTCTAAATTGTTCCATAGTATTTCAAAAAAATCAAAACTCGCCAAAATAATTGAAAAAAAAACACTTTTTCTCCCAGCCCTTTTTTAGCAAAAATTAAAATTCTGAATCTTGTTTCATGTTGTTCTAGTTGTTCTAAACATTGTCCCAAATAATCTTGAAAAAATCAAAATTCATCGAGATTATCGCAAAAATGTGTTCTTGAAATTTAAAATTCTGAAGATTGTTCCAAGTTATTCTAGGGTTTATATGAGCCAAATTTGGTAAATGCCTTTTTTTTGTTTGAAATACTTTAAAGCAATTTAGAACGAACCTAAATAACAGTCAATGTTTCGATTTTTATTAAAAGGGAGGCTAAGAAAAACTTGTATCTGTCGATTATATCGCCCAATTTTGAATTTCTTTTTTCGAGATTCTTTGGAACAATATTTAGAACAACTAGAAGAAGCTGAAACAATGTTCGGAATTTCAATTTTGGAAAAATGACGGGCTGAGTGAGTTTTTCCAATTACCTTTGCCAATTTTGATTTTTTTTTAAATACTTTCCAACAATTTATAGAAAACATACATTAACATGCATTAATGAAGCATATGATATATGTGTGGTTGTTATTAAATACTATCGATCTGTGGTTTCATATAGCCTGTGCATACTCAATTTTATAATAAAAATTATAATTTTAGGAACAATTTATTCACACTACATTAAATACATGAAAGTAATCAGAAAAACATTCTACACCAAGAAACTGTTATTGATTCTACTGATAACCACTCCTGCAGGAATAATCCCATATTCCTTGTTCACCGTATGCATCCGAAGAAAATACGTGTGCACAATAAATTCTTTGTGTCGCACACAATTGTCCCATTCCATCAGAAAAGAATCACCAGTTATGCAACAGATATTTCACCAGCTTTTTAGAGTACTTCACTAGATGCAGAACGGTTAAACTGATATCCTGTCTTCATTTTTAAAATAAATAAGGTCTAACGGGACCAAGTCAAGGTTACAAAGTGGAAGCCGTAAGTCTGGATTATGTACCCGATAATTGTTGTGCAATAATAAGTTGTCTTTGCGAATAAGATTATGGCAGTATTTCTATAGACCAATTCTCAAATTTGGCTGAATGGACCAGGGCTGTTCACAGAGCCCTGGTCTTCTGGATCATTTCAGTACACACTCAATAAATAAGACGAATCAGAAAATTATTATCAGTTTTTCTAAGAAACCAACTACACTGATTTCTGCGTAATTGGCGGGATTTCTATAATGAAACCAAATCTCATCTACAAAAATAACTCGAAAGAAAGTTAACCTAACCAAATTTGCTTGATATATTTCGTTTCTGAATCATTTTGCACAAGGAGTGCTAATCTGAAAATCCACAGTGTAGACACCTTATTCGTACCGAAATCGTCGTGTAAAATTTTCAGATCAGTTCATTTGGATATACGATCTTCATTGGCATTAAAAAAAGGCCTTTTTAATGTCGATAATACATTACCAAATTTTCTTTAGTCCGAACACCAGCCGCTCTTTGTAGAGCAACTTCCATGAAAAAAGTTTAAACCAAATTAAGCACCAAGTGCATCAAGCATTATGATTTTTGTTAGGGGTGCTATAAACTTCTTTTTTAAGGAATTTTACGAAACTGCAATATTTCACTTTAATTTAAATAAGTGTTATTAACAAATAAAAGTTCTCAAATGTCTATAAACTGTCCAGTATAATACAGAATTCAGCATATGTACCTCTAAATGTCAAATATTTAAAAAATATTTTCACATCGGAACTTTTTTGTTTCATGGTTTCATATACGCTAGTTCATTGTCAATATGTTATTTTAGATCGGTATAGTTGGTCGCACCGGTGCAGGCAAATCATCTTTAATATCAGCTTTATTCAGACTCGCTCCATTGGAAGGTGCAATAACCATAGATGACTTGGATACTCAAAGAATCGGCTTGCATGATGTTAGATCAAAAATATCAATAATTCCTCAAGAACCAGTTTTGTTTTCCGCTCCAATGCGATACAATTTAGATCCTTTCAATGAATTCAACGATCAAGAATTGTGGGCTGCATTAGCTGAAGTTGAATTAAGGGAGGCCGTTCCCTCTTTGGAATACAAAATTGCAGAAAGTGGTGGTAACTTCAGTGTTGGTCAGAGACAACTCATATGTTTAGCCAGAGCTATTGTTAGAAATAATAAAATATTAGTTCTTGACGAAGCAACAGCTAATGTTGATCCAAGGTAATGTAACTTAACGTAATGTGACTCATTTAATATACATATTTAATTTATATATGCATTGTAGAACTGATGGTTTGATACAAGCAACAATAAGAAGGAAATTCAAAGATTGCACTGTTTTAACAATAGCCCATCGTTTGAATACAATTATGGATTCAGATAAAGTGTTAGTAATGGACTCAGGACAAGTGGCTGAATATGATCATCCACACGTGCTTCTTCAAAACCCTGAAGGAGACTTTACCAAACTGGTGATGCAAACTGGGCCCGCAATGACAGCCTCTCTCCGAGAAATAGCAAGAAACGCATATGAACAGAAGTTTGGAAAAAAGACAATATAAATACTCAAATAATAACTAAATTTTAAAATGTTTTTTAATTTAATATAATTTCTATTTATTGTTAGACAATTTACAGGTTTTTATTTGATTTTTTATGTATATATGATCCTGGTTCTGTTTATATTTGATGTTTTTAATATACACTTTACATTTTTCAAACTTCCGTAGTTTATACTGACATGCACTTTGTCATGAAGAGCTGAAGAGGTTTGTGCAATGCGATCAAAATTGGTTGTAATGATCATATTTATTTTCTGCGGATTTGACCTCAATATCTATGGGAAGTTAGCATATTAGAAAATTTGCTGCCAATTCAAACTTATCACAGTCGTCCGCTTCTTTAAAAAAAAAATATTTGTTTTTCATAGATCATCGTTTTCATTATTATATAAACTTTGTAGTCTTTTTCGTACTCGCCCTCATTAAAGTCACTATTCGCGTAAGCATCATTCGACCAACAACAACTGCTTCCCGGTAGCCTCGACTGTAAAAATTGCAAAAACCACAAGTTCATTGGAGCATTTTAAAAAAATCGATGTTAATAATAACACAATTTAGTTTATAAAAAACTACTTCTATATATTTTGCCCTATTAAATGTTATGGAAATAGGAGTAATTGCTAAATATTCTTCCAACCTATAATGCCTTTGTAGTCAGAGTGGTGACAATAGGTTTGTTCCAACATACGTTTGAATGGATCCGTGATTGTACGGAGCAAGCGCAGTGAATAATCACTGTTCCAACAACGCGAACTGACAAATCCGGGATCAATTGCAATCTGTTCCAACATAACATGATCTAGTTTGGAGACTGTCAAAACATAGTCCGAGCGGTTTGCTGATCTTTTACAAACCGAAAGTTATGGATACTTAGCGCATGCGCACCAATGCCAATTGTACTACGATATCTCTAACCCTAACCTAAGTTATTGTATTGGTAAAATAATTTATTACTTTAGGTATCTACTGCATTATTTGAATGTTTTGAATGAACGATATACATGAGTGACAGTGACATTGGTTTCGACACAATGATTCTTCTTTATTTTCTCAATTTCTCTACGTATGTAATACTAATTTAATGCTAGTTTACTTGAATTAATACTAATAATCGTTTATGTAACCATACGATTCATCAAATACTTGTCAATCACTGAACAAGTACCATCTACCCACAAATATGATAACTAAAAGGCTAAAATAGTGTTCCAACACACTTTAATTCCAGATTGGTCGGATACTGGTTTCTGATAAAACATGCGCAATTGCAACAGTCATAGATCGATCCAAGACTGATCAGTGATTTCTTTGTTGGAACAAAGCTAACATAAAATTATTTCTGATAAGTTGACGCAAATTGTACCTACATAATGGCGTCTTGTGTCAAAATAGTTATTTATGTAACAAGTCAGTAAAGTGATACTTTACCGAACGAGTCTGGTTTACGAGCCAAGCGAGTGAAGCGAGCGCGGCGAGTAACAGACGAGTTCGGTAAAGGTACTTTACTGACGTGGTGCATACAAAATTTTATCGCCAACCGTTAAAATTGTTAATTTAAGAAATAAAGATATAATAACTTTTGACAGTTTATGACAGTGACAAACGATTTATTTTTAAAAGTCATCAGTCATGCTACGCTGACAGATATTAGCGGCAGGTAAAGTACTTTATTGTACAGTACGATAAAGTGTTTCTTTACCTCCGCAAAACGCTATGGTAACGCATCACTTTACTGACGGTTGGCGATAAATGTATTTTACAGGTACATTCTTATCTTTATTTATCACATTTTTTAAGTAGATGCATATCCATTTAACACGCCAAGGGTATTATAACTAGGCCGCGGACACGAGCGAGCCATGACTCATCGCCCATGGGCGCACTATTGCGATGTTGTATTTTTAAGGAGGTTTTAATTTTATTTCATAATTGGATAACAAGTAGCTGGTAATTTATAAAATACAAAATACATTATTATTTGTTCATTTGCTCTTCTCTAAGATTTGTTCTCTTTGAATTAACTCTCTCTCCTTGTAGATAGAAAACGTCCTTTCTACATCGCAACTGGTTATATTTGCGTAATGGAAAAATTCTTTTATTTCAGCGTATTTAGCATACACAACTAGCTGTCCATCAATCTCTTCGAGCTTGAATCGCCTTTTCGCGTCCGCTTACAGTTTTAAAACAGTTCCCTGTAAAACGCCAAAAAAAAATCAATTTTGATTTTCTAAACTTTTGGCACACCTTGTATAGACGTATATTTTTGTCCACAAACTACTGTCACGGTGACAGGTGGAACGACAATTTAAAGCATCTTAACGTGAGTCTGACTTTTCGTTGTTGAAGTTTGAAATTTAGATGCTATTCATCGTAATACTAAGACTTGACACTAAAAGATTCATAGTGTTATTAGTTTTACACAATGAAAGGACTACATCATTATTAAAAAAGTAATATCAGATTTCTTTTAGTTTTGCATAATTTGACCTGTCATTTATCATGGCCCACAAACGTCATCTGGGCTATAATATTTAATAATAGTCATACATCTTTTGACATCCTTCTGAGCTTCGTTATAAAGCAAATTTGTGAACGATGCATGCCCATTACACAGAAGAATCAAGTTGTAAATAAAATGTTGGTATAGAATAGTATGACTTATTAATTTTATTTATAATAGTGAATTTATAACTGGCTTCCATAATAATAAATAAGAGCCACCAGCCTGGGACACGATCATCATGAACCATCATCAGAATGTTTGATTAACAATTTGATTTAATGGTGTATTTTCAAACATATCCCATTAAATGATTGAACGCTGCGCATACTTCAAACTTTCTACTGACAATCAAATTATTTAGTAGTAGTTGTTGTTGAATTAGGCTGCAATATTTACTTTAATAAATTGAATAGTTAGAAAACAAAACAATTGTCATTACATTGAAATTTGATTCGTCTGTCACCTAGTAATAATAATATAAATCATATTTTAAGGTAATTGTCTAATATATAGGCAAAACTAAAATGGATCTGATAACACTTTTCTCATTAATATTTTAAAGTTTATTTTACTTTCTTCTCTCTTGCAGATGTCTACGTTTTGAAGTCCCCTGACACCAAAAAAGTGGTTTTTAAAATCTCTCTCTCTCTCTCTCTGTCTGTCTGTCTGTCTGTCTGTCTGTCTGTCTGTCTGTCTGTCTGTCTGTGTGTGTGTGTGTGTCACCACGGTAGCGGTCAAACCGCTGTAGATATCAATTCCAAATTTTATATTTACGTGTATAATCTGCCTCTTGAGATCTGATTAGTTTTTCAATAAAATCGGTTGACCGGAAGTAGTACTTTACTTCAGTGAAAAAATCGAATTTTGCAAATATTTCGTCAACTACTAAGTTTAAACAAATTTATAAAGAATTCATATGTACTTAAAATTAAAATTGAGAAGCATTTTATTTAAAAAGTTTTTCGAAATTACTACCTTAAGTAGGTCTTTTACTCTTATCAAAAATCAGTTTTTTGCCAATATTTTGCAAGTCATGCTTTTTAGACAGGTACGCTACGAATATAAAAGTATTTAGAACTTAATTTTCAATATCTTTTGTATAAAAAAAAATTCAAAATTCGGACTGGAAGTATCACTTTTACTCTTACCGAATAACGATTTCTTGCAAATATGTCGTAAATTATGCATTCTATATATATTTATTAAGAGTACAAAAGTATTTAGAATTGGATTTGCAATATTTTTTGTATACATGAAATTTCAAAATTCGGACCGGAAGTAGCACTTTTATTCTTAGCGAGTACCACTTTTCTTCGAATATCTTCCAAAGTATGCATTCTATAGCGATTTATTAAGAGAATGAAAGTACTTAGAATAGGATTTGAATAAGTTTTGTATAAAAAAATTCTTAAAATTGTGTAGTTTGAAAGGCTCATACGTATAAGAAAGTCGTGTGGTGGCCACACCTCATTTTTAAAATAGCGAGACGAATTTCTGAACAGACCACTTTGACAGTGAAATCTCATTGGTTGAAAGCAAGGCCAAATGACACCGTATCAATCTTGCTCACATTCTGTCAACTGACATTGTTTATTGTTAAGCCTTGTTGTTGTTTCTATTATTTCCCCGTTATTTCATTATATACTTTACCAATTCTATTCAGAGCTCGACAGTAATAGTTATCAGATATACTCGTAAGTTTGTTTTCAAGATTTTCGTGCATGTAGTTTGGGACAGGGGTATGTTCAGAAATTCGTCTCGCTATTTAAAAATAGACTATAGTCATTTCGCTGTATAAAATTTGTAATTTCATATCTTTTTGTGTCAAGGTCTACAGTAAATATCGATGAAGCTTAAAACCATGACCAATGAAATATCAGACAGATGTCAGGGTGTTTAACCTTTTTTTCTTAAATAATTGTCATCATGAAAGCAGTTCAGATTTCATCACGAACTGAAATCGATTGATCGTTTTGACGTTTTATAACCTGCAATTAAATTTTTGTGAAATTGCCAACATTAATCAAAAGTCAGATGGATTTTTTCTGACAATTCTGACGTTTCCTGTAAGATTTAAGCCACCTAACGTGAATGTTGAGTTGCCCAACATTTCGCGTATGCTCTAGTTAAATATATCGGTGTTAAAATGATAATAGATGGGTAAAGATGGCGACATAGATGTGCACTATTTTTTTTATTTTCGCTGCACCCTTTAACTGTTACTTAATTTTATTTTAATAATATACTATGTTCACCAATTATGATCAGCATCTGGGGCGTAATGCTTAAATTATTTTTTCTAAGGAAGGGATGCTTTTGTGTAATAAAGTAGATCGCGATCTTAAAGTAACTGATAATTAGTGAATTACCATGTATGATAAATTTTTAAATCGCATTGTCTTTATATGTAGTAGTGGATCCATTTTTAAAATAGCAGTTACATTACCCTTTAAATCGTTAAATTAAAGGTGATATGTATGCATGATGTATTTGTTTCTTTGAATTACAATTAACGTAGCGCTTCCGGGACAATAGTCAATAGAAATAAATTTATATGACGTTGTTTGCAAATAATCAAGAGCATCAGTGCTCCATAATGTTTGTCATAAAATGTCGATATAAGTCATCAAATGCTGACTAATCAATTTACTCTTTCCCCCTTTTTTTATATTTAGGACACATTAATTTAATAGAATACTTGCTCTTTTTGTTATTATAGTGGTCCATGAAACTCTTCGAGTTTGAATTGCCTCTTCGCGTCCACTTTTTCGCTGTAAGTTTCTCTGTAAATGTGCCTGTTTGGAACGTGACCACTGCCAGTCGCAGAAGCACTTGAATTTTAACGGTTATAAATTTTCTTTTAATTAGTTTATGAATGAAGATGCAAATGAAATAAAATCTCTCTAGAAATTAATTATACATTATTGTGGCATCTATAATTATAGACAAATGGATTTATTAATTAAAAAATTTCCCATAAAATGTTTAACATTTCTATAGAAGTTACTGAAAGCTGATTACTTGGAACATTTCGTTGACATTTAGGTTTGATATAATGCGTGAGCACCTAGTCTAAGTTGAATGTAAGTAGGCCGAAAAGGTAAACCTAAGATGGTTGTATGATCAAGATTTATTGTATCATATATAAATTTCTTTGTTTTTTAAATTTGGTAGTACTCTAACTCTATTTGTCTCAAGTTTCATGATAAAAGTTGCCCCTACGTTAAATTTTCTTGCAAACTGTCAACAGTTTGATCTATTGCGAGAATGAATTGTCAAATTGAATGTCATTGTAGACATAGCGTGCCTTCAATTAATTTTTTTTAGAATAACCTAAAATTTCAATATTAATTTGAGAACACTGTGGAACTTTTCAATAAATTGACTTAACTATGACAGTAGTGAAAATGAAAAACATTACTGTAGCACAGTGTTCCCAAATTAATATTGATATCATAAGCTACTCTAAATGTAAATTAAAGACGCAGTATATGTATTTGTATGTAGAAAGATGACAGAGATGTGTCCAAGCCATTAAAGATACGATAAATGACCGATACAATAGTAATAATAATAATAATTGATAATGCAATAAAATGTAAATATTAACGGTTATAATATTTCTTTCAGTGGACGTCAAATGTTATGAATCACGCCTTTGCTTTAATTTTTATAACTACGATATTGGAAACTGTACCTGAATGACCGACAATGTAGAGTAATTACAACCGCAGTTCAGTTTGTTCTTGTTTATGAATGAAGACGCATATTAAACAAAATGTCTCTTAGAAATAAATTAAATATTATTGTGACAAATGAATTTATTTATTAAGACTTTGCCCACAAACCGAGCAACATTTCTATATAATTTAATTGTGTGCATCTAGCCCAAGGTGAACATAGACAGACCAAAAAAAAAAACCAAGACGGTTCGGCAATTAAATGTTGTGTCATGTTATTCGTTCTATAAAATTGATAGTACTATGCTTCGCTTTGTATCAAGTTTACGATAAAAATAGTGTATACCTCAAATTTTTTGACAGACTGTCATCGTGACACTTATACGGCAATGAAAAGTCAGACTCTTGACGTCAAGATGTTTAACCAAATTGTCGTTCCACCTGTCATCGTGACAATAGTTCGTTGAGTGTATTCATTCACACATAAACTTGTGAGAACGAAATGTCAGACTGGCAGTGTTTAACCAAATTGTCTTTCCAATTGTCGAATGAAATTAACAACATAACATGATAAACTTTAATAAACATGTTTTAAACTTACAGGTCATTGAGAGAATTAATTAATTTTCATATTACGCTTTAATAGTATACTTTGTAAAACCCAATCGAAAATCTTGCTGGCTCCTAATACCATTTAACCGAAAATGTACTTCTGATTAGTTGGTGCCTACCCGCAGGCGCATACTTTAAATGCTTGGTTTTATAACTGAAAATTGGTAAACGAAATTACGTAAATGCTTATGCGAATTTTATTTGATGTATTTATTTTATATCGAAGTGCTACGGACACATCTGATCTGACAAATAAAGACTACATCTTGAACACTGATATATTTCCAACATTCTGTTAACATTTAGGTTTCGTATAATTCGTGTGCATCTAACGTAATTTGGCAGGCCCAAAAGCAAAACTCAGATGATTCTTGATTTAGTCTTGCTTCCGTACTTCTTTCGCGAGAAGTGACGACATTTCGATGACATATATAATGAATAGAGTGTCATTGTATTTATTAATATATCTTAATAAAGGATAGCAAAATCGTTATATTTATTACTGTACTTACGTGCGACAATACACTTTAAGTTTTTATTTTATAATATCCGTCGGCATTTTGTTCATATATTAATATAGAAAAGAAATAGTAACGATTGATAATCATAACACTAATACGTATCTGAAAGGTACCACGTTTCAATTAAAAATACACTTCTTCTTCGTAATATCAGATTTGGCACGTGGACAGTGCACTCAATCGTCGCGGAAAAGTCCACTCTTTTGGTTTCCAACCCTCTTTCCGCACTCTAAACCTCGACGGCCTGAAATTTCTTCGTCAATGTGAAACTTTTACAATTCTTTCGCGCGTGCCTGTCATACCTGACATTTTTACGATTTTGATCGGTTGTCCTGGGAATCGGTCATGACGTAAGCCATTTTTCTGTTAAAACACCGAATGCACGCTCCTCTTCAACGGGCGATATCTCTGCACACGCTCCACTTGGGAAGAAAAACTCTCCGTCGAGGAACAATTTAAGGTCGTCGGTAACTTCACGCCAAAGGGCAGCTTTCTATTTCGCGTATCCAGAGACGAGTTCTGCGCCCCGCGTACCCAATTTTCGTCGATTTTGACCGGGTTTGGTTGCCATTGACTACTCGGCTTTTAGTATATATAACTAGCTATAACGTCCGCTTACAGCGGGTCCGTTCGCTTACAGCTGATCGTCCGCTTACAGCGGGTCCGTCCGCTTACAGCGGGTTCGTCAATTTCTTTTAGTTTGAATCGCCTTTTTCGCGTCCGCTTACAGCTTTTTCATAGTTTCGTGTAAAAAGCAATCACTGTCATGACGCCTTTTAGAATGTCTGATTTTATGAACTTTTGACGCATCCCTGTATATACATATATTACGTGAAGCTAATAGTATATTTTATTTAAAATTCTCCTCGATTGGTTTTTTACACAAAGCGGTACACACTCAAGAGCGAGAAAGGTAAATTAATGTTTAACATGTCATGTTAAGGTATCCAAAAGCACAATGACATCAAAAAGTCCAACATGTTGATTAAGACAGTTTACAATACTACTTTGATGTGAAATTGTAAAAGCCTGTTAACCTTTTCAAAATCAACTATCGTTAATAAAGGAGCACGAAATAATAATAAAAGGAAAAGGCCCAAGTTTTAAAGTGAAGCCCTATTGAAGCGCCTTTCCTGTAAAAAGCGATCACTGGCATGACGCTTTTTAGAATGTCCACTTTTATAAACTTTTGAAACATCCCTGTACATACATAAATTTTGTGAAGCCAATGGTATATTAAAAACTATTTTGACACAAACTGGTACCCACTCAAGAGCGAGAAAGGTAATTTATTGTTAAACATGTCATGTTAAAGTATCGAAAGAAACAATGAGCTCAAAGAGCGCAACATTTTCATTGAGACAGTGTACAATACCATTCTGATGTTTTCGAATCTACTGTCGTTAAGAAAAAATGAAGTATTAAATTTAAGCCCTGTTCAATCACGTTTCGAAGAATCGCAAAATTGAAGACGTAATAAACGACTACAAGCACCCCCGTATCCAGAATTTCACATTCATCAATTTTCAAAAAACTCTTGCGCCATTTTGTTTTATTTGACATTTTGACTTTGGCTTTATAATCGGCGTCCGCACACACCCCCGTATCTAAAATTTCACATTCATACGTCAATTTTCAAAAAACCCGTCTGCCATTTTGTTCTTTGACATTTTGATTTTGGATTTGTAATCGGCGTCCGCACACACCCCCGTATCTAAAATTTTACATTCATACGTCAATTTTCAAAAATTCTGCCGCCATTTTGTTTTTTTTTTTGACATTTTGACTATGGATTGGTGATCGGCGTCCGCAGACACCCCCGTATCTAAAATTTCGCATTTATACGTCAATTTTCAAAAAACTTTTCCGCCATTTTCTATTTTTTGACATTTTGACTATGGATTGGTGATCGGCGTCCGCAGACACCCCCGCATCTAAAATTTCGCATTTATACGTCAATTTTCAAAAAACTTTTCCGACATTTTGTTGTTTTTGACATTTTGACTTTGGATTTGTAATCGGCGTCCGCACACACCCTCGTATCTAAAATTTCACATTCATACGACAATTTTCAAAAAATTCCTCCGCCGTTTTGTTTTTTTGACATTTTGACTTTGGATTTGTGATCGGCGTCCGCACATACCCCCGTATCTAAAATTTCACATTCATGCGTCAATTTTCTAAAAAGCCGTCCGCCATTTTCTTTTTTTGACATTTTGACTATGGATTGGTGATGGGCGACCTAAGACACCCCCGCATCTAAAATTTCACATTCATACGTCAGTTTTCAAAAAACTGGTCCGCCATTTTGATTTTTTTGACATTTTGACTTTGGAATCATGATCGACGACCCCCAAAACCCCCGTATCTAAAATTTCACATTCATACGTCAATTTTCAAAAAACTCGTGCGCCATTTTGTTTTTTTTTTGACATTTTGACTTTGGATTCGTGATCGGCGACCTAAGATACCCCTGTATCTAAAATTTCACATTCATACGTCAATTTTCAAAAAACTTCCGCCATTTTGTTTTTTTTTGACATTTTGACTTTCGATTCGTGATCGGCGACCTAAGACACCCCCGTACCTAAAATTTCACATTCATACGTCAATTTTCAAAAAACTTCCGCCATTTTGTTTTTTTTTTGACCTTTTGACTTTCGATTTGTGATCGGCGATCTAAGACACCCCCGTACATAAAATTTCACATTCATACGTCAATTTTCAAAAAACTTCCGCCATTTTGTTTTTTTTTGACATTTTGACTTTGGATTCGTGATCGGCGACCTAAGACACCCCCGTATCTAAAATTTCACATTCATACGTCAATTTTCAAAAAACTTCGGCCATTTTGTTTTTTTTTTTGACATTTTGACTTTCGATTCGTGATCGGCGACCTAAGACACCCCCGTATCTAAAATTTCACATTCATACGTCAGTTTTCAAAAAACTCTTCCGCCATATTAGATGCACCATTTTTTTTTTGAAATTTTGACATTGGGCTTGAGATCACCGACACCAAAAGCCCCCGAGTACCGAGTTTTACCTTAATCAGAAGAAAAAGTTGATTTGGCTCCACCCACTGCGCAGTGCGTAATTATTTAAATAATTATTTCGTAGGGGCACATAAATGTTAAAAGCATTATTTTTCCCTTAAGAAAACGGCATACCCGTTTTAGAATTATTGTATTTTAAATGGAATTTATAAAAATTATAAGAAAGAATCATGCTGTATATGTGAATGATTATTTCATCGACCGGGAAAATTATGTCGAGAAGTCCGGCGTCTTCTCTTATAAATTGCCGGTAAAATACACGAAATAAATACACAATATCGCATTCGAAAAAAAAATGTTTTGCCCCGGCCTGGGTTCGAACCCGACCCGGCAAAGTCATTGTATTAAGAAGCCGTCAATCTTGCCATTGGGCTATCGACCTAATGTAAATAGTTTGTTCAACTGCCATATTTATATGTAGGCTTGACTCTATGTTGAAATCTGCAATTTTTTTTTAAATTTCAGAGAAAATAGACCTGTAATCTTTAAAAGGCTATAAAAAACGTTTTAATTGTGTCCAGATAATTAATTTAGTGCCTTGTCCGTGTCCTAAAACTAAATATATTATGTGTGTTTATATGCCATGAACCTATTCTGACGTTAATAATTACATTAAGGAAACTGGGCATACGCGTTCTGGAATTATCGTATTTTAAAATTCAAATTTATAGTAATTAAAAGATATCAGCCTGTATGTAAAAATGTTAAGTCAAGCTACCGATATATAATATATTCACGGAAAGTGCACATGAATGTATGTGAGTGTACATTACATGTTATGAGCATTGCACTTGATTTATTGTGTACATGTATTTCTGGCGTATTTCGGCCATTTTTCTACGATGTCCGTCTGCATGAGGAATTTAAATCACTCGTCCTATCGATATCGTATGTCGATGAAGTTGGAATAGGAATGCGATCGGTTCAAGAATGTCTGACTTTTCGATTATGTACCTTGTTGGGCCGTCAAAACCTTCAAAATTCGGAATATAAGGCTTAAAAGTCAAACATGCAAAATTTTTCGTTGGAGCTGTCAGATTAGCGAAATGTCTCTTTTTGATGACCACTACTGCATTTTTAAGTACGTAAGCCATTTTTATGTTACAAAATATTTGCGGGCTCCTCTTGAGAGCCTCGATTCTCGGGAACCCGTCCGCCAGGAGGGCGGAAAAATAGCCTACTTGTAAAAGGAAGGTGCGTTCTAAGCTTAACCGATGCGCACGACACCCTCGACTCCCTCTCAAAGGTGACAAAGCGCGCCCCGTGCAACCAATTTTCGTCGATTTTGACGGTTCGGGCGGTAACCATGGTGATTCGGTTAAGCCGTGTTTTCCCAAGAAATTAACACGAAACGGCCGTCGGCTAATATTAAGGAGAATTGCCGCAATGTTAGTAAATCTGGATTTCTATTAAAAACTGCGTCTAACTTTTGCTGAAGGCCACATCCGAAGTCACTTGGAATAGTTTTGAAGTTATTAATAGCCGCATTTAATATGGTTGATCCATCTTTTAATTTGAGATTCGATTTTCAAAATATGTGATTAGTTTAGGCAAATTTCCAAAGTGTTCCTGAAGGAATAACAACTGATTTTTTAAATTTGGGATTTGTGTTAGTTCCTTGCACTCAGAACTACTTCGAGCGTCGTCATTTACACATGTATCGAAATTCTCTGCATAAAAACTAGTAGCTTCCAGCCATGTTCCCCATCTAGTTATTATTGGCGAGGGTGGCAGTGACAAAGATGGAAGTTTTTCCCTGTAAAGGGCCACTCTCGATGGTGCTTTTCGGAAAACTTTTTTTAAAAGCGGATACAAGTCTATCAACTTCCGGATAGGAGACTCTGATATATGCACAGATTCTGTGGAGAGCATGTGCTACACTAGTAATATGCAGCATATAAGGATATGTTTCCTTTAATAGTCTGCCTATTTTTAACATATATACGGCACTGTCACTAACAAATAAAAGTATTTTTTCCCTGTACATGTCGTCCGAATGAAGGATGTTGTTTATCGTCAATGGTTTTAACAATTGTTTCCCCATCAATTGTATCTATAACTATAGATGCTATTACATATGCGATTTTTGGGCATCCTGTAACGATATTTTACAGACTTTGTAATAAATATCGGAATCACTGACAATGGACATACAATCAGTATGACCCTCAATCCAACTCGCCATTGTTTCACAATGTATTTCTCTACGTTCTTCCATATCATAGTAACATATACAATGTTCTTGATCTAAATAAATGATAACTAAAAATGTATGCGTATATTATTGAAACTGAACGAAATCCATTGCACACTTACGTCTAGATAATTGGGAGAAGTCGATTCAATGAAACGGGATTAAACAGGAACTATTACATAAATTACGAAGTACATAATTAACAGTCAAAACAATGAAAAAACGAAACTAATGTAAGTATGAATATGTATACACATATATAACTCTATTTATCATGCGAAATATAAGGTAAATACAATAAATTTTAAAAACCTCTGACGTTCCTATATCTCCGCCGATGAAAATAGGATATTTACGACTTAAGTGGACTTTTTTGTGTTGTTTTTCTGTCAACATGTAAGTCAATAAAAGTTCACCATATGAATAATACGTGAATAATGCTATTCAGTAAGTGTGTGTTGTTTACATTATTTCTTTGCTCCATTGTAACTTCGTCGTAGTTTAACTCGGTCATGTCCGCGGCCTAATTATAACAATCTATATTTAATGATAGTAAACTATAGGTTATTGTACTATTTGACGAATACCGACAGGGCGCCTACATAATAAAATAATAACCGATTTGCTCTCTATTGATTTCCTATCTCTTGTCTCCACTCTCATTATAATGGCACTTTGTTCCACCCAAGGCCAGCTAAATCTCGCTATCGCTACAGGATATAAGGCCGAACGGCGTATGTCGGGTTGCCTGAAATATATTGAATATATTTATCGAGTTTAAAATGCTTGTACCTTTTACACGATGCAGGTGCACGACCAGCGATATGAAACGATGCCTTGTCACCTGGAAAGCAAATAAATTTGGGATATTTGTCTCCTGCATTTATTGCATGAAAATATTGGTGCGTCTACTTTATTCGAATTTTGTTGTATCAGTTCGATGTAGCGTCTCTGTACCTTCTCGGACAGCTGAAGGAAAAATCCTCGTAGTTCACTGTTTTATAACTCAGTAGAGAAAAGAGCATAAGGTTTGTATTTGAAACAAAAGGTGTCAGACCCAGAGAAACGTCACCTGTTCTGACGGAGTTACTTGGAATAAACAGCAAAATCAATGAAATATTCAGAAGCATGTCTTCAAAGAAACCACAGATTCATAAACGATAACAACATTTATTCACATTTGAAGCAACACAAATACATACTGTTGATCTCCCCGAAGGAAATAACAATACACACAGGTATTATTCAAACAATGAGAACTAAAAATAGCAAGAAATACATTTTTGTCGGAAGCTAAGGTAATCGAATGTTAATATTATCAGAAATGTAACGTTATGGGACAATTCAAATGAACGCTAACCACTTGACCACTCATAATGAAATTATGTAATTATTAGTATACGTTTGTATGTATGTACATAAAAACTAAAAACTTACTTAGTACTGAATTACCTACAGTAGTGCTGAAGTAATTGAACAATTCTTGGACACAATGAAAGCAAGTCAAAACTTCAATAAAATATGTTACAAATTTAATATCGATTGGTTATGAATCTATTATTGGCAGTGGAATATGTTTGTTAAGTTGCATATATAATAATCAAATGCATTATGACAATTTATAGCTTAGTATCAGATGTTTTGAATTCAAATTAATTCACTATGTCAATATTGAAGTCCTTCATTTTCGTGCGATTTAACACGCAGCAAAAAAATTGTTTTCTCATTTATTAGTGATGATTGATGTTACTTATAAATTAGATACCTTTTAATTTAAGCAGGATTTTTTTACTTTAATTTAATTTTTAAATCATATACAACTGCATATATGTATGGTGTACTTCAGAAAAGAATATACAGCATAAAAACTATAGTAAATATTTTCTTGCCTTTTAGAAGGCAAGAGAATTTATGTATAGCCAAAGCGTCAGAAAAGGCTCCTAA
Source organism: Amphimallon solstitiale (assembly GCA_963170755.1). NCBI lineage: Eukaryota > Metazoa > Arthropoda > Insecta > Coleoptera > Scarabaeidae > Amphimallon > Amphimallon solstitiale. Next base: position 50,393,328 of record OY720679.1, read on the forward strand.
ATACTGAAATAATTAATAATAATAATATATATCTTTATTGAAACAAGAGAAAGAGACAGCTAGGGAAATTACTAAAGTTACAAATAAAGGATAAGTACAACTTTTTTCTGAGACAACCCCAATGTGAGGATTCAGTGATATGCTTCTCCAAAACAGAAGAAGCAATACCCCTGGTCTTCCATCTAAAAAATCTGAAAAATATTATAATTATTTATACAAAATTGCCTTATATAAACCTAACTATTATAGAAAAAATACTGGAATATAACTAATAATAAAGCTAAACACTACTATTGCACATGTTATATCTAGCGTCAATAGTGTGGTAAATTCTAATTTAACATTGCACAACATTTACATAACAAATCATACAAGCCATGATTCAGAAAAGATATTTGTTAACAGACGAGACTAGAAAACTTTTGGAAGTTCCTAACACACACATATTCAGTCCATAGCTTAACCATTTTGTAGTTTTCAGTACATATAATACTTATTGAATTGGTAAACCACGAAAGAGCCGTATTCATTCAAATTCGAATAGAATAAATATTAATAATTAGTACAGGCCTATTACAAATACTGTTATGTATACAGGCTGCCCATTTTCTATCTCCCTATATGGGTAACTTTCTTAATATTGGATACAGGTTCGGTTAAATTACCAAAGTTGTTAAGAAATTTGAGGAGTACTCGATAGTATTTTCAGATTTATTATCATTTATTGTTAACTTTTGAAGATATTTTACAAAATTTAAAATTTTGCGAAATTTTCAATTATACATATCTTCGTAACTACTGAAGGTAGAACTAATATAAAAAATGATATATGATAGTAATTTTTACGTAGAATTTAATGATCGTCGTTAAAAATTCATGGCACACTTTTTTTTTATAAAGATATAAAATAAACTTATGTTTTCTTAAATAGTTGGCCATAACTTCATAAAAATGCTTATTAAAAGGTTTGGTATGAAAATCTCTTTAAAACTTTTATTAGAGTAATTCAATTAGTCTTAATTTTTGAAAAAATAATGAGCTAGTAAAGTATTTTAATGCCAACTTCATAATAAAATAGTTTTCCAAAGCTTACTTCCTCATTATTTTCCTCAAAAATTAACATTAATAGAATTACTCTCGCCATAATGAAAAATCCAAAAAAAATTACCATAAACCTTATATCTCTGAAATCAGAAAAAAATAATCATTTTTATGAAGTCATGACCAACTATGATTGCCATTTAAAACAACACAAATTTATGTTACAGCTTGATAATTAAGTATGTCATAAATTTTTAACTCAGATTATTAAATTCTTTGTAAAAATTACTACCAGATACCATTTTTACGACAGTTTTATTAGTAGTTTCAAAGATATGTATAATTGAAAATTTCGACAATTTTCAACTTTTTTTTAAATATCTTCAGAAGTTTAAAAACTTGTGCTAAATCTGAAAATACTATCAAATAATCCTCAAAATTTCTTAACAACATTGCTAATTTAACCGATCCTGTATCTTCAATATTAAGAAATTTACCGATATAAGGAGATAGAAAGCGGTCACCTGTAGACAGTATGTTACACTTAAACCCATTAATTGTTTCTAAAGATATTTTTCTTTAGTTATTAATTTAAGATATACTGAAGATAGTTTTATCTAATACAATAATCTACACAAATTTACACTATATCTCCAATACAACTCAAGTGAATTACGAAATGTAACGATAAGAACATGAAAATGAAAATAAGTAATAAATGGTTGTTTGGAGAGATGTCAGGGTATAATAAGATTTATCAGTCAATTAATCTGTTTGTGAAAAACAAATATAAATACATAATAATTGTAGTCAGACGAAAAGTTAAAAAAAAACAAATATATCAGGGAATATCAAAAAAAGACAGACAGAAGAGAGCGACACTTGACCAAAGATTCATATACACACATATTATACACTAAATATTTGTAAGTAGATTTTAATTTACGAAATAAATTGAATTAGAAAGTATTAAATTTGTAAATTATATACATATATAAAAAATTACTTTACTACAATAAGAATTTTCAATGCTGAGAATAACTAATTTTAATAGTATATTCATTACGGCTCGTGTCGTAATTTTCATACTCGTGTCTTAACAGCCATCATTAATTGCTCGTTGCATACACTATTTTTTCTACGACCCCATAATAAAACATTATTTTTTGAACACTCCAATTCATAAATTGAGAGTAAAATTTTTGGTACGTTTTTGCCCATTTCGCTGGTAATAAATTATTGTTAGCTATTAAGCTTGCTCCATAATTTCTGGCGGAGTCAAATTTTGCATTTCACTGTCACTATCGTTCATTTTTACTGTTTATATTTTCAAAAAAACACAAATTCTAACTACTTACAAGTAAAATGCAGAGAACTGTCAAGTTTAATTAATTTTTATATCTGTCAGATAGGTAGTCATGGCTATATTGAATATTGATTGAATATTGGAATGTTTGCATCTTATTGGATGTAAACCTGTATCTTAATGAAAAATTTATATCTTAATGGGCATCATTAAAGTACAGGTCTAGTATATTTAATAATACAATTAAAGTATGGGGGTAGAAAAAAATATTTAAAATTTTGTTAAATTCTGTTATATCTTTTAAAAATTTAGAAATATATAATTATCTAAATAAAATAACATTACATATGGCACCAACGTAAGTAGCGCCATTTAATACTACAATATCTATTTGCTTTCTACCGTAAAGTGATTCAAAACAAGTCACACACTTTCACAAAACCTTACCTTTCAATTTCCCTCACTCATCATATTCAAAATTGATCTAACCAACTGCCTCTTCCCAGTTGCTAAAGGGGTGTGTTAAAAATAACCAAAACGTTGGGCATTTAAACCTCTCTTTAGATTATTGGCCTTCAAGAGCGTCTTGGTTCGAGAGGTAACCAAGTTTCATTTAACGTTGTATATTTTCATACCTACCTCCATCTAGTTGATGTGTGTATTTCTCTATACTTGATTACTTTGACCGTTGATTGAAGGAATACATAAAGATGCGCCACTACATAGCACTGAGCGTAGTCAAAACTGGATCCGAGATCTAAAGCGACTGCATCAGTCGTTTGGGTCCGAGATTCGAAACAGCCCGAGACAGCGATGATGTTTCTCGGCAAGGGGTTTGCGGGACGACTTAACGGAAAGAACGCAATTTTACTATAGCGTTGCGCATCTTTATGTATTCCTTCAATCAACGGTATAAGCTAAATTAACAAAATTCTTGACGTAGTTAAACGCCAAACTACTGATGTTATAACGGAAAATTTTCCTTGCAGACCAAAACTCTCTCAGCATAATAAACCAATAGAAAAAATTGTTCAATCGTTCCAGCAGATTCTCCTGATTACTTCAACCTGGAGAATTTTAAAAGCAAAGCAAAACCTATCGTTGAATTAAACAACCTGAACGAGCTCAAGTCTGAAGTTGAACTGTGGTATAATGTGTGGAAACTTTCATGATCTAAATACCCTAGCTTTGTCCCACATATAGATAGAACAAAAAGATATGAATTGGCAAAAAAACCTTAAGTGGATTGATTACGTTTAATAAAAATGCTTAAAAAACGTTTTTCAATAATGAAATTAAGCTAGAATGGAACGATTTTCTGAATATCTTAAGCAATTAATATTATCCAATTTCCATTTTTCTGTAATATCAAAATTCTCTAAACATGTAAATAAATTGGGACTCTTTTCGAATTGTTGCATCACTTTCCTATCCCAGTTCAAAGTAATGGCCATTCCTTGGGTACAGCTCTTTTCAAAATATTTTAATCTGAATGAAGGATACTCAAATAGCTTTAGTAATCTTTCTACTCAGGATTTAAACGTTGCTATTTATTCCCGAAACATGTTAACTGTCTTCTTTTTCAATGCAAAATGTGTATAACTGGAATAATACCACATGATATAAAGAATAATTTAAAATCATAGTCTTTATCGGCTAATTTCTGAAAACTATTCACCTCTTTAGACCATGCATTTTATGGACCTCGCACTTGAGTTTCAAAGCAACTTTTAAAAATAGCTTGTATCATGTCATCCTGAATTTTCATGCTACAAAGCCTGCCATATATTATTTGAGTGATTCCAGAATCATTTTCTTTCACCCCAATATCTTACATTAGCTGCACTGTTTCTTGGTTGATAACTTCTTCCAAATAAGGTGGTACAACGAACGAAATTGTCATTATTTTATTTTCCACATGCTATTTTTCTTCACAAAGATCTCCGGTTTTTTGAAATGTTTAACAACATTTTCTGCGTCAAGCTAAGTTCTTCGGCTTGTATATCAGATGTTACGCTGTGAGAATTCTTGTAAATATCCAATATACACATCCAGTCGAAATTTATTGTATTTCGGTTTTCCGTGAAAATTGATGCTGTATGTTTGCTCAGAATATACCATCGAAGCATGTACCTAAAGTCCAGCGGAGAAGGGAGATCGTTACTTCCGCCCATTTCTCGAATATATGCGGAAAAATTCTCAAGAATATTTTTGTTTAGCCTGGAAGTTAATATATACTACTCCAAATCGTGCTTCCCCTTAAATGGTCGTACACTTCCGACTGTAACATGTAAGCATTGCAGCAACAAGGAAAATGGCGAGACGATTCAAGGCGAATCTCGTATATCTAATGTGGTAGAGTGAAAACATTTAGAGAATATCACATACGTCATAATGCGCTTTGAACGACACAGAGTGTGTGAAGTTAGCCCCCCTTTTTTCGAATATCGGAAATCTGACGGTTGTTCCAGGTTGTTCTAGGTTTGTTCTAAATTGTTCCAAAGTATTTCAAAAAAAAAGTCAAAATTGGCCGAGATAATTGAAAAAAACGACTTTTTCACCCAGCCCCCCTTTTTTCGAAAATTGAAATTCTGAAGGTTGTTCCAGGTTGTTCTAGTTGTTCTAAACATTGTTCCAAAGAATCTCGAAAAAAAAATCAAAATTGGCCGAGATAATCGGAAAAAACGAGTTTTTGCCAGCCCCCCTTTTCTTGAAAATTGTAATTCTGATGATTGTTCTAGGTTGCTCTAGGTTTGTTCTAAATTGTTCCAAAGTATTTCATAGAAAAAATCAAAATCAGACGAGAAAATGGGAAAAAACCAAAGCCAAAAGTATGAAGTCGGACCCAGTTTTTGCAAAAATTAAAATTTTGACGGTTGTTCTAGGTTGTTCTAGGTTTGTTCTAAACATTGTTCGAATACGTCAAAACCGTATCTCTTATATATCAAAAGATATGGCAAAAAAACCAAATCCAAAAGTGTGAAGTTAGCCCCCCTTTTATCGAAAATCTAACTTCTGACGGTTGTTCCAGGTTGCTCTAAGGGTGTCCTCAATTGTTCCAAAGTATTTCAAAAAATAAATCATAATTGGCCGAAAAAACGGCAAAAAACTTTTTTTTTCTGGCGGCCCATTTTTCGAAAATCGAAATCCTGACGGTTGTTCTGGGTTGTTCTAAGTTTGTTTTAAATTGTTCCAAAGGATCTCAAAGAAAAAATCATAATTGGCCGAGATAATAGAAAAAAACGATTTTCCCACGGACCCCCTTTTTGCGAAAATTCAAATTCTGAGGGTTGTTCCAGGTTGTTCTAGATTTGTTCTAAACATTATTCTTATACATCAGAACCGTATCTCTTATATTTCAAAAGATATTGCAAAAAAACGTTTTTAAAAAAAGTGTGAAGTTAGCCCCCCTTTTTTCGAAAATCTAACTTCTGACGGTTATTCCAGGTTGCTCTAGGTGTGTTCTCAATTGTTCCAAAGTATTTCAAAAAATAAATCATAATTGGCCGAAAAAACGGCAAAAAACTTTTTTTTTCTGGCGGCCCATTTTTCGAAAATCGAAATTCTGACGGTTGTTCTGGGTTGTTCTAAGTTTGTTTTAAATTGTTCCAAAGGATCTCAAAGAAAAAATCATAATTGGCCGAGATAATAGAAAAAAACGATTTTCCCACGGACCCCCTTTTTGCGAAAATTCAAATTCTGAGGGTTGTTCCAGGTTGTTCTAGATTTGTTCTAAACATTATTCTTATACATCAGAACCGTATCTCTTATATTTCAAAAGATATTGCAAAAAAACGTTTTTAAAAAAAGTGTGAAGTTAGCCCCCCTTTTTTCGAAAATCTAACTTCTGACGGTTGTTCCAGGTTGCTCTAGGTGTGTTCTCAATTGTTCCAAAGTATTTCAAAAAATAAATCATAATTGGCCGAAAAAACGGCAAAAAACTTTTTTTTTCTGGCGGCCCATTTTTCGAAAATCGAAATTCTGACGGTTGTTCTGGGTTGTTCTAAGTTTGTTTTAAATTGTTCCAAAGGATCTCAAAGAAAAAATCATAATTGGCCGAGATAATAGAAAAAAAACGATTTTCCCACGGACCCCCTTTTTGCGAAAATTCAAATTCTGAGGGTTGTTCCAGGTTGTTCTAGATTTGTTCTAAACATTATTCTTATACATCAGAACCGTATCTCTTATATTTCAAAAGATATTGCAAAAAACTTTTTTCAAAAAGTGTGAAGTTATCCCCCCTTTTTTCGAAAATCTAACTTCTGACGGTTTTTCCAGGTTGCTCTAAGTGTGTTCTCAATTGTTCCAAAGTATTTCAAAAAATAAATCATAATTGGCGGAGATAATAGGAAAAAACGATTTTACAATGGGCGGAATGCACTTTCCGAACATTACTGTGTTGAAGGAAGTTTTTGTATGATGCAGTTCTTTTTAAAGAAATAAACATCTAATATAGCAATAAATATATATTTTCGCAAGAAATATAATGTTCATTTATTACAAAACGATATTGTTACCAAATGCTGATGAACTATTTCAAAGAAAAAATCAAAACCGGTTATGAAAAAACGATATTTTTCCCCAGTCCCTATTTCTTAAAAATCGAAATTCTTACAGTTTCAAAGTATTTCAAAAAAAAAAAGCGCTGGATATGGGTACCCAACTAAAATCAAACAAAATGGGGAAGTCTATCAGGCTCCCTTTGTTATTTTATTTTGTCTAGTAATAATAAAAATAAAATACTGATTTTGAAGTTTGAAAATTTTAATTATAGTAAACCACTACAACGTTATTTTGTCTAGCCGTGGTCTGGCCACTTTTTTTCATGGTTTTTGCTCCGGGAATGCAAGCACGTGTAGACATTCCGATCAAGTATGCTTATTTTTTGTAGCCCCTCTTCGTAAACATGTTGCAATATGCTGTCTAATTTTCTCACTAAAACGATTCAAAGGCTACTATTACTTTATTTGGAAAAAATATTATATAGGTACCTATTTAGATAATATAAGATAGTTTATCCGTCAAAGAGTAGCCGATTTGGGAAAGGCTGTTTTACAATACCAAATTGATAAAAAAATATATTATTTATGTCAATGTTATCAAATAATATAATAATATCAATAAATAAATTTTACAGAAAAAATATATATTTTAGATTTTAGGGATAAACTAAAGCATGAACTCTAATAAAAATAAACAAAGAAACATCAACCTAGCAGCTCATGAGAAAAACACTAATCTTTTTATGAGCAAGGTATAATCATTCTCAATATGTTTATGAGGTAGTTTTTAATCTACATTAATAATGTAACTAACGTCACTGTTCTAATATTATTTTATGTTAGGAGCATCAGCATTTAGTAACAATATTGTTTTCAAACAAATGAATTATATTACTTGGGAAAATATATGTATATTTACTGCTTCTGCTTTATTCTGAATCACAAATGAGTATTATTATTCATTTTAAAATATAGATAATAGGTAAAATCGATTTACCTATTATCTTGGGCAATTTCGATTTTTTCTTTGTAATCCTTTGGAACAATTTAGAACAACCTAGAACAACCGTCAAAATTTCGATTTTCGAAAAAAGGGGCGCCAGAAAAAAATTGTTTTTTGCCGTTTTTTCGGCCAATTATGATTTATTTTTTGAAATCCTTTGGAACAATTTAAAACAAACTTAGAACAACCCAGAACAACCGTCAGAATTTCGATTTTCGAAAAATGGGCCGCCAGAAAAAAAAACTTTTTTGCCGTTTTTTCGGCCAATTATGATTTATTTTTTGAAATACTTTGGAACAATTGAGAACACACCTAGAGTAACCTGGAACAACCGTCAGAAGTTAGATTTTCGAAAAAAGGGGGGCTAACTTCACACTTTTTTAAAAACGTTTTTTTGCAATATCTTTTGAAATATAAGAGATACGGTTCTGATGTATAAGAATAATGTTTAGAACAAATCTAGAACAACCTGGAACAACCCTCAGAATTTGAATTTTCGCAAAAAGGGGGTCCGTGGGAAAATCGATTTTTTTTTTGAAATCTCGGCCAATTATGATTTTTTCTTTGAGATCCTTTGGAACAATTTAAAACAAACTTAGAACAACCCAGAACAACCGTCAGAATTTCGATTTTCGAAAAATGGGCCGCCAGAAAAAAAAAGTTTTTTGCCGTTTTTTCGGCCAATTATGATTTATTTTTTGAAATACTTTGGAACAATTGAGAACACACCTAGAGCAACCTGGAACAACCGTCAGAAGTTAGATTTTCGAAAAAAGGGGGGCTAACTTCACACTTTTTTTAAAAACGTTTTTTTGCAATATCTTTTGAAATATAAGAGATACGGTTCTGATGTATAAGAATAATGTTTAGAACAAATCTAGAACAACCTGGAACAACCCTCAGAATTTCAATTTTCGCAAAAAGGGGGTCCGTGGGAAAATCGTTTTTTTCTATTATCTCGGCCAATTATGATTTTTTCTTTGAGATCCTTTGGAACAATTTAAAACAAACTTAGAACAACCCAGAACAACCGTCAGAATTTCGATTTTCGAAAAATGGGCCGCCAGAAAAAAAAAGTTTTTTGCCGTTTTTTCGGCCAATTATGATTTATTTTTTGAAATACTTTGGAACAATTGAGAACACACCTAGAGCAACCTGGAACAACCGTCAGAAGTTAGATTTTCGAAAAAAGGGGGGCTAACTTCACACTTTTTTTAAAAACGTTTTTTTGCAATATCTTTTGAAATATAAGAGATACGGTTCTGATGTATAAGAATAATGTTTAGAACAAATCTAGAACAACCTGGAACAACCCTCAGAATTTGAATTTTCGCAAAAAGGGGGTCCGTGGGAAAATGGTTTTTTTCTATTATCTCGGCCAATTATGATTTTTTCTTTGAAATCCTTTGGAACAATTTAAAACAAACTTAGAACAACCCAGAACAACCGTCAGAATTTCGATTTTCGAAAAATGGGCCGCCAGAAAAAAAAAGTTTTTTGCCGTTTTTTCGGCCAATTATGATTTATTTTTTGAAATACTTTGGAACAATTGAGAACACACTTAGAGCAACCTGGAACAACCGTCAGAAGTTAGATTTTCGATAAAAGGGGGGCTAACTTCACACTTTTGGATTTGGTTTTTTTGCCATATCTTTTGATATATAAGAGATACGGTTTTGACGTATTCGAACAATGTTTAGAACAAACCTAGAACAACCTAGAACAACCGTCAAAATTTTAATTTTTGCAAAAACTGGGTCCGACTTCATACTTTTGGCTTTGGTTTTTTCCCATTTTCTCGTCTGATTTTGATTTTTTCTATGAAATACTTTGGAACAATTTAGAACAAACCTAGAGCAACCTAGAACAATCATCAGAATTACAATTTTCAAGAAAAGGGGGGCTGGCAAAAACTCGTTTTTTCCGATTATCTCGGCCAATTTTGATTTTTTTTTCGAGATTCTTTGGAACAATGTTTAGAACAACTAGAACAACCTGGAACAACCTTCAGAATTTCAATTTTCGAAAAAAGGGGGGCTGGGTGAAAAAGTCGTTTTTTTCAATTATCTCGGCCAATTTTGACTTTTTTTTTGAAATACTTTGGAACAATTTAGAACAAACCTAGAACAACCTGGAACAACCGTCAGATTTCCGATATTCGAAAAAAGGGGGGCTAACTTCACACACTCAACGACACAAAATATTTCTATATTATCCGATCGGTGAGTTTAAAAAGTATATATTTTATTATACAGGGTGTTTAAAAAAGATGCGGCAATATTAAAGGGGTTGATTGTCCAGGTCATTTTATACAAAAAAGTTTATAATAAACAAGGTCCGCAAACGCTTCGTTACCGATCTACAGCGTGTTGAAGTTTAATTAAAAGAAACAGTAAAAATTAGATTTCTCCAAGACGGCATTAAAGATCATAATGAAATTTTAGGCGTGTTATTTTTCAAGAAAAAAATAGGACGCCGCTGATTTCTCTAAAAATAAAAATATGTTTCTATTCTTTGTTTAATTGTGAAGAAAAAAGCTCTCTTAACTTTCTATCATACGACGTACCGTTTTTTAGTAAAAAAAAACACATTTTAGTGCATGTACATTTATTACAGAAATTTTTTTTGAAATAAGGATTTTATTTAAGGGCAAAAACAAATATTTTACCATACCAACAATTTTAACAAGCAAAAATTACAATAACTGTGCAAAGTGACCACCTCGAGCTCGGATGCAAGAATCCAATCTTCTCCTCATCGACTGGCGAACTCTCTCAAAAACAACAGGATCGGTTTCAATTGAGTTGCACCCAGCAATGATTCGATTTCTTAAGTCTTCTACGTTTTCCAATGGAGTAGCGTACACCAATGACTTCAAATGGCCCCACAGGAAAAAATCCAGGGAATTTAAGTCCGGGGATCGTGCAGGCCATAAGTGTGGTCCACCTCGGCCAATCCAGCGATTTCCGTATACTTGTGTTAAGAAATCACGAGTTACTTGACTAAAGTGGGCTGGTGCGCCATCGTGCATATACCACATTGCATCTCTAATTGCTAATGGTACGTCCTCCAGAAATCCAGGGAGCGTGTTTTCCAAAAAGTTGCGATACACCTCTCCGGTTAGTCTCCTTGGTAAAAATACCGGTCCAATTAGGCAGTCACCCACAATCCCAAGCCAAACGTTCAAAGAAAACTGATGTTGAAAACGATTTTCAACAATTTCATGTGGATTTTCGTCACACCATACATGGTTATTATGGAAATTGCGTATTGCATTTCTTGAAAAATTCGCTTCATCGGTGAACAAAATCAACATCAGGAATTGAGGGATTTGAACCATTTTCTGCAAAAGCCATTGACAGAATGCAATGCGAGGAGGAAAATCAGCAGGAAGTAATGCTTGAACGCGTTGTATATGGAATGGGTACAACAAATTTTCCTTCAGAATGTGCCAAATAGTCCCATTACTTACATCCAAAGCGTCAGCAATTTTTCGAGTAGAAGTACCTCGATCTTCTTCAATCATGTCTAGCACATCCTCTTCCAGCTCTAGCGTTCTTGCTGTCCTTGGCCTTCCTGCTCCTCCATTTCGTCTTAATGTGCCTGTTTCATAAAGACGCCGATGAATACTTTCGAAAGTTTTTCTATCAGGAGCAATACGGCCAGGAAATCTTTCAGTATACAACCGTCTAGCTTCTAATGCATTTCCATCAGCAAGTCCATAAATGTAGTGCATGTCGATCATCTCTGCATTTGTATAGCGATTCATGATAAGGAAATTCAACAAATTCGACACATACAAAATTATTAATCATATGTCATTCAATATGTCAGTGAATAAAACAGGACTGTTTAAAAATATTTTTGTAAGCATGATAAATGTACATGCACTAAAATGTGTTTTTTTTTTTACTAAAAAACGGTACGTCGTATGATAGAAAGTTAAGAGAGCTTTTTTCTTCACAATTAAACAAAGAATAGAAACATATTTTTATTTTTAGAGAAATCAGCGGCGTCCTATTTTTTTCTTGAAAAATAACACGCCCAAAATTTCATTATGATCTTTAATGCCGTCTTGGAGAAATCTAATTTTTACTGTTTCTTTTAATTAAACTTCAACACGCTGTAGATCGGTAACGAAGCGTTTGCGGACCTTGTTTATTATAAACTTTTTTGTATAAAATGACCTGGACAATCAACCCCTTTAATATTGCCGCATCTCTTTTAAACACCCTGTATATTTATTATTTATACAGTGTTCATATATTTGTACAAAGTTATACATAGGCAAGGCAGAGATATAATTGCCAACGTTTTAAAATTTATGAAAGAAGAAGCAGATAATAGGCATCCCATAATTCCTTTAACAACTTACAAAGAGAGGTTAATTATACTTGCAGCAATATTTCGAATGAAGTAGTTTTAAAAAATCACATTAACATTTCTGTAAATAATAGTTTGCTTCCGTAATATCAATTTAATTCATTAGAAATACTGTAGTTTTATGTAAAAACATAATTTTTACAATTATGAAGTTTTTAAAAAATCATGCCTAATACTTGTTATATAATACCCTCTTAATCACCTACGCCACTGGCACTTTTTGTTCGCGCAGCTTTGTGATGACGTATGTGATATTCTCAGTGTTTTCACTCTATCACTGCAAGTGGCGCATGAAATTCGGCAACAATAGTGGCATATCGAGTGTATGTGTATCCCGATTCAAGGTAATAAATAATTATAATTGTTAGAGCGTTCGACCGAATATTGAAATGTGTGTGTTAAAATCACAGACGGTTTCCCCAAGGCTCTACTTTTCTAAACAAAACATAATAAGTACGTTTCAGGCGTCAGTAGTAAATATTTCTAACATGCATTAACTTATAATTGAACATCATGTTATAATTAGTTAGTGTCATTATTGTATTTTAACTAATTACTTCTGTGATGTAAGTAAACGCTTGCTGATCTATTATAAATTTTTTTTATCTTTCATTGCGTTGTAAATTCGTAGCCGTAAAAACAACAAATACTAAACATATACATTTTCTCACACAATTTTACGAATATGCGCGTATTAACCATCAATTATTGAAATATTTTTAGAGTCTTCATGTTCATTGAAATCAAAAGAGTGAATCCATATTAATAAAATAATGAATGTATAAAATTACGGGATGTTTTGATAAAGCACAATAATTAAAATCTTGATTTATTATGCCCAAATTCCAAAATCATTCAAACGAACATGACCACATAAGTACCTGCCACTTGCATTTGCAAACTAGTTTTGAGGAATTTCGCCTACGTAGATAAAGATCAGATTTGTTAAGTGGTTTTGCGACTTTACTATTTTAATTATATACCGGGATATCAACAATTAAATTGGTCAATGGTGGTCATGGATTTAAAAATTATTGTCGTAGCGTGCATCGTACATTTAGATATGTCATAATTTTTTGAATGTCAAAATCTGTCAAGTTATTGTGTTGAAGTTTTCTAATCCTGCACGGTTTTTGAATCATGGTTCTCACCACAGAGCTCAAAATTTACATGATTGAAGCCTATTTTCGAACGGGTGTGCTAGTTAATGGAACTTGGGAATACAGTCAACGTTTGTGTTTGGACAATTTTCGAGAGCACTTCCCAACCGTAGCAGTATTACCGGACAATTTTTATGCATGCCTTACAAATTGTGTTGAAGTGTTTCGCGAAACTGGTTCTGTGACGCATAAAAAAGGTGCTGGTAGACCAAGAGTTCGTACAGATGAAGTTATTAATGACGTTCGTCAACGTATGGAAGAAGAGCCTACTAAACCTTTAAAACGTCTCTCTCAAGAAATTCGGCTTTCTTATGGAACATGCGAAACGATTGTAAAGAAGGACCTGAACATGCATCCATATAAGATGCAATCATATCAAGCTCTTCTGCCTGCAGACCACCCCAGACGCCTTGCGTACTGCCATTGGTTCGTTAATAATTTAATGAATGACGATCTGCTGAACTTAACTTTTTTCTGACGAAGCTTGGTTCCACCTTTCCGGATACATCAATTCTCAGAATATGCGAATGTGGAACACTGATAACCCGCATATTTTTATTGAAACGCCACTACATGCTCAGACAAATTGGTGTTTGGATGGCAGTTTCTCGCAGAAGAATAATTGGGCCAATTTTTTTCAATTTCACCGTCAACGCAGAAAGGTACAGAAATATTTTTTTTACTGAATTTGTGCAACAGTTAGACGATGATGAACTTCAATACGGTTATTTCCAGCAAGACAGTGCAACAGCACATACTACACGAGAAAATCTTGCTTTTCTCCGCGAGTTTTTTGATGACCGGCTGATAAGTTTGCATACGGAAGTTGAGTTTCCTCCGAGATCACCTTGTTTGACAATTATGGACTATTTTCTCTTTCCTTATTTAAAAAATAAGATTTTCGCAAATCCGATACATAATTTGCAAGAACTGCAACAAAGAATTGTTCAGCAATGTGCAACCATAACGCCAGAAATGCTGCAAAACGCTTTTCACAGCATGAGGAGGCGCGTAAACTTGTGCATTGAACAAAACGGGGGACATTTACAACAATTATTGTAATTTAGTTTTTCTGGTTAATAAAAACGTTATTTATTTCATAACTTGTAGTTCATTATTATTTTACAGCTGAACTAAGTAGGTAACACATTTGTAGGTTATTGATAATGTCAGTGTAGCTTGACAATGATTGAATTATTTCAAAAGGATGATTTAAACTAAGACAAGCGTTTTACATTCCATGACCAACGTTGACCATTTTTGATATCATAGTATAATAAAGACGCAAAGCCCTCCTTTACGGAAAGTATGGGATAAAAGAGCTCAATCCGTCAAAATTGGTAATGTTGCTGAATAATTGCTATACTGAATTGTTTCATATGATAACTAGGTAAAGGATTTGATTAATTAAACGTTTAGCAATTAGCAACTGTACTGGATGCAAGAACAGAGTAATTCGCCCGGTAGCACAGTCCGCATCCAGTAAGCCCAGGGTCGTTCAATATTTATTATTGTAATTGAATTTATACCACTAATAATTGAATTAACAAAGAGTGAATAAATGCGTATATTTAATTTAATGACAAAACTCACCTACCTTAATCTTAAGTCTTACAATTCCTCAGTCAGAAGTTCCTCAGGTAACCGGTGTTGATTCTTTTAGATGGCTAATTGTTTACATGAATGATCTTGTGATTATGTATGAAGTTATTATTGGACGCCACCTATTTTGACTTGAATCGTTATTTTTTTTTTTATTTTATTTATTATCACTAGAATTAGCACATCGTGGCTCCAGGTATATTAGTGAATTAAAATAGGAAACAGTCACTGAGCTTTCGAGTCGCCTCAAGGAACGAGGATTAATTAATTTAAAACACAAGTGTCGTAAACTTAACAATATTTATTACCTAAGACAATTTAAAGCAAAATACAATAAACATTTAACACCAATACATTGATGTTTCACTTCCACATTTTACATTAAATTAAACAATCCCTAACTTAATACTCTGGCCAGATAAAATAAATTGTGGTTACACAAAGATGAACACAAATAACATATGACAATATCTTGGTTGCAAATACTAATGGTAAATTAAAATCGGATATTAACTCTTGAACAAAATGCAACAACTAATGTATGGATGAATTTGACAAAGTGAATAATTCGTACTGGAACTTTTAAAAGATTAACTTAAAGTTACGATAACATAGGCAATAGTACAAAGATTCTAACAATGAACTCGAAATTTCAGATTAATACTATTGTTTACAGTAGTGTAATGATTCAAACAACAATGTGAACAGAAAAATACAGATTAATTCTATTTTAAAGGTTATCCGACGGACTAAATATTACAGTTTTGTTGTTACACAACCAGAAGTAATGATTGTAGATTTATTACAACGACGGTACAATAATTTCTAAGCCGCTCTGAGACCTAATTAATACGGTAATTTACCTTGGTGTGTGCAGACACGATGCAACGGTCGATGACTTCTGCGGGGTAGATGTTTTCCCTCTTAGTTTGACGAAGGTTGGTATCCGACGGCAAGGGTTCGGTGTTAAGATCGTTTCAAATCCCCATAAGGTACATCATCTGGATCTGCCAAAACTTCTTTCAGCTTGGACTAACGATATTTAGATAATTTTGCACTCACTATGTACGTTAAATCGTCACTCGACTAGCTTTTGACACGGCTATATTACGTACACGATGATAACAATCTTAACACTTGAAATTATGCGTCAATCATGATAGTCATCGACCAGCAAGGGTCTATATAAAATTACTTCGATGTGTCTACAGTCACTTGGCGGATAATAACTATTAATTATCATTTTTAAGCGATCTTGCCTTTTTATGCGTACTGTTGGAGAGGGGTGAAACACGCCTGTTTTTGGATTCTAGAAGGTTCTCGACTTTTCCAAGAAGGAATTTTTTGCACACGACGCATACGATGTAATAGATTTAATAGCTTCGTTCCCAGGGTATTGTTAAATAAAGGGCTATTGATAAACCCGAGCACACGTGCGGTGCCAAAATTTAGTTGTCGTCATGTCATACAAAAGGGTATTTAAGAAAAATTGTTGTACGTGACTCTAATATTTGCTTTACAAAAAGGAATTTTATTTTAATTTATAAACTTGTTATTCAGATGTTATTTTTAAGAAATGTTAGATGTAGAAGTTATTTTAACAGAAATTGATACGTAGTGAAAAAAATATAAAGAACTGTTTATTCAAGAAGGTTAAACAAGCTTAGCTGTAGAATTGTAATACATATTTAAGTTTTGAATATATTTTGCGTATTGAAAATAATAAATAGTATACAGTATGAGCCAAAAGAATAATATTATAATTAATTTGGAATTCTTAAGTAATTAAATAATTGCTCATTTAAGTAATCAGATATTATTTAATATTTTGAAATTAAATTAGTCAGAAGTGCCAAAAGCACGCAACAAATCCCCCCTTAAGTGCCTTAGGAAAGTTACTTCAGTAACTTTCCGATTAAGTAAAAGAAAGCACCAGGGTATTATGATATGAACAAAATTTTTCAAGCATAAAGTTAGACTGAAGGTCCCAAATAAATTCG
The DNA here is from genome assembly GCA_963170755.1 of Amphimallon solstitiale. Classification (NCBI taxonomy): domain Eukaryota; kingdom Metazoa; phylum Arthropoda; class Insecta; order Coleoptera; family Scarabaeidae; genus Amphimallon; species Amphimallon solstitiale. The sequence goes on from OY720679.1 coordinate 50,410,325, forward strand.
TAGGTAGACACGACGAGTATACACATAATTTCCACGGTACACAAAAGAGCAGACGGTAATCCACAACTGAAGGTTAAGTGAAGTTAAACAAGAGGTTAGGTGAATTTTGAAAAATGACGAAAAGGAGAAAAAAGTTTCTTACAACTACTGACACAGGCTGACCTGAACAGAAACGATCAATGTAGACAATGCTACAATGAGAGTTAATAAAAATATCCAAACGGCGTTACATAAATTTTGATACAAGGTTATATTAAAATGTAGGCAATGCACTACAATAAAAGTTAATAAGTTAGGCCGAAAAAGGTTCAATAAATTTTGACAAAAGATAACAAATAAACCAACTCCCACGTGAAATTCCTTAAAACTAAGTAAAGTTGGTCTTCGTCAGCTACATTTAAAGCCAACCTATAAAGACCAAAGCACAAAAAAAAAATAAGATGGCGGTGTCGGGCAACAAAAAAGGGTCAAGACTAGGTTGTAAGCAAAAGAATAGGTGACCATCCACCTCCCCCTGAAAATGGATGAATACTCCCCACGGACTTGACACCGCTCTCCCGCAGTGGAATCGTTAGTCGAATTGTCGACATAAGTCAAAATTGGGTGCCTGCAACCACGCAATTATGGTGCAGCCACAAACCCGGGTTTTAGCCGAAGCTCACGGTAGAAAATTTTGAAGGGGATGGGGGCCGAAAGACGCAATCGGTGAGAGAAAACAAAGTCAAAATTGGTATAAATTCAGTCATCACCCGATCCAGACAGTTCATCTGTCAACAATAATATTATCAACATCAAATAATCAAGCAGGTGGCACACGCAGCTTTACTACGAAACAAAATTGGAGGGGTAGGGACTTTATACCCCGGCAGCACCTCCACCAAAAATAGTCATCTAAAATGACAAAACTAAAACATCAAAAAGCGTCATGCTAACATGACAAAACCACGCTCTTGAGAAAAGAATAAAAGGAATAAATAAAAAGGTAAACAAACCACGGGTGATGATGAAGTAACGGAGTCTAAATCGGGATAATTTGTCCTGGGCCACCCCCAGACTGACTAGAGTGTACAGGTATTTGTACAAAAGTTTAAATGAATTCTTAAAAAAAAACCAACATTAAATTCTCGCATACGAGGGTCATCACAAACCAAAACCAGTAGCTAAACTACAATCATAAATAACAAGTGAGTGGCACAAAGTAGCTAAACTACCACACAATAGAGGGGAAGGGGACTTTATACCCCGACAACACCTCAAACCAAAATGTCATCTCAAATGACAAATCAAAACGCCATGCATACATGACAAAACCAAACACTTGCACACAAATTTTTAACAACTACAAGATGACACGCGCACACAGAGTTACATTCAGGGACAAAATTGAGAAAAGTCAAACATTAAAGGTCATAAGCAATTCACTCCACCAAATAAATTTAATCAAAACTAATAGGTATATCAAGCAACAAATTCAACGAAATATTAAAAGGAAAACGTGGAATGAACAGCAGGTCGAAAATTTTCTTAATATGAAAAGATTGTACTAAGATGGTGAATGTACAGTATAATGATCCATTTAGGGGACTTTTACCCCACGCTGGTTACACGGCTGTGGAATTCTTATCGACCCCAACAGCAGGTCAAAAAAATGTCCTAATATGAAAAGATTGCATTAAGATGGTGGTTGCGCAATATATTGATTCATTTAGGGGACTTTTACCCCACGCTGGTTACACGGCTGTGGAATTCTTATAGCCCCAGCAGCAGGCCCAAAAAAACTTTGTCTAGTCTGGCGGGTGTGCCTTTAGGTCTTGGATATGCCAAGTAGAAATTCGACCTTGGTCATCAATAAGTTCATATGCCCAAGGCGACACAATACGAACTATCTCAAAGGGTCCTGAATATTTAGGAGCAAGCTTGGCAGCAAACTGCTTAGCAGCATCCGATAAAACTTTATTCTTCCTCCAAACTTGCTGTCCTACCACAAACTTAATAGGTCGTCGTCTGAGATTGTAATCATGAGCACTGCGCAGATGCGCTTTCTTAATACGGGCCTGTATGTCTTTATACAGCGCGGCAAAAGCTAACTTTTTATTATCAATATTCAAAATAGGTGTTTCAGCTTCATTCGGAACAAAGTTCTCATCATTGCCATTTAAAGTGACTTCCCTACCAAAGTTGATGAAATTTGGAGTTACCTTAGTGACTTCGTGTTCAGATGATCTAATGGCATAACCGATTTTTGCTAAATACTGATCCCAGGTTTTGTGATTATTTTTAACATAAGCAGTTAACATTGTTTTAATTGTCCTGTTGACGCGTTCTGTAGGATTGGCTTGTGCATGGTAAAGCGCAGTGTAGGCTATTCGAATATTATAATTCTGCGTCATTTTTTGAAAAACTTTACTTTTAAACTGAACACCGTTGTCAACTATTAAATGAGAAGGGGCTCCAAAAAGAAGTATCACATGATCTTCAATAACTTTAGTGACACTAGCGCCTGTAGCAGTTCGCAGGGGAAACACTAAGGTGGCCTTACTAAAAATATCACAAACAGCTAAAATATATGAATATCCCTTAGTGGAACGGGGCAAGGGTCCCATTAAATCCGCAGAAATTATCTGCCATGGTCTGGTGGCAGTGGGTGCTTTACTACGCAGATGTCCTGCTGGTGGTTTATTTTCCGATTTAATACTGAGACAGGTCCCACATTTCCTGACATATTTGGCAACGCTGGTGGCCATTTTGGGCCAAAAATATTTTTGGGAAACACGGGAGATGGTCTTAGAAATTCCTGGATGTCCACAAGTGGGATCGTCATGACAAGATTGAATGATTGAGGTGCGGCGTTCTCGTGGAGGAACTAATTTCCACTCCTGACTGGGATGACTAAGTTCGGAGTAACGAGGTTTGATATATTTAAACAATTTATTGTTTTCCACACGCCATAAGGGATAACGATGGGGTTTATCCTGTACTTCTAGAATCATTTTAAGATACCAACGATCGATGGGAGGTAAGGGATCTTCAGCCTGAACTAAATCAACAGTGGTACTGACGGAGCGTGACAAAAAATCAGGGACGGCATTTTCCGAACCTTTTCTATGAATCATTTCAAAATCATAGGGCTGCAGTCGCAATGACCACCTGGCCAGGCGACCGTGAGGGTCCTTTAAATTATGCAACCATAATAAAGAGTGGCAATCCGTAATTACCTGAAAGTGATACCCCTCTACGTAGTGACGCACATGCTCAATAGCCCAAATCACACCTAAACATTCACGCTCAGTAGCACTGTACTTACGTTCTTGAGCAGTCAGAGAACGAGACATATAACAAATAACTTTCTCCCCATCGTCATATTGTTGGGTGAGAATGGCCCCAAGGCCATAAGCTGAAGCATCAGTTTGAAGAATAAAGGTCTTAGAGAAATCAGGACAAACCAGTAGTGGAGATGAAACAAGTTTTTTCTTTAGCTGTTTGAATGCCTCTTCGCATTCATTGGTCCAAGACCATGGAGTCTTTTTTCTAGTAAGATTGGTCAAGGGTGCAATGATGGTGGAGAATTGTGGTACGAAACGTCTATACCAAGAAGCAGTTCCGATAAATCTTCGTACTTCCTTGACATTTTTAGGTGGTGGGATGTCTAAAATGGATTGTACTTTGTCAGGATCTGGGCGCAATCCCAGTTCATCAACTACATAACCCAAGTATTTTAATTGAGGACGGCAAAATTGACTCTTGGCAAAATTCACGGTAAGTCCTGCATTATGAAGACGGTCAAAAACTTCATTTAGAGTGGCCATATGGGATTCAAAAGTTTGCGAAATAATAACGATATCATCAAGATATACAAAAACAGAAGGTTGGAGGTCAGCTCCAAGAACAGAATCCATGAGACGCTGCCATGTGGCAGGCGCTCCTGTAAGACCATACGGCATGCGTACAAAACGGTATAAGCCGCCACGCACACAAAAGGCAGTGCAATCACGAGAACTTTCCGCGACAGGAATTTGCCAATATGCACTCTTAATATCTAACGAACTTAAGTATTTAGCATCTCTTAATTGATCGAAAATGGTAGAAATATAGGGCAAGGGATACGAATCTTTTTGAGTGACAGAGTTTAATTTACGATAATCAACACAAAAACGATAGCTATTATCTTTTTTCTGAACTAAACAAACAGGTGAGGCCCAAGGACTGTTACTAGGTTCTGTGATTCCTTGCTCTAACATTTTTTTTATCTCCTGGTCAATAGCTTGTTGTTTGATTGGTGACGCAGGATAATATCGTTGTTTAATGGGTTTAGTATTTGGCAATAATTGAATTTCGTGAGATACTAAATGAGTCTTACCTAATGATTTGCTCATGAGTACGGTTTTCTCAGTGACTAATTGATCCAATAGGTTCTTTTGATCAGCGCTCAAAGAGGTAGCACTAGCTATACTATTAATATTAATTACAGGGTCCTGCTTACTAAAGTGCCAAATGTTCTGACGCAAGTCAGGTATTATGTTCATGGCCATCCAAAAATCTACTCCTAAAATTAATGTGTGTGGCAAGTCAGGCACAACTAAAACATCAATTAAACAAACTTTGCCCTCTAGGCAAAAAGGTACAGTAATAAATCCTGTACTTACACACACCTGTCCGTTCGCAACTGTACACTCAACAGCTTGCGGTTTTAGACAAAAACCCAAATTACTCAAAATCTGATAGCCACGCGAGCCAACCAATGTTCTAGAGGCTCCGGAATCTAGTAAACCTATTACAGGATAACCCTTTACTTGAACTTCTAAATATGGGCGTTGATCTCCAGAAACACGAGAAATGACATAATCGAGAAAAATTTTACCGGTATTTGATAATACAGAGGCTGGGGTCGAGGAAACAGCGACGGGGACGACCTCTCGACCTACGATCGTCTCCCCCTGGCGTTTCCCGAGCATCGAGGACATGTGCCTACGGTCACGTTAGGTTGACCACATTTATAACAAAATTTCTTTCGAGCTTTCTTACAATCATTGAATCCATGCCCTCGGTCTCCGCAATTGTAACACCGAAAATCTCTAGACACTTTGTCTGAAGATGCTTTAACTGAATTTACTGCAGGTTTATTCACTGCTTCGCGCTCAACACCAGATGTCGACACGAAAGCAAAATCTGGCTCTACATAGGTGTTACGCCTGCGTGCCGGTGGACGAAAACTATCTGCCCTAAATTTCTTTTTCTCGAGCTTGAGGCATTCATCCTCAAGCTCCGCCAATGTTGTTACTGTTGGCAATTGCATAATATAAAAAGGTGATAAATTTCTAGATATAATTCCCAATTGCACATCCTCCGATGCTTCCCCATAACGTCTAAACATTGATAACATGCATGAAAAATAGTCTATGAATGACTCAGATGGATCTTGAGTCCGTGATAAAATATCTTGAAACAATCTAGATTGATAATCTGGTGGCTCATAATGCTTACACAATAATGCCGATAAAGTCGGCCAACTGTCAAACCTATGTCTGTTTGACCTAAACCACAGCAAAGCTTTTCCTTCAAATAAATCAATGGCGGATTCAAACAAATCGCTTTCTGAAATTCCGCGTGCAATTCTTAATTCATTAACTCTTTCTAAAAATTGATGCACCGAAAATTGTCTAGAATCCCCATTAAATTTCAAATTCCATTTTCTAACTGGCGAAAAATTACGCGACGCGCGCGATACTGTAATTGGACTAGATGCCTGTGCTGTTATTCCGCTAGCATTACTTGCTGCACCCGTACTCCCTAATGTGACACCCTGTAGATCATCAGTGACCTGATCCACTTCAATAGTATCTAAGTGTTGTAATAATTCTAATAAAATTTGAGTACGTTTCTGAGATTGTTCCGCGTTTAACTGTGCAAGAGGTAACCGATTGATTCTATTCATACAATGATGAAGGCGAGTTTGAATAGCCGCAGAACTACCACCCGGTGACAATGCGTATTTTTCCATTGTTGGTTTAAGATCTTTGAGCTTAGCTTCAAGCTCCGTTAATTCCTTGTCAATATCTACCTGATACTCTGGATATGACAAAGATTCTTTATGTTTTTCTAGTTTTAACAATGGTCTCAAAGCCTTTCGCAATTGTTCTACCGTATCATCGTTCGTTGTAGGTAACCCTCTTAAGCTCAGTTCGTAGACTAATTCGTCTTTACGTAAGTAGCTTACATTAATAGTTAATGATGCCATATTTACAAAATTAACAACCACTGTACAATCAGACTACAATATTTACAAAATCAAAACTGAATTAATTCAATTAATATTAACTGAATATCAAAATTAAATGTCAAAATAGTTCCACAAAATTATTAAAATTGAAAGAAAATCAAAGCGTACCTTCCCCAACCAATCTAAAATAAAATAAAAAATTTTAAGAAATTTTTATTTTCAAATAATGTTTAATGAAAGAATTCTAAAATTGAAAGAAATGACAAAACAAGCAAAATAATTTAATTTGATTATAAGTAAGTGTTGTCACCAAACACACGCATCACTCTGTATATATATATATATATAAAAATTAAAAAAGAAAAAATTTTTAAATAATCAGAAAAAAATTTATTTTAAAAAAGTGGGTGGTAATTTCACAACACCCTGTATATGTATATTGATATTAATATTTAAACAATTCACGTTGGGCGCCAAATTGTTGCTGAATAATTGCTATACTGAATTGTTTCATATGATAACTAGGTAAAGGATTTGATTAATTAAACGTTTAGCAATTAGCAACTGTACTGGATGCAAGAACAGAGTAATTCGCCCGGTAGCACAGTCCGCATCCAGTAAGCCCAGGGTCGTTCAATATTTATTATTGTAATTGAATTTATACCACTAATAATTGAATTAACAAAGAGTGAATAAATGCGTATATTTAATTTAATGACAAAACTCACCTACCTTAATCTTAAGTCTTACAATTCCTCAGTCAGAAGTTCCTCAGGTAACCGGTGTTGATTCTTTTAGATGGCTAATTGTTTACATGAATGATCTTGTGATTATGTATGAAGTTATTATTGGACGCCACCTATTTTGACTTGAATCGTTATTTTTTTTTTTTATTTTATTTATTATCACTAGAATTAGCACATCGTGGCTCCAGGTATATTAGTGAATTAAAATAGGAAACAGTCACTGAGCTTTCGAGTCGCCTCAAGGAACGAGGATTAATTAATTTAAAACACAAGTGTCGTAAACTTAACAATATTTATTACCTAAGACAATTTAAAGCAAAATACAATAAACATTTAACACCAATACATTGATGTTTCACTTCCACATTTTACATTAAATTAAACAATCCCTAACTTAATACTCTGGCCAGATAAAATAAATTGTGGTTACACAAAGATGAACACAAATAACATATGACAATATCTTGGTTGCAAATACTAATGGTAAATTAAAATCGGATATTAACTCTTGAACAAAATGCAACAACTAATGTATGGATGAATTTGACAAAGTGAATAATTCGTACTGGAACTTTTAAAAGATTAACTTAAAGTTACGATAACATAGGCAATAGTACAAAGATTCTAACAATGAACTCGAAATTTCAGATTAATACTATTGTTTACAGTAGTGTAATGATTCAAACAACAATGTGAACAGAAAAATACAGATTAATTCTATTTTAAAGGTTATCCGACGGACTAAATATTACAGTTTTGTTGTTACACAACCAGAAGTAATGATTGTAGATTTATTACAACGACGGTACAATAATTTCTAAGCCGCTCTGAGACCTAATTAATACGGTAATTTACCTTGGTGTGTGCAGACACGATGCAACGGTCGATGACTTCTGCGGGGTAGATGTTTTCCCTCTTAGTTTGACGAAGGTTGGTATCCGACGGCAAGGGTTCGGTGTTAAGATCGTTTCAAATCCCCATAAGGTACATCATCTGGATCTGCCAAAACTTCTTTCAGCTTGGACTAACGATATTTAGATAATTTTGCACTCACTATGTACGTTAAATCGTCACTCGACTAGCTTTTGACACGGCTATATTACGTACACGATGATAACAATCTTAACACTTGAAATTATGCGTCAATCATGATAGTCATCGACCAGCAAGGGTCTATATAAAATTACTTCGATGTGTCTACAGTCACTTGGCGGATAATAACTATTAATTATCATTTTTAAGCGATCTTGCCTTTTTATGCGTACTGTTGGAGAGGGGTGAAACACGCCTGTTTTTGGATTCTAGAAGGTTCTCGACTTTTCCAAGAAGGAATTTTTTGCACACGACGCATACGATGTAATAGATTTAATAGCTTCGTTCCCAGGGTATTGTTAAATAAAGGGCTATTGATAAACCCGAGCACACGTGCGGTGCCAAAATTTAGTTGTCGTCATGTCATACAAAAGGGTATTTAAGAAAAATTGTTGTACGTGACTCTAATATTTGCTTTACAAAAAGGAATTTAATTTTAATTTATAAACTTGTTATTCAGATGTTATTTTTAAGAAATGTTAGATGTAGAAGTTATTTTAACAGAAATTGATACGTAGTGAAAAAAATATAAAGAACTGTTTATTCAAGAAGGTTAAACAAGCTTAGCTGTAGAATTGTAATACATATTTAAGTTTTGAATATATTTTGCGTATTGAAAATAATAAATAGTATACAGTATGAGCCAAAAGAATAATATTATAATTAATTTGGAATTCTTAAGTAATTAAATAATTGCTCATTTAAGTAATCAGATATTATTTAATATTTTGAAATTAAATTAGTCAGAAGTGCCAAAAGCACGCAACAGTAAATCCCGCAACCTATTTCCTTGGAAGATATGCGGTACCGACTTTCGCAAAGAATTAAAAGTCTAAAACGCACTTTTTTCTATTCCGAAGAAATGTTATTATAACACCCATATAGATTTTTTACTTTATTTTGCAATTTTTTTTATGACCATGCTAAGCCAACAATTTATTCTTTACAATAATTATTTTAATTAATAAAATCTCATTATAAACAATTCGACCAAATGTGATTTGAACACACATTACAATATCTGGTCGAAAGGTCTGCTATACTAATTGAGACACGGCGAGCTGTTTGTGAACAATCTAAGGCGCGCTGCACACTAGAACGATACAATAAGAGATACGACATACTAGGGGACATGGGCCTGGTGAGAGCTTGGGAAGCGAGCGATAAAAACAGTGCACACTTGTGCGACAGCGACACTGTGGCGACAGCTGCCCCTTTCATCTCGGTCAGAGCAACACGGTTTGCTGGTCGCGGAGCGAATAGTGTCGCGCGACACTTCGTGCGACAACGATGACAGTAGCACAGGAGGAAGCATCTTTCTCGATACTCTTTGTTCATTTAATTAAAAATGATCCATGCTTGTGGAATTATACGTTAAAGAATTATTTTAGGTCAGATATTACCAGTTTTGGCGTGGAAAAAATTGTTCATTTGGTAGATATTTTTTAATTTTGCCGGCTGTTGAGAAAATTCATGAGAAACAACTGCAGAACTGTGTTCCTCACGTTATACGGGTGCACTCATTTCCTATTATTAGTTCCCTTTTTACTTTCTTATACGTAGTATGAGAAAGTATTGTGATGACGAAAATTTTCGACCTCGAGATTTTTGCAGATGTCCACGTTTTGAAGTCCCCTCTCTCTCTCTGTGTGTGTGTGTGTGTGTGTGTGTGTGTGTGTGTGTGTGTGTGTGTGTGTGTGACCACGATAGCGGTCAAACCGCTGTAGATATCTATTCCAAATTTTGTATTTATTGCATAATCTCCCTCCTGAGATCTGATTAGTTTTTCAGTAAAATCGGTAGACGGGTAGTAGTAGTTTACTTCAGTGAAAAAATCGAATTTTGCAAATATTTCGTCAATTACTAAGTTTAAGCAAATTTATAAAGAATTAAAATGTACTCAAAATTAAATTTGAGAAAAATTGTGTTAAAAAAGTTTTTCGAAATTCCTACCGGAAGTAGGACTTTTACTCTTATCGAAAATCAGTTTTTTGCGAATATCTCGCAAGTCATGCTTTCTAGGCAGGTACATTACGAGTACAGAAGTATTTAAACATAATTTAAAATATCTTTTGTATAAAAAAAATTTCAAAATTCCAAACGGAAGTAACACTTTACTCTTACCGAATAGCGACTTTTTGCAAATATGTCGTAAATTATGCATTTTGTCTATATTTATCAAGAGTACAAAAGTATTTAGAGTTAGATTTGCAATGTTTTTTGTATAAATGAAATTTCAAAATTCGGATCGGAAGTAGCACTTTTACTCTTAGCGACTAGCACTTTTTTCTATATCACGCAAAGTGTGCATTCTATAGACATTTATTAAGAGAATAGAAGTGCTTAAAATAGGATTTTGAATATTTTTTGTATAAAAAATTCTTAAAATTCTATAATTTGAAACACTCATACATATAAAAAAAAGGTCGTGTGGTGGCCACACCTCATTTTTTCGCTTTGCTGTAACCACCAGTGTACTACAACAACGCCCTCGTCGGATAAACTCATGGTTTCAAACCTCATGAAAAACGTACCACGACGCATGTCGTATCGCCCTAGTGTGCACACCGCCCAAACCCCATGTCGCTTAGTAGGGGAGACCGGGGCAGGTTGCAACACATTTCAATTATATATTTTTTTCGAGTATCTAAATGTAATAGGTAAATCAACTTTCAGTCAGGATACGTTTATTGAACTTTAAGGAACATACATAAGAAATCTAAAAACAAAAACAACTTATCTTCATGAATTATAACAAAAGAAACAAAGTAGGTAACGCTGTTGTAATCTACCCCATCCTTGGGGCAAATTGCAACACGGGCTGGGGTAAATTGCAACAAGTTATTCTGACGCACTATCGTCACTATTACAGTTTGTACATACGTATAACGGATCCTCCTTTGCACATCCCCAGTGTGCCCACATTTTACATTGTCTACATTGTACCCATTCTTCATTTTTGTGGTATTTTCTTTGGCACACAAGACAAAATGTTTCATCTTCTTCATCAGATGAACTTTCTCTCTTCTTCTGCTTCTTGCGAGTTGATTGCTTTTTGGGAACCAAATTCTTTGTGACAACTTTCCGCTTTTTCTCATCAGCTTTGTATTTCTCTGTTTCTAAGAGACTTTTTTCCGGCGTGTCAGTTAAAATGGCAGTGTTTCTTCTTCGTCTTCCGCTGCTGCTCGCTTTTCTAGGTAGAGCCTTAGGGAAGGGTCGTAAGAGCTCAGGGGAGAATTGCTTGCTTGGATGTGCCCTCTAGTGGATCATCAACAACATTAGAGCGAATAATATTAGGAGAATAATGTTCATTATTTGTCTCCTGGTCTTGTTGACTGGTAGATGGGTTCACCTGGACATCTAGTAAGTCTTCATTTATCATATTGTTTGTTGCTTTCCGATTTTCAGCAAAAGGATTTGGTCGATCTGTCACGAATGCTGATGCAAAATCACTGTCACTAAATATATCGGGATTCAGTGGTGAAATCCCAGCGGAAGTAAATCCGGACACTATATTAGCTGGCGTCATTGCTCTTAGATGTGCCTCATTAATAATTTTTGGTAGATCATATATGGTTAATGTCTTTCCGGGATTATTTTTTAACCAGCTATTTATTCCAGAACTGCAAAGTCTTATGAAAGGTCCAAAAACGGATAAATCTAGGGGTTGTAACCGGTGTGAACAGTGTGGTGGGAATGAAAGCATCACCGTTCTTTTTACATATGTCTATCGCTCTAATACTGAGGTGTGAAGAATGGTTATCTAACAGGAGCATCACTGGTTTCTCTAGAGATGGCTGACTGTATTTTATAAAGTGGTTGATGAACATAACGAAAGTTTCTTCGTTCATCCATCCGGACCCATTCGCCGCTCCAATACATCCTGGCGGTCCATCTCTTATAAAGTGTTCACGATATGTTTTTCGCGGAAACAGAATCATTGGTGGTATGGTAGACCCTTGAGCACTTACTGCTGCAGCTACTGTAACTTGTTCACCTCTTTCTGCTGACGTAACAGTTCCAACCTGTTTTGTGCCTTCCTTCGCTACTATTTTGTTAGGACGTAAGACTGTATTCACACCGGTCTCGTCCATATTCCAAATCCGGTGGTTTAGAGCCCCACCGGATTTGGAATATGGACGAGACCGGTGTGAATCGTTCATAGACGTCAGAAAGTTTCTCAAAAAATTCAGCAACGTTTTCCTTGTTGAAACTGGTGCATCTGGCTAGACTTGTCGCCTCGGGCTGCCGTATTGATAGCTGATTATTCCGCTGCAGAAAGTTAGAAAACCAATCTGCTCCTGCCTTTTTATTTTCAAGCCAAGAGTCTGGTGTCGATATTTGATGGAAAACAGCACATTGAAATGCAATTTTCCGAACGTCTAGGGGAGTAAGACCAAACATAATCTCGCTTGATCGCCTAATATAAGTCGCTAATTTCTTTTCTTGTTCGGATGTGAACACTTGTTTTGGCTTTGAATAGCCATAATGAATTTGCTGATTTCCCGCTGATGTGGCATCTCTAAATTTTTTCACGTACCTTGAGAGCGTTGAGTAGTGCAAACTGAAATCGCTAGCAACTTTGCTAACCGTAAAGTTTTTATCACCCTCGTGGTCTACAACTGCTTTTACAGCTCTTTCAATTATATCTTCAGGAGTTTGCCCTCTGTTGGTCTTTTTTTATAATGTCGCATCTACAGGAAGAAGGAAAGATTTAAAATTGTTAAAAACCGTCAAAAACTTTGTAAGGGGTACGTTGCAATACTTTGTTTCAACGTGCTCCACCATGCTTTTTAGTTTTATAACCACAAAATCTCTTACCTTGGTAAATCTACTGCGTATTTTTCTATTTATATGTGGACACAGATAGCCAGTCTTCAATGTTTTCATAAACTAAATGCACTGGAAGAATTGTAACCCCTGTGAATTGATATAATGTGAGATTAATGTGAAATTACTTCTAGTCGCTTCAAAAGACAAACAGCTCCCACACCTACAATGCAGCTAATACGCTGGAAGGGCTTAAAGGTGTTGAAAGTTACAAAGTTAGACGTTTGTTGTGCAGATGGCAGTACTTGTATCGCTTCGAGTATAAATTTTATATGCGCTGTTGCAATCTGCCCCTGTTGCAACTTGCCCCGGTTTCCCCTATGTCGTATCTCTTGTATCGCATGTTGTATCGCACTAGTGTGCACCGCGCCTAAGAAGAGAAGTAAAATATTACCCGGAAGCAGGCGTTTATTTAACGTGATATGGCTATCGACAACACTTTCCATCTGTTCATTAATACGATTCAAAGTGTAGCTTGAAATTTTCCGGTTTAAAATGATTATTATTATTATTATCTAATTCGTTCTGATGATTCTTTCCAATGAATATAGGGGTTAAACGACACAGTCCTTTAATTTTGCTATTCAGATGAGTACTTTTTGAACTTTGGAGCTTTCAAAATATATTTTAATTCAGAATTTCATCTAAAAAAAGTCATTTCATAGTCTGCAAAGTATATTCTGGGTAACTTGATAGATTGAAATCCTATTTAGCGCAATACACGCCTCATTATCACCCAACCGGCTTGACGCCAATTGCAGTGGGTCAGTGAGTTACTATTACGCCAGCACCTGTTATGTGATTTATGTAGTACATATTAGAGATGAGAGCAGAAATTGGTCACAGTGATTATTCACAGTGATTTTCTAATCACTGTTTTCACCGTTTGCAAATTCATGGAATCACAGTGATTACTTTCGTATTTATTATGATGGAAAGGGTTCTTTTCAATAGGGGCAAATAAATATCTTTTTCATGTAAAGAAAGATTTCTGTCTGCGATTCTAAGATTTACTTAACTTTAAATAATATATCAATTTAACATTAATATGTTGCACACTAGCTGTAACGTAGCAAGTCGAAGCGTTCGAAGTCGATTACGTTCTACATAACAAAGTTAGTAAAATTTTTTCATAATAATTAATAATGATTAATAATGTAGTTTAATAAATTAATAATTAAAAAGTGCCCAAGTAAACTTTATATTTAATAAATATAATATTAGAAGAGAAACTGAAATGTATTTAATTATTGCATATAGGTACTTTAAACTGAACAAATAAAAAATAAAATATACTTCATTGCTTGGAGTTACTTTTACTTATTTTCTGTTTTGTAAGTTATATTTAATTTATTCTCCATACACATTTTGTAGAAATATTTATGTACATACATGATCATCTATATAACTAGAAACAATTCATCATGTTACTTACTATATATTATTAATTTAAATCTTTTTGCACATTCGTGTGTTTTATATACCGAGGTCGTCATATTTCAATTTCTGATAGGAAAGTAGTAAGTGGAAAAGAGCGCGACGAATTAAACTAAAGATAGACATAAACGAGGCTGCCACACTGGACATTTGTAAGGCGTGGGGGTCCCCCGCCACTCCGTTGCTCTCCCTTCACTGTTAGCAAGCAGGCATCGCTGCATATGTATAAGATCATCTTCTGCATATGATAGAAGTGCAAACCGAAATTAAAATTTGACGCTTACGGTATATACTTACAAAACATAAATTACAAGCAAATACCTTCTGATATACCTAATAAGCGTATATTAATATTTTATAACCTCGGTAGTTTATCAACAAATCAATAATTTCCATTATATAACGCGAATTTTTGTTAAGATATTCATTTTCAGCTCAAAGAGCTGTTTAAAATCGAACGGCGAAATATGGGCGAAAGCAGGAAACGTTTATTTTCACCGAACCCAAACAGCTCGGAGAACGGTGATTAAAAGAGCTGTTTTAAATAAAGCGAACGGCGAAAGCAAGAACCGTTTATTTTCACAGTTTGTTTTCGCCGTTTGTTATCACCGTTTATTTTCACCGCTCACGGTAAACAGCTCGGAGGCACCTTTACCATGCGCGGTGAAAACAAACGGTGAAAACAAACAGTGAAAACAAACTCCTGCTTTCGCTGTGATTAAAGAGCTGTTTAAAATCACCGCGATTTTGAAATCACCGTTTGCTTTAGAACGGCGAATGAAAAATCACCGTTAAGACCATCTCTAGTACATATTATCAGTATCGTCAAGGAATGTGCAATACAAGAAAAACCGCACATGCAAAAAGGTATTGGCATTGAAACAAAGGATAATTGCAATCACATATAACAAGATTAACGTATCACAAAATAAGGAAACTGTAATGTGAGATCTTACTCTATTTGGTCTATTCTTCTGATAGATTTTCTTCATATTTTCTTTACTGTTCGATTATTGGAAGATGCCGTAATCGAATAAAATAAATGGTGTTCTAAAGCATTAAGAATATTTTATTTGCAAATTCATAAAATACTTGCAACAAACAAAAAAAATTTAGTATTTAATGTTAAAAGGCCATTAACACAATTACAGTGAAGCATTCTGTAGATATAAAACACCCTGCAAAACATCACTGTTGAGTAATTGTACTTCCCAAGGAACTCGTATTTATTATGCAATTATTTTGTTAAATAAACTGTTTTAAAGCTTTTTTCTGTTATTTACACATTCGTAAAACGTGTCCATGAAACCGAATCTGTTTTACAAGTGTGTAATATAAAGATATAATATATAATTGTGTACTTGCATTTAAACGGTCTCAACCTTGGACATAGCTGATACTAGAAAAGTTAGTAGGTATCTATCCTGTTGTCTTAAATTTATAATGAACAGGAATTAAGCATCTTGCTTCAACTGAACGCGTCATTGGAATACTTTTAAAAACACATTTCAAAAGGCTTAAACATTAATGACATTAAAATGAGATAAAATTTATTCAAACAAGGTTTTTTACATGAACAGTCTGTTTATGTTATTACATCTTGTTTGGAAATATTAATAGTGTAAATGTTTTTATAGAACTCAATTATTAAGGATTTTTACTTATTTTTACTTACATTAATGTCTATTTCATCATAAAATACAATAAATGCACATAATAAAAAGTAATAAACGAAAGAGGATAACTAATTAACATAAACTGTTCCTACTTATAACAACGATATAATTTATAACTGGAACTACTAAATTAAAGAGAGCTAATGTGGTTCAAATCAAAAACCTGCCAAGTGTTCAAGATGGAAGAAATTACTAAAATAATCGAATCGAAGAAATTATAAAGCAAATTAAAAAAAATTAGCGCCACACGGCGCTCTTATACGTATGTGCGTTCCAATTTTTTTATATAAAAGTTGGTCGAATTTAAGTTTCAAATATGTACCTTTTTCTTATTAATAAACCTGAGTAAAGTGTTACATCCGGTCTGAATTTTATAAGTCTTTTTAACAAATTTTCCAAATTCAAATCTATTCAATACTTTTATACTCTTATAACAGCCCTATAGATGCATAATTTCCCAGATATCTGCAAAAACCTGCTATTAGATAATGGTGAAAATGAATAAGTTCAAATCTTGAAATTTTTGTCATACAAAAGATATTCATCATCTAATTATATTTATTTAATGGCATAACTTGCGAAATATTTGAAAAAAAGTATTTTTCGCTAAAAGTAAAAGACGTACTACTTCCGGTAGGAATTTCGAAATCCTTTTTTTATTAAATGGTTTTTAAATTCATTTTTTAGTACTTTTGTATTATTTAGAACTTTGTTTAGGAGGAGAGTTTACCTATCGAAAACTAAGGCATCGCCGTTTTGCGTTTTTTAAATTTATTTTGTAATTTCAGAATCTCAAATTTGGGTTAGTGATGCAAAAGGCATAAATTTATAATGTCAAAGCCAGTTTTTGTACTAATTTATTTTCTTAAAGAAGTTATGTGTTTTAGAAATAACCACAAAAATACATGAATTTGATTAATGTCTACTAACTAAGGCTGGTACACATAAGAAAAAAACAACCTCCACGCGCCAGCTGCACATTTGACGAACGACATTAAAAAAAAACTTTATGTAATTATTTTTGAAGATAAAAAACATTAAATAGTAAACATTGTCACACACATTTCACACTAGTGTTTTCCGAAGCTATTGCATCGTCTATCCCCACTTTACGGTATCTCTACCGGTCCTAGCAAAGACGCAAATCTATCGGAATCGGTCGGCTATTCCAAACTTAAATCAGAGTGGCAGTTTGTAATTAAATAGAAATGTCATATATACCTATAATATTCGAATGTATAATAATATAAGTTATGGGCAAGCGAAAATTGGCTTATTATAAAAGATCAACCAAACAAAGAAGTTTCGTAAGTACACATTCTTTATACATTATGTTTCCCATCTATAATATTCCTTTATCTATGGCAGAATCTGTGAATAAAACCGAAGCGCTGTGACGAAACCGAATATCGTCTAGCTCCACCTAGTCACACCCCCTTGCGTCTACCCGTCCCGCGAGTAATATAAGTTGCATAAGTTTCTATGTGTTGGTAAACGTCTCTCTTAAACTCACTTGTTCACGAACAATTGGTGAAATTTTATATAGGGGAATTCAAAATATAAACATCTGCAAAAATCTCGAGTTTGACAATTTTCATCACAATACTACATATAGCAAAATAAAAACAACAAGGTGTGGGCATCACACGACTTTCTTATACGTATTGCTATGATATTAGTACAATTGTTATAGGGTTGCCGCGATATAGCTCAGAAAACAAAATTCTCTCTCTCTCAGGTTCCCTCGGCGAAACTGTACAATGTTCACGTCAGGAATCGTGATCTTAGGGAACAGTATAAAAAAACCACAAATTACTTGAAGACAAAAAAATGAAATAATTATTTAATTAACTTTTCTAAAATCTTTAATAAAATTGAAAAACAGATCAGATATAATTTATTTATTATAAAAAAACAAAAAAAAAAAACTTTAATTAACAAATACTCAAGAAAAAACCCTACCCACTAATTGACCAGATAGGATAAAAAAAACTTGTACTGACAAACGCGACAAAATTTACCTAATTAATTACTGAAAATAATTCACAAAGTCCATACAAAATAATAATTACTTAAAATAAATAAATTAAATACCTATAATTAAAATACATCAAATTATCAAACTGATACAGTAAAGAAAATTATCTAATTTAATAGCTTCTCAAGAAATATAAAATATTTTCAAACACGTGCATGAAAACAAAATGAAGAATATGAGCCTACTTTTACAATATTAAAATTTTCTCTTATTATAATAAAGAATGCATTCTCTTTCTTAAAAGTAAATACTTAACTTGTATAACAGCAATAAAACTAATACACAAACTTGATTAAATCTTGGCTCCTTAAAATAAAAAAAAATTATAACAAATTTTATTCAAACATCAAATATCTCTAATAAAAGAACTGCACTTGACGGGAGACCAAAATTTAATGTCCTTCAATATTCACCACAGGACAAGTGAAAGTCACGCATCCCTACCACATCTAAATAATATTCCGCACATCTATACTATATTATAATATCAAGTTGAGCGTAAATAATCTTTCTGGCATCTTTTCTTTTAAATTCAAATAACAAAATAAATATTAATATACACAGATTACCAAAAGACTACTATACCTCCCAAATTCTTAAACAGAAACCAAAATACAGTGTGTACCAAAACATTTGCCCCACAGAAAAATAAATTTGAAATAAATCAATTTATTTAACTTTACTTATCCATAATATATATAAAAAAAACCATAGCAGTATGTGCGCTCCGAAATATGTTACAAAAGTTGTTCCAAATTGAGTTTTAAATTTGCAGAAAAACTGCTATTCGAGTTAAAGTGTTACGTCCGGTCCGAATTTTTAATTTATTCCATGCAACAATTATTCCAAATGCAGCACTTTGTGTTGTTAATAAATCTGTACAGAATGCAAAATAGCAAGATATCGTATTTTCAGAAAACTGCTACATATTTGATAAGAGTAGAAGTATTACTTTCGGTCGAAATTACTACATTTCTTTTATACAAAAACTGTTCCACTTCGAGCTTTATATACTTTTGTATTCGATAAATCTGTCTAGAATGCATAATTTGCGAGATATTTGCCAGAAATTGTTCATTTCAAATAGGCCTACTTCCGGTAGGAATTTCGTAAAATCTTTTAAAACCCATCTAAATAAATTTCACTTTTTAGTATTTCTGTATTTTTTAGAAATTCGTCTAAACTTAGTAATTAACGAGATGAAAATCTAATCAAATCTGAAGAGGAAGATAGAACAAGTAAATATAACGTTGGTATTGATAGCTGTAGTCGTTTGGTCGCTGTCGTGGCAAGAGTGTGTGTGTGTGTGTGTGTGAGAGGGAGAGAGAGAGAGAGAGATAAAGACATGTTTGCAAAAACCACTTTTTCCACACTTCAAAACAGGGACATCAGCAAAAATCTCGTGGCGAAAATTTTCGTCACCACAATACATACTTCTTATACTACGTATAAGAAAGCAATATATGTATGTAACACATATTAAAATATTGCTGTCCTTTTTTCGTGGACGCAGCTAATCCTTAGAAATACAGTGTCCGCCGGGAAGGTATAATATTTTGTTTGATCATAAGTTAAGTAAGAGAGAATGGATATAATCTTGATAAATGGTTTATTTAATGTTAGCAATTAAGTATGGCATACAATATCAGAGAAATGTGCGCCTCTGTTAGCTTCAAAAATACGGTATCTCTTAAGAATATTTTTCATGACATTTTGACACATTTCACCCTGTATTTCATTAATTTCATCACGAGCATTTTATTTGAGTTGCTCAGGAGTTTCTAGTTTGTTTGCATAAACCTCTTCAGATACTCCTACAAAAAAAAAGTCCGTGGCAGTCAAATCCGGCGAAAGTGAATACCAATCAACATCACCATTTTTTGAGATAACTCATTGTGGATCGAGGCGTCGCGGTAATTCCATTATAATTCTGGCTGTATGCGATGTGGCATCTTGCGGAACCACATGTTAATTGATCTCAAAGTATGCAGTTCTGGCTCAAAAAGTTTTCAATCATGTTACGATATCGGTCGCCAGTGACAGTTACCGTTAAGCCGTTTACTTTTCAAAGAAGTAAGGTCCAGTGAATCCTTCTGACCAAACTTCACACCAGACTGCCACTTTTAATGGTTGTAAAAGTGAATAATTTATGCGTTTTCCATTGCCCAAAATTGGTTATTCTGTTTATTCACATATCCAATCAAATAAAAATGCGCCTCATAATTCATTTTGAGTTTTTCATGATAATCAGAGTTGTCATGAGCGAGCTGTAACATCCTATTGGCATATATACGGTGGCGTAAATGGTCTTGTGGCTTTTCTGTTAATTGAATCTTAAATGGAAATAATTTCAAATCCTTGTGCATAATTCTGGCTAAAGTTGTTCTTCGTAAACCAAGTTCTTGAGCACGGTGTCGATGTGAGGTTGATGAATTGGTTTGAACACTTTTTGAACAGCAGCAATGATCTCAGGCAATCTTTCAGTACGTTGTGGTCCATGCTTGCGCCTATCAGTTACGGTATGTAGCTGATACGCTCAAGCGTGGACCACAACGTACTGCAAGATAGCCTGAATTATTGCTGCTGTTCAAAAAGTGTTCAAAACCATCCATCAACCACAAATCTTTTTCTTCGAAATCATTCACTGCACGATAAATAGTGCGTTATTTCTCCTAAAAATGCAACGTAACTCTCTCATCGTTACAGTAATAGATGATTAATTTGCATAAATTGTTTTAACAATTAAAACACGATTGTTTATCAAATATTTATCCATAATAACTTTGCCACGTCATTACTCCGCGACTGCTAAATATGAACTGTCTAATATTTACCAAAATGGCGGCAAAGAAAAACAACGGGTGGACACTCGGTATATGGCATCACGTATTTTATTTTTAGTTCAAATTATAGCTTAGACATTCCTCTTGATCTATTGCAGATTTTGAATAATCTTTTATAAGCTTCAGTTCGAAAGGATATTCCTTGCTAAAGGGACGCTAACAAATATAATCATAAATCAGTAAAAGAATAAATACATTAACTAAATAAGAAACTATTTCATAACCTCATCTACATTATTGTAATTAAGTATTACTAATAATAATAACAATAATAATAATAATAATAATAATTGTAATCGTAATAATAAACAAATGTCTAGTTGCGTTAAGTCTGCTACAGGAAAATCATCTTGTTCGTACCATGGTTCAATATACTGGATCAACGGTTATCATCTAACAAATTATCTAGAGATGTTCGCAACATTTTCAAATAGTTTGTACAAGTGGCATCAAATAGTAGTATTAATTAATGCGATAATTTCCTAATTTGCCACTAAAAACATTAAAACCATAACCAACTTGGTTTCATCATGAAAGTATTACTTGAGGACCCGATTCTCGAAGTTAAGAGAAGTGAACGATGATCTACTGAGAGAAGTGATAGATCACATTCCCAGCATTTGTTCTCCTAGTTTCAGGTGTGTATAGATCGTATAAAAACTAGAACTGCAATACTGCCAGTTTGAGAATGAAGGCAGTTAATACATAACACAAAAATAATTGCACTTGTAACAAATAGAAAGTGGTTATGAAATCGATGTCAGTAAAGTAATGAGTTAGGTATAGCTTATGAATGAGTTAGTTTATGGAAAGTATTTCGCTAAAAATCAAAACTGTAAACTATTATTAAATTTTATAAAAACCTTACATGTTTAATATTTAATTTCATTATAGAACAATAACACATTCAATTTTTACTACAGCAATTCTTTTTAATAGAAATTTATTTCTATTGCCACACTTTTTCCGAATCCGATAATAAATTTTCTTAGGGCCGGTTTTTCCAACTCCGATTAAAACGCCGGTTAGCGTAATCATTGATTAAAACACCGGTTAGTACAAATTTGCGGTTTTCCAACGCCGGTTAACTCTAATCGTTGATTAAGGGCCCGTTTTTCCAACTCCGATTAAAACACCGGTTAGCCTAATCATTGATTAAAACACCGGTTAGGACAAATTTGCGTTTTTCCAACGCCGGTTAACTCTAATCGTTGATTAAGAACGTCGTTAATCGACCAAATTTTAACCGGCGAAAGAAATACCTGATAAAATATTAAACAGTGATTAGGCCTATATACACATGCGCATAACCTAGAAGATTTGAATGTCTGTTATTATTGACAGCTGTTATTTTCATATGAATTTGTTTTACTGCATAAAAGTATTTTTTGGAATTAATTAATAATTATTTACATCAGTGATTTAGTAATTGTATTGTTTCTTCTATAAATGTAATGAACAGTATAAAAATAGCATAATATTAAATATGTGTAACTTTTAGCTTACTACAGAAATTTAATTAATTAATAACTACGAATACATTCTTTTCTCTGATGAGGATGATACAGCTTTGGAAGTTTTTCTATTCTACTACAATTCTGGGACTTTACCTTAATTCGTGTGGAATCTAAGATCCTCTGGCAATTTATGCTTGCATTTGCTCATTCCCTTTTTGTAATTGCATTTAATAGCACCTTGTGAAAATATCATTTTAGTCGAACATATTTTAGACTCACTTTAGATATGTCATTAACATATTAAACTATACTGAAAATTACAAATGAAATTGAAAATATGGAAGAAATTCTAGAGAAGCTGGCAGGTTTACGTTGAGATTATATGCAGACACTTTAAATTCTTTTAGCTGAACTGGGTTTGGATGAATAATGTGCATGCCTGTAAAGTTGACGTGCAGTTAATTTCTGCACTAATAATTATTACAAGCACTGTCAAGTTCACACCGATTCCTCCAGAACATAACATTTATTATGTTGAAATCGTGTAAACCAATTTGGAAACAAGATTTTCTCAATAAACCTTCTTTGATTAATGGACATAAAATTAGTTAGATGCATTGTTCTTAATAAACAACTGATGTATGATCTTTCATATGGCAATGCAAAGTACAATATTTTATATCATTATAGTGTGACTGATAATCCAGCTTAAGACCCTAGATGTAGACTTTTCTTTTTCAGCAAACTTCCTATTTTTATGATTTTGTTACATAACATATATTTTACATAATTTTGGTAACTGTTAATTTCATATATGTACGTATATTGTATTAGTTTTTCCATTTTTACAAAATTTTTGTATTTTTCAATAGCAATAAGTAGTCAATAAATTTATTTCAGTTTCAAGTTTGTGGCATTTGTTATTTATTGAATAATAGAAATTTTAAATGTGTGCTATGTACATAGAAATTCTCATGCAATATCACAAAATAAGTACTTAAACCTTATTTACTAAAATGAAATTTCTAATTACATATAAAGAATATAATCTTTAAAAAATAAAGGCAAAAAGCACAAATTCAAATATAAGAAATAGCGCCAATATTATTATAACAAATATGCTAATTTAGATCAAATGTACGAGCATTTTTGTTACCAACCTTCTAAAATAAACTCTTAATCACTGATCAGATAACCGGCGCATTTCTTGGCGTTGAAAAACGCCGGTTAGAGATAATCAACGATTAAGCGTAATCAATGATTAGTTAACCGGATACTTTAACCGGTGTTGGAAAAACCGGCCCTTAATGTAGTAATTTCTGAAACGTATTATTTGATTATTCTACTTGTAAGTGTTAATTATAATAATTTTATAAAATGAATACAGATAATTTATACCAATTTTCCCGATTATAGAAACGTCGTCAAGGACGTATTAATGATAGTTTCACATCTTTAATATAAAGTTTTAATATTTTAAGATTATTGATTTTCTTACGACTAATGTGGGTCGTTACGTCTATTCAAGAACCCATCTATTAAATAACATTTGCAAAAATAGAATCGGTCAATCCGTAAAAGACGATTGACAAAATCGCCGTTTTGTGTGGTGTTTTACTACTGTACTATTTGTAAGAGATCTCAACTTTAACATTTTGTCTAAAGACGGGTTTGAGATTTTATTTTTATGCAAAACTTTGTCTATGTGATCGTTGACACCTTGAATATAAAGTAAGAATTCAGTAGCGGTTGTAGAATCATAGTTTAGGGTTGTAATGTCTAGATATGGGTCCAAGTATGGTACGGTATATGCTACAGAGAACCGGTAAACATCTATATGCAGCTCTGAATATGTTCTTTGCAACAGTGGACGAAACGTTAGCATCTACACCTAACTTGATGATGTTTTAACCTGAAATCAAAATCTATATGTTGACAACGACCGTGTAGATTTACACCTTAGTAGTAGATATACAAACGCGACAAAAATTAAAATGATACATTGTGTACAAATTTAAGAATGTGATATATGAACCATATTATACTGATACAACAGAGAATGTAAATAACCTTATCCAAATAGTATTATTATCGTCGCATTTTATTTAATTTAATTGCAAAACACTAAACGGTGGAATTAATAGCACAATGCATAATTATAAATAAAATATACCTGCGTTGACATCCACGAGGAAAGGTTTTGCAAGAATGCATGATCATATCTTATTTCTAGTAGAGCCTACTTTCTTCGGCAAATATATACTCGCAGTATTTCGTAATATGTGCCAATGTCCGTGTTTCAGGATAAATCGACAAGAATAAAAAAACATAAAAATAAAATTGTTTATAGTTAAGTACTCATAATTAGACGAAATTAAAAAATGTATTTAGAACAAACACACTTCATTATAAACAAGTGATTATAAATAGCCTCACTTAGATTTGGAAAGTTATCTGTTTCAAAATAAAACAATTTAAAGTAAGGAATCAAAAACAATTATAATCAGACTTTTTAATTAAATATTTTTTCCATTATGATGTATGTGCAACAACAACACAGGTTTCAATTATAGTTTCTAAAGTAATTGAACCTTTTAACAATGCACAGTTCCAAAGTGTATTACAAATTCTAAATCGGATACACTAAACTTGCCAGCTTTCGTTCTAAATTTTCTGCTGTTGAATGGGGTATGTAAAAAGTAGATATTATGCCTTTTCCGACAATTCACATGTCCAACATCATCTCGATCATTTAGTTTTATTTCATGGCAGTCGCTCCATAACTTACTTATAAGCCTGACGAAGCTTTAAACACAAAAACAAAATACTAATAATATAAACTAACTATTAGAAACGATTAGAATTTGTATATTAATATTATCTCATAGCAACTGCCAGTCGTCTTAATGTTTTTGAAAATGAACAGGTATGTAGTATACGTTTACTCAAAAGAATTAATTTTTATACTACCTACTTACAACTCTTCAACTTAAAACGGCTAATTTAGAAAGTGATGTTACTAACGATTTTTGTTGGACTTGAACCAATACACGAAGGGGTTCAGAATCGATTTTGACAAAAAGAAACTTTACTGAGTATTTGTGCCAAATAATTAAATAAACTTTATAAAAATATAGATTTGATATATGAAAACATTTATAATACGCTTAGGAGAATGTTGCATTTTATAATTAGTTTTTGATTACTAAAACATACATATACTGGGTGTCCCAGTGGAGGGGTAAAGTCAAGTATTGGTATCTAATAATGTAGATAGTGAATAATTTTTAATACGAGTGTTCCACAACAAAGAACCAACACAAACTTCAGTTTTTTTTTAATGGAATGCTATGCATTTTTTTACACTTTATGATAGAAGGGCTGATTAAACTAACATGAACTTGTATTTGTCGATTTTCAACTGTTTCTGAGATATGGCGATTTTTCGTTAAAAATTGCACAACATTTGAAAAGTTGCTATGAAACAACGATTGATGATGGACTATATTATGGACTCCATTAGTAGTACGTGAAAGTAATATTTATTTCGACATATCTACGCCTGTGGTTTAAAATTATACATACCATTCGCTAAAGATAAAAATTCTAAAAAAAAATTAAATGGAACAGCCTGTGTATTTATATGGCTTTGAAAAGTACTTGAAATTTACTAATTAAAAATATGTACGTACTTTCTAGCGCTTGTGGGCGATATTGCAAAAGTTATAGGATATTATATCTGAATAAACTCGATTACGATTTAAAAATATGAGTTGCCTTGATTTAATTACACATAGCATAATTAAAATTAATCGAAAAGAGTTATAATACTTTCTTTTTACAAATAAGTAATTTTTGCTAAAATTTTAAAACTCATATAATGAAAAGTTTGGAAGTTCATGAATTAACAATAGTATCGCAATCGCTGTGTCATAAAATTGTTTATCATCACAGTTAGACTAAATTTTAAATTACTTTAAAATTGAAGAAGTCATAGTTAGATATTACTCCACTTGAAAAGCAAATCGTCAATACAAGTATTTAAATGTACGTTATTGAAAACTTGTATAACTTTCGCAATATCTCGAAGAACATATAAGTTACTATCTTCAAGCATCACAGTAATTATAAGTTATCATATAACACATTAAAAAACTTCTTTAAGGTTATCTTAATAAAGTTTTTGTTAACATCAAAAACTCTAGATAGTTTACGCACTCTTGTGGGAGGATTTTCTTGAACGCATAACAAAAGAACCTTTTGTGCATCGGCGTTTTCTACGGCGGCAATAACACGGCTCCTTTTACTTTCTTATACGTAGTATAAGGAAGTATTGTGATGATGAAAATTTTCGACCTCGAGATTTTTGCAGATGTCCACGTTTCGAGGTCCCCTGATACCAAAAAAGTGGTTTTTAAAAAATGTCTCTCTCTCTCTCTCTCTCTCTCTCTCTCTCTCTCTCTCTCTCTCTCTCTCTCTCTCTCTCTCTCTCTCTCTCTCTCTCTCTCTCTCTCTCTCTCTCTCTCTCTCTCTCTCTCTCTCTCTCTGTGTGTGTGTGTGTGTGTGTGTGTGTGTGTGTGTGACCACGATAGCGGTCAAACCGCTGTAGATATAAATTCCAAATTATGTATTTACGTGTATAATCTGCCTCTTGAGAACTGATTAGATTTTGAGCAAAATCGGCAGACCGGAAGTAGTAGTTTACTTCAGTGAAAAAATCGAAATTTGCAAATATTTCGTCGATTACTAAGTTTAAACAAATTTATAAAGAATTCATATGTACTTAGAATTAAGTTTGAAACAAATTTTCTTGAAAGTTTTTTGAAATTCCAACCGGAAGTAGATCTTTTACTCTTATCGAAAATCAGTTTTTTGCGAATATCTCGCAAGTCATGCTTTTAAGACAAGTACGTTACGAGTATAAAAGTATTTAAAACATAATTTTCAATATCCTTTATATAAAAAAAATTTCAAAATTCAGACCGGAAGTACCACTTTTACTCTTATCGAATAGCGATTTTTTGCAAATATGTCGTAAGTTATGCATTCTATGTATATTTATGAAGAGTACAAAAGTATTTGGAGTTGGATTTGGAATATTTTTTGTATAAATGAAATTTCAAAATTCGGACCGGAAGTAACACTTTCATACGTATAAGAAAGTCGTGTGGTGGCCACACCTCATTTTTTCATACATAATACTGCCAGTCTCTTCAAATCGTTAATAATTTTTGAAATGCATTCATCGATGGCAATCCCATATTTGGATATTTTTGGTTGTATATATTTGTGCCAGCAAACAACCATTTTGCCCCAAAACATAGACCATATCTATTAATTCCAATTTTAAATATTTCATTTCGCACTTAAGTAACGTAAATTCATGTACTTACTTCCCTTTAAACTGAAGCAATAAATCTAAGTTTAACGTTTAAACAATTTTTGACACACACTGTGTGATATTTTCTATGTTATTGCTATTCATGAACTTCCAAACTTTTCATGAGTTTTAAAATTTAAATAAAAATGACTTATTTATAAAAGCAAAATAGAACTAACTCTTTTCGATTAATTTTACTTATAGGCGTAGTGCAAGTCATGGCAACTCATATTTTTAAGTCGTAATCGGGTTTATTCAGATATAATATCCTATAACTTTTGCAATATCGCCCACAGGTAGAAGAGAGTAGATATTTTTAAATAGCAAATTTTAAGTACTTTTTAATGACATATAAATATACAGGCTGTTCCATTTAATTTTTTTTAGAATTTTTAAGTTTAGCGAATGGTATGTAAATCTAAATAACATGCGTAGATATGCCGAAATAAGCATCAATTTCACGTACTGAAATGATATCTCTACTAATTGAGCCCATAGTAGGTATGTCATCATCAATCGTTACTTCATAGCAACTTTTCAAATGTTGTACAATTTTTAACGAAAAATCGCCATATCTCAAAAACAGTTGAAAATAGACAAATACAAGTTGATGTCAGTTTAATTAATCCTTCAAGGGCTATCATAAAATGTTAAAAAAATGCATAGCATTCCGTTTAGAAAACATAAGTTTGTGTTGGTTCGTCGTTGTTGAACACTCTGTATAAATGAAAATATTTTTAAATTGTAGTGCTCATGATTATCTACACTCCGCTGGGACACCTGGTATAATACATATAATATATATCATTAACCCTACAAATTCCAGCTGATCCTTTTCGCTCATTTCTGGGAAAGTTCTGATGAAATTCGTAATATACGTCTTTTGCATGGGTATATAAACTGACTGCGAGTCATTTTACGTGATGCCCAGAGAACATTTACGACAAATATGGGAGTTTGAACCACTGTCTGTGTAATCTTCAAATAAATCGCTATTGCTTACGTCATCGATCTCTTCATGAATGGGATGAGAAAGTTCTTTTTATCACATAATCTAGTGTTGCTTGTAATTCAGCTTCAGTCAACGGTATTTTATGTAGATTATATTTTGCAATACAGGGTGAGTCGTACAGAAGCTGGAAATAAAATAAATAACAACCTTAAATGGGATTCCCATGTTCACAATAGACTAGCATCAGCCATATATCTCTTAAAGAGAAATATTGATTTACCATGTAGCAAGTATAATATGCTCGCTGCCATTTCGTATGGGGTTCGTCTGGACAGCTTTGAGGATCTTCTTACAGCAGAAGATGATAGTAATTTCGCCAACCGGGGCTAGATAAAGAGACAGCTGTAGAGACATTTTTAAACAACATCATATATTAACCTTACCCTCGATGTACATTATCTCCTGCCTTTTTAACGTCCATGGATCCCAAAACAAATACAGAGGCATTCTGATATACATTTTTGCCATAGACAACATAATAATTTAGTACTACCGTCACAGAACCTGAACCAGCTACGAATTATTATAATATCAAGTACTACCTTCTGGAGTCCATAAAAAGCATCGATAAGCATAAGTTACTTAATTTCATCAAACAAATGCTTATGGGAGAGGCCTTTTACACCACAGATGACTTTCTCCGAGTTAAGTAATTTTAATTCATAACTTCTCAGTTCTTTAGTGTTTGCTAAAAATTACATATTCACATTTTTTTATATACTTGGTTGGTGACCATAGTTACAGTTTCTTAAATGGAACACCATGTATATTATTACACTTTTGTATATCCCGTATAATTCTTAGTAAAAAAAAAAAGATAGTATAAGCCTCAAATTTAAGGTTTTCGACTTTTTACAAGTTTTCAGAAAATTCAATGACTTTATAAAATTATATTTCTCGAAAACGACGTATTAGATGGACACCATTTTTGATAACGTTGTTCATAATAAAAGGCCTAAATCCAAACATATTTTATTTTTGCAATTACATTAATTAAAGTTACATGACACATTTTTGTCTAAAAGTGATTTTTCAAATGAAATGTAAATCTGTTCATTTTTCACACCAAAAACATGTAAGACGAAATTATTTTAAAAGCGACCATTACTGAGCTATTGTCGTTTTTTGATATAATTTTGTCAACTTACGTTTTTTTGTTTTGATACGGTATTTCTATACTGAAGAAGTGTCAAACAAATTATTTATAAGCTCAAAAAGTTTACCAACAGCGTCATCTTGACCGAAGGTGTCCCAGAACAGATGCCTTTAGAAGAGTAATAGATACTTTGATTACTACTGGTACTATTGCTAATTCAAATATAAGGAAATCTAGATGATAAAAGTCAATTAAGAATTCTTATTGCAACAACAGAAAATCCACACGTCAGTGCCTGTGAAATAGGTCGTTTGCTGGATATTAACCACACCATCGTTGCAAGGACCGTAAAATAAAATAAACATCGTCCGTCATGAATACATTTAAATATTGAGTTACGCACCCATCATGTTAAAGCTAGAAGAGTGTTCTGCCAATTGGCAATAACCAATGCGCAGGAAACTGTTTTTGATAGTGTGTTATTTTCGGATGAAGCTGGTTTCCATAACGAAATAGTTAACAAAAGAAATTTTCGTTACTATTTAAATGAAAACCCTTACTTCACTAATAATTGTGAAATATTGGTGACCGAATGGGAGGTCTGCATTACTTTGAAGGCAGTATTAACGGAGAAGCTTAAGAATAATTTCAATCAAGCAATTTAGTGGAATTATTGGAAGTTGTTTCCCTAAATTAACGAAAAGATGTAGATGCAACAAGACGGCAAATCCCCACATTCTATGCTAGAGATACGAAATATTTTACATGAAAATTTTCTAGGAAAGTGGCTAGCCGGCGGGCCTATTCACTAGCGTGATGGGTTTTCGGACATCACAAAATTAGTTTCTGTTTTTATGGATCCATAAAAGAGCATGTATATTTGCTCTTTTACGGATAGTATACACTGTAACCACAAAAGAAATTATGAAGGAACATATTCAACAAATATTTAGAAATATATGTATTCAATGCCTTATTAATGTCGATTTATCATTTCGGATGCATGTACAAAAACGTTTAAAAGTGAATTTGAACACCTATTTGAATGTTATTATTTATTGTTATTTTATAATTTCTGTTCCACTAATTACTCATCCACTTCCGTATTATAACGGTTCTTGTTTCTACACCTACTAAAAACAAGTTACTACTTTGTTTGGTTTTTAAATTTGTTTATTGTGCCTATGCCATATTCTACATTTTTTGAATTATATTGCTCATATAGAGTGTGTTGGAAATAAGATACATCCATTTTTTTTGTGATTATCCCAATACATACAAATATCATATCTCTAAGCTCATGTTTATAAAAACTCATTATAACATCATGCTTGTCAACTAAGAAGCAGCTTATTAAATGTTTTCCATTCAGTTGTCAATTTCGCGGCAAATATCATTGTATTAAAATAAAAAACATAAAGTTGGCAAAATTATATCAAAAAACGACAATAACTCAGAAATGGACACTTTTAAAATAAAACGTCTTACAAGTTCTTGGTGCGCAATTTAGTAAGCATTTGAAAAATGAACCGACATATAGGCTGTTCCATTAAATGTCATGTAATTTTAATCCAGTTTTCTGCAAATTCAGTTACTACTTGCAAAAAAAAAGGTTGTATTAGGACCTTTTATTATGAACAACGCTACCACAAATTGTGTCCATCTAATACATCAATTTTGGGAAATATTTTACAAAAACATTGAATTTTTCAGAAAAATGCTAGAAGATCGAACATCTTTGATTTTAGGCCTATACAACCTTTTCACTCTTTGACTAAGAATTATAGGGAAAACACAAAAGTGTGTATTGTCAGCCACCAAGTTATGGAACACTTTGTATAATACAAAATAATTTTCAAAGGTGCTCCTAATCAGTGGCTATTATAGCAAAAAAAAAATCGCTTCGAAATATCTTCTCTTATAAAGTCACAATCTGTCTTCCCCACGGAGATAACTCACACGGTATATATGTATTTAGTTTTGCATTTTTTGCATAATTATTGTATTAATTGGATTCATTTTTTGTGTTGCAAATGAAATTAAATTTAAATTGAAATAATTCAAAAAGTCACTTTCGGTCAGTCATTTTATTAATATAAATTGTTTACTTCATGTTTTTGAGTTTTGGTTATATATTTGAATTAAACCTTCTACTAAGACAGAGTAAAGTGGTATGCTTTATGATTTTTGAGAAGCATACATTTGAGTAAAAGCGCCACAAATGTTAATAAAAATTATGAAAAACGTGGATTCCAAGATGATGATTATTGGAATATGTACGCGAAATTATATATATTTTTCTTTAGAGAATTGTTTATGAATACACTTTGAAAAAAATTAAAAACCATCATGATAGATAACGCATATATTAATTGTAATAAATCGAAAGTAAATTACATAAGAATTATATACATACCATTTCATTTGATCAAGAAAATACTTGTTCATGCTTCAGTAGCCAAAGTCGAAAATTTCCTTTTTTTTTGGCTATATATGGATATATTATATTTTCCTACAGCAAACGTGCTCTTCTAAAAGAAAGCAAACAAGATAACTTAGACACAATATGTTGTTAATAAAGGTACCCATAAATTTAACGAGAAAATATAATAATATACCATATATCCCATTTAAAATGACAAAATTATTGTCCTGTTATTCCTTCATCCTCCAAAAATACCCTATTTTTTAAGAAAGAATTTTAAAATTTATTTAAATAGTTTAGCATAGTTTTTGGATTTTTTCTTTTATATCCAATAAATAGTTATTGTTTCTTAGGCAAATTTATTTTATTTTTACTTTATTGTTTTTTCCATATAATAAAATTATGACTATGCTTTAGAACCACATTCATAAAATTTACAATTTATAATAAGGTTGCGAAATAAATTTATTTAGTCAATTTTTTCGTCAGTATAATGCTAATGTAAAATGGAACAAATAAATAAAACGTATAAAATTTAATTTTCACATGAAGTCGTAAAATATCCAATTAAAACAACATAAATAAATAATGAGAAGACGAGATAAAAACAGTACTAATTTTTTAAATAAATGAAATATCAGTGGAAAAATATTCACAAGAGGTACGTTAAAAGCTAAACAGCTATAAACTTGATTAATTAATTTCCTGATTAAATTTATGTAAGTAAATATATCAAATCTTACCACTGCACGCTTACATTATTAACGCACGCTCTCGACCTCATGAATAAGTTTAATTTGGATTTATATAAATGAATTGCATTTTACCTGTGGTGGTGGTGGTGGAGGATTTTCATGAAAACAATGCATATATAATAGAGATGTAACATTGCACTGAGAGTTAGCATTTATTATAAATGTTTTTGCATTGGTGCTATAAAACACATTAAACCTCATTTATCCCAGGTATGTACAGACAATTTATTTCTTATCTTAATTAGAAATTCTTAAATAGAAATAATATATTATATTCTTCAAGTCTCGCCCTATTTGAGAATTAAAAACATAAAAGTCGAAAGAAAGGAATGAAATGGTTTTATTATTTTGTATACTATTTTATAGCTTTCTTTTTGACAAATATTTCTTTTAGTTTGTAACACGATCTTATTGATTTAACATTTCTATACATGGTATAAAGGAGAATAAGATTTTTCGACCACCAGATTTTTGTAAATGTCCACGTTTTTACGTTCTCTGATAACATAAAAGTTTTTTATCAATGCCAGAGTATTCACTTGCTCTCAGGATATGTTAAAATTTTTAGGCAAATCGGTAAACCGGAATTAGTAGTTTATTTCCAAGAAAAAAATTAATTTTACTAATACATATGTACTAAAATTTAGACATATTTCTAAAAAAGACAAAAACACTCAGAAGTTAATTTAAACAAACAACTTTACGAAAAAAGCTTTTTAAATTTTGTATTTAGTTTTCATACCCATATAGATACAAATTAATTGTTCTTATAATAGATTTATTTATTAGTTTGTTATTGATATTGAATTGGCATATTAATAATAAATTTGTTAGCTAATATACTATGTGACAAAAAAAACAAATCACCCAGTACATATTTAGTATAGTTATATTTTAACCTAATTCTTCTACAGATGTTTACTGTTCACTGTGTAACAAATCACAAAAGACGAAAAAATAGCAAGGACATTTATTCGGTGTTCTTTTTGTTCAGTTTGATTTAGTTCTTGGGTTATAGCTAACCTGATACAATGAAATATTGCTACACTTGTTATTCGATATTGGAGAGATTGATCTCAACTAGGTAAGAATACCGATCAACAAGCGATAGCATAATCAAATCCCTTTATGTTTCGTGTCCCACTTTTGCCTCGTAGTATTTGAGTGATAAACAGCCATCAAGTACACTGAGAATGGATAGAGGAAGCATTGTGATAGATTTTAAAGCTCGAAAAATGTAGTTGTTTGTGTCAAATCAATAAACATCATAAAAAAATTAAAAGAAGGCCGTTTGTTTATGAAATTAAGGACCAGACGTATCAGGCCCAAACTACAACGGACAAAAGAAATAGTGTATAACATCACGCAGTCACTGAATAGCACTATTCATATGGTGAACTGCACATATGTTTTCGTCGAGAAAACAGACAGCAAAAAAAATCGATTTTACTGTTAAATTCCTTTCTTCATTGACGTAAGTAGAAGCATGAGGAGTTCTTAAAATTTATTCTATTTACCTTATATTTCGTAAGATAAATAATGTACGGAGAGTGAACTCTACAATACCGATCAGATTTCATCATCACAAAAAAGTACGCATCCCACACAAGAATTCAAAAACTGACAATGTAGAGATGGAACGATGCGGTACCCTCGCCCCAAATAGGTTCCACCCCAATCGCAGAGAGCTCTTTCTATCGCATCTTGTACGAGGTAGGCGCCATAAATTCTCGGCCTGATATACAAAAAAAAAAAACTTGGAACAATATAAGAATTTTTATTTTTAAATGTAACTCCTCTGACTTCTGTACATTTCTTACAACGATTAATTAATAATTCGATACCCTTGTAAAAATAATCTGCAGTTTTTCCGTCTAAATGTTCTATAACAGCTGCTTGCAACTCACTGTCGTCTTTAAAACTACGTCCCCTTAGGTCTATTTTTAAATTAGAAAACAAAACAAAAATCACAAGGAGCCATATCCGGACTATACGGTGCATGTTCCAATTCTTGAAAGCCGCATTCGCGGATGGCAGCTTGTGAAATGACGGTGGTGTGGACGGGAGCATTGTCGTGCAATAATCGCACACCTTTTGTCAATTTTCCACGACGTTTTGCACGAATACTGTCATAATAATATATGTCGTTCACACCTGTATTGCGCTCTTTAAAGTTAATTAGCAAAATGCCCTCACAATTCCAGAATATTATGACCATTACCTTTTTCGTTGATTGAACGACTTTCGCCTTTCTGGGACGAGGTTCATCAGGTCGCCGCCATTCCATGGACTTCCTTTTCGATAGAGAATCGTAAAACACAACCATTGTTTCATCCCCTGTGACAATGGACTCCAAAATCGGTTTTGGGTCGTCTCCACACATGTTTGAAAACGACTGTGCACATTCGACTCAACGTTTACGATGGAGAGCTGAAAGAAGTCATGACCCATCTAGCACTAATTTTATTCATACCCAAATGGTCATGGAAATTCGGCAAACACTTGTTTCGGAAATGTTTGTTATCACTGCTAATTCCTTCACTTTCAAACGGCGATCTTCTAGCACTAAATGCTCAATAACTGAAATTTGTTGAGGCGTTATCACTTCAATTGGTCGTCCCGATCGATCAGCATCTGGGATTCTTGTCCCAAACGGAAACATTTTGCCTACTTTTTTACAGTTGAATGCGAAGGAGATGAATCACCGTAAACGCCCTCTAAACGTTGTATAATATTGTAGCGTTTTAGGAGTCGAAATGAACAACTGTTGCAAATGTTTTGAAACTGTCTGTATATTTACACACTTAAAACTAATCACAATATAAAAATATAAAATAAATGTAACGCACTTAAAACTACTACACACAAATTAACACACGTATTTATTTCTATCACTACTATTTACGTCCGTAATATGTATGTTTTTTGTGAACTATAATAAAACTGCACTACTCACATTATTTATGTTTATTTTAACTGTTCAGTAAATACCGCGCGCGACTACTATTGAATGAATTAATCCCTTAGCCCACCGGCGGCATTTATATATATGTGCAGACAAAAGGTCTAGAGATAAACCAGCAAATTCTGGCTCTCTTCTACCATATTCCAGACTTTCTGTCGCTGACGTAGTATATGAGTGCAGTTGATTTACGACTTGTTTACCGGTACGTTTTTTTGTCGTCGCCCGGAGGTCTGCTTCTTTTGTGTGCTTGTTTCGTTACAATATGATAAGGTGTATGCCCTTCTATTGTTAAAAATTTAATAATATTAATAATAATAATATTTTATTTATTCAATTGACCATAAAAATGGTATAGATCAAGTCAACAAATGTAAATATAAACATAAAAAAATCAAACAACACAAATATAACACAAGCATAAGCACTAACCAATGCAATACAATACAATACAATATAATAATATAAAAAAAAATACAACAACAAACACAAACAAACAATTTAGATATGCAAATCTAAGATCTGCCTGTCATTTTCAAAATCACTAAAAGAGTAATAGCATCTGGCAATCAGTAACTTTTTTAACTCTACATACTTTGAATTTTTGCAACGGTAGACTTTTTAAATTTTTAGAGAGATTCTGTTGTAGGCAGTTATCATTAAATACCGTGGGCTTTTTTTATAAATCGATAGTCTGTGTTTGGGCACCTCCAAAGCATCACCCCGCCTCGTAGCATATTCATGGTGATCACCAACCCTTATAAATTGGAACAGATTTTGCTTGGCGTAAGTTAATATTTGGTAAATAAAAATACAGGGAACCGTCATAATTTTTAACCTAGTGAAGTAATCCCTACATGACGTCCCCGCACCTATACCCTCCATGTTCCTTATTGCTCTTTTTTGTAACCTGAAGACCCTCTCACTCTCACTTGAGGAACCCCATGCCAATGTACCGTACGATACTAAACGATCGCGCGGTACTCATTTTTCGTTATTTCAGACATTTTCGTGCGCTAGTCACGTTAGTTAGCTGGTTACTAAAAACTACTAAACTTCGAACCGTCATATTTATAGTGTACATCTCGCGTATGTGCATGCATGACGTGACGGAGTTTGAACACGTTTGAACCTGTATAAGCCTGTCAGGCCGAGAATTTATGGCGCCTACCTCGTAGATATTATATTAAATCTAGCATTGCCAGAACAGAGAAAGAGAAGGAGAGTATTTTGTGTAGTAGGAGAGATTTTTTAGAGATTTAATTAAGTGCGGTTAAATCGGGTCTGTTTTAAAAATAAATTATTTGTGTATTTTACTTATAATATAAGAACCATGAAGAAACATTATGGGATAACTTCTGCCGGTTTTTAATTAATAATTATTTGCCTTACTTACTCTAAGTTTTCCATAGATAACAAAATTAAATTTCAGTGTTATAAACCATCATTTATAACGCTGAAACTTAAAAATGTTGCTCATTTCATTGTATTAAGTTATTTTAGGTTATGCACGTTTATATAACAATACAGATTAAATATTTGAAAATCGAAAGTAAAAGCGGATCTTTTCGTTGGAAGTACCCGGAAATTCCAACTAAACTACCTGGCAACATTGACTAAATCATCCGTAAGAAGTTTACTAGTTGCTGCAATAGCAGTTTTGATATGTTCATCAAATTTGTCTGGCCTTGAGCACATTGAATTAATTATAATTATTTTCATCCATTCAATAATTGAAATGAAACATTTTCGTCATATTTACATTGCATAAGATACTCGATAATATCGACAGTTGATAAACGCTCTTTACTGCGGCACTGGCACGTTCATGATAACTAGTAATAAGCATGCTTGTCTAGACACTTACTTGTATTCGCGATCATGTGCACACAAAATGTATACATTTATTATTGTGATATATCTTATCTATTCGAGAGTCAATTGTCAAATATTTCTTGATTTTATTTAAAGTATCGCCCCCATCTATGAACCACTGAGCTATTGATGTCGTCCTATGCTCGTCTCTGAGATGGAAACAGCATACGAAGTGATCGACGAGAATCCAAAAAAAAGTGCCAACATCCTTTCGAAACTAATATTTGGGTAAGTATAGATTTATCATATATATACGTACATACATTTATATATCTATACAATGTGCATATTCACATGTAATACGAGTATGATACTATTGTATTAACAATTAAAAAATCACTAGCTAGTTGT
Source organism: Amphimallon solstitiale (assembly GCA_963170755.1). Classification (NCBI taxonomy): domain Eukaryota; kingdom Metazoa; phylum Arthropoda; class Insecta; order Coleoptera; family Scarabaeidae; genus Amphimallon; species Amphimallon solstitiale. The sequence continues at coordinate 50,448,517 of OY720679.1, forward strand.
GACACTATGTATAATGAGTAGGGAGCGGAATCGAGCGAGTCATGACTCATCGCCCATGGGCGCGCTATTGAAATGTTGTATTTTTAAAGAGGTTTTAATTTTATTTATATAATTGAATAACAAGTGGCTGGTGATTTTAAAATACAAAATACCCTACTATTTGTTCATTTTCTCTTCTGTAAGACTTGTTCTCTTTGAATTAAGTACATCCTTGTAGATAGAAAACGTCTTTTCTACATCGCTACTGGTTATATTTACGTAATGGAAATATTCTTTTATTTCAGCGTATTTAGCATACACAATTGCCGCAATGTTATTAAACCTGGATTTCTATTAAAAACTGCGTCTAAGTCACTTGGAATTATTAATAGCCACATCTAATGTGGTTAATCTATTTTTACTTTCATATACGTAGTATAAGGAAGTAATGTGAAATTTTCGACTTCGAGATTTTTGCAGATGTCCACGTTTTGAAGTCCCCTGATACCGAAAAAGATGTTTTTAAAAAATGTCTGTGTGTCTCTATGTGACCACGATAACCGCTGTAGATATCAATTCCAAATTTTGTATTTACGTGTCTAATCTCCCTCTTGAGATCTGAGTAGTTTTTCAGTGAAATCGGTAGACCGGAAGTAGCAGTTTACTTCAGTGAAAAAATTAAATTTTGCCAATATTTCGTCAACTACTAAATTTAAACAAATTTATAAAGAATTCATATGTACTTGAAATTAAAATTGAGAACAATTTTATTTAAAAAGTTTTTAGAAGCTGCTACCGGAAGTAGGTCTTTTACTCCTATCGAAAATCAGTTTTTTGCGAATATTTCGCATGTCATGCTTTTTAGACAGGTACGTTACGGGTATAAAAGTATTTAAAACGTAATTTTCAATATCTTTTGCATAAAAACAATTTCAAAATTCAGACCGGAATTACCACTTTTACTCTTATCGAATAGCGATTTTTTGCGAATATGTCGTAAATTATGCATTTTATATGTATTTATCAGGAATACAAAAGTATTTAGTGCTAGATTTGCAATATTTTTTGAATATATGAAATTTCAAAATTCGGACCGGAAGTAACACTTTTACTCTTAGGGAGTAGTCCTTTTTTCGAATATCTTGCTAAGTATGCATTCTATAGCGATTTATTAAGAGAACAGAAGTACTTAGAATAGGATTTTGAATAATTTTTGTGTAAAAAAAAATATAGTATAGTTTGAAATGCTCATACGTATAAGAAAGTCGTGTGGTGGCCACACCTCATTTTTTAATTTGAGATTCGATTTTCAAAATATGTCATTAGTTTAGGCAAATTTCCAAAGTGTTCCTGAAGGAATAACAACTGATTTTTTAAATTTGGGATTTGTGTTAGTTCCTTGCACTCAGAAATACTTCGAGCATCGTCATTTAAACATGTAACGAAATTTTGTAAACTATCGAAATTCTCTGCATGAAAACTATTTCTGTGTATGTTTTAGCAAATCTAAGTGACGATATTTTACAGACTTTGCAATAAATTTCGAAATCACTGATAATTAATTTTTATCTCAGAAAAAGTAACATAAACAACGTTCTAGATCTAAATAAATGATAACTAAAAATGTACGCGTATGTTATTGAAACATACATATTATATTGCGAAATATAAGGTAAATATAATAAATTTTAAAAACTCGTCACCCTTGTACCTACGCCGATGAAGAAAGTATTTTATTCATAAAATTCCTTATTTTATGGCAGTTTTTTCTCTGATTCTCGGCCGTAAACAGATGTTGCAGTTCGCCCTATGAATTAGTGCTATTCAGATATAATGTAAACAACATGCAATTGTTTACATTATTTCTTTTCACGGTTGTGGCTCCGTGGTAATTTAGCTCGCTCGATTCCGCTCCCTAATAATGAGATAAAATACACTATGCACATTCATCGAAAATTAATTCACGAAAAGCTCTTTATTTTTAATTGTCATTAATTAATTAAAAAACGTACCTAATAGCGTGAATATTCTATTTATTATCCCATACAGATGGATGGCCAGTACGTTTTGGAGAGGCGTACAAAGAACTATTATTGCAAAAGATCTATTTCAAGTATTGGACTGCGATAATTCTGAACTTCTCGGAAATAAACTGGAAGCCAATTGGGATAAAGAAGTGCAAAAGTCCAATAAAATTGGCAAAGATCCGAGTCTACTAAGAGCAATTAGCAATACATTTTTATGGCATTACATGGTATATGGTGTATCGGTGTTCATACATTTCGTTGGTTTAAAGTAAGTAAATCATTCACAATTTCACAAGATCATTTATCCATCTCTTTCTACAGTAATAAAAATTACAATGAATTCATTAATCTTTACTAAAACAGCAACGATAAGATGTTATACTATTGATAGCAAACGGAGCAAAATTAATGATTTTGTTCTATTTTGTGGAAACTCAATCAAATTCCATAAAAAAGTATAAAACCACACTCTGACTGTTTTAATAGACCTGTATCGTGAAAGTAAATGACAATCTTAGTCCCTTGGACAGAAGTATTCATCTATCCGCTCAACTCACCATTTCCTATACAAATAGTGACGAAGAAAGTATAGTGCTGCCATATGGTAGAGACCCGCCTTTGCCCAGATTTTTTATGTCTTCCCCGAACACGATGTAAGTGCAACGAATTAAGTCTAACTGTCAGTCAAATACTAAATATCTTTGGTCCATGGAATATGGAATCATTGCATGCAATCGAATCGTAATATACAAAGTAGAGTTGCACATTTTTAGATGATTCCAGACACCGTACTCCGCTTTTTACTTTCTTGTACGGAAGTATTGTGATGATGAAAATTTTCGACCTCGAGATTTTTGCAGATGTCCACGTTTTGAAGTCCCCTGATACCGAAAAAGTGGTTTTCAAAAAATGCCTGTGTGTCTCTGTATGTGTGTGACCACGATAGCGGTCAAGCCGCTGTAGATATCAATTCCAAATTTTGTATTTACATGTATAATCTCCCTCTTGAGATCTTATTAGCTTTTCAGTAAAATCGGTAGGCCGGAAGTATCTAACAGTTTACCTCAGCGAAAAAATCGAATTTTACCAATATTTCGTCAACTAAAAGTTTTTCGAAATTCCTACCGGAAGTAGGGCTTTTACTCTTAGCGAAAATTAGTTTTTTGCAAGTCATGCTTTTTAGACAAGTACGTTACGGGTATAAAAGTATTTAAAACATAATTTTCAATATCTTTTGTATAAAAGAAATTTCAAAATTCAGACCGGAAGTACCACTTTTACTCTTATCGAATAGCGATTTTTTGCAAATATGTCGTAAGTTATGCATTCAATATATATTTATCAAGAGTATAAAAGTATTTAGAACTGGATTTGCAATATTTTTTGTATATATGAAATTTCAAAATTCTGACCGGAAGTAGCACTTTTACTCTTAACGAGTAGCACTTTTTTGATAATATCTTGCAAAGTATGCATTCTATAGAGATTTATTGAGAGAATAGAAGTACTTAGAATAGGATTTTGAATAATGTTTGTATAAAAAAATTCTTAAAATTCTATAATTTTAAACGCTCATACATATAAGAAAGTCGTGTGGTGGCCACATCTCATATTTATATATATATTCTTCTGACCTCCAACATTCATTGACATGAACAGGTAGTCTTTATTTTACTTTCTTATACGTAGTATAAGGAAGTATTGTGATGACGAAAATTTTCGGACTCGAGATTTTTACAGATGTCCACGTTTTGAAGTCTCCTGATACCAAAAAAGTGGTTTTTAAAAAATGTATGTGTGTCTGTGTGGGTCTGTGTGTGTCAATGTGTGACCACAATTGCGGTCAAACCGCTGTAGATATCAATTCCAAATATTGTATTTACTTGTGTAATCTCCCTCTTGAGATCTGATTAGATTTTCAGTAAATTCGGCAGACCGGAAGTAGAAGTTTACTTCAGTGAAAAATCGAATTTCGCCAATATTTCGTCAACTACTAAGTTTAAACAAATTTATCTAGAATTCGTATGTACTCAGAATTAAATTTGAGAAAAATTTTATTATGAAAGTTTTTTGAAATTTCTACCGGAAGTAGGTCTTTCAATCTTATCGGAAATCAGTTTTTTGCAAATATTTCGCAAGTCATGCTTTTGAGACGGGTACTTTATGAGTATAAAAGTATTTAGAACTTAATTTTCAATATTTTTTGTATAAAAAAAATCGGACCGGAAGTACACTTTTACTCTTATCTAAAAGCGATTTTTGCAAATATCTCGTAAATTATTCATTCTATATATATTTATCAAGAACACAAATATATTTAGAGCTACATTTGAAATTTTTTTTGTATAAAAAAAATTTCAAAATTCGGACCGGAGGTAACACTTTTACTCTTAGCGAATAGCACTTTCTGTCGAATATTTTGCCAAGTATGCATTCTATACAGATTTATTAAGAGAATAAAAGTAGTACAGTAGAATTTTGTTTATTTTTTCAGAAGATAAAAGTATTTAAATCTTAATTTAGAACAACTTTTGTATAGTTTGAAACGCACACACGTATAAGAAAATCGTGTGGTGGCCAATCTCTCGAGCCAAGAAAGTGACATGCATTTCCGCGTAAGCGTTACCGCTAATAGTATCGACCGGTTTCGACAAGTTAATTTGATGATAAGTAGGGGCTTTCGTTAAAAAGTTACACTTCAATCTTGTATATTTTATTAGATAAAAACCTTATTTAGGTACGTGAACATCCTATACCTTACGTTTTACTTTCTTATACGTAGTATAGGGAAGTATTGTGATGATGAAAATTTTCGACCTCGAGATTTTTGCAGATGTCCACGTTTTGAAGTCCCCTGATACCGAAAAAATGGTTTTTAAAAAATGTCTGTGTGTGTGTCTCTGTGTCTGTGTGTGACCACGATAGCGGTCAAATCGCAGTAGATATCAATTCCAAATTTTGTATTTACGTGTATAATCTCCCTCTTGAGAACTGATTAGATTTTGAGCAAAATCGGCAGACCGGAAGTAGTAGTTTACTTCAGTGAAAAAATAGAATTTTGCAAATATTTCGTCAATTACTAAGTTTAGACTAATTTATAAAGAATTCATAAGTATTTAGAACTTAATTTCCAATTTCTTTTGTATAAAAAAAAATTTAAAATTCGGACCGGAAGTGTCACTTTTACTCTTACCGAATAACGATTTTTTGCAAATATGTCGTAAATTATGCATTCTATATATATTTATGAAGAGTACAAAAGTATTTAGAGTTGGATTTGGAATATTTTTTGTATAAATGAAATTTCAAAATTCGGACCGGAAGTAACAGTTTCATACGTATAAGAAAGTCGTGTGGTGGCCACACCTCATTTTTTTTGGAGTTACTTTCATACCCATTTATTTAAATGGACCTCACCTCAGATTGTTATGACGACGACATTGTATAGAATAATATTTTTTTTTTATCACAAAACTCTGTAGTACTAAGGGAGGAGGATGACAAATTATCCCAAGCATTAACCAATTTTAATCATAGAATAATGAACCTAACTCTCAATATTTATTAAATATAGATGAATGAGACAACAGAACAGGTAATATTTTAGGACTAGCCAGAGCCCAAAGAGTTGGAGAAAAATGATGCAGATAGCGAGCTACTTGGGATATCATCTAGCGAATTATTCAACATAAAGCTGTCTGCTAACATATGACATAGAAAAAAAGAGGGAAATTTGTTTCAGCAAAGTCTACGTGTTAGTCAGTAAACAAATATATAATATATAAAACCATGTATTTGAAAAAACGTAATTGCATTAATATAAGTTCTTTATCTAAAAAAAACTGGAAAACCTATAAAAAATACTCTAACTGAAATAGACAATGTTTTTGGAATATAAATTCTGATGTTTTTATACCCGCAAATTAGGATGTGCTGGGCTAAAATTACTAAAGTTTATTCCATTGCAGGTTTTATGATAAGTACATGCCAGATTTTTCCTTATGCGGCATTATTTGAGAGTAATGATTGTCAATGACAAAATTAAGAAATTAGTATTAGACACGGCTGTCTATCACTACCTAGACAAAAGTTACAATGAATGAACAAATAATTTCATTGGCTCTTATAAGATGCAGCAATTTGTGCGAGAAAATTAAATCCAGAAGAGTTAAAAATGAATCTTCTGCTATTCCAGTCGGACAATTACTAAATTTTGATGAAGGTATATCAGGGAAAATATGTTTCTGCAATTAAATGTCATAAATTTTGGTGTTGGTCGCTTCCCTGTTATTAGGTTATCTGCGACTTTATTAAAGGTCATTCACTACGTGGATAGATATTTCACTACTGTAATCCTGCCTGAGCACATGGTAAATAAAATAATGGCGTTTATTAACCGTGGGTTTTCATCAAAGCCAAATGCGAGACATAAAGAAATAATTAATATTATACTATGGTATACCAGAAAAATTGTCAAGAAATACAACAAAAGTATAAATGAAATTTATTTAATCGATAAAATGATTGCCTATTATCAGATGGGATCTAGAAGTACAAAAATCTTGGAATTGCCAACGACTGGATTTTGTACAGAAACAACAAAAAAACTATTACGCCATGTCTAGGTTTTAAGATAAGTGTCTGAATTTTGTTGAGTTGACAAGAATTTCTCTTCAAAATTATACACAAAGGGATTGAAACTTGAAAAACCTTGTAAGCAAAAATTAAAATATTGTGAAGCTACTTTTATATTTTACACGTAGCAGCCACTGTTTTAAAGAATTGAATTTGTTGTTAGTTTACGTTAGTTTAGCAGAAATGTTACTTCAAACAGTTTGTGAAGCAATAAAACTAATTTTCATTTAAATGGATGCTTTTTATGTATTTAATAGCAAATCATTTATTTCTAAAAAAAATCGTATAATTTTATTGTGCAAAAACTAAGAAAATTACAAACTTTCCTTCAAGAGAGTCAATTTTGTACATTTAAAAATCATGCACTTGCTCTCGCCCACATAAAAATAATTTTTATTTCAATATATTTAATTGATTATAATGATTAAAAGAGTAAACTAACTTATAAGCACACTTTAAAAGTAAATATTATCTACACAAAACACAAAAATCTGCGATTTTTTTTTGTACATTTTAATTATTTAGAACTACTAACATTTCCTATGTTCAAATGTAAAATTTTATTAATCTTGAAAACTAAAGATCATAAACAGTTTTTGAAACATACATAGACAGAATTAATTTAATGTGATATTATTTGTAAGATGATAAAATTAATGATAGCGAAAAACAATATATAAAATTTGAATGATATGTGTGCCATATCACGTGTACATTACATATCTAAACGTGACCGAATACTCATAAACTTCAAAGAAAATTTAAATAAGAGAATCAGAAAATAGATAAAAACATTGTAGCACTACAGAATCTAATAATTTAAATACTCGAAAAATGTTTCGAATGCTAAACATTGTCACTGGATGAATTTTTCAATGATAGGAGTGATTAGCATATTTCGTTATTCACTGTTTGTTTTCTTTTTTTAGTGTATATACCGATCTGTATTTTGTACTCTTTTTTCCTCTATTGTTGTATGTTAAGTAATTTTTTTTATATTGTAACTGACATTGTGACTTATCCTATACTACATATTGCTGTGGTATTTTTCTGCACAAATAAATAAATAAATAAATAAAGAAATTAAACAAATAAAATGTCAACAAAAATAAAATACCAGCACATTTATTTTAAATAAATATAGATTTACATATTTGATATAAATTATAATTTAATATTTCATCAGATAAATATAGAATAATCCACTAATTTATAAAAATATATATAATTTAAATTATTGCATGACAGTAAATATGCAAACTGATGAACATGCAATAGAATACACATCAATGCAATGTGGGTTGCATACCCGTAAAAATGAGAGCATTGAAAATTAAAAAGTGTTGACCCCAATTTTAAATAAATTAGAGCACAAAAATTGTGTTAAATATCATACAAAACATGATGCTCAAATACTGACCTCAGTCTAAAAAAAGGATATGTAACGATTTAAACATTATTATTAGTAATTAATAGAAAGTAGGTCATTCGGTAATGCATTCTTTAGCAGTAATAATAATCAATGAATAGAAGCCTGCGTTCAACATATTGCAATAATAATAAACACTACGGCAAGAACAAAGGTCTCTATACATAAATAAATATATTCCACTCATTTCTGGTTCACTATTAAAAATAAAACATCATGTAGGATATGCAATTTTCACTGATATCTCCAGGATAAAAGACATTATTGAATGTACATTTAAATATGCGATTGGTACACAATTTCCTTTATATAAAAATGCTTCAAGAGATTCCAAGCTAAAAAGAAATAAAACATTAGTCAGTATATAATATAGTACAGCTTAAGAATATCTACAGATCGATGAAATCAATCGATGTCCATTGGATATGCAAGTATAGAATATGTAAACAACAACAACAGTAACATGGCGGAAGAAAGGTCACATGACCACGTGACATCGATAGTTACCATAACAAACACGAAGGGCGCAGTAGAAGAAAATTTAAACTGAACAAAAATAATTTGAAACAAAATAAAGCGTTTGGCAATTGTTGAAGGGTATATAAACGCGTGCATCTGCAGAAAGAAGGAAGTCCATCCGAAGATCTCCAATATACAAGAAGAAAAGAAAAGTTGATCAGCAGTCCCTTAAACTTAAACCAGTGCTTCAAGTGTTGTAAAAAAATGAATAAAAATAAAATCTAAAAAGGCATAAACGCCTTTAAGATCTAGACGTTGCGAAACAAAACGTGTGATACGCTTCACAGACGATAAGTGCGCGCTAAACACAGTGAAAGCGCGGGATATTATTATTCGACTTTACAAAGCCCGCCATAATAGAATTTCCAAAAGGATGGAAGGTCCGGATTATCAAGAAGAATTCGAAATGATATACAGTCAAGAAAAGTAAGTACAAGCACTATTAAATAAAACTCCATCTTGCAATCCTATAAATAAATAAATAAAGGAATCTTCATGTGTGTGATATAAAATTACCGGATAGCAACAATTTTAAGAATATATTTAAATATTTAATAAATCCTTCTTTGAGTAAGCCTTAGGTTGACGTGAGAATCTCAAGTTAAGGCGATTCAACGGAGTATCAGTAATTTTACCTGGATAGCAACAATTTTAAGAATACTATCTAAATATTTAATAAATCCTTCTTTGAGTAAGCCTTAGGTTGACGTGCGAATCTCAAGTTAAGGCGATTCAACGGAGTATCAGTAATTTTACCTGGATAGCAACAATTTTGAGAATATTATCTAAATATTTCATAAATCCTTCTTTGAGTAAGCCTTAGGTTGACGTGAGAATCTCAAGTTAGGGCGACTCAACGAAGCATTAACGCTTTCATTTGAATAACAACAGTTTTGAAATATTATGGGAAACATCTAATAAATTCCTCATTGTTTAAATCTCGATTTTGACGTGAAAATCTCAGGTCGAGATGATCCAATGGGGATACGTCGGTAAAAGGTAAAGAAAGTGAATTTAGTAATTTCCTTGATTTGTAAGCATACATGAAGAAGTAATTCAGTAGATTTTTTACAATTTTCTTAAGGAACAAAGGATTTGCAAGGTGCTTGTACTATTGATGAAAAGAGAACACATCTAAATAAAAATAAAGTATTATATTGTATAATAATAAAATATTATTTTCCATGTTTTGTAAATCTATACTGTAAATAAAAATAAGTTGTGCTGACATTCACAATTTACTTATTTATACCCATCCCAAAGGAGAACATAAGGAAAGTAAACATCACTATCACAGCTAGAACTCACAATAAGGAAAAGCTGCGACACATTCCTCGTTATAGAAAAACAAGAAATTTACCTTTTAGACCCTGAGATTATTAAAGAATATCAATTTATTAATTTGACTATTGGTTATCAACCATAGTAGAGCAGGTCACAGCAATATGTAGTCTGCTGGACCAAATTATTATTATTATTATTATTATTAATACATGTTTTCATTTAGGGTTTTTGTTCCTATCGTATTGGGATACCTAATACAACTCTTCAATGGCAGAATGCAAGTAGATGATCCAGAACTACAAAAATACATGGCTGGTTTGACGCTGGTCATCGTCGTTATTCTAGCAATATTCTTCTATCATCACAACTACTACGGACAACAATGCATTGGAATGCGTGTCAGAGTAGCAATGTCCACGTTAATCTACAGAAAAGTAAAATTTATTTTAAAAAATGCATTTAAGTAACATTCTTAATTCTGACTTTTTAATTTAGATGCTGAAACTCAACAAAAAATCATTAGGAAATACATCTGCTGGTAAAATAGTAAATTTGTTAGCGAACGACGTCCAACGTTTCGACTATGTTGCTGTTGCACTTCACTACTTTTGGGTGACACCATTTCAAGTTGGACTTATTACTTATTTATTATGGAATCAAGTAGCGATAGCATCATTAGCTGGAATCCTTAGTATGTTACTCCTAACACTGCCGATACAAGGTATATATACAATAATTATTGGAATTAATTATCGATACTACTACAAATTTAGACAAACTTGTGCATTAAATGTTCCTGACGTTAGATGTCATTGTTACTCAGCTAAAGTGAATTTTCATTAATATGTTGTATCTTGTATATACACAGCTAGCTTCCTTTATAGAGTATTATAAAAATGGTCCTAAATGATAATCTCAGTTGCAACATGAATCTAAAATATTATAGCATCAGCAAGAAATTACTTCTGCAGTTTCTGATACCGGGTGTCCACAAAATAACGCCCCAGCTCGTAGCACCTTTATTTGAAGCCTGATTGTAACGATCGACATGTCAAATTAAACGACTTAAAAAGTACTATCAGAGAAATATCAAATTTTATTTTTAGCTATTCGGTTCATGAAGGATCGATAATCAACTTTTTTATGTTAAATGGCCGCCTGATACTTTTTTCACAGAACTTGATAAAGATTTTTTTTCTGAATTCAATGATGTAGCACAATACCGTTTCTTGTTTTATTTTAAGTTGTTAAGAAATAAAAAACATTGCAAAAATTCTTGTACTCTATTAGTAATAGAGTGCTTAGACATTATTGTCACCATGTGAATTTTATGTCAGTGTCGTTAAACCAATTTCAGTTGTTTCAGTTGTCATCATTTCATAATGAATAACGAGTTCGTGGATATTTTTGAAATTTACTTTGGGTGTCACAAAAACAGTGCGCAAAGTTGTAGAATCTATGGAGAACGCTTCCCGGACAGGCGAGTACCGAATCGCCGTCAGTTTAGTCGATTGGAAATCGATTTGAGACGGTATGGATGCTTTAAAAAACATAGAACACAAAATCGGAAATTTTGAGATGAACGTTTTACTGTGTGTTGAGGAGAATCATTGGACTTCTGTATAAGAAATTGCTTCAAATCTACAAGTTTCCAGAGTAAATGTGTGTTCAGTTTTGAAAAAAACATAAGTACAAAGCATTTGTGCCGCGCAAGATCCACACATTAAAAGAAGGTGATCCAACACGTTGTATAAAAAAATATAAAATAAATACTATAGTCTGACGAATATCAATTTACAAATAAAAAAAATTTAATCGCTACAATCATCGCTACAGGAATGTAGAAAATCCACATGTTTCCGTAGAACAAGCTCCACAAAGAAGATTTTTACTTAATGTTTGGTGTGGTATATTAGATGAACAAATAATAGGTTCAATCTTCATCGATGGAAATCTTACCCAGCAAACGTATTACCAAATTTTAAGTGAAGACTTACTAGAAGTTTTTGACAATTTACCCTTAAATGAAAGGAATAATTTAGTTTTTCAACAAGAGGGGCTACTCCACACAGCGTCATAATCAAGTGAGAGTTTTTGAATAGAGAATTTGGAGATCGTTGGATGGGAACATACGGACCTATTTTGTGGCCAGCTCGTTTTTGTGATCTGACCCCGATGGTTCTTTTCTTCTTAGGCTATTTGCAAGATATTGTTAATACCACACCTCCTGATACAGTTGTAACAACACCGTGTGCTACCAAATTGTAACAACCTACACCTGTGGAATCGGAGATTATTGTTTTCGCTGCCACCAAATGTAACTATAGTTACATTAATTAGATATACTAATTATATTAATGTTTTTCCACTCAGATGTAACGTGCTGTTGAGTAACGCGTCGAGCTGGTCAAGTAGCTATGATCTCTTCAGCGTGGGGGTGTTACGGGATTGAGATAAAGAAAACATGTATTTTGTAATAACAACTAAATATTTAATAGTGCTAAGGTACTTTCGTTTAATACAAAAACATTACAAAATGCCACAAAACATTAAACACATAAATAAAACTAAAAGAATGTACTTGGCGCTATCTCGACCTCTGAAATCTTATATACGCAAGCTGTAATAATCCCGCTGATGATTCTCCGTAAATTTAAGCCCTAATTTAACATTAACCACAACAAACAAAACAAAATATACTAACGACTTACCGACCTTATTGCCATCCAGCCTATCGTCTACAACATCACAAATTCACCAAACTCACAAATCAAATATCACTCACTGGTGAATTTAATTATTTATTACAATAGTTTGAACGTAACTTAACAACGCAGAAAAGAGAAACACATACAAACAAAATTATAAAACACAAATTTACAAAAAAAAAAAGAATTAAACTGGTTATACAATTATAGACAGTTCATACTCTATTAGACCGACTTTTTAACACACAACTTAAAACTGCAATTGTTTATAGGATAACTCAAGTCGAGGTTGAGATCCTTTGCGGAAAAACTCTCACGAAAACTCTGACGAAAAAAACTCTGACGAAAAACTGCCTGCACCTAGTTTTATTAGTTCTAGTCTAATTATGTCACGCCCTGTATAGAGTTAACGAATCCATTTTTAGTTCTTATTGGTGGAAATTATTTTGCTGATGTTACTTTAAAGTACGCCTTTTACATGTACCTTCTTATCTTGGTCTTGTCATTAATATAATTTAAACACCACTGTGTGTGATCTAATATTTTTTCAGTAGACGTAAGAATGTCTAAAACACACTTGACTAGAGGTCTGTCCTAACACATGTTGTTCTATACGTGTGGTCTATGCCCTGTTAGAACTCGGAATTCTACGTACTTTCATCATTACCAATTACTATTGACATATTTATGCCATTTTAACAATAGAGTTTCTAAACCCACACTATAATAACTACTTGAGACTCATGTATAGGATATCTACTGACCGTCTGCTTTAATGTGGCCGGTGCCAACAGTTCCGTATATCACTCATACGTAACAGCTTTATTTGACCCACTTATACTTTCCCTTAACGGATATTTATGTATTCCTTTAAAGGTACTTCTATATTTCATTTCCCTTGACAATCTTAGAACTAATATATTGCTTTAAGTAATATGTATAAATTTCTCATTGGTCTTTGTATATAGACGATAGGTGGAGTTTAGTTTATAAGATTCCTTGCGCCGCCCTTTTTAATTTAAAGGAGAGGGGTTTTTACCAAATATTGACCGGAATGATATAAAAAAATAGAAAATAATTAAGTAAATGCATGAAACAAAAATATAAAATTTTAACAAATAAATCGCGTAAGCCGATTTATTACATTCCTCTCCCCTTAAATCAAAGAATTGTTGCCAATAATTCTTAACTTACTTAAACAACTATTAACAAAAAGAAACGAGGGCCGTGCCACGACATGGAAATTTGCTATAGTCGTCAATCATTTCACTGATGCTAGCAAACTAACAACTTAAATGTACGTCCTTTACACTAATAAATTAATTAATTTAGAAAAACAACTTTCTTGTCGTGTCACTTTACCTCTTAAATTTTTTTACATAGTCTTAACTAATCTTAAGGTCCCTAGTTCTTGGTATTCGTCACTATAATCGTCCCTGGCGTTCACTAAACTCTTAGGTACGCTGTTCGAATTTTTCGCACTACTTTTCCGTTAACTCCGGATCTGAACACTGCAGTCTTTGTACAACCCGTTGCCAGTTGGCATTTACTGGTCGCGACACTCGCGATATTCGCACAGTCTTCTTCTTCTGCTATCTATCTGCTTTCTGGAGGCTTCTCTGCTTTTAGCTTGTGTTTGTAAAACGCCATCATATGGTCAGCAACAGCTTTTTCTAACTTTAGCTTTCCAACATGGAAAGTCATATGGACAACACTGATACTGGTACAACAGTGTCGTCACTGAACATCATTGTTGTTGAATTTTGGAGATACTTCTGTGGCACAGGACGAAGAGGTATTATTTATGTAGACCCATTTTACTACGGATATGCCTGATTGCACTTCTACTGTTGTATACTTAGTAGATGCATATTTTCCTCTTCATGGTTGATTGTTTCATTGAACTTCGTGGCATTGGAATAATGGCACCTTCTGTATTTGAATCACCTGATGGATTGACAGCATACCTCAATGTTGACTGGACTTCCTACTGTGAGGTTCCTAGGTTGATTCGGACATTCGCCTACCATACTTCTTGCGGTTCCAGTTTAAATAGTTGATAGCCGGAAAATACTCGCAGAACCCATTGCACTGTAGGGACCTTAAACTAACAAAACAAAACATACTGGGATTAACTGTTGATCCGCCAACTTATCCGTTAACCTAGTGGATCTATACTTATACATTAAAAAAAAAATACATAGCAAATAAAATTAAATACATATACTAAACCTTGTACCTTAATTATTTTATATTATCCACGGATATTCGGGGACTGGTCCACGGCTTCTTAATTGATATCTGGGTATTCGCGCTTCTTCCTCTTCTTCTTCATCTCTTTCGTCTTCTTCTTTGTCTTCTTCTTCTACATCATGCCCTTCTATTAAACTTTCTTGCGACAACTCGTCTCTAATCATGGGATGATAACCTTCGTTGTACCCTAACCCTCGGGTCGCTTCTGTCTCTTCTAATCTTTCTTCTTCTTCTCGACTGTATTCGAAATTTTCTTCATCACTTCCTTCGTCGTAATATCGCTTCAACCTATTTGCGTGCACTATCTGCTCACTACCATCAATTATTCCTTGAATTCTATAGGTCACAGGCCCCAATCGTTCCACTACTAAGTATGGACCTTTCCACACCTTCGTAATTTTTTTGCTTTTTCCCGTTCTGATTGCGGAAGTCCTTAGAAAAACCTTATGTGAAACCTCTATCTTAGGTTCACTAACTTTCTTATTATATTGTCGCTCTCTTGTTTCCGCTGATTTAGCTAATGCGTGTCGTGCTTGACTGAAGGCGGTGGATAGTCCGACTTTCCTTTCTGACGAGTAGTCATCGTAGATGTATCTGCCCCGTTTTGTTGTTACTACCTCATCACCCGGGGTTTCTTCTGTTTTTTCTGTTGTAGGAAACACTAATATTTCATCCCACATCTTCCGTGGTATCCATTTCCCTGACTCCTGCTTTTCTTCTGATCCTATTGAATATAACGTACTTACCGACGTTTTCTTCTTTGAGACGTTATTTTTGCCTGCCTTATTAAGAACAAATAACTCTTCCACAGGTTTTTCGTCTTCATCTGTTTCGCTGATCTCCCCATGTTCTTCCACGCGCACTTCAACTTCCAGCGGGTGAGGGAAGTTGTTTACTTTTTGCTTTTGTACATCTGAATTATTGCAATGGCCCTGATTTTCAGGTAGTGCCTTTACATCCTTCGATTGAATTGCCTCGATTCTTTCTGATTCTTCTGGTAAAACCTGTGTTTCGTTAAAGTGTTGTTGACTGTTGGGCTTTATTTTAGAGTTGACATTAGGCACTTCGGCTGTAGTTTTATTTGTTTTCTTCCGACCAGTGATTCCAGATTCTTGTTGTTTGCTTTTTCTGTAAGACGAAATGAATATGCCGCTGTTTTTAAATATCTCCTTAATAATGTCACATTCCTCAACACAATCAATGTCATTTGCACCGTGCGATAGTTTAGGAATTGCTAAATACCTGATTGAGTTCTTTAAACATTGTTCTCTTAATTGTAGTAAAGCTTTTCTTATGTTTTTACGAGTAGGTTGATCCCATCCCCTTTTCTTTGTTATGAGATAGAAAACATACCTATTTATTCCCTTTTCTGAAACAGTATCGTGCAGCATTGCGCATTCACCTACCTTTCTTCTTTGATTTAATAATAAATCGCGCCTACCGAATTTTTTATCCAATTGCTTCTGTATACCCCACTTTAAATTTATACCCTCGTCGACGTAAGTCACTAATGAATAATAGTTAGGTGCACTTAATATATTACCGATTGTATCTTTGAATATCGTTACACGTTTCTTCACATAATTCGTTTCTAAATCTTTTCTTCCCTCGCATGCACTACCCTTTTTCATAACCGGATTAAACTTCTGATTTGTCTTATATACACACCTATTATTATATATCGGTGCCGCACTAACTGTATTAATATCATTATGTCTTAGCATATCAATTTTAACATTTGCTAATATAATATATTTATTTTTAAAGTCTATTCTAGCGTTCATTGCACTTAGTAGATCTCGTCCTAAAATACCCTCTGCCGTAATGGACAATGTGTCTGGACACACTATACATTTAAATGATTCTATCACCTTACCAACCTCAATGTCTATTGTTGTCACACCTACTGGCGGTATTGCTTCACCCGATATACCTACTAATACTGAATTGTCATAATCATATATTTTCATATTCAAATTCCTTATGACACTCTCTTTTATTATCGTAACTGCCGAACCTGTATCAATCAGAAATAGTATAGGCTTACAGTTTACGTTTATTCGTACTTGACACCCCTCGTCTTCACTTCTACCTGATATCCATGGAAAATTTATACATGAAGGCACTCCGCATGGGGCATCGGCGGAGGCCTTTAGAAGTTTAAATCCTTCCTCCTAGATGTGGATGCATTCCATCCTTGATTTTGGCGATTTGTATGTGACGGCCGAGTTTTCTCATAGTTTTCCCGAAATTGTGTACCCTGATGCGTTTGGAAGCGACATTCATATTGCTTATGGCCCACTTTACCACAATTATAGCACTTCAGCTCGGATGTAGCTTGACAATATCTAGCTATGTGTCCTTCTCTCTGACATCGATTACAATGTATTCTACGAGGACTACTGAAATTTGCATTAGAAGGTTGTCCTCTTAACGAAACTTCTCTTTCAAATGCTTCACAAATACGCCATTCATTTTGCCGCTTCGGTTGTTGCAATACTTCATTACTAATTTCCGCTTGTTGAGCCAATTCCACTGTTTTTTCGAATGTCATTGTAGGTGTTCTGTGCAACTCCAGCATTATCATTTTGGCTATATCGGCATTAAGTCCACGTTGTAACTGCTGGATTAGATCCTTTTCATGCCTTCTCTTGGTAGCTTTAATATCCGCCAGGTCCTTTGAATCCATACCCGCAAGGTTTTCTTTTAAGAGTTCTGCGCCAACTATTTTAAGTCGCGTTGCATACTCTGATACCGTTTCTTTATGTTGCTGCATACATTTGTTTAATTTTAATAATCCTTGCCCCGGTATTATTTTCTTAGTATATTTGTCGAGGAAAAACTTTTCAATATCTTTAACCGTAGCATCTGCTCTGTCTAGGGAATCTTCAGATTCTAATAATTCAAAAGCACTACCTGTAAGTTGATATTTTGTAATTGCTATAGTTTGACTTTCCGTCCAGCCATCAATAATTGCTCGTTGGGAAATTTTCGAAAAAAATTCTTTAACATTCTCTCCAGCTTTCCCTGAAAATACTGGTAAACCTGCTAAAGTTACATTAGGTTTAGTGTAGACGTTGACAGGTGCGTTTTGTGTTGATGGATTCGTAGCAGTTGATGCATTTGAGTCCGTCATCGTGAATTTTATTTATTTTGATACGCTTCACAACCTTTCATGAAAAGTTAACTACAGAGATATACCACAATTTTATACTAATAAATAGCACAGAAGTTTTTTTTTTCTTCTTAAAACAAAACAACGGGATTTTTCCTTTTTACTTTAAGTAATCTTTAAAATGAAAAATGAACCTACTACAATGAAATTTATTTGCAAATACTTCAATCATGAAACAACCACACAAAACAAAAACAAAAAAAACAATAGCACTCTTACCAAAGAAACAATTATATATATAATTACATTAAATATTTAACAAACGGCGTAAACAAACATATTCTGTCTAAATTATAATTCACTTTTCAAAACAAAATTTCGGTCTAGACGTTAGACCATAAATTATTTCTGTCACACTATGTCAGGTAGCTGACCCTTAGAAAAAGGTCCAGACGTTCCTCTCTTAACACCTAAAGGGGAAAAAAAAATCAACTTATGCAATCATACAACGCTGTTCAAGTACCTTGCACTTATTCAAAACTAATAACTATTCTTTATCTCTCTTTATTACCTATACGGTACCCGTAACTATACCTGATAATACAAAAAAAAACAAAAGGCAAGAAAAAAAAAGGGATATACTTCAGTTTAATGCGACCGAATTCGTATATTGATATACCCTCTGCTTAAATAATAAAAAAAAATACGTTTAATCTATGTTGACTTGCCAAACCATTACAAAAGTCCTGTAAGTCGCAGACGCGCCTAAACAAATTATTGATTGATACTTAATTGTTTATGCAGACTAAAATTATACGTGTATAGATATTTATACCTTTTGTTTATACACAAAGAGAAAAAAATACTGCTTCGAATATCTTGTTTCCTAACTCTATTACATATCTGTTATGTAAATTCAATAAAATTTCGTATGTTTTAATTACTCTCTCTATTTAATTCTCACTTAGTAAGTAAATTCAAAATCCCATATATAAAGATAAATCAAAATCCATCAAATTCTAAAAGGAAGCTAAAACTAGTAAATCGCAAAAGTAAATTATAAACTAGTAAATTCTAAAAGTAAATTATCAACTAATAAAAAGAAATGAATTATCCACTAGTAAATAATAAATTATCCACAATAAAATAAAAAAAATGAATTATCAACTAATGAAATAAAAAAAATAAAAAAAAAATTAATTATCCCACCGCTAGTCACCAAATTGTAACAACACCGTGTGCTACCAAATTGTAACAACCTACACCTGTGGAATCGGAGATTATTGTTTTCGCTGCCACCAAATGTAACTATAGTTACATTAATTAGATATACTAATTATATTAATGTTTTTCCACTCAGATGTAACGTGCTGTTGAGTAACGCGTCGAGCTGGTCAAGTAGCTATGATCTCTTCAGCGTGGGGGTGTTACGGGATTGAGATAAAGAAAACATGTATTTTGTAATAACAACTAAATATTTAATAGTGCTAAGGTACTTTCGTTTAATACAAAAACATTACAAAATGCCACAAAACATTAAACACATAAATAAAACTAAAAGAATGTACTTGGCGCTATCTCGACCTCTGAAATCTTATATACGCAAGCTGTAATAATCCCGCTGATGATTCTCCGTAAATTTAAGCCCTAATTTAACATTAACCACAACAAACAAAACAAAATATACTAACGACTTACCGACCTTATTGCCATCCAGCCTATCGTCTACAACATCACAAATTCACCAAACTCACAAATCAAATATCACTCACTGGTGAATTTAATTATTTATTACAATAGTTTGAACGTAACTTAACAACGCAGAAAAGAGAAACACATACAAACAAAATTATAAAACACAAATTTACAAAAAAAAAAAGAATTAAACTGGTTATACAATTATAGACAGTTCATACCCTATTAGACCGACTTTTTAACACACAACTTAAAACTGCAATTGTTTATAGGATAACTCAAGTCGAGGTTGAGATCCTTTGCGGAAAAACTCTCACGAAAACTCTGACGAAAAAAACTCTGACGAAAAACTGCCTGCACCTAGTTTTATTAGTTCTAGTCTAATTATGTCACGCCCTGTATAGAGTTAACGAATCCATTTTTAGTTCTTATTGGTGGAAATTATTTTGCTGATGTTACTTTAAAGTACGCCTTTTACATGTACCTTCTTATCTTGGTCTTGTCATTAATATAATTTAAACACCACTGTGTGTGATCTAATATTTTTTCAGTAGACGTAAGAATGTCTAAAACACACTTGACTAGAGGTCTGTCCTAACACATGTTGTTCTATACGTGTGGTCTATGCCCTGTTAGAACTCGGAATTCTACGTACTTTCATCATTACCAATTACTATTGACATATTTATGCCATTTTAACAATAGAGTTTCTAAACCCACACTATAATAACTACTTGAGACTCATGTATAGGATATCTACTGACCGTCTGCTTTAATGTGGCCGGTGCCAACAGTTCCGTATATCACTCATACGTAACAGCTTTATTTGACCCACTTATACTTTCCCTTAACGGATATTTATGTATTCCTTTAAAGGTACTTCTATATTTCATTTCCCTTGACAATCTTAGAACTAATATATTGCTTTAAGTAATATGTATAAATTTCTCATTGGTCTTTGTATATAGACGATAGGTGGAGTTTAGTTTATAAGATTCCTTGCGCCGCCCTTTTTAATTTAAAGGAGAGGGGTTTTTACCAAATATTGACCGGAATGATATAAAAAAATAGAAAATAATTAAGTAAATGCATGAAACAAAAATATAAAATTTTAACAAATAAATCGCGTAAGCCGATTTATTACACAGTCAAAGTTTTGCGAAATCGAATAATTGACGCATGTCAGGAAATGTCTCGAGAAGTTTAAACGAATGCTACGTTAGATGTGATACCCAGGTGTCGATGTTGCCTTGAAAGGGACAGTGCCCAGTTTGAGCATTTCCATTAATTTCTTGTTAAAATAAGTTCATTTAATTGAAAAGTTTAAAAAAAATCATTGTATTATTTAACGGTTGTTTTATTGAAAATACTTTGAATGTGAGAACGTTCATAATTAATCTAAGGTGCCATCAAAGCCTTTTAATTTTAGACATATTATGGTAGACACAACTTCATACTATGGTTGTCATGGTTACAGTACCGGTCTCTTTACGGGTGAGATGATTATTGGAAAGTGATAGTACATTTAAACACATTGTTTTTTTATTTTTTAACAAATTAAAATAAAACAAAAAACTGTATTGTGCTACATCATTGAATTCAGAATAAAAGTTTATCAAATTCTGTGAAAAAAGTAGCAGGTTGCCATTTAACATAAAAATGTTGATTATCGGTTCTTTTCGAACCGAGCTGCTAAAAATAAAATTTAATACTTCTCTGATAGTACTTTTTAAGTCGTTTATTTTGGTATGTCGATTGTTACAATCAGATTTCAAATAAAGGTGCTATGAGCTGGGGCGTTTTTTTGTGGACATCTTGTATGTAGTATAAGGAAGTATTGCGCTGAGGAAAATTTTCAACTTCCAGATTTTTGTAGATGTCCACGTTTTGAAGTCCCCTGATACCGAAAAAGTGGTTTTGCAAGATCTTCCCCCCTCTCGTCCTCTCTCTCTATCTATCTACGTGTGTGTGTGTATATGACCACGATAGCGGCCAAACGACTAAAACTATTAATCTGACTTCAGTGACATCAGTAAACCGGATGTAGTAGTTTACTTCAGTGAAAAAATGTGACACGCAGTTTTTTGCGAATACATCGCAAGTTATCCTTTCCAAGTAGATATATTAAGAGTATGAACGTACATATGTAAAACTTGTTTTTGAACAATTTTTGTATAAAAAAAATTCAGAATTCGGACCGCAAGTAACGGTTTCACCTAATGGCAGTTTTCTTACAAATATCTCGAAAATTATGCATTCGGTGCAAAATTATTTAGAGTTGGATTTGGAATAATGCTTGCGTAAACAAAATTTAGACCGGAATTAGGTAACAATTTTAGTCACATGTATATTAAGAAGATAAAAGTACTTGAACTTAATTTTTCTTTTAGTACGTCTTTATATCTGTGAATACCAGTACGTAATTGTTCTTGCATTAAGCATAATCAAGCTCCGACGCATTACTAAATAATAAAAAAGAAAAAATAACACAACTTGCACAATTAGATGTACATATTTCGGAACTAAAGCCATATTTTATGATACAAACATGGATTAAAAATAAACACACTTAATTAATTATTTTCTTAGTTCATACCTATGTAATGTTTCTTTTCCTTTGTTTAATATATTATATGTCTCCCTCGAAACACATTATTGTTTATGTAGACCAATGTTTGTTTGCTTTACTATTGTTTTAAACCATATGGCAATTGTATGAGACGGACTAAAAGAATTTTAACTTTTTTCACAATATTTTCTTTGTACTCTATACCACAGGCATCTGTACATCAAATTTATGTTAACTCACAAACTTATTTCAATTTCCAAGCACTCTTGGGTAAGCAAACATCGAAACTTCGGGCGAAAGTTGCATATAGAACAGATTCAAGAGTTCGTCTTATGAATGAAATCATATCTGGTATTCAAGTCATCAAAATGTATGCTTGGGAAAAACCGTTCGAAAAAGTTGTTAAAGCAACAAGACTCAACGAAATCCAAGTAATAAGAATAGCAAACTATATCAGAGGAATTTTCCTAAGCTGGACTGTCTTCATGGAAAGAACAACACTCTGTATTACCCTCATAACATTTGTACTTATGGATAATGTACTGACATCAGATATAGTTTTTACGTCAGCGCAATATTTCAATCTATTACAAACTGCTTTAGCCAGTCTCTTACCCTTAGCTATACAAATGGCTGCGGAAACGTCGGTGTCTCTAAAGCGTCTGCAAGAATTTTTATTACTTGAAGAGAGGAAATCGTCATCGAGCATATGGAAATCTGAAGATCCAGCGATTGATGTTAAGAATGTTAATGGACGTTGGACGGAGGAGTATGAAACATTACGTGATATAACTTTCAACGTTCCTACAGGTAAACTGTGCGCCATCATAGGTCCCGTTGGATCTGGAAAAAGTTCGATCCTTCAACTACTTCTTGGAGAATTTCCTATAGACTCTGGCACGTTCAAATTAGGTGGAAATATTTCATATTCTTCTCAGGAACCTTGGTTATTTGACTCCTCAGTTAAAGCAAATATACTATTTGGACAAGAATATGATGAAGAATTATACAATCACGTTGTAAAGGTTTGCGCTTTAGAAAAGGATTTTCTACAATTTGCTCAAGGCGATAGAAGTATTGTTGGTGAAAGAGGCGTTTCGCTTAGCGGTGGACAGAGAGCGAGAATAAATCTAGCTAGAGCCATATATAGGGAATCTGACATCTATTTATTAGACGATCCTTTATCCGCTGTTGATACGCATGTTGGAAAACATCTATTTGAAGAATGTATTGTGAAGTACTTAGAATCAAAAACTAGAATATTAGTAACACATCAGTTACAATATTTAAAGCAAGCTGACCATATAATTGTTTTAAATAACGTGAGTGTTACTAGATTTAACCGCTGATTTCGGTATGTGTTAATAATTTTCATAATTTCATGTTAGGGTAAAATTGAGGTGCAAGGAACCTTCGAATGTTTATCCAAATCATCATCTGATTATACTAAAATGCTTATAGCGGCTGATGAAACTGCTGACAAACTTCAAGAAGAATTATCTGAAAGTAAATCAACTGAGAGAAGCATATCTATTGAATCCACAGAAGTAAGTTTCCTTTAATTATATTATCATTATAGTCACTTAATAACAACAGATGTAAACATTTATTTTGCTTGTTCATCACAAATTGTAATTACATAGAATTGATGTTTGTCATCCAGTCTTCTGGAAGTAGGTCTATCCAGTATAAATAAATTATTGCCCATTTCCTTCAGAGTTTTTGAATTTCAACGGACCAATTGAAGCGTGCCCGGTTCAAATAGGCCAAGTGCCAAAAGTATAAAACCGAGATATTATCAAAAAACGATTATTATTGCATGTTGCGTTGATTGGCGTTAATAAATAACTATTCTGGATTAAGCTAAGCATTGGACTAGGTTTATAGATGTGTTGTATCAAGTCAATATTAAAATACTTTAGTTTGAAAAAGAGATATTAAAATATATTTTTTTTAAATTTAGAAACAATCGAAGTACCATATTAAAAAGATATGTCTCTATGTCCAGCGATAACGTTATAAAAACTTATAGAAAGTTAAAAACAATAATCACCAAGTCAGTAAGTAATGTGTATTACACATCGTTTACAAAAAACAACAGAAGTAAACATTACAAGAGTATTTAAATGTGTAATAGGTTTCTGTAGTATTCTTTGTGTTCTTCCTTTTCCAGAAAGTTAATCATTGATGCTAATGATTTTTTGTTGGTGTCTGTTATTTTGTTATCCTGCGGCAAAAGCAGTAGATTTGTGCTCTTCATGTCTGAGATAGATTTACTCTTTTTCAAAACATTAACATCCCTCCAAGGCTCAAACTCACTAACAGTTTCTTTGACTTTAACAGTGCAAGAGTTTTCTCGCTCTACACGAAGCATGACTGCCTTGCTAATATTTAAATTTTTGATATCAATCAAAGCTTCTGCTGCCTCCTTTATATTCCAGAATCCATGCTTTTCCATGTCAACAATTTCGAAAGGGGGATAATAAACTGCGGATTTAATAACATTGTGTAGATCTTCAGGAATCATAGCCTTCATGGCCCTTTTTCTCTTTTCGATATGTGCAAAATCGCGATCGCAAGCCATAAAGCTGTGACCACTTATGAGGAATTTGTGTTCTATAACATCAAGTACCCCATGGGCCTGCAAATATATATATAGACAAGCATTATTTTATTTTTATTTTGGCCAGCGCAGTTGTCTGTCCAAATAATAACGTGTTTGTCTTTGACCACACTACTATTCAGAAACCGCAATATACAAGAGGCAACTTCGTTTCCTCCTCTGCCTGCTACTCCTTCATTCCATAGATTCATATACCCAGTATTTGTATTGTTGTAGTGGATTCCTAGATTATAGCAACTGAGCTGACTTAAGTAAAACATATCACTGTGCGTTAGTGTAGGTACGAAAAGGACTTGTTGTAAGTCTACGCTCAAGCAACACATACGACTGCCAGGCAACTGTGCATCTGTGGTGTCTTTTTTCATCAGCTTAAAAGCACTTTCAGCTTTTCGGTGGTGCAGCTTCTGTTTTGCAATAGTACTGCTCTGTAACTCAGCTCTAGCCTCACAAGTGAGTCTATCACACACTCGGCAAGTGTCGCTTCTGGGGAGGTGAAATTTCAAATTTGGAAAGTGTTCTCTAAAAACTCGGCTGTAAAACTTATACGAAATATTGTTTTCCGGATATTTTTCAGCAAAAGCTTTAAATAAACGATGAATATTAAGATCTGTGCTTAAATACTCTTTAGAAGTGTGCGACCTTAAATAATGACTTTCTTGGCGAGGAATAGACAATATGTGTTGTTTCACCATGTTCTTGTCTTCTGTAGTAAACTTTTTCAACTTATGACATGTTCGTTTATCAGTATAGGAAGATTCTCCGCTTTTCTTTTTTCTTATTATTGTTTGAAGTTTCATTTTTGATACCGCAAAAATGTCCATAAACGTTGATTTACAAACTCGAACCATCCGACCAGTTCCATCTGGAACTGTGTAGGCCATAGTGCCCTGGCGATGACTTTCTGATGGGTCATTATAATTTCCATGGCGTCGTCTTTTTATTGGTAACACACTAATCAAATTCATCAGGTAGGTGCCTTGAATAGGTGCGGTTTCATCATAGAACTTTTTAAATAACTTTAGTCTTCTTTCATAAGAAAGATTTTTACATGAGAAATAGCATTTACAAGACAACTAAAAAAATATTGTTTAGTAATGAAACTGAAAATTATTATTAAAGACTCTCTAACCTTTTTTTTTGGTTCCGCTTTTTTGGAGACAATTTTGTTACTTCTCGTTGCATAATCCTTCCCCGATATCCTTAGTTTGCTTTGTACTTCCCTCTGTCGTCCACGGATTTTTTGTTTCTTATTATCCATTGATTATCACTTTATATGAGGCACAAAGTCACTTGCAGAAACACGCGCAAACATTCGTTAAAATAGGGTTAGAAAAGCTGATCTGACAATTGGCACTTAGCTTGTTCTGAGAGAATTAACCTGGCACTAAAGTCCCTAGATATATAAAGTACCGCAATTACCGCCATTTTGGCGCCAAAGAAGCGCCAAATTTAAAAATCTGTACGTTTTTTTTAACTTTAGAAATTTTATATGCGAAATATTGTATTTTTTTTTCTGAAAAATTCTTGTCCCGTGCGGTTCGAACCCGAGTCGACCGCGTGTGAAGCGAACATCTTACCATTAGGCCAACGCCGAATACACGAATGTAAGTTGTCTCATCGTATATTTGTATATATATGTACGAATTACTAAATAACTACTAAAAGTCACCAAATCGCCGCCATTTTGGCGCCGTTATAATGGGACAATCCAATTGCGGTACTTTATATATCTAGGGACTTTACCTGGCACATACACATACTGCCATCTATGACATGATTTTTAAACTATAAAGAAATTACATTGGGAGTTGGCATCTTTACAGGACATGTCCGTTGGTATATAGAATGTTTCTAAAGCAAAAGCTCAGAAATGTAATTTTTGGCACTTGGCCTATTTGAACCGGGCACGCTTCAATTGTTCTTTACTTCCCCTAGCGAGACAAAGATAAACAATATTCCTTTGGCCAGTTAATTCTGAAAATGTGACCATAGAATTTGAATCCTTTTTTATACCACTGTCTGATATTTTATTATTGTCTTCTGTTTTGTTTAAATTTGCTCCCTATAGACTGGATCGAAAGTTTTCCTTGGGATATTCGTTTATTGCTTGTTTATGACCTCAGTTAGAGATTTACTTCCAATCATCGGTTTCCGATGTGTAATAATGATTTTAGTACACATTTCTTCAAAAAAAATGTCCGCAATTCTGTATATGAAAATTTAAAAATTTATGCTCTTCGTAATAATAATAATTACTTATTGACTTATTAGTCCATATTTTTCCAATTTCTCAATGCAATTGAATCAGAAATAACATGAAAGTTTCTTTTTGCAAATCCATTAATAATGCAAATGTCAAATTTCTGTATAAATGTATTGAATAGTGGAGTTGCAAGTCTAAATTTGCTGAAGGTAATGATTCTGTTGGTGAGAAACTTTTGCAAAGCGCAGTCCATGAATCAATAACGTAAGTTTATAAATTCAAATATAGGTGTCTTGGACAGTGTGGCCTCGTGGTAGATGGCCAAACATTAAAAGTGAACGCCCGAATGTTCCCCAATATGAAATGTCGAGTAAGCTAACCAGATGAACAAATAAAAATTTGTTCAATGCGACATCTGTACGTCACCTGTTATCTTGTACTATTAAATACCTAATCCACAATCCGACGTAACGTCGCACATAGGGGTAAATTGCTGATCTACGCGGCCAAAAGTCGGTTTCCTAGAATTAGCAGCAGGTAGAAATATCGGTATCACTCACATTCCTGAAAGCATAGGGAATAACATATTACTTATCCTCTACCCCTAAATTAAATATTTTACCCGTAGCAACAGCCAGTCCAATACAAAGCGTTGCTTCAGAGAGTAGACATCGATTCTGGACGCTCTTGAAAAGTGGTGTTGCGATAAACGGAATATAATTTTTCCAGTATTTATTTGTATAGAAGCAATTATGGATACTGATATGACAGGTAAGACAATTTCTTTTTTAATTATTTAACATTTTCTAAAATCTGTTTATGATATTCAATTTTAAAATTCAAAATAACAATTTATTTCGTTTAAAAAAATTATATTTCTGCTATATTGAAGGCGATTTGTTGTACATCAGGGTTCGTCCCCGCAAGAATTATTATACAACCATCATTGTACAAGTGTACATTACAAAATGAAATCTTAATTAGCCGCCGAAACTCGCCTATTGTTAATATATAACCTAATGAAATATGTAGTAGAAATTGTAATTTTTCTTCAATATTACGTTAGTCTTTATGTAACAGTATTTCCACGTTGTTGCAGATACAGCAAGTGCTTCGGGCTTAGAGTAGTGACTCGAAGACAATTATTTGACCAAATGAACAACAAAGTTTGGGTAGTATGGAAGAAAAATTGAAATATCTTGAAAATCATATTTTGACCTCTGATAACTACCAAAAACCACAAAGAAATTTGTTAAAAAAACGATATTCATATTTGAAAAGCCAATTTAAACGAAGATGGAACAAATCACATAAAACTGCACAAGTTTTCGTAAAAAATAATAATCAGTGGTTACAAGGTATATTTGAAATTCCGAAAGTCTCACAAAGTAAACGCTCGGGAAGACCTCAAAAATCATTTCAAGATTTGAGTGAGAGAAGCAAAAGAAGAAAAACAGAAGAAATACTTTTTCCACAGATCCAGAAGTATTGTTAAGTGCATCTCAGTCACAACTTCATGCTTCTGGAATGAGGGATGCTTCCGCTCTGCTCAAAGAAATAACTGTTTCTCCAAAACGAGCAACAAAATACATACAAACATATAGTAAATCTCTAGAAAAAGTAGGTAACCCGTTGACGCCTTTACAGGCCCTTTGTATGTTTGTGGAAGCCGACCTTTCCAGAAGACAGTATGAAGTAATAAAAAACACTAACAAAGTATTTTATCCACGCTACGGCAGACTACAAGGAGTAAAGAAGGAGTGTTACCATCCGAAAGAGGCAATTACAGTAACTGAGACGAGTGCAGAAGTGAGATTACAAAATTTACTAGACCATAAGGTAACCGGGTTACCGTATGGTCTGCGTATTTAGCAGAGATTTTGGAAACGTAAAACGAAGATGAACGTAAATCTTTGGAACTAAGATCTAAATGGGGTTGCGATGGATCGCAACAGGCGCAGTTCAAACAAAAATTTGAAAATGAATAATTTAATCACCTGAAATATTTAACCCCAGTCGAACTTATAAAAAATTTAGCAAATGGTATGGTATTTTTCAATATCAACTATATTATTAAATAGAATATCGCTGTCAAGAATAATATTTAAGTTCATTATTCGCAATAAAGAGTGAATATCGCACTATTCATTAAAAAAATATAAGTTAATAATTTTGGCCGCGTAGATCAGCAATTCGTCCCTATGTGCGTCGTGGGAGATACAGAAAACGAAAGCCATGGAACAGCTTACACAGAATAACTATACTAAATATCTCCAGGACTTTCGACAAGTTTAAAAATTTAATAAAATGCCAAAGTACGTATCAGATCCATGTACTCTATGCACAACATTAATTCTTTGTTGTCTAAAAAATTACAAAGAAATTGCGCACACTATTTTTACTCACAATAGTCTCCTGACAAAGCTTCGGTTAAACTTTAAAATAATACTTGGTTACACTGGAACGTCTCTTCATATTAATAAAACTTTAGGATTCAAATTTAATCGTTAACATTTTATATTACAGGACAATGATGAAAACAGTGAACAAAGCTATAGAGAAGAAAAAGTATCTACTCATTCATCTGTAACTACAGATTACATCAAATCGGCTGGAAGTGTCTGCTTATTATTTATTGTATGTTTAATACTAGTTTTGAGTCAAACCGCCTGCAGTGCTGCAGACTACTGGGTAAGCCATTGGTGAGTTACAGCCTAATTCTTGGAGGACTTATTTGATATACCATACTTATAATTTTCAGGACAGATCAAGAGGAGCAAAGGCATCTTGGTGAACTAATCGAACAAAACGGTGCTGCAGTGTTAGTAAAGAAAAGCTTCTCTGTTAATGCGACTCATTTAAGATTGTTCGAAAACGAAGAAGACGGACTACTAGATACTTACATCGCAATATATATATACGGAGGCCTTATAATTGCTATCATAGTTCTAGCTATTTTAAGATCGTACTTATTCTTCAGATCTGCCAGTAACGCTTCTAGAAATTTACACGAACGAATGTTCAATTGCTTGTTGAAAGCCCCGATGAAATTCTTCGACACGAATCCTAGCGGCAGAGTACTTAACAGATTTTCAAAAGACACCGGAGCAATGGACGAAATCTTGCCGAAAGTATTAAATGAGGCGCTGCAGGTTAGATTAAATGAAGGAAAAGAGTTTTGAGTTAATTAAAATTATAATAATATATTTAGACAGTCCTCGTAATGACTGGATCGATTATAATCATTGCCATCGTCAATTATTGGATGATTATAGTAATGGTCTTATTGGCGATTGTTTTTGCCGTATTACGGAAATGGTTTTTGGCAACAGCAAGAAGCATTAAGCATATAGAAGGAACAGGTAAAATAAAGTACCACACCACAAAGACATATAATATAATTATCTACATAAAATTATTTTAGATAATATGTTTTATTAATTATTGTAGCAAAAAGTCCTGTATTTTCTACATTAAACTCAACGTTAAATGGAATATGCACAATCAGAGCAGCCAATGCACAAGAAATCCTTATTAAACAGTTTGATAATCATCAGGTAATATATTTTTGATATAATGCGTGTATATTAATAAATTAACGATAAGCATTACAAGCAAATTTACGCAGGTGTAAAAACTATATAGAACGTAAAATTTGCTGAAATGCCAGTAACACAGGTCGACAAATTTAAACTTTTGTGAAGTAACATTGAGGAAAACAGGTTTATACGAAGTATTTTGTCATCTTTTTTAGAATTTTTGTGGCAGGTGGTGAAAAAAAATGAGAGAACGTATTTTCACAATCTAATATTTATTTAATATAAACAGATGTGAAATGTGTCGCCTAACATTGATGGGTCCCAGCGACCCTGGTATCTTGTTTCTATCACCCTTATGTCCTGGTGGAACCTTTCTCCTTATTCGTCGCTTACTGTGCCCAAATTTTCCGGAAAAAATCCAAATGTGAGTGTAAAAAATGCACTTTTAAAGACATGTGACACCCTAGTATTTCATAGGCATTCAAGAGATCATCTATGAAGTTTTTATAGTTTTCATATTTCCTGTTGCCCAGAAATCCTCTCAGTACACTTACAAAACACTTCCAAGAGCTGCCAATTCCTAAAAATGCAAATCATCTAAAAGCTTCCTTATTTGGGGTCCAATAAATATGCCTTCTTTAAGTTTTGCATCACTTAATTGTGGAAATATTAATTGTAGGTACTTGAAACCATCACCATCTTTGTCCATGGCTTTTACATAGTTTTTCATTAATCCAAGTTTAATATGTAGAGGCGGAAAAAGCACCTTTTGTGGATTAACAAGGGGGGCATATTTTATGTTTGAAGACCAGGTTCAAAAGAAGTTCTATGAAGCCAATCTTTCTTACTGTAATGTTCTTTTGTTGCCCTACTATCCCATAGACACAAAAAACAGCAATACTTTGTAAAACCACCTTGCAATCCTAGCAATATATCTACCACTTTTACATCTCCACAAATATCTCACTGATACTGTTCATATTTAACGCGATTTAGTATAGTTCTTAAGTTGTCATAGGTTTCTTTCATTGTAACTGAATTGGCAGACGGTATAGTTGGTTTTTTGTTTCCATTATGAAGCAAGACTGCTTTTAGGCTCTATTCAGACGAATCTATAAAAATACGCCATTCGTAAGGTACATCTTTCATATTAAGCTCATTCATTAAACCGTCAATATCTGAACAGAAATACAGCGATTCTTCCATTTTATAAAAACTTGAAAATGTTATATTTCGTTTTCAGTAATGCCACCTCTACACATCGCCGAATGTATTCGCCGAAGATTCGTTACGAATGTTTCGTCAAATAATTCGTGCACAAATATGAAGGAATTGCTTATCCACACATCGTATTCGCAATATCCGCGTTGAAAATAATATGGAAGGTAAGCAAGTTGCTGCTACACTATACTATATTAGTACTGGCAATTATTATTTAAACATTTATAGTAACAGATTGTAGTATTGTATTACAGTCATAAACGGATCCTAAAAACGCCTCTATGATTTCATAAACAAACCATGAAGGTTTGTATATTTCAACAGAACTAGCTAGCACCATGATTTAAAAGATACCTTCCTCTTTTTCATGTGATGGCGAAAAGCTGCCATTAATGAATCATTTTTCTTTTTTAACTCTGCTACTTCAACTTCAACACTGAGGGCACGTTTCATTCTGACCCAGGCATCTTTCTCTTTCATTTTATTTTTATGGCCAGGATGTTTCGGATCATATATAATGGATTCTGCCTGGGACAGTTGCAAAAATTCAAGTATTAAATCATTATTTCACTCCGCCATAATTAAATAACGCATATAAAATAATACCTTTTTTAATTGTAAGCCTTTAAGTTATAGGTTATATGTTTACGTTAGGATTTACTTTACTTATATATTCTTCTCACTTCAGTATACGATGTGTAGTCAGGTAATTTGTGTTCGAATACGAATGTTCTTTGATGTGTGAAACGAAAACCGACTCCGAAAGGATCGCCATTCGTGTTCGGCGCGAATATCATATATTTGCCGAATAAACTGTCTACACATCGCTCTTCGGAGTAATTTGGCGAATGTTCGACGATGTGTACAGGCGGCATAAAATGAAACACTTGCGTTTTTATCTAACAGGTTCCACTCTTGAAGTCTGGAAGCAAGAAGTTCCGATTTCTGTTTTGACAATCCCAGGTCACGTACCAAATCATTTAATTTAATATGAGTTATTATATGAGGTTCACTACTGGTACATGGTAAAAATGTTGGGTCATCGGTAGTATGCTTTGGCCTAATTGCAGAAGGCAAATTTGGATACTGAATTTTGTCCATTTGTAGCAATCTCTTACGTGATCAATAGGTTCTCTCCACACCATAGGAATAGCAAACGGCATAGAATTTTTCTTGCGATGCATCCACTTAACTAAGTATTTGACAACTCACACAGCAAACATGAGGAGCCCAAGTTTTATCTTGATCTCCAATTTGACATATAAAAAGCAGGCTATTTTCACTTCCTCAGATATAGATCTAGCTTGTGACTTTAAAATAAATTGTCCGCATATATAACAAAACTTATCCGCTGGATTTTTGCAACATCGGCGACTAGAACTTGCCATTTTATATAAATCGTGTTACACACTTGACTGTACTGTAAGCGATACAGAAACGAACTAAACTCTAGACAACAATAAAACTGCTCTTAACAGTTCATAGAAGCCGTTTAAAGTCCCGTTGCAAGTCAGGTACAAATAATAATTACAATTATAATAGGTTTACCCCGTAATATAAAAGAGAAGCAGGTACTTGAAAATGGGACGTGCTAGGTCATTTCTGTGAAAATCATTCATTCATTTATCTGTATCCTTTTATGTCGCTAGGCGTCGAGGCGTTCTGCTTTGCAGAATTTTCTCCATCCTGTCCTATCTTTAGATATTTTTTGAGCATCTTTCCAGGTACTTCCGCGGTCCGCCAGCAGCTGCGCTATCTCCTGATTCCATACTCTTCTTGGTCTACCTCTGTTTATCCTCTTGTTCCAGCCGGCCTCCCATATTTCTTTCACAGGGTTCGTGTTACTCATTTGTGTGAAGTGTCCAAACCAACTAAGTTGTTTTTCTTGGATTTGTTCTCTTACTGATGTTATACCTAGTTTTTCTCGTAACTTCTCATTTCTAATTCTATCCAGTCTGGTAACACCAGCTATTCTCCTTAAAATCTTCATTTCGGTCGCTGTTATTCTTGATTTCAGCCTCTTAGTCAATACCCATGACTCGCTGCCGTAGCATAGTGTCGGAAGAAATATTGTTTTGTAAATCTTTGTCTTTGTTTCCCTGCTGACCTCTCTCTTACTTAAAAATATGTACTCACATCTGCCTCTAAATCCCCTTTGTGGCCAGGGCCGTCCTTAGGGTGGAGCGAGTGGAGCGGCTGCTCCAGGCCCCGCGCCTACGAAGGTGAGGGGCCTTTTCATAATAAAATGTTCTTAGAATAAGAACGGACTAAAAATGAGTTAGTTAAAACCTTCTCTTTTTAATGGTTTATATTGGATTTGTTTGTCTCTAAACATTTCAACTTTAGGTATTCCAATTTTTTACTTTCTAATTCCTTAGACTTCGAATAAAGTCAGAAGTTGCGACGGCGACGGCTGACCGAGCCTGTTACGACGCAGGCACCCTAAAAGTACACAGTTGTTCCAGCCAATCAGATTAGAGTTTGTCTTTTGTCTGTTATAATCAGGGTTTCCTAAAAAAATGTTTGTGCGAGGGAAACATTCAACCTTAAATCTGTTTTTTTAATTGACAGGTGCACCTGTTAGATTTCCGCATTAAACATTTATTATGTACGTTATATGAGATTTTTCTGAGATTTTCCATTTTCAGGGCCATTTAAAATAAAATTTTGCCAATATCAAATATTAATTTGTAGTAAAGCTTATTTTGTTAGTTATTGAAGTTTTCTTGCTATATGCGTACGATATTGCTTTGTTTTTGCATTACCATTACGTAATAATAAACGTTTTATATTGTAGCGGCGTCGGTGGTGCGAACAAAGGCAAACAAACGAGCAAAAAATGTCAAGTACCATTATGCAAATTAGGCGGCGCGACTAGAAAGAAAAAAGGGATTCAGTAACTAGAATATTTCGGCATTATTGAGGTTTATTTATACGAAAATTCCGGAGTGTTCCATTGCTCGTAAAATATAGTTTTTTCTAGAACTTAAAGGGAAAAATATATAAAAGGAGAGTTCATTCAGCCCGAGTCATTTTGTATATTATCGGCGAAGTGTAAACAGATAAATACCTAGTAGTGTTCGACTTTAAAATAAATTACGCGATTTATTAGTAAGTGTATGTACGAGTGCTAAATAAATATTTAAGTGCTAGTGAGTATTTTCTCTTATAAAAGAACCTGATCCGTAACAATATTATGCCGAGAGATCGTGATAAATTCAGAAAGTATGAAAGTGGGTTTGACAAGCAGAAGAAAAAAAGTCAAACGTGATAAGTGTTTGGAGTCGCAAACCGGCGCATTGGTAAAGTTTCTGAAACCGAGAGGTGAAGAAGTTGACGACCATGACGTAACTCAAACTCATGATGACGTGAGTAACGAAATAACTTCATTCATGGTCAAAAAACAAATTCTGACATTAATGAATCGTTAGTCGATCAGACGACTGTTGGCAGTATAAGTGTTGATGCCACTCCTGCTCCTGTTAAAACTATTTCCAGAACAACAGAATCATGTAACCCTTTAAATTCAACTGGTGGGTTTGAACTACTTTCAGATGCTTATGATCCTGCTCTATGGTCAAATCTACTAACTCACTCCCAATTTGATGAAATAATAGAAAAGGGCCCGTTACAAGTAAAAAATTTTAATTTTCCGAAAAATGCAGAAAAAAGACATTTTTCTGCCAATTTTTACAAACGAACTATGAATAATGGAGAACAAGTGCACAGACGTTGGCTAGTTTACAGCAAAAGTACTGATAAATCATTTTGTTTTTGCTGCAAATTGTATGGAAATGACACTGGATCTCAATTAGCTAACGAAGGGTATAGTGATTGGGCACACTTGGGCAGAGCTCTTGATAATCACGAAAAATCAGCAATTCATGGTCAGAATGTTGGAAAGTGGACGGATTGTGAGATACGTTTAGCTGAAGCGTCCACTATTGATAAGCAACATATGAAATTGATAAACAAAGAAAAGGAACATTGGCGTGAAGTTCTTAAAAGAATTGTTAGTGGCATTAAATATTTAGCACAGCACAATATTGCTTTCAGGGGATCGAACTCTAAACTGTATGAGCCAAACAATGGCAACTTTTTAGGACTTATTGAAATGATGGCTACTTTTGATCCAGTCATGCAAGAGCATTTGAGGTAAATCAGATCGTCTGAGATTCACGATCACTATCTAGGAGCAAATATTCAAAATGAGTTGATTTAACTGTTAACTGAAAAGGTGAAAGAGAAAAATGTTTCAGACATTAAGGCAGCTAAGTATTTTTCTGTACTACTAGACTGCACTCCCGATCTCAGCCACCAAGAGCAGTTGTCATTGGTGATACGTTTTGTTAAGACTGAAAACAATGTAAGTGCTACTAAGAATAAAAGTGGGGGTGTGACTGTTGAAGAGCATTTTCTCGAATTCTTAGACGTTAAGTCAACAATAGGCAAAAATTTAACTGATGTTTTATTAGAGGAACTAGATAAAATAGGCTTAGAGATCAAGGACTGCAGAGGCCAAGTATACGACAATGGTTCAAATATGAAAGGGTCGTATTCTGGAGTTCAAGCTCGAATTTTAGAAATAAATCCAAGGGCGTTTTACATGCCTTGTGCAAGTCACAGTTTGAACTCTTGATTTGTGATGCCGCAAAATGTTCACCTAAGGCTATAACTTTTTTCGGAATTGTTCAGAGAATTTATGTTGTTTTTTCAGCATCAACGAAGCGGTGGGACATTTTAAAAAAACATGTTCCTGTCCTCACCGTTAAAAAGTCATGTGACACTAGATGGGAAAGTAAAATTGAAAGTGTAAAAGCACTTCGTTACCAGATTAAGGAAGTACACGATGCTTTAGATGAAGTAGTAGAAGCGACTGACGACCCTAAAGCAAAAAGTGAAGCTCGATCTCTTGCCAATGAAATAAGAAGCTATGAGTTTTTAGTAGCATTAGCTATTTGGTATGACGTGCTCTTTGCTGTAAATAGTGTAAGCAAAAACTTGCAGGCTGAAAAAATGCACTTAGGCATGGCATCGCAGTTGCTTCAAGGACTAGTACTGTTTTTTGAGCAATTTAGAAATGAAGGTTTTGTTGCAGCAATAATGGTTGCAAGAGAAATGAGCGAACTTTTGGACATAGAGCCAAAGTTTCAAATAGTCAAGCAAAGGAAGAAACGAAAAAATGTTTGATTACGAAGGAGAAGATGAGCATGTTTTAGAATCTGCTAAACAAATTTTCAAAGTTGAGTATTTTTATTATATTGTAGATTGTATATTACACTCCCTTTCAAGAAGATTTCAACAAATTGCCAGTTACAACACTATGTTGGGATTCTTGTACAGTGTAAAAGAATTAAAATCAATTGAACAAGGTCAAATGTTGGAAAAGTGCAAAGCCCTAGAAGCCTCTTTAAGTTTTGAATGGCAAAAGGATATATGTGGAAATGATTTTTTCACAGAACTAAAAGTTCTTCGTGACCTACTTCCCGCTGAAGTTGAAACAGCTGCTGGTGTGTTAAGATTTATGAACAGAATACCAAATCCATATCCCAACACGTTCATTGCCTACAGAATTTTACTTACTATTCCTGTGACTGTTGCTAGCGCAGAAAGGAGTTTTCCTCGGCTAAAGTTAATAAAGACTTACCTAAGATCATCAATGAGCCAAGAAAGGTTAACGTCTTTGGCAACATTATCGATAGAAGCAGACCACGCCCAAAGTCAATTTTGAAGAAATTATTGACGACTTCGCTGGATTAAAAGCAAGAAAAATCAAGTTTAAGTAGTGTAAGAATATTATTGTTAAAGCAATACTTTTCAGCGGATTTAAATTTGTTTTAGTTTAGTATTAATAAGAATAAAAAAAATTAATGACAAAATATTTAGCTGTTTTTTTTTAACTGAGATAAGTCACATTACAATGTTTATTTTTTAATGGTAGCGATATTGTGGTGGAGGTGGGAAAGAAGGATGATGGTAGGTAGTTTATGAAAGAGAAGAGTTGAGAGCTATTTACCTACATAAAGGCCCCGCAAAACTATTTTGCACCAGGCCCCGCTTTTGCTAAAGACGGCTCTGTTTGTGGCTGATTATGGTTCCAAGATATTTTAGGTTTTCTGTCACCTTTATTGGATAACCATCTATTGTTATATTTGTTTCTTCTTCATCTTTGGAGACTGCCAATACTTCTGTGAAAAGGTGATTTAATAATTACCTAAGTGAAATGCAGGAGCATTGTCATCAATGTTACCAAAATCATGTTGACCTGTGTAATTACTGACAATACAATACTACTACCCGTTATACCTACTTCGCTTATCGAACAAGTAGTTACTGTATATTATAATAAATTTATAGAATGTCCATACGTCGGCATGGTTTATGCTAATTTCTTATATGGTTTCCTTCGGACTATGGTTGGATATGATATTTGTTATTCTTTTCGCCTGTATCGTATTTAGTTTCGTTGCTATTAGTAAAGGTAATACTAATAAAAAATTAAGATAAACCTAGTATTAAAAATATATTTTTTGATTAAAGATAACACTGTGAGCGGAGCAATGGTTGGTTTAGCAGTATCCCAAGCGCTCGGTTTGACTGGTATGGTACAGTACGGTATGACACAAATAGCCGAGGTTATTAATCAAATGACCAGTGTAGAGAGGGTGTTGCAATACACAAAAATTGATCAAGAAGGTCCATTTGACACTCCCATCGGTAAAATCTTATACGTTTTGTTTCGTCTTCGTTCAAACATATTAACTACATATTACGTTTTCCAGAGAGTCGACCAAATTCTAATTGGCCCGCAAATGGCGAAGTCAATTTCAAGAATGTGTATTTGCGATATGACACACGAAATGAACCTGTTCTTAAAAACCTTAATATTGATATTACAGCCGGTGAAAAAGTTAGTATTATGACATCGTGTATTATATTTCTTATTTTTATTAACCAAGTAGTAATTTTACTAGATACTAGAACTGATTATAAGTAAAAATAGTTGAATTAGAATAACAATTCAAAAGTGCTTTTCTTGAATATCGGCTGCAGGTTTAAACCACATTTAAATAGTTTTTTATAAAGTTTCCTTTTCTTTATACAGTTAACATGTAGAGTTTCGCCGGGCTCCATGATTGGATCCCTCTAACTTTTAATACATACTTATTGTATTATCTGTATAGGTTACATGCGATCGACTGCTGCATGTTCTGAGTTACCTTCATAAATTAAATCTTGTAAACTCTCTAACCTCGAATAGTAATGCAAGTATACGATCTCCACGATTATAATAAAGGAAGTATACCTGTCAAGAAAATGTAAATGTAAAGGCCAATGTGCTTTTTTTGATCCAAGGTTCACATTTGCAACTCATATTAAAACTGTCACCAACATCGCCTTCAAATAATTAGGTTTTATTGTACAAAGTACTAAAACTGTTTATAATAATGCTGCTATGATA
This sequence comes from Amphimallon solstitiale, assembly GCA_963170755.1. Taxonomy (NCBI): domain Eukaryota; kingdom Metazoa; phylum Arthropoda; class Insecta; order Coleoptera; family Scarabaeidae; genus Amphimallon; species Amphimallon solstitiale. Next base: position 50,487,778 of record OY720679.1, read on the forward strand.
ATGCTTTTAGTGCATTCAATATTGGATAAAATGGTCATGAATATCCTGGAATTCTAATTACGAGTTATTTTTACTCAAATCTTCTTAAGCGTGTTCAAGGAAGGTTTCTTAGGATGTACTATTGAATTATTGAGAGAGTTTCAATTAATATCTTTACTTAACCGAACATTCGCGTTATGTCGAATATTTTTCATTCAGCCTCATAAGCACTAAATGCATTAAGCATATCATAAGGAAAGCGTATCAGAACTATGCTTCCCTTATATAATAATTAGTGTTTTAATTTAGGTTTATTTAATATTACTTCATCAAACTTTAATAATCAAGTATTCCTTGCACTGTCGCACTTAATTTAAAGTTTCACTACTCATGATAAATACGTTTTTTCATTGGCCCACTGTTGAAAAATATTTAGTCGGTGAACTCATGCCTGGTAAAGCGTCCATTTGGTCCATTTACAAAACTGAATTTTTCACATATTAGATAACAACATATTCATTCGTCAAGCTTGCGAAGCTTTCATACAAAATTTTAAACAACTGTTGTTAGATTTTTGAAAAATAGTGTTAAAATATTAAAAGTACAGCTATTTTTCCTTTAGTCATTACTATTCTTTACTTTTATTTGACCAATTTAAAGCCTTAAAACTAAATGAATTGTCTTATATTCAACTAATAGTTTTTGATTAGTATTTCATCAGCGTTCATTTCCAAGAGTATGTAAAAGAGAGTGGCGTAGATAAGGCGCCCGCAGAGCCCGCAATGGGGGGGGCCCCCAAAAATTCAGGGCCCCGCACTAGTAATGAAATTTACAAAACTATTTCTGTTTTATCCTTCATGTATAAAAAATGTGTATGTTATTTTATATGTACTTGTTTTCTAGTGTTAAAAATTATAACAGTACGTGTATTTGTATTTCTTACTCTGATAACGTTCGTCCAGTTTTATTTTTTTATTGTTCGTATTTCTCTTTCAGTTCCAAGAAAATATCACATCTGGTATTGACAATTTGCTCTTTCTTTAAAAGAAATGAAATATCTCTACTTATATAGAAACCCACAGTATGACTACATTTTCTGCCTTAACACAGGTCCATATAAAAAAAGGTTCATGTTTTTACCTAACTTTTGACCTGCACATTCTTACAGTTTTACAACAGATGTCACAAATGCTTTCTAACAAGTAGGTAATATATAGTCCGTATAAAATTCATGAGCTAAAAAAAAATTGCAAATTCATTAGAGACAGACAACGATAATAATTTTGCATTTTACATGTACTATGAAGTTATATGACTATGTTATGCATATAGATTGTAGGTACATAAACTAATACATAAAACTTGAAATTACGAAATTATGAAAAGGCACGTTTATTTCATAAAACTGCATTTGCACATTTGGTTTAATGACCTAGTTGTAAAAAAATATTTTACTGAATAAATACGAAAAATTATTTCCATTCCTTCAGTTTTATTTTAACAGCGAATTTGTTCGAATTGTGAAAATAAATTCTATTTGTATTAGTGCATTAACTTTTGTGACGAATTAGTGATTAGCATATGTACGTATACTAATTTAATTTTATCAAAATTTAACTAAGTAAATTAACGTGTACCAAAGTGTATAGTTCGAAGTATTCAAAATAAGATGAGCGAAAGAAAATATATGAGTGGTGCTAGTACATCTGCATCAGATGAAAATGTTGAACCATACGAAAATGTTATAATCGAACAAAAATTAGATATAGTTCTGGAAAAAAATGAAATCGATTGCAATCAGGAGGATTCAACATATTTTAACACCGACAGAGCCTTATTTTCGGAATCACTTTCCGATTACTTGAAAAGAAAAATTATTACTGCAGGGCCAAATAAGCCTATGGGACCGTTTCCAAGGAATAAAGACGATAATAGAGCGTTCAGTAGTGATTATTATACCATTAAAACTAAAACTGGTCAAAAAATCGATCGCTTTTGGTTATGTTATTCCCAAAAGTTGAATAGTGTTTACTGTCAACCGGGTTGGATGTTCTCTAGTAATGAAGCATCAGTAAATTGGTGTAAGGGCACAATTAATGACTGGAAGGGTTTAAGTAAAAAAATTAAAATCCACGAGGGAAGTGATGCTCATTTGCAAGCATGCATAGTTTATAGTACTTGGGAAAAAAACAAAACCATTGATAGTCAAATAAGTGGTCATGAAAAAATTAAAGAAGTTTTAATAAGAATATGTGATGTGATAAGAACATTATCAATTTGCAATATGCCATTACGAGGACATCGAGAAAATGTTAAAGAAATTGGAGCAACTAGTGGTAACTTTTTAAATATTATTGACTTGATAGCACGTTATGACCCTGTTCTAAAAGCTCATTTGTCAAGCACTAATATTCGAAACAAATACTTAAGCCCCGATATTCAAAATGAAATAATTGTACATTTGGCTAAAACCGTTTTAAAAAAATTAACGAAAAATATTAATAAAGCTCCTTTCTTTTCCCTTATAATTGATACAACACAAGACATATCCAAGAAGGACCAACTAAATCTCGTTATAAGGTATACAAGTATGAAGAAAAATTCAAATAAACAAAACACTCTAGAAATAAAGGAATCATTTATTGGATTTATAGAGCTAACCGAACAAGATTCACCGAGTTTAGAAGCTGTTGTTCTAACTACTTTAGAAAATTTTCAAATTAAAATAGAAAATTGTCGAGGGCAAGGATACGACGGGGCTGCTAATATGTCTGGAAAATATAATGGTTTACAAGCCAGAATTAAGAATCGAGTTCCTACAGCTGATTATATTCATTGTTCAGCTCATAATTTGAACCTAGTCTTAAATGATTCTGTCAAAAACATCATTAAACTACAGAGTTTTTATGATCTTTTGCAAAGCATTTATGTGTTTTTTAGTGAAAGCTTGCCACGCTGGCATGTCCTTCATCAAGCTGCACCACATGGAAGTAAAATTAAGTACACACTGAAAAAGCTGTGCGTAACAAGATGGTCTTCTAGATTTGAATGCTTACTGTCAATAAAATATAATTATCAGTCTGTAATGCAATGTTTGTCAAATTTTATCCTGGTGTGCAAAAAGCAAAATGACAGAAATGAAGCAAAGTCTCTGCAGAATAAAATGGATAATTATGAGTTTATTCTATTGCTAGTTTTCCAGAGTAAAATCCTCGAAACTGTTAATTTAATTTCAAAGCAACTTCAGAGCCCTTCATGTGATTTAGAAGAGACGTGCAAATTGCTCAATAATGGTCAAGAAAACTTGACAGAACTGCGACAAAGTTTTGATAAATTAGAAGAAGAAGCTAAAAATCTAGCAGAATCTTGGAATATTCAGCCTATGATAAAATATAAACGCCAGAAGAGAATTAAAAAGTTTTTTGATGAATGTGAAAACGACTGTGTAATGCCTAACCCGATAAAAAAATTTCAAGTAGAAGTTTTTAATGCGTCACTTGATATTATTATCAACCAATTATCTAGAAGATTTTACTCCATAAATGAAGTTGTAAACCTTTTCTCGTTTCTTAATCCCTCAAAATTTGTTAAGTTAACGAATGAAGAAATAGTGGAATACGGAAGACATATTCTGAGCAAATATGGAATTGATTTTTCAGAAGATTTGCCGATTCAATTAATTAATCTTAAGACTGTTTTGTTTAATGAAATTGAACAAAAATCTTCTATTAAGGACTTAGCCAATTTATTAATAGTGGAAAATGCATGTTTAGCAACTAGTCTTCCAGATCTATGTACACTATTTCAGTTATATTTAACACTACCGGTAACATCAGCAACAGCAGAAAGATCGTTTTCGAAATTAAAATTAATTAAAACCTATTTACGCAGCACCATTAAACAAGTTCGGTTAAGTGCCTTGGCTGTTATAAGTATTGAACATGAACAAAGTAGGTCCGTTGATTTGGAAGAGTTAGTTAAAAATTTCCTACTATTGAAAAAAAGACGTTTCGGCATTTTGTCTTCTAATTAGCATTTTTTGTGTTTCCAAATGTATTATTATAAAATAAATAATTAAATATAATTTAGATTTTTTTATTATAAAATAAATTTATTATAATTACTCCGATATTCACATTCTATGCTACTATCTCGAAACAAGTATTTTGGAAGGGCCCCCTAAAAATTTTGCGGGAGGGCCTAAATTTTTTATCTACGCCACTGGTAAAAGATATAATAAATATCGGTGTATATCAACAAAGGTGATTAGATATAAAGGTTTCGATGAAATATAGAAATCGGAATATCAGTATCAGTAATACCTACAGCATTTCATATAGTCAACTTCACGAATATTTTTATTGATTCTAGATAGGCATTGTGGGTAGAACAGGAGCGGGCAAATCATCATTAATATCCGCGTTATTTAGATTGGCTCCCTTGGACGGTACGATAACTATCGATACTTTGAATATCCAATTGTTAGGATTACACGATGTCAGATCTAAAATTTCAATTATACCACAAGAACCAGTGTTGTTTTCTGCTACGATGCGGTATAATTTGGATCCGTTCAATGAATTTAGTGACGCTGAACTTTGGAACGCTTTGGACGAAGTAAGATAATCGTATTTTATCAAAAATAAAGTATTTATTTTTATTCCTGCTTTCTACTTTTAGGTTGAATTAAAAGATGTTGTTTCATCGTTGAACTATGAGGTTGAAGAAGGTGGAAACAACTTCAGTGTTGGTCAAAGGCAACTCATCTGTTTGGCCAGAGCAATAATTAGAAGAAACAAAATTCTAGTGCTCGATGAAGCGACAGCCAATGTGGATCCAAGGTAATTACCTAATTATACATTTTATTTCGGTTAATGTAGATACATGAATAACGGCAAAGAGTAGCTATATGTATTGTTTATGTGAAAAGCAACTATTTTCATGTGAATGACCACATAAATTTGAAATATTTAAAGACACGCATACTCGAACAGTTCGAAAATGTCCTATTGCCTCACAAACCATACAAAATGTGTAGGCAATGGAAAATAATGAAAACAACACCGGAATGTAAAATTTATTTAAAGTATTTTTTCATACAGAGGCTAATATTGTTACTGAAAGTCAAATTAGAAGCTAGAAAAAAATCAAGTATGAATCAAGGTACAAATTTATGTTTATATATACAGGCTGTCTGTTTAAGCTCGGTCACCGGCCATATCTCGGCAACCGTTTATCGTACAACCTCGCGGAAAAAATCTTGATAGTAAAATGGATGACGGGAATTACGAAAAAATATTTTTAAGTTTCCAAAATGATCGCAAGGGGGCGCAATTCTCAAGATGAATTAAAAATTCGATAATTTTTCATCAAATTCTAGATTAAGATAGATTAAAAAAAATATTAGCAAAATTTTTAGACGTTTTTATACAACTTTCACTTGAAACTTTTTGATCTAACTCCCATACGAAGGGGAGAGTGGAGGGGGGCATATCTGCGTACAAAAGTAGGTATAACTTTGGTTTGCCCCAACGGATTTTAATGTTTCTGGGCTCATTAGATAGAGAATTTTACAAGGAATTGAAGGCTATGTAGCATGAATTTACGTGGTTGTCAAAGAAAATAACAGGGGGCGCTGTTCTCAATGTATGTATATTTCTTGTTTTTTCTTTAAAATTTCAAATAGAACGGTATATTTTTAATATTGTAATATTGAAGCACATAAAAAACTGAAGAGAATGTTGGAAACCGGAAGTTCCTACCTTTTTTGTTGACGAAGATATAGTCATACGAAGACAATCCAGAAAAATAAAACTCTTTAAATATAAATTTATTTATCTATTGGGAGTAATAATTTTATTGTAATTTTAATAGGGTCTCTAGACAGTGTATAGTACGTTTTCACTTGAAATTTAATCATACTCTTCGCTGAAAGTATTTATTTCAATCTTTTTATTGATTTTTTAATTAATTGCATATGTTACATTAGATTCTCCTTTTAAATGTTTTTAAATACTCTAGCTATTATTTTTTAAATATCATTTCTTATCCTTTCCAACATTGAAATAAAATAATAATAGTGAATAGTGTAGTTTGCTTTTTTTTTAAATTTTCATCATACAACATGGCATGCACAGTGATACTAAATTACATTATGATGAGATTTCCAAGGTAGGCCATGAAAATCGAAATGCAAAGATATTAGTGTCACTTGTAGTTCAATTTTTTGTACGTATTTAGCAAATTAAACCTTTTTGGACACCTGCATATAATTATTAACTTTGTAAAATGTTGTATTCAAACGTTGAAGCTTATGACATGATCAGAATGTATTTTCAATGCTTTGAAAATGCATTCTTGCTTCGGGGAAATATTCCCTAAATTATCCCGAAAGAAGACATTATTGAGTTTTTACTCACCTTACCAGTTGTTCTTGATGTTTATTTATGGGGCAGAATAAAAGACATACATAGTTTATCACAAAAAGCCGAGTACAACAATTGTTGCCTCCGAAATGGAAGTAACTCTGCTCTCTACTAATCGACAAGTAAACGTGTATTGAAAATGAAGGTGAACACTTTGAACATGTTAAGTTAAAGTTTTTTCTTGTTTTTTTTTGTACTTTCTGATTTAAATATGTTTTCTTTTCCTTTATATTACTTGGTCAATATATTTTCTTATTTATGTTTAGGTATATAATAGGTTCTTTTATTTACTTTCATTTCAGGCGGGGATGATTTAGATATCAATTTGAGTACCCTTTCGTTACTAATGAGTAAATGATTTGATTATAACTAATGCATTATATTATATTGTTTTTTTTTTTTCGTTATTGTCTACTTAGTACATGAGTTATGGAAATTATTTTTGCTGTTTTCCTATAATTAGATCTACCTATATCAGTTGGGTGATAAAGATATATTATTATCATTATTATTATTATTATCATTATTATTATTATTTTATTTCAATGTCTAAAAGGGCAAAATAGAGAGACAATTTGAAAACATTTAAGAAGAGAATCTAAAGTAACATATGCAAGAATTAAAAAATCGATGAGAAGATGGAAATAAATACATTTATGGAAGACTATGATGAAAATTCAAGTGAAAGCGAACTATACACTGTCTAGTGGCACTTAAAATTAAAATAAAGTTATTACTCACAATAAATAAATAAATTTATATTAAAAATTGTTTATTTTTTTTGGATTGTCTTCGTATGACTATATCTTCGTCAAGAAAAAAGCTAGCAACTTCCGGTTTTCATCATTCTCTTCAGTTTTTTATGTGCTTCAATATTACGATATTGAAAATATACCGTTCCATTTGAAATTTTAAAGAAAAAACAAGAAATATACATACATTGAGAACAGCGCCGCCTGTTATTTTCTTTGACAACCACGTTATTTCGTACTACATATCCTTCAATTCTTTGTAAAATTCTCTATCTAATGAGCCTAGAAACATTAAAATCCGTTGGGGCAAACCAAAGTTATACCTACTTTTGTACGCAGACATACCCCCTCCACTCTCCCCTTCGTATGGGAGTTAGATCAAAAAGTTTCAAATGAAAGTTGTATAAAAACGTCTAAAAATTTTGCTAGTAATTTTTTTAATCTATCTTAATCTAGAATTTAATGAAAAATTATCGAATTTTTAATTCATCTTGAGAATTGCGCCCCCTTGCGATCATTTTGGAAACTTAAAAATATTTTTGTTGTAATTCCCGTCATCCATTTTACTATCAAGATTTTTTCCGCGAGATTGTACGATAAACGGTTGCCGAGATATGGCCGGTGGCCGAGCTTAAACAGACACCCGGTATACAGTGTGTCCAGATTTCGATGCTCACCATTGGTATATCGGTTATTAGAAGAGATAGAGGAACGGTTAAATGGGGAATGTTTTGCAGAATTCAATGCTCGCGACAAATCTCATTTCAAATTCATTCGGACTTTTTACAATTTTGAGATATTTTGAAAAAACCAATATTTGCCGATTTCAATTTTCCTCAATAACTCGATAACGCCTAATGCCATCCCATTTAAACTTTAACATTGTTCAGACACTTTTTTAAGACAATTTTTTTGGTGTTAACCGTAACCCCCGATTTTCATTTGTTTCCAAGTTCTTAGCGTTATCTTTTGTTTTTCTTATGGTGGCCATATTGGATTTTTAATTAGTTAGATAGTCCTTAAAAATAGCTTTTCAATAATGTACAACATGCCTAATAAATCTTTATACACGAGAGATATGAATATTTGAATAAAATTTCACTCTAATACGGAATTAGTTGGCTATGAAATTAAATGGTAGTGTAAAACAGACGATAAATAGATAAATAAGCTCAGTCATTGTTGACATGTCAAAGTGCAGTGCAGTTGGTGGGAGATTTAGAACTTTGTGTTGTAATTATTGATAAGTAATTACCGTTAAGCATTGAAATTAGAATAGATTAGATAAGAACTGCAAATAGAAACTCTGAAAATGCTTGCACAAATTACGTGTTTATGGAACGTTGAGGAAAAACAAATACCACCCATACAAACCAACAATTGTACAGGGTTTAAGCGATAATGACTATCCGCGAAGATTACAATTTAGCAGGTGGTATCTTCAAAAATGTGAAGATGATACTGATTTTCCTAGGAAAATACTTTGGACAGATGAAACACGGTTTACCAATCGTGGAGTGTTCAACATACATAATTATCATCACTGGTCAATTGATAATCCACATTTGGCAAATCAAAGAAGATTTCAAATTCGATTTGGTTTTAATCTCTGGTGTGGTTTGATTGGTACGAACTTTTATCGACATCTTCTTTGTTGTTTGAGTTTTTGTTTTTTCATTTTAGATAATCACTTAATAGGTCCTTTCATCTTTGATTACAATTTAACTGGTAATAGATATTTGGAGCTACTAACGAACGAGATAATGCCTGCTGTAAGACAAATTATTAACCCTGAAAACATGCAAAACGTCTGGTTTCAGCAGGACGGCTGCCCTGCCCATAATGCTCGTGACGTGCAACATTTTTTGAGAGAACGTTTCAATGAGAGAATTATTTCAAATAATGGACCAGTACAATGGCCTGCGAGATCGCCCGACCTTACCCCCCTTGACTTTTATTTGTGGGGTGCCACTAAAAACGAAGTATTTAATTTTGAACCACCAGAGAATCGGGAAATTTTAGAACAAGTGTTGAGTGCCGGATGTGCTAAGATCATTAAACGAAAACACACTACGTAGAGTTTGTAACTCTGGTAAAACAAGGTACCAAAAGTGTGTGGAGCAGAATGGTCGCCATATTGAACAGTTTATTTAAGTAAATCTGAACTTTTAATTTCGTATTAAAGTGAAGTTTATTTTACATGTTCATATCTCTCATATAAATAAAGATTTATTAGGCAAGTTGTACATTATTGAAAAGCTATTTTTAAGGACTATCTAACTAATTGAGAATGCAATATGGTCGCCATAAGAAAAACAAAAGATGGTACTAAGAACGGGGCAACAAATGAATTACTTATCAATAATTACTACACAAAGTTCTAAATCTTCCAGCAATTGCACTCCACTTTTACATGTAACTAAGCTTATTTATCGTCTGTTTTACACTACCATTTAATTTCATAGCCAACTAATTCCGTATTAGAGTGAAATTTTATTCAAATGTTCATATCTGTCGTGTAAATAAAGACTTATTAGGCATGTTGTACATTATTGAAAAGCTACTTTTAAGGTCTATCTAATTAATTAAAAATCCAATATGGCCGCCATAAGAAAAACAAAAGATAGCGCTAAGAACTTGGAAACAAATGAAAATCGGGGATTACTATTAACACCAAAAAATTTGCCTTAAAAAAGTGTCTGAACAATGTTAGAGTTTAAAAGCGATCGCATTAGTCGTTATCGAGTTATTGAGGAAAATTAAAATCGGCAAATATTGTTTTTTTCAAAATATCTCAAAATTGTAAAAAGTCCGAATGAATTTGAAATGAAATTTGTTGCGAGCATTGAATTCTGCAAAACATTCCCCATTTAACCGTTCCTCTATCTCTTCTAATAACCGATATACCAATGGTGAGCATCGAAATCTGGACACACTGTATACTTAGTTTTGTTGGTAGAAAATTTCCTTTTTTCCGATATTCTTATTACAAATTTCACTTACATATATATTTTTGTTTTCTTTAATTCGAAACAAAGTTTGAACAATATTTGTAGTTATTTGTAATTATAACACTTTTAATTTGGTAGATAAAACGTTCCTATATAGTTATTTGTGAAAATAAAGTAACATGAGCTGACAACATTGTCAATTAACTCATTTATAATGCCAACTTAAGTAAAATTGACGAAAAACATTCATGGTCTTTCTAAGTGTAATACTTTTCGATCATGTTATATTTTACAATGCATGCTTTACATAACCGACATTTCTCTATTTCAACAGGACGGACAGTTTAATACAAACTACCATCAAAAGAAAGTTTAAAGACTGCACAGTACTCACCATAGCACATCGATTGAACACAATAATGGACTCTGATAGAATAATAGTCATGGATACAGGATGTATAGTTGAATGTGATCATCCATATGTATTACTCCAAAGTCCTAATGGTATTTTCACCAAGATGGTCATGGAGACAGGCGCAACTATGTTCGCTTCCCTTAAGAAAGTCGCTCACGATTCATATAATCATTAAGTTATAATGTACATATATTTCATATGTTTTATAAAAAAAGAAAAAAGAACATAAAAATAAATTAATATTACTTAAGACTTTTCTCTGTTTTCAACGCTTATTTGAATAAAAAAAACTCGGAAGTGCTGGAAATTAGGATAATGTTTGCCATCCAGAAAACATCGTGCTCAAACAATAAATAATTGTAGGTAAATGAACTTGTTGAGAACAGCATTTTCGCTCAAATACGCAAACCAAAAAGAAAGAAAATAGACTGTGCAAGCGAGACACACTTTCCACAAACCCAAGCCCAAACAGATTCTTTCTGCAGTAAAAATAATACGATCTGAATTTCTAACAACATAGTATTTTCACTCCCTCAAAAATCGTGTTTCTATGCCTTCCATAAATAACGTGTCCGTAAGCTTATGCGCTGTAGCACAGCCTTAGTACAATTATCTGGTTCAATTGCTTGGCTGTGGTTTGCTATCCTTAAGGCTGCGTTTGATAAGGTTTTGGCGGGAGAGAAATGTACCCAAAAAATACCATTTTTATTTCCATTTTTACGGGCATAAAATATCAAAACATGTAAATTTTATGCATTAAGCATGAAGATAAAGGTTAAACGAAGTGAACGGTCGAATTCGTTTTTAAATTAAGTTAATATATAAGCCGTAAATAAAATGGGAAGTTAGTGGTTTTGCAAGTACTAGAAAAAATGGCTACATTTAAAAATTACACGGTAAATTTATATGTAATATAGCAAGTACACTCGGTATTTATATTTGGAAGGTAAAAATAGTAACAGTAGCTAAATACATGTGTAATTTTTTAAGTGATCCATGAAATAAAATTTGTTTACATTTTTGGTGGGTCTTTACATACATTACAGATATCTGTTACATTTACGTCGCCTAACAGTGTAGCACATATAATACAGATGGAGTTATTATCTTGCAATTATTTAGAGGTTAGTTGTGTGTTATGCGATACTTTAATTATTCATTATAATTTAAAATTATAATTAACAACAATTTTTGCGGTTACTAATTATAAAATTTAGTATGTTACGAGTTATTTGAAAGTACGTAATAGACAATCAACAGTTGGCATCACTGGTTGGCACCACAAAACCAAAAAGTAACTACATAGTTTAATTTGGGAGTTTAATGAAATTGCAATATTTTAAAATATGGAGTTTTCTGTTATCCTTAATTGAAAGATGCCTATGCTTTTACTAATGAGATGAATTATGTAAATCAATTAAACTGGGACTGTTTACGCCGACAAAAGCCTAATAGCTGTTTTATATTTACGAAGTTCGCAAAGAAACTGTCGGCTAAGAACGTTTTACATTTTTCTTCAAAATTTGTTAAGGTTGTTGCTAATTACTTAAAATGTAAATATATGTACATTTTAAATGTTAGCAGTTTTCAGAACTTTGAAATCGTTTATTTTTTAAAAAGAAACTGCACACCATGTCTATAGTATTTTTGACATATTCATCAAATTTTATAGTTCAAACTATATAGCAAATTAGCAAATTAAAAAATTCCAATGCGCAACGTTTCAAAAATATCGATATTATAATCGAATAATGTATCAAAAATTCAAAATCGATTTTAAACAAATATTGAATGAAGAATATTGATATACCTTGATATCGACATTTTTATCATGTTTATATTAAAAGTTCTTTGCTGTGGCTTTTCAAGCCATTTAGTAACAAATAAAATCTTTAACTTAAAATATATATTTACTCAAAAAACAAAAAATATCCAATAAACAGACAAACAAAATATAAATTTGTATCTATAACGTATAAGAAATCCAAAACTCAAATATATAATTCTAGTTGTATAAAACACATACATAAATACAAGTAAAAAATAAACATCTTAAAACATATCTTCTTTACAATTTTGAGGAAATAGTAATTGTGATAAAGATAACAAACACCCCATGAAGGCGATTCGGCGAACTATACGAGATGTCAAGTCTATGAAATGCAATATTCCGCTGCCGCTTCCGGATTATAATTTCTACGAAACAGCAAACATCGCAGTAGGCATTTTTCAAATTTCCTACTTCTTTCTTAAAAATATATTCTATTGTATTCTGTATAATATGAACAGTTTCTTTTGTATATTAATGTAAAATAAATGTGTAAAATGTCAAAGATTGTTTACCAGGATATAAGTAGAATGGCATTTTTGATTAAACGATATTATCGAATAAAAAAATCGATAACAGTCAATATTATTAAATAAAAAAATATCGATTTCAATCACGATTATCGAAAAGAAAACATGGATACTTTTTTACAAAACAATATATCGTGCGCATCCCTAGTTCAAATCACATATGCCTGCCCACTCTTTCTTCCGGAGGTCAGTTCGCCGGTTTTCTAGTTTCGATTAATAACAATAATCTTTATAATAGCCTCATTATTTATAATATATTAACATTAAAATAATACTTTTACCTTACTTAGTTTTGAAGATTTTTATTACAATTACTGTTCTTTTTATTTTTGGTGTTTGTAGAGTTAAATCTTTGTACATATTTAAAACTGTTTTTATCATCTTTATTGTAAAAATACTTGAAGCTGTTTGGGTGGCGATTTTCACGGTTTGGTTAGAAGTGCCTTATCTAATACCTATGTTCGTTACGTACTTAAACGTACAGATAGTGTATAATAACACAGTAAAATATAACAAGAGAATGTTCACAGCTTCACAAATTATGGCTAGGTTATGTCATAAAATATAAAGATATCGCATACTTATAATTCCTTGTTAAATTTACTTACATAGGAACCAATACATTCTGTTAAAAATGGTACCGTTTTGGCGCGATATTTGAATTGAAAAGTTATAATATAAAGTAACAACGTACCTATGATCAAATTTGCCTTAAAATATGTATATAGAATTTCTCTTATTCGAACTTAGTAATCTCACAAAAAAGAATCCATTCTGAAAACTGTCCAGGAGCCAAATTACAAAATAGAAATAAAATAAAAACATGAAAAAACTGATCAACTGTCAAACTGGCACTTGGGATTTGCAAATACTAACTTTACATGTATTTTTAGCAGGTGAAAAATATTTATTAGAATGTTGAACTAATAGGTACGTTATGAAGACAATAATATGACTATATTCCAGTTTTGCATATTATTATTATTATTATTATTAGACATGATCAACAGAGATGCAGGCTACGTACTAAATGTATCAAGTAACAGAAAATGTTTTATTTTGCATAACACAAACACATTGCTGTTTATTTATTGTGTGGTTTTATATAATAATAATAATATTAGTTTATTTCCAAAATAAGAGAACAACATTGTATTAATATAAATTACAAAATATAAATATATATGAAATAAGAAAATAAGAAAGTCGAATGGATGAGTATCACCTACCTTTAGCGAATATGTTTAAGAATAACTTAATTTATAAATAAAAGAAACGTAATTTTAAATTTTTACAAATAAATTCAAATGAATGCTTAAAGTTCGCGCGTCTTTCTCCCTTCAGCATGAAAGTTGACAAGTATGGATTAGATTCATATGTATAAAATCGAATTGCAAAGACAGTTTGCCAGACCAAATCTACGTTTGTAGGTAGAAATTCAATAAGCAGGTAAAATGACCTTGAAATGTTTTTAGATCTTCAGAATTAGTTTAGTTTGTTAGAATTAACATCGTGGCGCCAACCAATTATTACTAGTAGTACTTAAGAAATGCTAAAATCTTAGATACGAACCGAAATGGATTTGTCAACATTGAAACGCACCCTTAAGGGACCCGATTTACTAGTGTCACGCGTCGCGACTCGTCTTACCAAGGGTGTTGACTATGTAAGTGTATGTGTTTGAATTCAGAGTCTTCTAAGGACTCCCTATCAACATCTGAGTGAAATCGGTCGAGTGGTCCTCGAGATATAAATTTTAGAAGTTTGTGTATTTTTACCGTCAATCGCGGGTGATTTTCGCCCTACGAAATGGGTCAAATAGGAGTCCGGGCTCTCGCACCGGAGTCCTATTTATTACATAGAAATATAACATATTAGAAATTAAATAGAATGAGCATGAATATTAATATTTTAGAGGTGTTTCTTACCCGTTTTCCTCGGGGTTTCTCCTTCATAGTCTCCTCCAGAGAGGAGTTTTCTATAAAGTTGGCCATTCGGAAAAACTTCCTGCTTGTTTCTGCGATAAACTCCGCCAGTGAGTTTATTTTGGCGATGTTCCTGAAGTGTTCCATCGGTGTGCTCTTCGGTTCCCTCGTAGCGATCCTCAGACAGCGGTTCTGCACCCTCTCCAGGCGTTGCAGTGTGGTTTTCGGCATGGTTGTCCATGCAGAGCTGGCGTACGTCAAGATTTGCCGAATATGTACTTTGTACAATATCACGGCCGTCTTCGTGGTCAGCGCCCTGGATTCCAAAAGCGGTATCAGCTGGCTCATCCTTCCTACAGCTTTTCCGCATGTCCTGGTGGCGCGCCTCCTGAACGTTAGGTGGGTGTCGACAGTTACTCCCAAGCAGGAAGTGAGCTCAGTCATAGCTCTTTCAACGATATAGGGACCCGATATTTTATTGCAAATTAGGATTATCTCAAACATTTGTAACTGTTTGTGAGTATCTATAACGCAAAAGGAATGGCTATTCTCAGTGAGCTGTACTATCAAAAAACACGTCTATTATCTAAGGATTGTTTCTCAAGTTACGTTTATTTGCTAAGTATCATTTTAATGATAAGAATATATATATAGTGTAATTGTCCAAAACCCAAAACCATTTACAGAAAATAATACAAACAACAAAAGCATAATAAAAATGCTGTCTATTTCATTTTGGAAATACGTATTTTGATAAAATTTAAATAACATATTCGTAATAATTGGAATTTTTTAACCAGTACTTAATCATAAAAACTCGTACATTGTCGTAAGTACATCCCTAGTTTAAGATAATGGGTTGAGACCGGACACGAGAAACTGATGAGTCATCGCCCACGGGCGCACTTTTGATATTTTGTATTATTTTTGAACAGTTTTCAATTTTATTTATATGATTGGATTACAAGTGGGTGGTGATCTAGAAAATACAAAATACATTATTATTTGTTCATTTTGTAGTTCAAGTCGAGTAAACTCTCCGTCCTTTATTTATCTTACGAAATATAAAGTAACTAGAATAAATTTTAAAATCTCCTCACGCTTGTACCTACGCCGATGAAGAAAAGAATGTTACAGTAAAATCGACTTATTTGCTGTCCGTTTTCTCCACGAGAACAGATGTGCAGTTCACCATATGAAGGCCCACTTGACATAACACAATTTTCTGTACAAGATTCTGCACAGTTTTCTGTACAATCTAATATTGTATCGTTGCATACACAAAATGTACGGAAAAGCTGTACAGTTTTTTTATGCAGAGTTTTAAATAGAACATGTTCTATTTCCATGCAGAATTCTGTGCAGAAAGTGCGTAGGTATACCGTATATACCAGAAAGCAGCAATCAATCGACTTCCGTCATAAAGAAAAAATAATGACGTCTGCATTGCCAATTTCATAACAACGAACATAATTACTTTATATATTACTAAATTTAGAATTTCATTGGTATAGAATATATTATATGTATATAATAATAATGTTAATTTATTTTTTCCTGGAATTAGCGACCTTTATTCTTCTACTTAAACACATTGGTCAGACGAAACAGCTTCTTGAGGACAGAATAAATGGACACAAATATGCTAAAAATCCCACTTCCTTGAAAAAACATAAGGACAAAATGAAACATAGCTTCAATTTCACAAAAGTCAAGATCCTCAAAAAAGAAAACAACACAAAAGCTAGAAACATCTTAGAGATGATTGAAATTAAAAGGACGAAGGAGACGGTTAATGACAGAAACGAAATTGATAATTTGTCAAGGATCTATTTTCCAATACTATAAACAGCTGAGAAATAATTTTCTTTATGAATAAACCCTGTATGTTTGAAAAATTGTTATTTGACAAATTTAAAAGATATAAGGATAAGAAAACAACTAGCAAAAAAGGTAAAACACGTGGGCTTTTTCGTAGATAAGTGTTCTCGGACAGATCGTATTATTTAAAGGTATTTTATTAAGATTGATGGTGATCGATATGATATGTTGTAAATTTGTGATGTTACGCGTACGAATATTTTAAATTTCCGGTTAACAAAGGGAAATAAAAAACATGAAAAAAATAAAAATGTTTTCTGACGAAGTGCGTGTACATTTTTAGTAAGTTTTTGTTTTGAAGACCTGGGAGAACTAGTATAATTCTAATTTTATGTAATTTAATTTGCAGATGTATGAATTAATATTCATAAATAATTTTTAACATGTTGTATTGTGATATATGTAAAATACTGAAGAAGACATTAAAAAAGTGTCGACACGTTTAAAAAAAATGGTTTTTATTTGTGTTTAAAGAAGAATAAAGGTCGCTAATTCCAGGAAAAAATAAATTAACATTGTAAAAGCACGACCAAGAAAAGATATTATATTTTATATAATAATAATTACAGGATTATTTTGATTATTAATATTAATTAAAAATGATAATGTTGGCGTAATTTTACAAAAAATATTAACATTGGATGTTGGCTTACATGAAACATCGTTTACACGTCGCTAGTGATTTTGAATTCCTTGCTGTCATTTGACAGTATTGTTTGACAGTATTTGTATAGGTTTTGGTTCCTGTTGTTGATGTTTGTTATTTTATTGTAGTATTATCTTTCAAAGTTCTTTTTAGAACTAACGAGGCTTAAGTCATTCAGTAGTCAGTCAAAGGAGCTCATTAGCTCTTTGATTACATACATACAAACGTAAATTGAATAACTATTACCGCTGACAAGTGTGCGAGAGGTATGTATACATATTTGTTGTAATGACATCAAATAAATATTAATATTATAGTTTTAGAGAATTGCACAAGCTTTAAATATTTCCGTTGAATCTGTGAGTAGTATTATCAATGCAAACGTACAGGAACGGAGATAAAAAATAAATTAGGTACTCATGGAGTCAATTTTGCAGGTTACATCCCATGTAAGATATCCCATATAGAGCATTGAAATAATGAAAATGACAATAACTGATGTTTATTTAAGCTCACAACACAACAATTACCTTCGATTTGGCCGTTTTTTGATTGAATTTTGACAAAATTGGTAAATGCCAAAACATAACAAAGAAAATGGCGCATGTGAATGAACTGGTATCATGACTGGTATAAAACTAGTGACAAAAAGTCACAATCAAAGGTTCGTGTTACATCGGTTATGCTTCCTTGAATCTGTCAATAGAATTAATACGATGTAGAATGTCATTTACAATAGGATGTTGGAAATAGTATTAAATGTTTATTGTTATGAAAATTACTAATAAAATTGAAATTATTAATAGAAATGTTGTTTTTGTTAGTAGATGGAATATTAGATAATTAGTTTATCAGTTATATTTACGTATAAATAATATTTATGATTGGTATTTATTTATTATCAGTAATTTGAAAATACATAATGAAATTGAAAAATGTATCTGCTCTTACTAATAATTGGTCTTTAATGTGCCATGTAAGTGCATTTATTTTAGAGAAAATCACACATTACATATATTTTGTAAATATTAAAATTAGTTGACTCTTATAAGAATTTAATGAAACATAAAACACGTCTTGCAACTATCAATATTGAGCTCAATACAGATATAAAACAAGCTTAAGATATACAAATGACATACATGATTTAAATTAGTTATTTTCCAATGTACTGTCTCATAAAAAAGTAATTGTCACAATAAAATAGCAAACACATAAAGAAGCATATAGTCGGATTCAAGAAAGATGATCCCTGCGTCATTTTTTAATATCGTATGATTCAAATCAATACTTCGCCATCATGATAAGTACTGTAAACTATAAAATGAACATGGAAATTATAATGATGACATCCTACGTTTTCCGGTTAGATTGATCGATCTAATTTTAGGTTATGTATACCTACTTAGAAACTAAGTTAGATAATCGCCTTTATCGTTTATTAAAAATATGTAATATAACTCAATAGTCTTTTAATGTACTAAATTTAACATATGCCAAAATACAAATGATAATAGAACTTTATTGAGAAATAACGTGGGTACAAAACAAACAATAAATACACTTTATTTACATCAAATAAATGTGATCGAAATTGTATAAATGTTTTACATGAAATGAAGTTACATCCTATAAATATAAGAGCCGCCACTGCTGTAACATGCTTTTCTAAAATTAAAGATATTATTACTTCAATACTTAACATTTTTAAGGTCTTACTCTGTAAATACATCATGTATAATGTATTTCGGATACTCATTTTAGAGCTTTCTGCCAAATGGTCTGTTTTAGCTTTTATATGGGGCCTTTTCTTCCCTGGACTAGATAGAACAGGACTATTTAGTGATCGGGCTTTAATACGTTTTACTGAAGCTACTCCTACCTTCAATGTATCTGCTACTCGCTAAAAGATATTCATTAGAATTTGTAAAATGTTAAATCTCACAATGTTTACCTGTTGTACAGATGTAAGGGATATTAGAGGACCACCATTAACCTTCTCTTGCTCGAAATATTCTAATAAATTTAAAACGAGTCCTTGAGCTTGTGACCGTAATGTTTTACCGCGTCGTGACATTCTGGTTTGATAAATATTGAAACAACAAACAAATTGTGCAACGAAATCAAACGATCAAACTACTAGAAATGTCAAAGCGTTAATGTCAAAGCCAAAACGCTAAACGGAAGTGTATGAAATAATATAGCGCATGCAATCACTCCGTCTTTGTCTTGCTCAAATAAATTCTATGAAACGTATGTCGGGCTTACATCGCACTGAAAACACATGCATTCGCTTATGCTATCCTTGTTATACAAGTTGATACTATTTCTTATTCGGAAATAGACATAATTCTTTGATAGAATTATATAGTAGTGACGCAGGGATCATCTTTCTTGAATCCGAGAAGTGATAAGTAATAGTACTATATATGTCAATGATCTAATAATATAGAACTGCTATAATAGTATAATAGTATTAGATCATTGATATATGTTTATATAGTTTAATAATCAATTATATTTGGTATTACATACAGCCTTAAAAAATAACTGATTAATCATGAGCATTTATAATAATAATAACTAATGTTACTTATGATAACGATATACCTTAGTGATACAGGTAAATATCAGATATAGCTGTACTTCATTCACGTTAAGAATGCAGTAGATAGCGCAACAATCGGCGTCTGTATGACACTGGCACAATCATAGAAATAAACAATGGCGGGTGTTTTGAAATATAAATGTCAATTTTATTTGTCTGTTTCATATAGTTCGCACGGTTATTCTTCGTGTAATCAGAGGAGAAATGAGACGTGAATAAAAAAATACAAGATCTATCAAATTTAAATGTAATATACACGACGTTGAAATTATTACTACACTTTTTTAATGTAAATCGGTCGCGCGTAACAGCCAATCACAGTTCGGGAAATGTTCTCCTATTTAATCCAACGCTGCATTCTTAACGTGAATGAAGTATAAATCAAACACAGTACAAATACGAATGTAATAATTATACGAATACATTTTTCGCAGTATATTCTGTAAGCGTAATGTTGAAAATATGTTCGACATACAGCTACAGTACATTTTTAATTGGTGATTGTGTTGGTTACTGACACTGCCCAATCACAAAAACAAAATAATTTTATAAACAATTTGTGAAATGTCTAATAAGGAGTTTACTGATTATATTAATTAGATTTTTAAACGCCCACAACAACAGATAAATAACTACCATCATAGATATAGCGTAAAAGTAGTATCATTATATTCAAAACTAAAAATCCCCGATAGCTAATGTCAGATCGAAGCGAAAAGTGACAATACGTATCGGGATTTATCCACCCTCAATTCCAGTTCGGAACCACAAAGCTTGCAGTTCCAATGTTGGGGAATTGCCCCCCAACGTTGGAGCTCCTCTGCAAGAGCACAACGGTCCCCATAGCATATATATTTCCCACAGCTCCACATATGTGGTATTTAAAATTAATAGTTTTAGAGTATTAAGCCTGCTAATAATGACAATTGACATGTCAGATGATGTTTTGGAAGAATTTCAACTCCGACTTTATCATTGCCAAGAAACAAATGGGTGGCAATTTAAACATTTATTAATGTAGAATTTTTTAATCTTCCCAAAAATAAATTATTACTATTTGCTCTTTTGATTTTCAAGTTTAATTATTGTTGTCGTTCTAATACCCATGATCCTCCGTATCTCTAAAACTACTAATTTTAAATACCACATATGCGGTATTGCTGAATTCAGAAGAAAATGTACTTTTTATTTCTAGCAAAAAAATAAGGAGGTTCCATTTGAAAAAGAAGTCGATGACGTCATAGGTCCCTGAGTAGTAAACCAAAGAAAAAAATTAACATCTATAAAATCCCGAGGAAGAAAATAAAAATGACCTGCCCGAGCTTTTCTTCCAAACAGCGATAATAAACAAAATATGAATATTATTCCTTACTTTATTTACACACTGTATAAACATATACCGTAGTCGACATATTTTAATTTCTGATACGAAAGTAGAAAGAGGAAAAGAGCGCGACGAAATAATCTAAAGATAAACATATAGCGAGGCT
Organism: Amphimallon solstitiale; assembly: GCA_963170755.1. Classification (NCBI taxonomy): domain Eukaryota; kingdom Metazoa; phylum Arthropoda; class Insecta; order Coleoptera; family Scarabaeidae; genus Amphimallon; species Amphimallon solstitiale. The sequence goes on from OY720679.1 coordinate 50,509,208, forward strand.
GCCAAGACAGTACACTCGACAAACGTTTCCTATGAAATGTAAGGAGTGAGGATCCCCGGACACTGTGTTGCTCTCCCACCACTGTTACCAAGTAGGCATTCCTGCATATTATAAGGTCATCTTCTGCATGGGATAGAAGTACAAACCGAAATTAAAATTTGTCGACTACGGTATAGTACTGTTACTTGTGGCGTTTACCAACAAATAGAAACTTATGCAACTTATATTACTCGCGGGACGGGTAGACGCAAGGGGGTGTAAGTCGGTGGAGGTTGACGATATTCGGTTCTGTCACAACGCTTCGATTTTATTCACAAATTCTGTCATAGATAAAGAAATACTATAGATAGGAAGCATAATTATAAAGAATGAGTACTTACGGTACTGTTGATATTTTATAATAAATCAATTTTCGCTTACCCATAACTGTTATATTATTATACACTCGAATATTATAGGTATATATGACATTTAAATGCGAGTGACAGTTTGTAATTAAACTGCCACTCGAATTTAGGTCTGCAATAGCCGACTGATTCCGATAGATTTTCGTCTTCGCTAGGACCGATAGAGATACCGTAAAGTGAGGATACACGACGCGAAAAACCGCGTGTAAAATGTGTGTGACAATGTTTGCTGTTTAATGTTTTTTATCTTTAAAAATAATTACATAAATGTGATTTTTTCTTTATATCGTACATCAAATGTGCAGCTGGCGCGTAGAGGCTCATTTTTTTCTTTTGTGTACCAGCCTTAGTTAGTAGACATTAATCAAATTCATGCATTTTTGTGGTTATTTGTAAAACACATAACTTTCTTAAGAAAATAAATTAGTACAAAAACTGACTTTGACATTATAAATTTATGCCTTTTGCATGACTAACCCAAATTTGAGATTCTAAAATTACAAAATGAGTTTAAAAAACGCGAAACGGCGATGCTTTAATTTTCGATAGGTAAACGCCCCTCTTAACACTTATCATATATGCTTTTTTATGTGTTTGCTATTTTATTGTGACAATTACTTTTTTATAAGACAATATATTGGAAAATAACTAATTCAAATCATGTATGTCATTTGTACCTATATCATAAGCTCGTTTTATATCTGTATTGAGCTCAATATTGATAGTTGCAAGACGTGTTTTATGTTTCATTAAATTCTTCCAATATTCCATCTACTAACAAAAACAACATTTCTATTAATAATTTCAATTTTATTAGTAATTTTCATAACAATAAACATTTAATACTATTTCCAACATCCTATTGTAAATGACATTCTACATCGTATTAATTCTATTGACTGATTCAAGGAAGCATAACCGATGTAACACGAACCTTTGATTGTGACTTTTTGTCACTAGTTTTATACCAGTCATGATACCAGTTCATTCTCATGCGCCATTTTGTTTGTTATGTTTTGGCATTTACCAATTTTGTCAAAATTCAATCAAAAAACGGCGAAATCGAAGGTAATTATTGTGTTGTGAGCTTAAATAAACACCAGTTATTGTCATTTTCATTATTTCAATGCTCTATATGGGATATTTTACATGGAATGTAACCTGCAAAATTGACTCGATGAGTACCTAATTAATTTTTTATCTCCGTTCCTGTACGTTTGCATTGACAATTTAATTCATCTGTCAAAAACATGACATTTTAATACACGCTGTGTTAGTTTGCTATCGGATAAACTGCATGTTTGCTAGCGGATAAACTGCATGTTGATTTTCCATGGCAACGAAAATTCAATTCTGACAGTATCGTTCAAATAAATTTCATACATAAACATTTATATTTTTCCCTTCCAAAATGAATCGTTTCGGCAGTGCTACTATAGAAAAAATAAAAGATGCCGTTTCGAATACCATGCCTAACAATACAAAAAAAACGAAAGCCTCAATATGGAAGCAATTCGTGCAATTTTGCTCTGAGAGAAACTATAAATTGGACGGCAATACACCAGTTAATGTAATTGCTAGTATACTAGAAGACTGGGCCTATAATATGAAGAAAAGAGATGGGACAGACTACAAAGAATACGTTATCAAAACTATCTGGAACACTACTGCAAAATGTATTCAAGAACAATATTTCAATGAATTTGGCATAATTTTTGACCCATTTAAGGATATTATTTTTCAGTCAGCTCGCAATGCTAAAAACGCAAAAAGAAAAGAACTGCAAAGCAATCCCAATAAAAGAAAAAGGAGTGCTACTGCTTTAACTAAGGAAGAAATTATAAAAATGATGAACATATGGGACGAGAACACACCAAATGGATTGCAAAAGAAATTTTTCCATATTGCTGCATTTGAGTTGGCTTGGAGAGGGGGAGAAGCTGTACAGTGTAAAATTCATTATTTTAGAACAGAAAAAAATAATGCCGGAACATCTACAGGTAGGCTCGAATACAATCCGATATTTTCGAAAACAGCCCAGGGTGGAGATAAGAAACTTAACGATAGTAAGTGGCTCACGGAAAATAAAGAAAATCTTGATTTATGTCCTGTTAGATTGTTTTATAAAATTCTAAGCAAAAGAGGATCAAATATTCTTACTGATCGATTGTTTTTGACAGTGAATCAGTATTATGAAACAAAAGGCAGCAAGGGATGGTACAAAAATATGCCTATTGGTCGAAATGAACCAGAGATTCAGCTATCAAAATTCACCTTAATGCCGACAATAAATATACCAATCATTCAAATCGAGCAAGTGCTGTTTCAACATTGGCCAAAGCGGGAGTAAGTGATCTGCAAATCACTAAAATAACAGGCCATTCAAACACAAAATCCTTAAAATCTTACCTCCAGTTTGATCCAAATCATCACTCAGAAATTGTAACAAATCTAAGGAACAAAAATAATGTAAATAGTGTTCAGTCGGCTACGAATAAAATAACTTACAATAACTGTACGTTTTCTAACTGTACTTTTAGTAACGATTAAGCTACTATGTACCTATGTATTGAATGAAATGTAGTTTTTTGCGTTGATTAAATAAAAATATTTTTGTTTATTAATGTTAATTAAATGATTCATTAAATTGTCTTACCAAATACCATTCGAGTTTGTGTTTATTTCCGGAACAAACTTTCATTTTGACAAAACTCAAACTTTGTTGCTTAAGGGTAACACGACTCGAACAAATAACAAAAGGTAAAACCGCTCCACCTTCGGTGTCGCGGTTTTACCATGTTATTTGTTCTCGTCAGTTACCAAGCAACAAAGCTTTCGTTCAAAATGAAAGTTTGTCCGGATAAACACAAACTCTTATGGTATTACCCCCGACAATTTTATAAGAAAAAATTGTTCAATTAGAGGTCTTCTATAAGGTACACTAGTCATTTTGGCAAAAGGCGTCCGACACCTCAACTACAATTATTCCCATATTCAACCCGATAGAGCATATTTGGGGAATATCCAAAATATATTATAATAAGCACATGGGAGAGCAGGGTTATGAGGAAAAATGCAGTTAAGATATAGAATCAGACTCAGAAATGAGGACACCTGAAATTTAGACGAATACTCTTAGATACACTAGCAGTGAAATCAGAAAATGATGGCACCGAGAATTGTTGCCTGGCAGAGAAGAAGTAATACCATTTATTATAAATGTTCAGATTCTAAAGACAGTAGAAATAGTGATAATAAACAAGAATGTCTGTATAATCTATTCTTTTTTGATACATTTTTTATAGATTACTACATTTAATTTGTAAAATTGAAAATTAATAACTTGAAATAAAAAAGACATAAGGTGTCTTTTTTTACAGAAGTAATATATTTTAGGCATATGTAGTTATTATACAATAGTGAGTGAGTGTACTTTAGACGTTAATGATCAAATTATTGACGTTTAGAGTTAGTTTACTATTTATACATAACATGTAATTATTAATGATGTCGTATAATGTGATATGTGTTTGTGCGATGGAAATAGCATGAACAACATTTAAAATTAGTATTTATTTTTGTCCGGTATACTAAAAAAAGTTACATATTACCATTAGTTTTATTATTTTATGTGCTCTTCTTTGCTTATGTGACAGTGAGGGGCATATTTAATATGTCATGTAAATATTGTGGAATATGTAAATATTTTGAGTATATTTTCATTACAACTTCGAGAATTTTGGTTTCAAGTCAAAGATGTATTAATTTATTTAATTGTTACTTATAATTAAATGTATAAGATAAATACGTAAGCAGAAAATGTATAATATATGTTATAATAAATTCGCTACATATACTGATTTAAATTTTGTACTTAATGTTATACCGATTATAAGAAAAAACAAATATAAAAATAAATATCTACATTTTGTTACTTGCCTGTAACATTTGGAACTTTCTTTTTGTGTATGTTCTAAGTTGAAGAGGTTGTCATTAATAATTTATTACAAATTTGAATAAGTGACGAGTTAATTTGTGTTAAGCTGTACCATCCTTTGAAACAAGTTAATTGTAAAGTATGACATTAATATCAATTGAAGTCAGGTTTAAAAAGATATTTTAAACAATGAAGAATTATTGAAAAAGTTTGCTTCCTAAAATATACATTTTATATAACAGAAAAATACGAAAAGTTTGATTTTTTATTTTTACTATTTATTAAGTGGAATGGTGAATTCAAGATGTAGTTTTATTTCATTATACTCACAGAATACATTGTTTTACTTTATCAAAAAGTATTTAATTTACATTTAGAAAATTTGGTAAATTTTGATGCAAATATAACCTCAAAGTAAACGTCAGAAATCGTAAATATGTTCCCATTCAGCAGACGCAAGACGCAACTGTTGAGAGAACGTCTGCTGGATGCATACGCTACATCGATTACATGGACTACTTTACGAAGCGGACGGCCATCTTTTGTAGCGCATTCTATAAACTAGAGTTCTCTTCTCAGTTGATCAACCACTGCCGATTAGATAGTGTGGCAATGGTTAACAATTGGGGCGCCAGCAATGACCTTGTATGCAGAGTTGTATGTATCTTGAAGTTCGCAGCGTTGTCAAATGCTAAATGTGTAATTCGGGATCGTGAACAAACAATAAATAGGCATAATAGTTAAATTTGTCCATTATTCCTTAGTTTATAAAGCCCGTATGTGTATAAGTAGATATATACAGATTGTCGTAGTTAAAAGTTAATATGCATCTTCAAATACACACACATAAACATGTACCTATGTATAAGACCGGTGGTGTGGGGAGATCGAAAGCGGGGACAACACATTCGTTCCGTAACTTTAGAGCGTGAACGTTACATTGTATCTGAGCAGACACGCAAATATTAAAATAAAATGCCCTTAACTGTCGAGGAAAAAATACAGATTGTGTTATGGTATGCCAAGGATAATTCGTACAAAGACGTGCAAAATTTATTTGTTGCGGCGTATGAAAATCGTCCACCTCCCTCTGTGCCAGCTATCCATAAGATTGTGAAACAATTTCGTACAGAAGGTTGTGTTAATTCACTGCATACTAAAAGACACGTTGTGCACTAAAGCCTCGGTACCCCGGTGTCCCGATATCACGCCCGATATGAACTCATCTGTACTCCCCTACTATCGTACCCCTCCATTTCATGTTTGCATGCACTTGTGTGCGTGTTTGTGTTTCCCTATATCTACTTTTATTTCAGTCAAACGGTATACATTTTAATTATATTCACGAGTATGTAACAGTATCAACAATAGAAAAATAGATTCCTCTAAAGGATATTTAACAGGATGTTTCCGAATAAAGATAGGGATTACGATATTCCCAAGAGCTTTTTGTGAAATTTACAACTTAGGTTCCTTTACTTTTGAATTACATTACATGTATTAACCTATTAACTTATTATATAAGTAGTTAGAGAAACTGTTATAAACTTATAGTTATAGAAACTGTTATAAAATATTTTAATGCATACTACCTATATAAATAGAACATATAATTTGCAACATTTAATATCTTTGTTCACGATCGCTAATTATATTTAGCATTTGACAACGCTGTCAACCTCAAGATACATACAACTGTGCATCAAGGTCATTGCTGGCGCCCCAATTGTTAACCATTGCCGTTGCCGATAGTGTAAAGTAGGTAGTTTGTGACCACTGCTGACTAGCCGTAAGAACGTTTTAATAGAGTGTTTAATTCTTCTTATTAAAAATGAATGGTAAGTGACAATAATTCACATACTGATTATATTTTAAAATACACTTCTTTACAGATGATCTTGGAGGAGGTCCAAGCACCAGTGGAGCCGCCGGGCTATTTCAACAATGCATGCTAACAGTCCACAAAAAAAAAAGATCTGAGCACAATACAGTACATCTAAGTAAAATATTAAAACAGAAAGAGCAACAAGAAAAGCAAATATCGGAAGAAGAAAATGATATTCAAAGAATGAAGAATGAAATGAAGAAAATGTTATCATTGAAAAAAAATTTTGTTAAAAAAAGAAAGGAAGAATTGAAAGAGGTATTTATTATTAATATTTATCTATTGCATTTATTTCCTTTTTTCAATTTTTATAATTCGTAGACCAATAAGGACAGGGAATTGATATACGAGTCAATATATAGAAATAGAAATGAAGCTGTGGCCGTTGCTGCTTAGCCTACTCCGAGAAATGAGGAAGAAAACGAAAGTGATCTCGATATAGAATGTTAATTATTCTGTATTAATAAATTATTTTTCAAATTCATTATGTTTCTTAATTTATAACTTAGAGGTCTTAAAGGATCAATATTGTCACAAAATCTGTAAATGTAGCTATTTATACTAGTTCACAATTTGGTGGCTATAAAATAATCAATTTTTATGTAATTTTGAGGTGTGAATTGTGAACAATATTATTAAGTTTATATCTGTGAGGTATATGCACAGTGTAGAGGCAAATAAAACACGTGTTAATCTAGAATGTGCTCACATGCAACTGACTTTTATTTCTACCTATACAGAGTTATAACAAGGAACATGTCCGATAGGTGGCGACACATATATTAGTTTATTTGATATATTTCAACACCCCCACTTATCAACTAAACTACACTTTAGAAATGTATGCCCTGCAGTTTTAATAATTTCTGATGCCTCTCTGCACCTAAAGTTTTTGTTAAGATATCTGCCGGCATAATTTCTGATGGCAAGTATTCTAATCTTACAACTTCTCTTGAAACTAATTCCCTTATATAATGATGCCGTATGTCAATATGTTTACTGCGTTTGTGATAAACAGGATTACTAGCTAAACTTATTGCACTTTGATTATCATTATATAAACTAACACAACTATCATCTCCTGTTAATTCTAATAGCATGCCTTTTAAGTATACAGCTTCTTTAACAGCCTCTGAAACTGCCATGTACTCAGCTTCAGTACTTGATAGAGCAACTGTTTTCTGTTTGGAACTCTCCCATGATATTGCAGACCCACCAAAATTGAAAACATAACCAGTATAAGATTTCCGATCTATACTGTTGCTACCCCAATCGGCATCTACAAAACCTTGTAAATTCATCTCATTTTTTGAAAAAATTAAACAATAATTAACAGTCCCTTTCAAATATCTTAAAATTCGTTTAGCATATTTCCAATGACTTTCATCATAATTATTGTTGAACTGGCTTAGAAAACTCACACTGTAAGATATGTCAGGTCTAGTCAAAACCGCTAAGTACATAAGACTGCCAATTAAATTTTGATAAGGACACTGACTTCTTACTGCATTTTTATCGCTCTTTAAGTCCAATTTCATTTCCATAGGCGTTTTGACTGTCTTGGCTTCTAGCATATTGAATTTGTCAAGTAGTTTAATAATATAATTCTTTTGACTTAAAGTTATAACATTATTTTCTTTATCAAACCCTACTTCCATGCCTAAACATTCTTTAATTCTACCTAAGTCTTTTATTTTAAATTTAGAGCTTAAACCCTGTTTAACACTATCAGTCTCATTCATATCATTAGAAAAGATAAAAAAATCGTCAACATAAACAGCAACAATTGTAATCTTATCCCCCTTTTTCTTTATATAAATACATGGTTCATGCTTAGACCTTTCATAATTTAAGTTTAACAAGGTATTATTTACTCTATCATTCCATGCTCTGGATGATTGTTTAAGCCCATATATAGCTTTATTTAATTTTAAACATTTGTTTTCATTTCTATAGTTCACACCCTCTGGTATTTCCATGAAAACATTTTCTTTTAAAAAACCATTCAAGAAAGCTGTTTTTACATCTAGATGTCTAATATCTAAACTTAATTTAACAGATAATGCAAATAATAATCTTAAACTTGAGAACCTTATTACAGGAGAAAAAGTTTCATCATAATCCACTCCTTCTTTCTGTGAGAACCCTTTTGCAACCAACCTAGCACGATACCTCACTTCACCTTCACAGTTTATCTTTTTCTTGAACACCCACTTGCACTTCACCAACGTAGCTGAAGAATCTGGTGGCCGATTCACTATTTCCCAGGCTTTGTTTTCTTCAAAACTTTCTATTTCCTCAGACATAGCCTTTTGCCAAATTTCTGAATCAGGTCTTGAGAGTGCCTCCTCCACGGTAATAGGATCATCCATCTTGAGATCTGCAGCACACATGTAGCTAATGAAGTCTTTAAATTCTTTGGGTTTCGGTTGTCGTGTTGTCCTTCTGATCTGTTGCACTGGAACCACTTCAGTCTTCGTAATATATTCTTCATCACTTGTGTTTATATTATTTGTATCTTCACATGATGATTCATGTTCAGTTTCTTCAACAATGGTGTTTATTTCAGCATCCCTTTCTTCTTTATAATCCCCCACTGAATTAACTTCCTCTGGAATGTTATTTATTATTAATATATCATCTTCAATTTCTTCCATTATCTCCACATCTCTGGATATTATTATGTTATTGATCTCTGGGTCATACAGTCTGTATCCTTTGGTGGTTTCACTATAGCCTACAAGAATTGTTTTCTTTGATTTCTTATCCAATTTATTCCTATTTGCTTTTGGAATGTGTGTCATCACTTTGCTACCAAATATTCTTAAGTTACTGATGTCAGGTTTTTTTCCATTCCATTTTTCCAGTGGTGTTACATTTTCTAATCCTGATACTGTACTTCTGTTATGTAAATATGCAGCAGTGTTAACTGCCTCTGCCCAAAATTTCTTATCGAGCTTGGCGTCAAACAACATACATCTTGCTTTTTCAACAATAGTTTTGTTTAAACGTTCTGCAGAACCATTTTGTTCTGGAGTATAAGTGTTTGTTGTCTGATGCACTATGCCGTTTTCTTTAAGAAAATTCTGAAATGTCTTACCTGTGTACTCTGTGCCATTATCACTCCTAAAAATCTTAATTTTCTTTTCAATTTGGTTTTCTACCATGTATTTAAATTGTTTAAAATATTCAAATACCTCATCCTTAGTTTTTAAGAAATATACGAAAACCATTTTACTACAATCGTCTCTGAATGTAAGAAAGTATTTGGCACCTCCAATAGATTTCTCTTCCATTGGACCACATACATCAGAGTGAACTATTTCTAGTAACTGACTAGCCCGAGATCCTTTCTCTGGAAACGGCAACCTGCTCTGTTTTCCTTCATTACATGTCTCACAATTGTGCTTGTTAATTCTATTTTCATCTTTATATGACATACCTGTAACTGCTTCTTTTGCCATTTTTTTCATGTCATTTTCATTAATATGTCCTAGTCGACGATGCCAAGTTTTCACAGACATTGGATTTCCTCTTGCTAAAAAACATTGCTTAGATTCTTTTATATCCAGTTTGTACATGTTGTTAACTAACTTTGCTGCACCAACCAACTGACCATTTCTGTTGTAAATGTGACATCCCTCATCGCAAAAAGTTACTTTATTGCCATTCCTTATAAGCTGACTTACAGATAAAAGATTTGTGGCTATTTGTGGAACGTAAAGAACGTCTTTGACTAACACTTCAAAGTTTTTACCTTTTATCACTGTAGTAATGTTTATGTTACCACTACCTTCCACTTCCATTTTTGATTTATCAGCAAGAATTATTTCGTTTAGTTTCTGCGTTTCTTTAACCTCATTTAACCAGTGTTTATTTGCGGTTATATGTACACTTGCTCCGGAGTCCATATACCAATCGTTTTTACTAAATGCATGTCCGTTTAGAAATACTGCACTAAACACACTTCCTGTTTCGGAGCTACTATTATTCGATTTTAAACTAGGACAGTTACTTTTAAAATGTCCAATCTGTTTACATCTATAACAACGAATTTCTTTCTTGGTAATTGTACCTGTCATTTTTGTTATATTTGAAGTTGGATTTTTGCTGCCAACCTTACTTCCTCTATAGTCACTAGTTCTTCTATGATTTCCCACTCTGCTGATAAACGCGTTACCTGCTTTATCGTCCTCTATTTCTAATAACTTTGTTTTTATTGCATCTGTTGTAATTTCTATTCCACTATGCTCTATGGCCATTATCATTGGTGAATATTTTTCTGGTAGTCCTGCCAGAAGTAAAGATCCTACCCATTCTTCGTCTATTTTAAAACCCGTACTGCGCAATCTCTGTGATGTATCTATCACGTGATTGACATAGGACGCCATATCTTCCATATTCTCTAGACGAGCCGAAGTCAATGACCTTAGTAAAGTTATTTTCCTTGTGAAGCCGGAGTCATGATATAGCTTCTCCAACTTTGTCCAAAATTCTTGAGCCGTCTTCGTTTCTTTTATATGGATGAACAACGAAGTATTAATCGTCAAAATCAGTTTCGCTTTCGCTTGAGTGACCTTGGATTCTTCCGTTTCTGTTCCATCGATGCATTTTTCTAACCCGTCAAGAATTAAAACGTTTCTTGCCGCAAACGCCCATTCCGCGTAATTCTCGCGACCTTTTAATTTTGGTATACATGCGATATAACTTGTACTAGCCATTCTCACAACACAATACTGGTTCTTTTTGTACCTCTAATTTCTCAGGGCCAATAACCTATTAAGTTTATATCTGTGAGGTATATGCACAGTGTAGAGGCAAATAAAACACGTGTTAATCTAGAATGTGCTCACATGCAACTGACTTTTATTTCTACCTATACAGAGTTATAACAAGGAACATGTCCGATAGGTGGCGACACATATATTAGTTTATTTGATATATTTCAACAAATATATACTAATAATTATGTGCTAATTTAACAGAGAAAAATGTGTAAGCATGCGTGTATATATTGATACTAAAATTTGACGATGATTAAAATAAAATCAGTGTTATTAGGAGCTATGATCATAATCTATATACTGAGGAAATAAATAAAAAATCATTGTATTGGAGAGATGGTAAAAGATGTATCCAACAAAATAGTACTGATACGGCTTGGGGGACATGGGAGAATTGAAAAAACAATTTAGATCTGATTTTTATTGTATTTGTGTATATTTATAATTTTTATTAACAATAACTTTTATTGGAAAAAACTTCTTTTTTCATCATTTGATAACAAATTATATAATCAAACATGACATTTATTTTATCTATATAGTTCTTATTTATTCTATATTCCTTATTTTTTACAAATATTAATTAATATATTAATAATTTTGAAATATTTGTAATGAGTAGAATTTTATTTATTGGTAGCTTAGGTAGTGAATTATATGATTTTAAATATTCTATTGGATTATTATTAAGTGATCTAATTTCAAATCTTGGATTGAGTTGGTCTTTACTTGATGTAAATCCATTTTCAATGTGAAAATAAAACAAACAAATGTTTAAGATTTACACTGTATTTAATAATCACGACAGCTGTTTCGCTACACTGTAGCTTCGTCAGGTTAACATATACAATAATAACTATCTACATACACTTGACTCCTATATATAGTGTGTGGATATTAGGAATTCTAAGAACTGATATGTAAAGAACAATTTCTTGTCTAAAAGTGTCGGGTCTATACAAAAAGTACGTGAAACTAAATCTATTGCAAACAGATGTTATGTGTGAAATTAGGTAAACTGTATTACTAACTAAATATATTTAACAATGGTGATGAGTTTTACTATCTACATACACTTGACTCTTATATATATAGTGTGTGGCTATTAGGAATTCTAAGAACTAATATATAAAGAACAATTTCTTGTCTCAAAGTGTCAGGTCTATACAAAAAGTACGTGGAACTAAATCTATTGCAAACAGATGTTATGTGTGAAATTAGGTAAACTGTATTACTGACTAAATATATTTAACAATTGTGATGAGTTTAGGTCTACTTTATCGTTTAATAAATTGTCTGAATATTTATATTTATTGATTTCTAATGTCTCTAGTAAATCTAATTTAATACTTTTATTTTCAACATGAAGGATATCAAAATCTTTATTAAAAATGTGATTATTCTCTGTCAAATGATTCGCGTAAGTCGAATCATTTTTTTGGTTTATGTAAGCGGAGTAATGATCAGCAATCCGAGTTTTAAATGCTCTTCCTGTTTGACCTATATATCCCTTAGTACATGTACCACAAGTTAACCTATAGACTCCCGATTTATTATTGTGATTAGTTTTTTCTTTATTGTTCTTGATGTATTTTGCAAGGTTATTGTTTGTTTTGTATGCAATATTAATTTTCTGTTTTTTAAGTAATTTTATTAGTTTTCCTTGATTCCCCCCTAAGTAAGTGAAAGATTTAAACTTTTTAATTGTAGTGTCTTTTGTAACTGGATAAATTTCTTGCAACGTTTTGTTGAATAATTTCTTAGAAATTAATTTATCTATTAAATTTGGGTCGTATCCATTGTTATAGGCAATTTGTTTAATAATATTATATTCTTTACTATAGTCTGAAGTAGACATTGGCGTGTTAATCAATCTATGGATCATGCTGTGGTAAGCCGCTAATTTATGTTGATATGGATGGTTGGATTTGTTGTGAATGGTTATGTCAGTATGTGATTCTTTGTGGTAAATGGAAAATTGTACTTGGTTATTGACTCTTTTTAACGTAAGATCTAAGAAGTTGATACTGTTATTCACTTCTTTTTCTAATGTAAATGTAATATGGGAATTAATAGTATTAATAAACTCAAAGAAATTATTCAATTGTCTGTTTGTACCTGTGTATCCTATCAAAATGTCGTCAACGTATCTGAACCAAAATAATACGTTCTTAGTTAATGTACTATTTTCAAAAATTTTTCTTTCAAAATTGTCCATAAAAATTTCTGCTAATAAAGGTGACAAAGCATTTCCCATAATTAAACCACTATTACACTTAGAAAATTTATTGTCAAATGAAAAGTAATTTTGTTCTAAGCATACAGATAATAATTGTAAGATCTCGTCTTTTATTAGAATGTTAGTTTTGTTAAATTCTAACATCCTATTAATTAATTCAACTGTTTCAGTATTGCATATTGCAAGACGATGTAACGAAGAAATGTCATTTTTCATATATATTTTATCAGTACAAGCTGAAAAAGATCAAACTACTAACCTTTAAAAAAATCTTTGCTTGGTTAGGAATTAGTTTGTTTGTATAAGCGTATAAGTTGTCCTGAATAAAATAAAAATAACTGGAACCATAATAAAATAAGTAGTGATGGGAGTTCTCGAGAACAAAAAATCGAAAGTATTCGATTCTTGAAAGTACTCGTTGTTCTCGAGAACTTGATGCAAAGTACTCGAGCATTTTTAGTTCTCGGATAAACCGCAGAGAATCAATTAGAGAAAAATTAAAAATTAGGAAAAAGGAAGGTGGGTGGTAGTCTACAATTAATAATTATAATGTATCGTGAAAAGTTTGTAAAATTATAAAATGAATCGAGTTTGAAAGGTGTGGGTGAATAATATAAATCTATATTTGTATATCTATTATATTATGTATTATTATTAACAACGAAAAATAACAACAATTTTCAACAAAATAAAAACACATTTGTCAGGGATTCTTTACTGTTAAGATTTGATTGTTTATACATACTATCAATTCTTCCAAATAATAATATGTATTGCGCTTTCACATGTGTTTTCAGGCAGTGCCGATCACTTATGTTTATTTGTGAAATTTATTAATATATGTCGTTTTAAATGGTCTTAATATGCGTGACAAGCATATCGGATTACAAAATAAAATTTTAGACATTAAATAATATCCAGAGCGATGTTTTTTCTTTATTATTATTATTATTCTTTCGCAACTTTGTTTTGGTCTCGGGCAGTATCGGTTCTCGGATAAGTACTCGATTCCGAAATGTTCTCGAGAACAAAGTACTCGATTCTCAAAAGTTCTCGATTCTGCCCATCACTAAAAATAAGTAATGTCAAATCCGAGTACATTTAAGTAGTGATGGGCAGAATCGAGAACTTTTGAGAATCGAGTACTTTGTTCTCGAGAACATTTCGGAATCGAGTACTTATCCGAGAACCGATACCGCCCGAGACCAAAACAAAGTTGCGAAAGAATAATAATAATAATAAAGAAAAAACATCGCTCTGGATATTATTTAATGTCTAAAATTTTATTTTGTAATCCGATATGCTTGTCACGCATATTATTAAGACCATTTAAAACGACATATATTAATAAATTTCACAAATAAACATAAGTGATCGGCACTGCCTGAAAACACATGTGAAAGCGCAATACATATTATTATTTGGAAGAATTGATAGTATATATAAACAATCAAATCTTAACAGTAAAGAATCCCTGACAAATGTGTTTTTATTTTGTTGAAAATTGTTGTTATTTTTCGTTGCTAATAATAATACATAATATAATAGATATACAAATATAGATTTATATTATAATTATTAATTGTAGACTACCACCCACCTTCCTTTTTCCTAATTTTTAATTTTTCTCTAATTGATTCTCTGCGGTTTATCCGAGAACTAAAAATGCTCGAGTACTTTGCATTTGCATCAAGTTCTCGAGAACAACGAGTACTTTCAAGAATCGAATACTTTCGATTTTTTGTTCTCGTGAACTCCCATCACTACATTTAAGTAGTGATGGGCAAAATCGAATTATTTCAATAACCGGTTACTCACTACTCGAGTGATCTTGATAATCGAATTATCACTCGAGTAGTTTTCACTCGCATCATCGCCCTGCATTCAATAATAATAATATTTATTAAACTGGCCAACATGTATAATGTATACAATGCAAATGATACAACCCGCAGAATGTACTACGACTTTTCCTTATATAATATTTTGGTATTCCATAAAAAAACTACTAATTTTTATTTAAAAAACGACGTACAAAAGCAAAGTGTACTTTCAAAATTATAAATATACATTTTCATATAGTTCTTAATTGTACAAAACACTAATACTTTCAAGCTTATTTCGTAGGCAGGTTTTTAAGAACACGGTAAGCTGGTTGCCGTAAATCGTATATTTAAGTTACGAACTAGTTCATTAGTCATATTTCATTTATCGCTCACTTTATATGCAACACCGACAACCTGGTTCTTCCTTACTCAGGTTGTCGCATTTCTACTTCATTATCCATAAAAAATATATGTATAGGTATATCAATAAATAACAGATATTTACAAAAAACACACAAATTGCAGATTTAAGTTGCGTTTATTACTTATATTTTGTCACCGGTCAATTAACCAACTTAAGAAGAAATTGACTGTTTCCTAAACATACTGATAATTTTTACGTTCTTTATATGTTTTTATTTATTTTTGTGCATTTATATAGTTTTTTTTTTATTACATATTAATTAGGTATATTGACTAACGCTATTGTTAGTGTTTATATAAATACCTACATGTTGTTTATTAATACTGTATATATTTTTAATTAAAGATGCACATTTTCCTGGAATTTTCCTCTATTTAACAAGGCAACTTAATACTTGCTTATACTCTCATCATATACTACTCCAATTCCCAGTAAATATATAATCAGTGTCCAAGTAGTAGTGCGACAACGCGAGCGAAAGATAACAACCCGGTACTCGGTGGGCAATATTTCAATGCAGGCGACGACTACTTACCAGGTGAAAAATTACCCGGTAGGCGATTTTTCAAAGCAGGCGACGACTACCAGGTGACGAGTGATGAAGTACGACTAATAACTGCCAGTTCGCATTTCCGATTTGCAGCAACTCGGTTATTGTGTCGGTTCTCCGATCGCCCGTCACTCATCGCTCGGATTCAAAAACCGAATTATACCGGTTATTTGAATAATCGGGTACCCGGTTATTTTTCACTCGAGTTCTCCCATCACTACATTTAAGTGTGTATCTAATTAACTTTTACGAAGTGATATACCTCACTTCAACCAGTATGAAGGCTAAAATTCTACATATATAACACAATAAAAACCTTGAAGATTTCAAACAATTGCAATTAAACGTGGGTGAAAGAAATATTAAATAGTAGAAATATAAGTAAACTAGTTTTGTTTGATAACCCCAACGTTACTTCAATTATTAGGAATTACTATTATTAAAAGCAATTTTTAAAATCGCAGGTAAATACAAATTGAAGAAACGCGCATATACAGACCACGTGTAGGCAGTACTTACTATATTGATAATTACCAAGAATGTAAATGTATAATGAAAGTTGCTGCGACTTCCCTGACGAGAAGAGGTATTGTGGGTGTAAAAACAGGATTAATTATAACACTTCTGCAGTAAGAAGGATAGTGTTTCTATTATAATAATAAATTTATTATATCAATAATAAGATTTACATACAGTTTACACAATAGCACATTTAAGCAAAAATGTGATGATAACGTCAACACAGGTAATCAAAGGGCTAATTTATGTCATTGACATTGTAGAATGCTTCTTGAAAGGGAATGCCCTTTATTTTCTCTTTAGATATGAAAGTAGAAAGATGTCTACACATAACTTTGATTTTGTTAAATATTTACCAGTGACATGTTGTACTGAAGGGGCTTTTGTCCTATGTAATGCGGGATGTGCAGCAAATGGTTGTGAGGGGTGGAGACTTCTGTTATCTCACCCCTAGTCTTCAGGTGTAATAGCTTTTTCAAAGCCCTCCTTAGTTGTTGCAGAATATGTGTCTAGGCTAATAGACTTATCATAAGCTCTCTGAAGAGAGGATTGCATTGGATAGTTTATGAAACACAGACAATTGCTCGAGCAGCCTTCTTCTGCAGGATAAACACCTACTCTACATAGGCCTACTTACCCCATATTTGTTAAACTTTGTTGATATGTGATTTGATAGTCCATAGTATGTCGTTATTCCAGTAGACTATCAATTATAAATCTGATACGTCTAATTGTATAAGTAGCAGAGGACAAGTATTTGATTAATTCATCTATTTGCGACTTCCATGTTAATCTTGTGTCTAGTCTAATATCAAGGAATTTTCAATTCGTAGAATATATGTTTGACATAGACCTCTTATATGTATGGACTGAGCTTAGAAAGAGAGGCATTGATATAAACGAACGTGGGAGATAGATAGATCTCCCAGCTGTAGTATTGCAAAACACCATATAATCCTATGTTAAACATATATGTATTTTAATTAAAAAAATATA
The DNA here is from genome assembly GCA_963170755.1 of Amphimallon solstitiale. NCBI lineage: Eukaryota > Metazoa > Arthropoda > Insecta > Coleoptera > Scarabaeidae > Amphimallon > Amphimallon solstitiale. The sequence continues at coordinate 50,526,775 of OY720679.1, forward strand.
TATTCGTGTGAAAATTTGTGTATAAAGTGGCATAAACTAGTAAACATAAGGTTAATACACATTATTAGTAGGTAGTAAACAGAATGCAGGTTTTGTTTTATAGAAAAAAACGAAATATCGTCGGTCAATAACAAAAAAGGAATACGGTTTATTAGGCATTTAGGCAATAAATGCCCATTAAATCGTTTTCCTTATAAAGGTTGAAGCACATCTAACCGGCTCGGACCGGTACGGAAAAATTCGTGAGCGGAAGAGACCGCGCACACTTGTCCTGCCGGAATCGGCTCTATCGTCAAATAATATAATTAAGTACCTACATAATATCACAGACTACTCCAGACAGGCAACTCTTTGGAAAAAATTTATCCATAAATAATGACAAGGATAGATATATCTCTTATCTTTACACATTTTGATAAGGCAGCGTAGATGGCAGCACAAGTAAGTTTAGGCGGTAAAATTATATATTCGAATATTAAGAAGTATTTAGGATACTAAGATTATATATTACAAGAAAAATAAATGGTGAAATTTTATATATCACCATTTATTTTTCTGTAATATAACCATAGAATTTTGTATGGACATAAATGTTATCATCAATGTAAGTTGCTCGACAAAATTTAATATCAAATTTATAATTATTATAAGTATATTTTTCATTAATGTTTTGTGTAGTTATTGCAATTTTATTCTAATAAGCTGTATTACAAAAGAGTGCTAATTTAAGTGAATTCTTAAAAATATGAATAATTTCTAGCATCTATTTGAATAGACTGGTTTTTATTAATTTAAAGAATATCTCACGTGTTCAAACATACTTGAGTAATAATAATATACATTTTGAAGTTATGATTATTTTCACAAATAAAGAAGTTTGCAAAAGAGGGAAGTAAAGCAAAATTGTTTGGGAATAAACAAGTAGACATTTATTTATAACAAAATAATACATTTTAGATTTAGCAAATATGCAATTGGTGTATCTTAAAAGGCGTGTTATAAATAATATTTACCTTTATTTAACTGGTCATCCTTCAAATTGGTAGCGAAACAAGGCAAACATACCTATGTCATTTACATAATAATAAGATAATAATTTTACAACACAATAAGTGGTAGTTTAGTATATTAAAGTAATAATAATACTATTTTATTCATCCGTTCGACCATATACATGCATAGTACAGATTGGGTAACATTTCAATATAACATATATACTAATAATATAAAGTATGGGCAATAAAGCAGTTCATAAATATTTAAAATATGTAATAAAATATCAATTTTTATATCTTAAAAACCCCAATTATAACAATGTTATTATAGAAATCCACCAATACAAATACAAAAGTTGTTCTACATTAAGTTTTAAATACAATTACCCTCTTAATAATATATTTGCAAAAAAAAAACTGCTTTCAAATAAGAGTTACTTCGAGTCGGAATTTTGAAAATGATGCTATACAAAACTTGTAAATTATGTTCTAAATGCTTTTATACTGCTATTATTAAAATACGTTATATACCTCCCCTTTGAATTATATTATTTTATCCTTTATTCATGCCTTAGTATTTTAAGTTTGCGCTGGATACTACGTCAATTTATTTGAAATTGTTTCTGTTGTTCATTTTCTCGTTTGCAATACCATGGGAATCCAATCTGGCATATCGCTTTAACTATTGTGATCTTTAATACTACGCTTGGCACAACGAAGTTGCGATATTAAAAAATGTTTGGCACGAGATGAAATATCATCAAAGAGTTTTTTAACAATCCATATTACATAGATCTTTGATACTTTTAGCTCTTCGCTTGCATTCTCTTTTTATTTTTCTAATTTGGACGCCGCTTCCTTGAATGTGCTGGAGTACTAAAAAAGAAAATAGCAATTTTTGAAATTACAATATAAATAAGACTATGAACTTTAACCATCCCCATATCTATTGCAGTATTATTTGCCAATCTGCATAACTACAGATAATATTCACTTAATATTTTTCATTAATTTAAAAGAACTTGTAAGTGTTGTTGATAAGTTGCAATCAAAATTGATTGATATGATTAAAATAGTCAATAATTAATATTTTCACTATTTTGATTTTCACAATATTTGAAGAATATTGATGTTTATTGATATTTAAATAATCACTATACTTTACCTTATTAGTGGTGACTTTTCTATTATTGTGCTTCCCAATGCAGAAGGTACTTGCTCTGATATAAAGACTTCCTCATCATATTTCACAACATCTCCAGACTGTTGGTATCCAGTACTTGAACAATCTGATATCAAGGATGCTTTTTGTTCGATAGCAGCACTAGTACTTGCTACAAGTGATGTGATGGTTGGACAAAATGATGTTGCTGTGTGTAACGTTGGCACTGCATCAAGTTTTAAAATAAACGTATGCTCTTTATATGAAACTGCACTGAAATGCCGACTGTAAATTCTATGATTTTGAAGAGTTTCTCCAGAAAAAAACATTCCCATTGCTTCTTGCCAAATTTTAGACCTAATAGTGACAGGAAAGATCCAGTTCAATCAAGTAAATTGTACACTCTTTTTTAATTATTATACAACTCATTATATTCCGGTTTACTTATTGATACTAACGAAAATATCGATAGACATATTTTAATAATCGCGTAAAAAACCTACTTTACTAAATTTCTGGGGAAGCAATGCAGCTTAACAACTTCATCTTCTCCATAACCGCAAACAATGCATTTATGCACTTTACAATTTTAGAAAAACAGAAATTCGTTATCAACAGGTGTAACCACAACAATAACCAAAATGGAAACACAACAAAAATGGCGAAAAATTTAAGTTAACGCATGCGTGTACTTGTCTACAGCAGCGCCTTTATCTCGCTGCCTTATCAAAATGTGACGAGGATGAGAAGAGTATCTTTTATTGTGTATTAGACAAGACCAGAATATTACCGGATAAATTCGTAAACCTATACCGGTCTGGAGTAGTCTGTGATAATATCAACACCGTGGCAGTGGTGCCAAGTTAAGGATTTTTTCCCTAGATCTAGGGATTTCTTGATCAAATAGGGAAAAAGGAAATTTTACTCAAAATTTAGGGAATTTTGGACGAACTTTGAAGGAAAAAAAAATCAAACAAATCAAGTTTTATTCCGTCTAAATTTTTCGATTTTTTATACTTTTCTTCTGTTTTGCTAAGTGCCATCTAGTGTATCATAGTGTTAGATTTGTATGAAGTATAAAACTCAAGGTAGGTAACTAACTAAATAAGTACGTACGAAGCGGGTAATTTTTTCAAATTGAAATACGATCATAGGGTATTCACGGGAATATTTGCACAATAAGGCACCTCGTCCCTCCTCCTTGTGTCTTTTTCGTCGAAGCGACAGACTATCGATTTGATTGCCACTTTTAAAAGAGTTTTCCCGATTCTAACATTTTAAAAGATATTCAATTAGGGCGAACAAAAACTGTAAATATTATAAAAAATGTTATTGCCGAAAAAGAAATTCGTGAACTTTCCGATCTGCTGAAACAGAAACATTTTAGTGTTTTAATTGATGAGAGTACCGACATATCACTAAATAAATTGTTGTGTGTTGTTAAATATGTAGATGTTGATGGTAAAATATCTGACAAACTATTAGAATTAATTACTGTTGATGCAAGAAACTGTAATGCAGAAAATTTATTTACTGCTCTTAAAAACTGTTTAGAGGTCAAAAACATTCCTGTAACAAATATTATTGGTTTTACAACTGATAATGCTAGCGTAATGTTAGGGGAAACTAATTCTTTCATGACGCGCTTAAAATCGGAAACTGAAGCATTAATTGTTGTCCTTTGTGTTTGTCATTCTAAAGCATTAATAGCAAGTAATGCATGTTCCAAACTGCCACGTACTCCTGAAGAATTTGTTCGCAGCGTAGCTAGTTACTTCGCAATATCTGAGAAAAGAACGGCCGAGCTTGAAGAAATGCAAGATTTTTTTAATGCTGCTCAGAAAAAAATGTTGAAATTATCTGCCACAAGATGGCTAAGCATGTAACATGCTATTAAAAGGGTTCTTGACAACTGGGAAGTTTTAATACCTTATTTTTGACTGACTATTGTAGAAGACAAGAGCAAAATAGCACAATTCATTTTTGAGCAGTTAGGCAACACTTGTACAAAAGCCATATTACTATTTTAAATTATTTCAACACATTTAATGCCTTATTTCAAGCAAAGAAGTTGTTAATTCACAATTTGTCATCTGAATCAAGAAAAATTTTTAGAAACATAATTGCACATTTTATTAAACCGGAACATACTAATGACTTGAATATTAACTGTAAAGATTCTACAAATTTTGTTGACTTAAAATCGGTAGATTTGGGACACGAATGTAATTCTGTACTTACAAATTTGCCTGAAGATATCCAAATTTCCATTCGAAAATCTTGATTAGAATTTTTGATGATAGCATCACCGATTTACAGTCACGTTTGCCACTGACAGATCCTTTTTTTGATTGCCTAATTTTCTAAAACCTTGCGCTGAGTACACGTAAACCTGATAATTTAAAGTCGCTTAATATAGTTTGGAGTAAGTTTGCATCTATTGATGGCGTCGATGGGAATAAGATCGATTTTGAATGGAAGAAAATTGCTATTTATTTTACCGAGTTCGATGATCAGAAAAAGACTTCTTTGGAGTATTCAGTTGAGGAATGTTGGCATATTTTAGACACGTGCAAAAATTTCCAAGATGAATATGAATTCATTAATGTTGTAAAATTGGCCAAATTATGCATGCGTTTGCAGCAACGCAGAAACTGAAAGAGTATTCTCAGTAGTCACAGACGTTAAAACCAAAAAGAGAAATACATTAAGTGGCGAGGCTCTAAATGCAGTTTATGTGATTAGATTTTCTAGCAATAAAGATATGTAATTGTTGTCAATCTTTTAATGTACATAAAGAACATTTAGAACTACGTCGCATAAAAATTTATATAAGTAGTTTTATTTTTATTTATAATTAAATTTGTTATTTGTATTAGAGAAGTTAATATAGTTATAAGTATTTTGTATTATTATTAATAAAAGTAATGGAAAAAATAAAGAAATCGAGGAAATTATCCGAAAGAAAATGTCTAGGGAAATCTAGGGAATTTTTAGAAGGGCTTCTGGGGATTTCCAACTCTCTACTCCTGGCACCACTGCACCGTGGACACCGTGGTATACAGTTGTTAAACCAACGCAAATATGGAAACAAGTAGCTCTGAAGAAGATTTAACTTCTGTCGTTATTAGCAGACGTAGATGCTGCAGAAAAAAATGAGGTGTGGGCACCACACGACTTTCTTATACGTATGAGCGTTTCAAACTATACAATTTTAAGAATTTTTTATACAAAACTTATTCAGAATCGTATTCTAAGTACTTTCATTCTCTTAATAAATCGCTATAGAATGCATACTTTGCAAGATATTCGAAAAAAAGTGCTATTCGCTAAGAGTCAAAGTGCCACTTCCGGCCCGAATTTTGAAATTTCATGTATACAAAAAATATTGCAAATTCAACTCTAAATACTTTTGTACTCTTAATAAATATATTTTAAGGGCCGTATAAGGGCACATACCCCCCATTACAATTATTTTTTTTTTTTAATTTATAGGAATCCTCTGCTTCTGGTGATCTTCTGATCTTCTGGAGTAAGCTGAAAAATACAGTAAGTATCCGGCTAAAGTTTAATAATCGGCCCCAAATCGTTGGTGCGCCAAAATGTAATGGGAAGAGACAAGAAATTGAAAAGTTGTGGGACGAATTACGAAACAGATATGACAAAGGCGAAAATAAAGCTGCGGAAAAATCAGTATCTATAAAATCAGTAGCGAAACCAGAGCATGAGGCCAAAATAGAGAAACAGGAGTTACCTGCCGAACCAAACAGGATACAAACTGTACCAGAAGAAATAAAAATAGACGTACAAGAACGCGAAAAGAAAGAAAATAAGCAAGATCAAGGAGATACAACACGAATAAAAGAGAGTACTACCGAAAAGGACACCTCCGTGGCTGCCGAAACAAATCCACCACTAGACAAACTCGACGTCCTAATATTAAGTATGCAAAGAATGGAAAACAAAATAGACAACAATAGAAAAGAAGACAAAGCGGAAAACCGGAAACATAGAGAAGAGGACAGACTAGAAAATAAGAAAAACTTGGAAAATTTCAAGAAAGACCTAGAAGAGAGCCTAGCACTAAAAATGGAGGAAAGTTATGTAAAATTATTTAATAAAAAGGACACAAGCGAAAATAAAACAGCTGTAGAATCAGTACCAATAGAAACAATATCTGCAGAACAGATAACAGAGGAAACAGAAGGAATAGCTACAGGAAAGGATGTCGAAGAAATCACAGAAGATATGTCAACCCAAGAAAAAATATTAGAAAATTTTGAGAAGGATGTACCAAAGGGCCTAAACAATGGAAAAGACACCGTAGAAATCAAGAAAACCTCCACAATAACACTCACACAAACAAAAACAAAATATATGGATTCTGGTAGGAGAATCATGAGAACACACTTGGACGCGCTTCTAACTGAAGAGGAAGAGGAGAGATATTTTTGGTTCTACATCTCAAGGAAGACTACATATACGTTTACAGGTGCCGAAAAATATACAAGTTCGTGGAAACGACAAACACTTATGACACAAGTGGGTAAAATCAACCAGACATACAAAGAGGTAATCACATTTAGGGGCATGGAACAAAACACATGGACAGACATGCGAAGTAAGTCAATTCACACACACATAGAAAATTCAAACACACATACACACAATTTACCAAACTTAAACGTACACACCCACACCTTAATAACACTAATCTATTACACATGCGAAATGCACAAAAATTTTAAAATACTAAAAGGAACTCAAATAGCTGCAATTTTGTATAAAGAGAATCAGGTAACACTTCGCCACTTCGCGAATACACATACACACTCTTACGATCAAACATATAGGGAATTCAGTACACAAACAACATACACCGATGACATCCTTCGGGACCAAGAAAATATCATCGACTTTCGCCTCAAGATTTTAAACAAATAGACACACATAAAAAAATATAACGGAGCAAGGCGGAGAACTAGAAGGCGATCTCCGATGGGAATTTGCGATCCTACTCCTACCTTAGCTAACAACAAGATACAAAGCCTCCACACATAACCCTAAAATATAACGGAGCAAGGCGAAGGGATATACAGGCGACCTTCGATGGGATAGCGACCCCACTCCTACCTGAGCAACACCAAGAATCATAGCCTAAATATATCGGAGCAAGGCGAAGGGATATACAGGCGACCTTCGATGGGATAGCGACCCCACTCTTACCTGAGCACTACCAAGATACAAAGGCCTATCCACCCCATAGATCAATATAGGGGCACCACGAGTCCCGACACACCAGGAGTCATTTGGTCGAGCCCAAACCAAAAGGAGCCAGGAATCTAAACAAAATGCGCTACATCGGACGAACCCAACCCTATGATAGCGGAATCATCCCACAACCAATACAGACGAGCCCAATCTGTATATCCAAAGATGTAAATACACCCGGAATTTTATAGTAGAAGAGTTCGCCACTAGAAGATAAGAAGTTCATCCATAAATAATTTTAAGACACATAGTAAATAATTGTTAGTTTTTCCCATTCCTATATCAAGCAAGTAGCAACACATAAGGAGGTAATATAAGTTGAAAAATGTCTGGAACACTTCAGTCAGAATAAAGAAAAGGTACAAATACACAGCAAGATAATGCAAACATGTTATGGAAGAGGAATAAGAAACACTAGGAAGAAGAAATCTTTGAAAGAAAACTTACAACAAAGCGTATGGAACCACTACCATTAGAAGAAAGTAAAATTACTACTGCCTTTATATAAAATACAAAAATAAGGTTACAAGTCAAAAATTCAATCAAGAAACATATGTACAAACAGAACAAAAAGGATTCAAGAAGAATTGACCAAAATATGAAGGAAAAGAAAATATTTAAATATGAAGAAAGGGCCTAAGGATTAAAATATACCATGGAGCGAATATAACGCTTTTATAAATCAAGAATTGAATCCATGAAGAAACCCATGAAAAGATATGGTATCGTGGAAGAAAAATAAATATAATTAGAATTTACCTCATAAGTAAACCCATGAGAAGATATGGTGTTATGGGAAGACAAAAGGTGATGTACAACCTAAAATGGGTACATCAGCACGAAAAAGTGCAATATTAATTGAAAATATGTTCCGCAAATAGGAAGATGAATACATGACAAAATGTCAAATATAATAGGTAACAAGAATAATTATTTGAAGCAACAAAGTTAATTTAAGTGTAAGTACACTCGAGGTATATTAAAATAGGCCACTATTATCACAGTATAGAATTTGAATCCGAGACACTATAGGTAAAAGAAGCATAAAAACAAAAGAAGCATAATTGGTACATAATAAAACTTTATAAAGGCAACATCCATAGAAAATACAAGAAGGAAAACATACGCGCACATGAACTAGTGTTCATATTTATCAATAAAAATATAGGTACATAAATACATAACATATACATAGCATCTTACACAAATACCCATATACAGGGACAAGTCATTAAATAAATATTGTTAAAAATTAAAATTTTGTTAGGAAAATTTCCATAGACACATACAACTTATATTACAGACATATGACAAAACTACAAATATAAAAACTCAGATAATTAAGCCCTTAGTATAATACAAAATAAATATATCAGTTTGGTAAAGAAAAATTTTGTCACTTAAAATATATAATTTAGTTAATTATTACAATTACATTATAAGGTTTATTTATAACGAACGCATTTTTTTATATACATAAAAAACACCTTCGTTAAGGGGCAAGTTGAACTGGTGTCGATTATGTGACAACACCAGTCAAAAACCCACAAACACATACAGTCACCCTTTAAAACCCCTTGAATACAGGCAACCATATATACATCGGCGATGCATTATGTTTGGACCCTTGTATAAGAGTACAGGTAAAAACTCCTAACAATTAATGCAGATTATACTAACAAATCTAGTATATTCTGAGAACCCCTTCAAATTGTAAATATTAGAAAGAAATTCACCCCCAAATTTAGAAAACCAAACCAATGACTACTCTTTTCAGGAACCCCAACTGAAACCCCCGTATTAAATACTAAATATTGGAATTAAATACCTGATTAGTTTAAAATACACATTAGTCTTATTTTTATACTTATATTTAGCAAATTTCCACAATACAACAATAATTAGTTAAATGTTATATAGGCAAAGTAATTATATAAAATGAATCTGACAGCCATTACAAATGGACAATTTTAAATTACAAATTTCAACATTTATTACCACACTATGAGCAGGCATTTTAAGCCAAAATTCTGATATTTAAATGTATTTTATTAGCGTCATTGACGTCATCGAACAAATGACAGTCGAAATGCTAAATTTGCCCTTTAATTTTTAAAAAAATGTGTTTTTCTAAAAGAAAACGAATTAAAGTAATTTTATTGTACCGATTGAAAGACGATTTAATTTAACTAAGATAAAACATGATTCCACAAATATTCAAAAATAAACTTGCCCGTAAAAAGACTTTGTAAAATTCTACCGTATATATTTCCATGGTTACGACGTCCACAACAGAAGATTGATATAAAAAGGCACATCCGACGAGAAGCAGGGATTCACTTCGATTCATTCGGCCATTCACTTCGATTCATTCACTTGACTTCTTTTTTTTGCGATCATGCAATCGTCAGTTGATTAAGTGTCATGCGATTTTTTTTTTGATCATCCATCGAGTTGATAGACGCGTCAATTTTCATTATCGACCCATATCGATATCCAGTCGCTGTCAAAGTTGATACATCCAAACAAGCCATAAAGTGTCTGCTGAATCATTTCCACTTACGAGTCAGAAGGTCATCCATTGAAGAAGTCGACCTTAATCCGTGCCGAACTAGGTCAAGGACACACACCGTACGCCGATACCAGACAACTGGGACGACCGTAGAAACTAGGACACGAGCTGCCTCTACAGAGAATCACACCCCATTGGAACAAGTACCTGTCCTTAAACAAGACAAGGAATTAGTACACAGAAGGTACCAAGTCTGTTATTAGTATATGCACCTTTTCTTTGACACAAATGTGGGTCAAATCTAAATCTATGTCACATTTATGTAACGTCTTTTAATTCGATCATTTCTATAAATTAATAAAATTCAAATCTTGAAACATAGCTTATATAAACACTTGGAAAATCAATTTAAAATTTCAAACAATATAATGCTTATTTAAAAAAATATCAGAATATACTTACAGTTAAATTTAATCCTATCTTATTGTCATGCAGTCCATTTTAATAGTTGGTACATAAGGGCCAAACTCGTATATTTTGCCTTGATTTCAATATATCAAATTTGTAGAACTTCTGCCTAATTAACTGCTGTTCTTGTACACAACAAAAGTGTATTGTTTAACATAAAAATTTTATGGATATTGTTGTATTGTCGTAGAATTTCATTGTTATGTTTTAAATAAATTCAGATCTGTTGTTTTCAAGTATAAAGTGTTTGTTTTCATCACTGTTAAAACTCATTCTTCAATCATAAGAGGTACACATATTCTGTTGGAGCTCCAGCATTAGAGCTGTCTCTCCAAATTGACTTTATAGGTTAGTTTCTCCAAGATCGTCACCCGACAACTGGAAAGTATGGTATCCCGGACTAAGGAAAATCAAATTTCGAACCTCCGTAACGCCCTGTAGATAACACAATTAGAGTCACTTAGATATCACCCACTTAGTTAGTCACATAACTTTTAAATCTTGTTTTTTTGATTACTTCAATAGACACACGTACACAATAGTTATAGCGATTTCGCGCGAAATTCAGTGTTTGTTCCACCTCTTGGATAAACGTCTATCCCGATCTTGCGCAGTCATACGTTGAATGCCGCGAAATTTTTGAATTACTAATAACGTTGTATTTATCTATTAGGATAATTTTTGAAATACTAAATGATACATAAACTAAATAGATAATTTCTCTCCGTTGTCATAGCATGCAACCCCCTTTAGCTAGCCGGCCAAATTATAATTGAAAAGTTAATAGTTCAGTATATTATTGTGTTTAGCAGTTTTTGTTTTAGGATAAAGTAAATTAAGCGCTCTAAGTCTCATTAGCTCTCCATTCATTATTACAACTTGGGGCTTTGGTAATAACACCCTAGTACCCCTATTACATTTTAGTCACGCAAATTTAGGGCCGTATAAGCGAACAATACCCCCATTACAATATATAGAATGCATAATTTACGACATATCTGCAAAAAATCGCTATTCGGTAAGAGTAAAAGTGGTACTTACGGTCTGAATTTTAAAATTATTTTTATACAAAAGATATTTAATATATAATTTAAATACTTTTATACTCGTAATGTACCTGCCTAGAAAGCATGACTTGCGAGATATTCGCAAAAAACTGATTTTCGATAAGAGTAAAGGGCCTACTTCCGGTTGGAATTTCGAAAAAAATTTTTAAGATAATTTGTCTCAAATTTAATTTTAAGTACATTTTAATTCTTTATAAATTTGTTTAAACTTAGTAATTGACGAAATATTGGCAAAATTCAAAATTTTCACTGAAGTAAACTGCTACTTCCGGTCTACCGATTTTACTGAAAAACTAATCAGATCTCAAGAGGGAGATTATACACGTAAATACAAAATTTGGAATTGATATCTACAGCGGTTTGACCGCTATCGTGGTCATACACACACAGACATTTTTTAAAAACCACTTTTTCGGTATCAGGGGACTTCAAAACGTGGACATCTGCAAAAATCTCGAGGTCGAAAATTTTCATCATCACAATACTACCTTATACTACGTATAAGAAAGTAAAAAGCGAAGAAAGTGGGTTCACAATATTAATACAAAACGCGAGGTGCGAACTACTTTGGTCATATAGTTCTTTATAGTCTTGAACAAGAATTATTAATTTCTCCTCTATTATGTTTTAAACATTATTAGTTAAATAAAACCAGTACCAAGTTGATGTCGTCGCACCCCGAACAAGTAGGAGTATACACAATATTTAAAAACATCCAGTGTATGCTGGAAGTACAGACGCACACTTGTTCGGTCGGAATCGGCCCGCAAAGAAGTTTTGCCGATGAATGCTAGTTCGAGCATTCCCTCCGAATTTCCGAAGCTCCTTAATTACGGTCCGATTCCGGCCGGTCTAATGTGCGGCGTTCCTATTGAATACTATAAACTAGATTTACCGGAATTTTTCCGTGCCGGTCCGAGCCGATGCGGGCCGGTTAGGTGTGCTTCAACTATACTTATTTTTTATTAGTTTATAGTCTTTTGTGTTCGTTTTTAATGTCTGCATGTGGTAAAAGTGTAGATATTCTTTTTTAATTTAGTTCTGGATAATTTTTGTTATTTATATTTATTAAAGTTCATTATATAACAGTTGAAAATTGTTATGGGTGTACAGCTAGATATAGGAAGGGTTTGATGTTTCACAGGTGGATGTAACATTGATTGTGGTATTTACATATTGTCTAAAAATTAATGAATTTCTGGTTTTCCAAAAGATCCAGAAATGAGACAAAAATGGATAGCAGCAATGCGTGGAAATGACTATTGTCCATTTATAAATGCAAAATTGTCTGGACAACACTTTATCACGACAGATTATGAAATCCAGTTTGGACACTGTGTTCTAAAGAAGGGTATTGTTCCTTCAGTCTTCAATTTTTCATCTCATTTAATGCAGAAAACATCCAAATTACGTATAGCTGGATTAAAACTGGAAAAGGAATGGAGTATCCCACCTCATATGTAGTGTGGAAGAGAGTACATAAACGATTAACATTATTAAAATTGTTTGTAATTGACAATTTAAACAATCAAAAGAATGTTCTCGCATCATATCACGACACAAAAGTTTAAGTAATTCCTTTAGCAAAGTAGGTGTAAGAAACAATTTAATATTTTGATACTTTTTCAGTATTCATTTCAATTTTACCAATCTTTTTTTTACTTGGTCGTGTTAGTCTACTATTATTAATTTTAAAGTACCTATACACTTTATTAAAGCTTCCCACAATATATGTTTAAATATTAATAATCGAGGTTAGAAATGAAAAATATTTTTACAGCATAAAATATGTTTCAACTGCTGGCATTTACCTAATAAAATTATTTACTTCAATTTACATAAAATACTTGTATATGAGAAATTATTAATTTTTTCGAGAAAAATTGAGGTATCGCTTTTTAAAAATTTAATATATTGTAGGTAATGGATTTTTAAAAATAAATAAATATATTTTAATTGAACCAAGTTTGTGTTTTTCTTTGTTACATGTTCAAAATTAATAATAATAATAATAATAATAATAACTTTATTGTCATTGATCGCAAATACGATATCGACATTGTCATGAAAATGTACAATTGTAAAAATATACAAACAAGATATAATAAACACCATTAAAAAAAATTATATTAAACAAATGACACAATAACAATCACAGAGAACCGTCAAGGTAGTCCTGAAGCGAATAAAAGGCTTTTCCCAAAAGAAATTCTTTAAGTGCCCTTTTAAACATTCCTGTACCGCTAACATCTCTGATGTTGTTGGGTAACTTATTAAAGATTTTGGCAAAGGAATAGTCCGGTGACTTTTCATATATGTTCGAGGTGTGATGCTTCAATCTTATAACGTTAGTCGATCTTGTTTCGTAAATGTGTGATAAGGAATCGTAATTTTGTATATTTGTTTTAACATACATTGCTGCTTTATATATATATAAATGCATGGGAACGTAAGGATCTTACTACTTTGAAATGTGTTCCTACAAGTGTAAGTTGGTGTTAAATCAAATATTAATCGTATAATCCTTTTTTGAGCAGTAAATACGCGTTTCCATCCCACTGATCGACCCCATATCAGAACGCTATAAGAAAGTGTAGAATAAACAAGAGCATAGTACATATTTAATAGGCCGTCAGTATCTAAGCATGATTTCAGCTTTAATATCGCATAGTATGATTTGTTTAATTTTTTACATACAGAGTCAGCATGACCCTCAAAAGTGAGGGCAGCATCAACCGTGACTCCTAAAAACACCGTAGAATTAGATACTATATTAGACAGATCCGTATCGCAAGTAATAAGTCTACGTTGAGAAAAAAATATGCAAACGGTCTTGTCACTATTCATCATTAAGGCTGTACGCCCGGCCTCGAAATCGTTTTTCCCATTTCCTAATCGTATTTTTCATGAAAACCTTACCGAATTTACACGCTAATTTAAGAAAACAACGCCTTTCAATGGATAAATCGTAATTTCTTCGAAATTGTCCAAAGGGCCCTAAATAAAAATAAAAATGTAAGAAATTTCAAAAAACAAGCCTTTATTTAACATTATGTAACACTCAACAGCAATACATAAATTTTATTTTTTCTTAATTTTTAAAAATAAGGTCACGAAACGGAAAACAAAATTTTGAAATTTGGGCGAAATTCACTGAAATCAAATAGAGTATGTGGTACGCTCGCACATTGTGTCGAGAGGTAGCTCCGCCTACCATTTCGGGCAGTTTCTACGCAGTTTGCAAAATACTTCTGAGATCGGTGTTTGTTAAGAAAGTAATCGTTACTCGGACATTATTTTATCGAAACCGTTGATATTTTCTTTACAATATAGTGTACATATACAATGTCAGCGTCACAATACTTCCTTATACTACGTATCAGAAAGTAAAAGCAATATCTCTTCCCGTCCCTAACGCTATACCTGCTAGAAGCGCATGTTAGGACTCACACGGCTTGCGGGCTGGGAGTATAATTATTATATTTGACTCGCAATAATTTGCTTCTGAAACGATCTGGAAATTTATTTCTTGCACAAAAAATAATTTTGGAATGTTGGCTTTATTTTGTTTCACATATATATGGGTAAATTCTGAAAAATAAGATTAGTTACTCGATAGCTGAAATATACGTTACACAAATTGGTCGTCTACTAAAACTTTTTTTTTTTTTATAAAATTTACACACCATAAAGAAAAATCGAAAACACTAGTATCATCCAAATACTTTAGGGTATAACCTTTAAAAAAAACAGATCCCTAGCTCTCTGCATTGCTAAGATATCACGAGATAAGTATTAAAAATTGAAGAAAATGAAAATTTTAAAATTTACACAAAAAAACGATTTTTCGACCTTTTTGCGATTTCGATTTTATTTTCCAACTCAAAATTTGAATCCGGCAGGTGATTTTACATATTCAGCTTCACCTTTTTTGTGTGTTTGAGAAAATATAGATTATCTAATTTAGGGGGGGTTGCTTCCCGACTGCAAACGTGTCGGCCAACCGGCGATTATCCGAGACCACAACGCAGCCATAAATTACAGGCAGATTAGATTAGGTGACAAGTTCTTTTCTCTATCTTTTTCCTCAGCATAAGACAGAGCACGCGGACCCTTAAACATTTGTCTTTTATTACATTTGCACGAAGAAAACAGTGGTACGCCTATTTCAAATCGAACTCAGCTTGAAGCGGGCGTCCAGCCTTAATCTGTTTCTCCTGCACCACGATTGGAATTGATCAATCACCGATCGTATTAAATTTTGCAGATCATCCCGATTATTTGCAGAAAGTGCGACCGATGTATCGTCAGCGTACATCACTACAAGACCATTTTTTATGTGCTTCGGTAAGTCATTTATAAATATTAGGAATAGTAAAGGGCCCAAGATTGACCCTTGTGGTACTCCCATACCATTCGTAACCTCTTCCGATTGGTGGCCGGATAACGATACGACTATTTTTCTATTACTTAAGTATGATTTTATCCATTGCAATAATGGATCCCGGATACCGAGACAGTATAATTTATCTACAACATAGTCAATATCAAGACTATCGAATGCGCGAGAGAGATCAAAAAAAAGACCTGCCACATATTTTCCGGCCTCAAGTGCATCATATATATATCTGAAAAAATGAATCGTTGCTGTTTCAGTTGACCTGCCCGGCCGAAAACCATGCTGAGATTCTGAAAATAATTTATAATTCTCTAGGAATGCTGATAACCTCCTATAAATTGCCGTCTCAAAAATCTTTGAAAACACACTTTGTAATGCAATTGGCCTATAATTTGATATGATAGTAGGATCATTCTTCTTATGAACTGGTATAATTCGCGATATCTTCAATAAAGATGGAAAAATGCCGGAGTATACTGAGAGATTTAATATTTTCGTGAGAGGACCGGCTATGATTTCGCGGACTGCTTTAATAGCACTTACATGAATACAATCAATTCCCGTACTTTTTGTGTTTTTTAGCGAGGAGATTATTTCTATAATTTCTGCGGGTGTGACATCAATATATACGATACTATTCGGTGTAGTATGCATTACCATACTTGGAAAATTGTCACCACAAACATTATTAAAACCGGTGCTTGAGCGATTACATGCATCGTTAGCAAAATATATACAAAAATGATTGCTTATTTCAGTAATATCTTTTACAATATTGTCACTATTTTCTAATTTCAAAGAAATATTCGTATCCTTTATGTTTCTACCTAGTTCAGTATTTATACACTTCCATATTTCTTTTGTTGATGAACAAGCATTCTTTATTTTGTTTTGATAGAATGCAAATTTAGTTTCTTTTACTTTTATTCTATACCTGCGTTTCTTATTTTTATAATAATTTAAAACATTGAGACTATTACAATGCCTTGTAAGCCAAAATAAATTTTTAATTTCATCATTCATATCAGCTAATTGCTGAGTATACCAGGATAATTTTTGTTTATTTCCTACCTTAAGATTCGCTTCAAGACTAGGACAGAATACATCATAATACCACTGAAATATAGACATAAACTCAACAAAACAGTCATTCACGCTTGTGTCACTGATTTGAGACCAATCATGCTGCGCCAGATGAAACCGAAGCTGTCCCAGTGCCTCTGAGGAAAGGTTACGACGCTTACACACTCGATTGGCAGGAGCATCAGAAGCAACTTCCCCATAAGAAATGAAATCCGCCACCCATGCTAGATGATCAGCTATATTTAACTCAACCAGACTGCAGGACCACCTTGGTTTGGGAATATTAGTGACCATGTAGTCAATGGTCGATTCCGTCGTTCGTCCAGTCCTATTAGTAAACACTCGCGTTGGGTTGGCAAAGTCACCATGCAACTCAAAAGAACCAAAGACGTCCATCAATGTTCTTGCATTTGCGCATTTATGCGTAATATCAATGTTAAAATCTCCACACAATATCACATAATCACAACGTCTTGAAACACGGCAGAGTGCCTCGGCTAAATTGTTAAAAAATGTCTCCATGCAGCCATCTGGAGATCGATACACCAATAATAACCCATAGGAAAATCTAGAATCTTTGAACACGCACCCACAACACTCAAAGTCCAGCTCAATGCATAAGTCACTCAGCTCAATCTTACTGTATATTTTACCATTCCGAGCTAATATCACTACTCCACCACGGATGCGTTCTTTTCGGCAAAAACAAGTGATCAAGCTAAAACCCCGAAATACCATTTCCTGTGGAACATCCGTGGAGAACCAATGCTCCGAAAAACACGCAACATCATACCGTTCTTCAGACAATACTACTTCTAATAAATCATATTTGTTAGTAAATGACTGGACATTCGCGTACATCTTCCTATTATATTCCGTACTGCCTTGGTGCCCATATTCGCGGTCGACCTCATTAGCTTCTAGGACTATGTCATCAGTTGGCGCCTCCTCTTCCATAAAAAAGTCTCCGCCGATGAGTCGTAAATTTCATTAATAGTATCAGCTAACAACTCGCATAAATACCGTTTCGAGCGATATTTAAGGTGAATTCCATCAAATGCATAATCATCAGTTGATATCAAGTTATTGACACAAAATACTTTAACGTGTTCATAACGATTAGCCATGTAATATATTCTATAGTTAATATGCTCAATTATCCCATTCAGTTCCCTATTCTTACATCTGAACGGAATTGTGCTGATAATTAAATTTGTATGAGTTGATATTTCCATAATTGACTCATAAGTACGGATGACCTCATTTATGCTGCTACTATCATAGCAATTGTCGATGTTGTTAGTTCCTCCAATTAGGACAATGCAGTCTTCCTTAGTGAAACTGCGAGTTAGTATGTCGAAGTTCCTTACTACGTCCTGTAATATGGCCGATGGTTTAACAATTCCTTGTACATTTTCAGTTTTATCAGCCACATCCCTTAACAAAACACTATAGTGGCGTGCGTGACTGTCTCCCAGTACCATTACTTTGCCTTTGAAAATTCTATTCTGTATACCATCGCTATTAATGGCGGTTTCATTAGTTTGGGCACTGGAAATGTTTGATGGTATAATTGCTTCGCCAGTCTGCGTAGTTTGGTGGCACAATAATTCGGCTACTTGTGTAGATTCATTCGCCGTGCTTATTACTTCAGTTTGAGTCTCTATGCTGCAGACAATTTTTGTGTCCTTTAGATTTTCAGTAAGAAGTTGAATTGTTTCGTTTAAATTATTTATAATCACTTGTCTGCCCTCATATTTATTACATAGACTCTGGATTTCTCTCTCAAGTTTTTCTTTCTCCTCCCTAAGTTCCAACACCTCGTATTGAGCTTTAGCCAGATTATTGCGTAAGTCACTAATTACATCGACTTCCTGATTTGTGGATGTTTTACAATCACTGAAATGAATGAATGAAATTTCTATTTAATGTTCAAAATGTTATACAATATTATTATAAAAAAAATATAAATATAATTTATTTTATCTTTTTAAATTATTGTTATTTTAGTTTATAGTTCCTTTTATTGAAATATAGCTATCACATTACATATTTTCTTATTATTACCTTTAAAAAAATAAAAATACTACCGATAGTCAATTTTGTGCATTTAAACTAGTGGTAACTCCCTCGTCTTTTGCCATACCTCACGTGACCTAAATCTATCGCTCTGTGTCCCACGAGTTGTACAGCCAGTAGTGCTATCGCACTCTTTCGTTTATATCGATGCTCGCTACACTTATTTGATGGAACGGTTAGTCCATATATATTACAGGTCTATGATGGTTGATCAACGAACTATATTAGTAAACCATAGAACGGCAGTTGCTTGTTGAATCAGCGCTTCCAACGGTGAATGTGGGAACTAAAGGCCGCCATGACAGTTGAGGTCAACTTCGAATTTTGTATTGTGTGTTTCGTCCGATTTTTGAATTTGTTATAAATTTATAAGTACAATGCCTGCTGCCTGTTCAGCTATTAACTGTACCAACAGAAGGAAAGTAGGTACAAACATTTCGTTTTACAAGTAAGCATAAATTTATTTGGTTTTTGACAGTAATAAATTAATGTATCTATTTAATACTTTTAGATTTCCCTTGAGGAATAAAGAATTATTAAAGAAATGGACTATTGCTATGAAAAGGGATCATTGGAAACCATCAGCTTTCAGTTACATTTGTTCTACTCATTTTGAAGAAACATGTTTTCGTTATAATAATAATAGACGCATTTTGCAACCCAATAGCTTGCCTACAATTTTTACTTTCACGCAATTGAAAACATGTAAAAAAGTATCAAGACCTCCCCCAAAGAAGAGGACTATTGACATTCGTGAAGAAGAATTTGTAATAAATAAAAACAGTGCGAATACAGGTAGGCTTATAATTGAGTTATATTTTACAACACCATCTATATATTACCTTTTTTTACAGTACAGGAAATCAATAGAAATGTCAACGATATCAATTTTGTCATCACAGCTGACCATAATTATTGTATCACAACAAGCCCTCGAAAATTAAAGAAAAAACTCGATGAGGCAGTAGATAAGTTGAAAATTCAAGATCGTCAGTTGCGATCTCTGAAACAGAAAGTACAGAGGAAAACTGCTAAAATTAATAATTTGAAGAAGGTAATAAGTGGTTTAAAAAAACGTCTGTGTGAAAATGGTAATCTGGTTATTAGTAATTGTTTCGAAGGTGTGTTAAAAGATTTGCTTTTAAACCATAAGAATGGTTACAAAAATAATGAATATCCGGAAGTAGTAAAAAAATTTGCTATCACTTTACATTTTTATTCATCACAAGCATATAGATATATTAGAAAGTTCATTAAATTACCACATCCACGTACTATTAGAAACTGGGCACAGAATGTGGATGGTAGTCCAGGTTTCACAGAAGAATCTTTTAATAAAATCAAATCACTTGTTGATTCAAATAATAAGCCTCTACTAGGAACTTTAATGTTAGATGAAATGGCTATTCGGAAAAAATTAGATTTTGATGGCAAAAAACTTGTTGGACACTGTGATTTGGGTCATGGAGAAATAGACTCAGACAATCAAGAACTAGCAGGAAATGTATTAGTTTTCATGTTTGTTGCTTTAAATCAAAAATGGAAAATTCCTATCGGATATAGCCTAATTAATAGTGTTAGTGCTGATGTGAAAGCAAATTTGGTAAAAGTTTTTAATAAAAGAATTATTGAAACTGGTGCCTCCCTTGTTGCATTAATATGTGATGGTGCAGCCTCAAATAGAGGCATGTTTAAGAAGTTGGGTGCGAATATAGATTTTAAATTAGACACTATAGCAACATGGTATATGTATGAAGGAAAACGAATATATATTCTTCTTGATGCTGCTCATATGTTAAAATTATGCAGAAATTTATTAGCAGAGAAAGGGGAACTAATTGATGCTGAAGGTGGAAGAATTAAGTGGTCACACTTTGTTGCTTTAAATGAATTGCAAAGTAATGGAAATTTACATGCTGCTAACAAGCTTAGGAAGAGACACATAGAATGGCAAAATCAAAAGATGAAAGTGTCATTAGCAGCACAAACATTAAGCAATTCTGTTGCCAAATCATTTAAATATTGTGCAACTTTAGGGATACAAGAATTTGACGATTGCGCTGCTACTGTAAAATTTTGTGAAAATGTTAATTTAGCATTTGATATTTTAAATTCATGTCATCCACAAGCAAGAGGAACAAAATCAGCAATATCTTTAAAAAATAAGGCTTTAATCATAAAGCAAGTAGAATATTTAATACAGTACGTGAAAAAATTAACGTTACTTGATGGGCAACTGATTATTTACTCACAAAGACAAGTCCCAATTTTAGGCTTGATTATTGATTTAATGTCTATTACTCAAATTGCAAATGATTTAGTATGGAGTGCAAATCCCCCATTGCAATTTTTGTTGACAAGACGTTTAAGTCAGGATCACTTGGAATTATTTTTTGCTACCATTAGAAATGTACATAGAAATAATAATAATCCAAGTGCTTTGCAGTTTAGATCAGCATATAGAAAGTGCTTGCTAGCTCAAATCGAACCCTCAAGAAATGCGAATGTTTCTTCAGAAGATACAAATACATCTTTAGAAGTAGGTTTTGAAAGACACAACACTGAAAAAACTGTAAGAACTTTGTCTTTGTTCTGCGAAGGAATTGTAGAGTATATTGCTGGGAATGTTATTCGGGAAGTTGTAAAAAAACTAAAATGTCTTGAATGCATCATTTTACTATTAGGAACAGAAAAAAACAAATATCCTCTAATTGCAATTAAAGATGTAAACCATTCACTAATTATTCCATCTAGTAACACTGTGAAAATGCTAAAAATTGCTGAGGCAGTCATTGTAAGTTATAAAACTGACATATTAAATTGTAAGAGAAATATATGTTTATTATTAGAAACTGAAATATTTAAAAAAGTATGTTATTCAAAAATATTATATGAACATGATCATTTATTTACTGAATTATATGATGATGATGTAATCCATTATATACACTTAATAAAACTTGTTATTCAAAAATATATCCAAATACGTTTACATCATATGTGTAAAATGTATAGTATGGCAGCCGTTGGCACTTCCCTACGGCAAAAATTAACAAAAACTATAATTTTTAAAGGCCACTAAAAGTAAGGCACTGTTGTAATAGTATTGTATTTAAGATTTAAATATATAAGAAAAAAATTGTTTTAACTTTGATTTTACCTCATTATAAAAAATCTTTGTCCTTTTTTCCTTTCGTATAACGAAGTTAATGAACAGAAGAATAAGCAATTAATGATTTAATGAAAAATTCTATAAAATCTCAAGAATTATTTATACCCAATAAGTAGATTTAAAAGGAAATAACCTCTTATTTATGTCAATCAACTCTCTCACTGTTATTAGCGGGAATTAATTAACATCTATCCAATGCACAAATACAGAATGTGTACTTTTAATATGAATATAATAATTTCATTAATTATAATACGGATTCATCTATTTGAATTTTGACCTCAACTGTCATGGCGGATAGCCACGCCCACTGTCACAAATTTAGTGCACCAAATAGCCTTTCTATGGTTTACTAATATAGTTCGTTGTGGTTGATCTAGTTTACTAGTGTAGTGTATTTGAGTGTTTGAAGTTGGTAGCATTGAGTAGACACTTCATATGCAGCGTTGCCAACTTGGGGGTTTTCCCCCTAGATTTAGGGTTTTTATTGAGCCAAGGGGGAAATTTGGGGGGTTTTATTTCTTAGGGGTATTTGTAGGGGACATTAAAAACTGTCATACTTGAGTATTGCATATTGGGAAAGAAATATTTAAGTTTATTTTTATTATGTTAAGCAGCAAGCACCAGCAACTGTAAATTTTCCTATTTACAAATTAAGATATATGAATATGAATTTCCTCGAAACATGCATTTGTCTATACAAATAACTGTCACAATAATATAAAGGAGTTACTTTTTTTTATAACAATTGAATTACTGGTTTTTAGGGGTTTAGTCATGTAATTTAGGGGTTTTTCAACCATTATTCAGATCATTCAGGGGGAATCGTCTGTAATGGGTTGGCAACAGTGATTCTATTACCGCTACGTATCGGTAACAGGTTGAGTAAGATGGCGGCTAAATATGAATTTAAAAATCAATGTTATGAAATTACAGATATGGATGAGATTCACGATAGATTAGCGTCGGGTAGTTGTTTTATCGAAGGTAATTTTATGTAAATCTTAATAACTACTAGTTTTTACAGATGAAGAGTATTTTGCGGATTACATAAAACGTATGTTCTCTTGACTGTAATGTATCGGTGGTGACAACAGTCAACAGTCAAGACTAATCAAAACAAATAATAATAATAATCTTTATTTCACAGTTGCTATTAAAATATACAAAAATATTACTGACATTACTTAGAAACTAAAACTTTTTCTATAATATACTTACGGACTAGTTCTTCAAATATTCTAACGTACTTAACACTTAAAAAAACTACAATTTAATCACTACTAAGTGAATCAACCCTACTTACTATTTAATTGCTACGTATATTTAAATTTCCATTCTTGTTTACCTACTATTTGTTTGTAATTTATACAATTTCTAGCAAACGTTGTGTGATTAGTGTCAATATCCACTTTAAATTTATCATTTGTTTTTAAATTTTTGTATACTTATATACAAGTATAATTAAGCTATCACATTTGTTTGTCAAATGACTCTCAGCACAACGACCATACTTGCACCACATTACCACATTTTTACATTCTTTAGCAAAGTGATTAAACCCTGCACATTTATAACATCTAACTATGTATTTGTAGGTGTTCATCCACCTTACATTTTTTCCATCCCACATTTATTTGTGCCCTGTCTATGATGTTGGAATACATCTCTGGTTGAACAGATAATATAATATTTCCATAGTTCTTCTTTTTCTTGTCTAAGTATTTTTTTTCTATTTTAATTTTAGCTGAGACGTCCTTGTCTACATATTGCTATAGCCTTGTTTTCAAATTAAATATAATAATTTTGCACCGGCATAATTTAATCAAACTACGATAATACAAAGCTGCATAATTTATTACGAATGTAGAGATAACGTTGTCATGTAAAAAAAAATTCTTTATTAAATTTATAAGTTCAATCTCCATAAACATTCATATATTTCTTGTAGGTTCTAGCAGTGATATTCCTTTTGTTTTTCCAACACATTTCTTATTTAAAATTAATAGGATAAGGTTACTAATAAAAAACTAAATCTCATAAAATATTTATATTCAATTTTAACATCTTGTAATAACATCATCGAAGAAATAATTCTCTTGCCACATGTGGCCGTAAAAAGAAATTGTCCTTTTTACTTTCCAATTACAAGTAAAAAAAAACGTGTATTTTATAAATACGAAAAACACATTACATTACAAATATAACATATAGATTTAGAATAGATATCACTCTTTGCTATATTCAAATTTTAACATTATATAGTTTCAAAGAAATAATAATTTTATTATACGACGCTAAATTTTTGCCCTGCCAAGGACATTCATTTTCACGAAGTATCTTTGAAAATACAAAAACTCGCATATCAGAAAACACCTTGATAAGACCGTCACCAATCATCATATGCAAATATTCACACGTTGTACATACCATAAATTGGCTATTGTCCATCAAAATGCTCCCATCTTTACGTATATTAATATTGTAAAGGAATTAGCCACATGTGCGATTTGGGCACGTGTACATGGGCGAGTATCTATACATATTGCCGTAAACTCGCAAATTTATAAAATAAGAATAGCTTTAGAGATTGATTTAAGAATTAGTTTAAGCTTAGAAATAAAAATAAAAATAACAAAAATCCTATTTAAATATTATTGAGTAAAACTATGCAACAAGAACTACATGAAGGTATACAAAGTTGCATACACATAGTCAATTTATTATTATTCCAGTAAATAATGAGAAAATACAAAATAAAGTTTATTAAATAAATATGAAACAAAAGATGTAGAATAAAAATTTATTAAATAAAAATATGAAATAAAGACAAAATAAATATAAGTAATATATTTCTTTTGTAGAAAAGATACACAAAAAGTATGGTTTACATATCATAAAAAGGAACCTAATTTTATACAATGCGTAAACATTGCTTTAAACATTCTAAATAATGGACCGCTGTTTAAGTCAAAAAGGGAAATGAAGGCAAATAATAGAGAAAGAGTTATGTTAATGGATGGAACAATTAAGAGAATGAGTCATGTGAAAGCAATAGAGTTATATGAAAGGAATGAAATACGATATGCAAGAAATATAAATGAGTAAATTATTGTGATTTATATGCATAAAGCAGTAAGAATTTTATGAAAGAGTTTATGAACTAAATTGTATTAAAAGATAAAATTTACCTTAGCTTACAACTAGACTAAGAAAAAGGATATAAAAATATGTAAAACGTAGAAACGATCAGCAATAACATTTTTGTATTTAAAGGTAGCTGATATCATAAATAAAAAAAAAGTATCTGTGTTTATGATTTGTTCGTGACACAATGCTTCAGGGACTGGAAACAGACGTGTACGATTTAATGACCTACAAAAAACAACAAAATATATAAAACTTGTGTAAAGTCTATTGCAGATTGACATATCACCAACAGAAAGATCTTGGATAGAGGATAGAGAGGCGGTGGAGAAACAGACGTGTTCTACAGGTACAGGCAGTGCGGGAAGAAAAATAATGGTTATCTTCAACATGTTTCCCATTTTGCCAAGTCGCAATCCGGCTAAAAGAAAAGTGAAACTAACATTAATAAATGGAAAGAAAAAAATATGTATCGAACAATGAACAAGGCAATAGGTTCATTGACGAATACAAAGAAGGATGGTATTAGCGACAAGAATAAACCTACCGTTGGAAATGCTGTGCGAGGCAGAGGGGGCCTTTGAATTGGAAAGTTATGTTGACGTTTAAGTAAATTGTGAACTGTCAGAACAATATGTGTATGTGTGCGTGTATCAAGACGGCAACATGTGGGCAGCGATTTCACGGGAAAGTGTATTCCAGTACCAACCTAAATATGGACTAGAGGGCGCAATGGTCAACATAGTTTTTTTTGCCGCTATAAATACGAAGACAAGATTCGACAAGTGGACTTCTGATGACAATTCCGAGAAGGAAACTTCTCAGAACACTTACGAAAGGAAGATCTCTTAAAGAATAAGACGTTTTAAATTGTTACATTGTAGTTTTTCATTATTTCTTCATCACGTATAGTCATAGTAGTTTATTTTATTTAATACATTTGAATTCACTTGAAGCGTTCATAATGGACATTCAAAATAAATATTTTGATAGCAAGTAAGTTTATTTTTTGTGAAAAGGAAGTTATACAAATTGTTGGACAGACATTGGTTTTTACGTGCAAATGATTAATCAATGTATTGTTGGACAAAATAGATAAGTAAATAATTTATCCTGTAAGGTTTGTTTTAAATTTATATAGTTGGAATTACAACTAAATAGGATTAATGGTGTTGGTCAGTTGGAGAGATGTTACGTGCAAATGAGCATTTTCTTCATCGTATTGTCTAGACATCATTAATCTCTTTCAAATTAAGCAAATAATTAATTAAAATTTCACAAGGCAAAGATTAAGAGCTAGATACAACACGTGCAAATGGTTGTCTAAAGCAATTAATTGAAGCCAATACATAAATATAATAACATCGATAAGTATATCCATAAATGTACGATAAAAGTTTACATTTGTTTATTTACAGGATAAATATTTATTTTGTTTGGCAGAATAAATAAATAAATAAAAGATTTACATACATTACAACCGGCATTAGGTATAAATGATATGAGCATTTTTCAATTATGTATCTTGTTTAGAGCATAAAGGTGTGTATATAAAAAAATTATTTTTTGAATCCATAAATTACAAAATAAAAAAATACATGATTATGTTGAATAGACATACAGTTTTTCTTTGAACAAAACTATTACCTCTTCCCTATTATGAGCAAGAGAAAAATCATCAGCAAAGGAGAAGGAACCACATACATTGCCAGGACCCACAATAGTCATAAAGTACATGATCCAACAATATAAGATAAAAATACAAAACCAATTATAAGTTCTTGGTGTATAAAGAATAATTTTAAGAGTACAGCATGTACAAAAGACTATACCCTACGTGTGGTAATACACACAAATATATGTTGTCACAGCATATAAATTATATGGCAATAATATTATTTAAAATAAATATTTATATGCTACAGCAATATGTATATGTGCGAGCGGGGTAGGCGAGAGGGATCGATGCGGCGTCAGAGTGACAGGACGATGACGAAAGAGGCGAAGAAAAAGAAGAGTCAGTCGGGTCTCTTTTAGCTATGGGTCAGTCGCAGGGTTGCCGTTGCTGGCAACTTGTTGCCATTTTGGGCAACTTCCAACCAACTCTGGCAACATGGCAACAACTTTGTATGAAATCCAAAAAATGGCAACAGTTTACATATACAAAAATTAATTCCATATAAGTATTTCTATGAAATTTATCATAATTAAAAATAATAATAGGCAGACTTAACTCAAAAGAATGTATACGCATTTTACTGCCAGCGAAGGCAAAACGGGGAATTCCCGATCTAGTGAGTCTAAGGCGTTAAATGCGTATGCACATACAATGGTAAATGGTATAATAAAAATAAGTATTTGTACACAGAAGTGAGCGGTGTTTATTAGTGTAGGAAGCGATACTGTTTGTTGCATTGTAAGAAAAATAAGACAGATTTTTGGGCAACTATTGCTAAAATAAAGTTGGGTGATGGTTCAAATGCTTATCCGCAATTATCAAAATTTGCATTCGAAATATTATCTCTCCCACATAGCAGTGCTACAGTGGAAAGAATATTCAGTGCAATTAATTCAAATAAGTCAAAAATTCGGAGTCGCACGGAATCATTACCTGGCATATTCTTAACTAAGTAATTTATTAAAGACAATGGAGGAAAGTGTCACAATTTACAATTTGGAAAAATGGAAAAACAGAAGTAAAATTCGTAATTACACATATATGTAATCTTAAACATTATCCCAACCTTCTCTGTTATCTTTTGTTGATGATTTATCTATTAAATATATATAAAATATTTATGTGATACATTTTAATATATACCATATATATGTACATACATTATTATGGATTATCTTATTTTGTATTTCTAATAGTTTTAAAAGTCAATTCCATATAACCAATAATGCAATTATTTTGGTATGGGTACTGGAAAAAGAGCATTTGGCAACTTTTGAATGCAAATAAAGGCGTTATTATTGTTGGA
Organism: Amphimallon solstitiale; assembly: GCA_963170755.1. Classification (NCBI taxonomy): domain Eukaryota; kingdom Metazoa; phylum Arthropoda; class Insecta; order Coleoptera; family Scarabaeidae; genus Amphimallon; species Amphimallon solstitiale. Next base: position 50,555,114 of record OY720679.1, read on the forward strand.
CTATTATTTATTGTGTGTGTGTGTATTAAAGAGAAATTAGTTGTAACATATCAGAAGTGGGATATTGGTATATAAATATAAATAGGGAAGTTCAACGCTAGTGGCGCCTTAGCTTTCTGAACGCACGGATTATGTACAATATAAATCATATCGATGGTCTTGTTCCAAAAGTGGCTAAGTAGAAAATCATAGTTTTCGAGAAAATGAAATTCTAACTTAAATCACTTCTATCAAATCAGGGTTTTAACTTGAAATATTTGTTTTTTAGCAAGGTATCGGTTATAATCCACTTTAACGTTTATAATATGTAACTGACAAATATTGCTGTAAATTATTCTGTTAATGTAATTTTTTACTAAAAAAAACGCATATAGTCACATTTGGAACTTAACTTTATTTCTGAATTAGCAAACCATTACAAGCTATCTATGCCATGGTAACTATAAAATACTGTAACCTTCTTGTAGTACCATACCAGTTTCTTAAAAAAAATTCTGATCTTGATCATTTATATCTGGCAATACTGTCTCGTCCTCAACATTTGCATCACCAGTTAAGTCCCTATAAAAGGGCATGCAGTCATCGGGAAAATTTTTGGCATTGCTGATTTCTGTTAGGTTTTTAAGTTTTACAGCCGATATCGGTCTTTTCTGTTCATGTAAGGGCTTCAAACATTTTTCCAAGGTAGCCAACGTAACTCGCCGACCCCTACGTGGTACAATCACTATTTTGTGGAAGACATCATCGAAATCTGTTTTAACGCTCATAACAAAAGGATTAGTTTTTTCATATCTGATCCACTTAATGTCATGCCAGTTAATTATGGTCCCATCTTCGTCCTTGTTACGGTTAACTATCAGAAGTTTTGCAAGGGGTTTCCAATCGATAAAATTAATGTCACGTTTTTCAAAAACTTGGTATTTTGGCTCATTACGCTTAGCATTTTTTGTTATGGTTACCCACTCATGAGGCAAGTACACAGGGATGTTTTTTGCTGCAGTTTCTATTCTGGCATGCATTGAATCGCATTCCATCTGACTGTGACCAGAAATAAGAAACTTTTGGTCAATGACTTCAATAGGTAGAGTTTGAACAGCATAGATAAACATGGCAGCAACAAACTGATTTTTGTTTTGACCGCCGCATGTATCACGGAATAGTCGAACACTTTCAGCTGTCAGAGGGAGGCTTTTAAGGTGGTGAAATAAACAGGAGGCTATTTCAGACGGCCCACGTCCACCCTCTATTTCGGTCCACATAAAACACTTACCAGGGTTGTTCCCAGTATTGAAAATCGTAAAATTGTAAGTAGACAGCCTCGTTTTGTAAAACAAAACTGGATTTGTCGGATCTGTTGGAACGTATAGGACCTGCTGAAGGTCAAAATTACAGGCAAGTATTGTGGAGGCGTTTGACTGAGCATCTTTTTTATCGGAATTTTTTTCTTTTCTTGCTCTCTTTTAAATGTATGTGCCGATCGTAGGTCGCTTGTAATGTGAGCCTGGTTTGAGGACCAGATTTTGCATAAGCACTTCCTCGATACGTGGTATAGGGTAATTAAAGTCTTTCAAGTATTTGTTAACAGTTATTTTATAATTAGCGCAGACGCGTATATCTTTTCCGTTCTGCTTCATTACAGGAACCAAAGGTGTCCCCCATTGAGAATTTTGTACTTTAGTAATTACTCCTTGCTTCTCTAATTTTTCTAACTCTGATATAACTTTTTCTCTAAATGCGAAGGGTAGCGGTTGCGACTTTCTGAAAACCGAAGTTGTGTTTGGCTCGAGTTCGAGTTTAATCTTTTCTAGTTTGTATGTACCCAATTCGTTTTTAAAAAGATTATCATATTTACTTAAAAGCTGTTGTAATGACGGTATACTCCTACTTACCACACTCAATTGATTAACACGGGTCAATTTTATCCCATTACAGTAAACATTATCCCCTTCTAATTTCAACCCAAACTCTACCCAAATAGCTCTTCCCAACAGACATTTACTTGCTCCTTCAACCACGTTTAACATGCCTAATTTTGTAACATTATTAATAGCTATTTCAACTGTAATTTTTCCTTTCGGAAAGATAACTGGCCCATGGTATGCTTTTAAAGCAATGTCAGATGGTTCTAACTTGACCATTGAAAAATATTTATTATAGATTTTAAATGGAATACAAGATAACCCTGCCCCCGTATCCACTTCCATAACTAATGGTTTGCCATTTATACATACATTTAAACAAACAGGATCTACATAATGACTATTACAGACATTTGCTGTATTTATATGGAACATTTCAACAATATTATTGTCTACTGACTCTACAAAATTTGCACTAACCTTTGCATTGCATGCTACTGCTATGTGACCCTTTTTCTTACATATTTTACAAACAAATTTCTTAAATTTACACGTTTTAAATTTATGATCGTCTTTACCACAATGGAAACACAATACTTTTTTCTCTCTTCCTCCATTTTCCTTGGTCTTCTTTACTTGATTAACAGTCAGTGTGCTTGCTTTACTGACTTTATTGACTTCCACACTTCTTACTTCTTTTAATGTTGCTTCTTTTGTCAATGCTATTTCGATCACATCCTTCAATGGTTTACTAGGAAGTTCTTCACATAACCGATCCAACACTGGTCCTGGTTTCATACCAACAACAAACTTATCTAATACTCTTGCATTTAGTTGAGTTCCAAAATCACATTCAGCAGCGGCTTTCTTTACTTTTACATACCATTCATTAACGCTTTCCTCTTTTTGTCATAACATGTCGAATTGAATTCGTTTTCTATATAATGAAACTTTTGGCTTAAACTGTAATGCTAACAATTCAATTAATTGCTCGTATGTTTTTGTACTTGGCTTCTCAGGATCACAAACATTTCTCAATATCTTGTAAGTATCTTCACTAATTGAAGTTAACAAAATAGAAACTTTTCTATCATCTTCTACTTTATTTGCTAGAAAATATTGTTCTAGTCGTTCAGAAAATATTTCCCAATCATTTCCAACATTAAAACTGTTTAAACTTGCTAAATTTCCAGTATTAATAACTGTAACATTGGCCATTTTCTTTTGAAATTACAACTGTACGTTAAATCCACAGATTAAATCAGAACTATTTCCGAATACTACTTCGTACTTTCTACTCACTATTTATGTTGCTCTCGTCGCCATATAATGGTGTAGCCCTAAATAAACAATATACTTCTCAGTATTCCTTTATTGACTGAGATAACAGAGATAATACAAAAGATACAAAATACAAAAATATATGAAAATACGCCCACGTACAATTACGCCATTCAACTCATTGCTATGTCTCTTTGTTGCCAACCTAACTAAACAAATATACCACAACTTGAAGAAGGGTTCTCTAGGTCCTCAGGGTCGGGAAAGTACTCCTTATCAACAGAATCGTCCGAATCATCAAATACCAGTTTAACTGTCTGTTCTAGAACCAAGGATCGAAACAAAAATGTAATGAAAGCAATTATAGTATTGTTTTGATGGTAGCAGATTACCTTCAACATGCTCTGGAATATCAGTATTCTGTAATGCTTGATTCGACGTATCAGCTTCATTAGGTAGATTCGAGTTTAACGCTAAATTTAGTATTTTTTTCCCTCTGGAAACCATTTTACACCTACAGGCTTCTGTTTGTTATGCACATTCAAAACACTAAAAAGGCACTGCTGAACAACGATTTTGAATATGGTTTTACAGGTTATGCTTCACGCCTTCACGTAAACCGCCGGGTTGATTAGAATATAAGTAGCTAACTACATAGAGCAGGAAAACTTATCCAATAAGGTGGCAGTTTCAAAAGTGGTTATGTGCTTTTGAACGCATATGGAACCAACGAATATGCTTATTCTGTAGATAGATACTGTTGTTCTTTTACTTTATGGCAACAATTTGAAAATTCCTGTAAATAGCCCTATTTGGAACACAGACTAAACAATCCAAACCGGCAACTTAATCCTAGATTTTATCCAGAGTACTCATCCTTGTCTAGCAAAGTACATTTCAATACTCTACCATCTTTGTCAGATTCAGTGAACTTGGAGACAGGGTTGCGAGATGATTTTTTTTTATTTCCCTAGACTTCTTGTTAAAATTTCCCTAGATTTCCCTAAATTACCTTGAACTGCCTTGCATAATTTTAAAAATATATAAATTGAAGTTGGTATTCTTTAGTATTAAACTATTAGAAAACTTAATTCGATTCTCCTAATCTATTTTTTTATTCAAAAACATTAATTATTAACTCAAAAATAAAAATACAGAAACTGAAAGGCACGAATTATGGGTTATCTTTTCTCTGTTCTGCATGAACTTGGGTGCACTATATTTTAGATTTGTATTTATTGAATTATATAGTCTATTTTTAATATTTTCCATCTTTGTTTCAAAGACACCTAACATATTGAGCAAAATACAAAATATAGATGATATTTTTTTAGTATTGAACGATTACGAAATTCATTTCAAATCTCGTCATCTATTTTTCATTAAAAAAAAATCCATAATAAATAAGAAACAGCCGAAACCTGAAAGGAAGAATCAGATAAGCTAAACCTCTGCAATAAAAAAAGTAATTTTGTATCTATATATGCTTACATTAAATAAATATAACTAAGCTGTAGTTAGAAAGGCGCAACTTATTAAACGAACCGATAAATCTAAACTATTAATGAATTATAAAATTCAAATATTTACGTCCTACATAATACGTTCACAACGATTCACTCCACGAAAGCTTGTTTTCAAATGTGAAAAATATTATAAAAAAGCTGTTTTAACATCAGAGCAGGAACTTTTTCCAAGGGATTTACCTTATTTTATTATACTGTAGTCATTTGATCGATTTGCAAAAAGCGATAAAGCAGAGCACCGATTCGGAATGTGTGCAGATGTTGTTAACCCTTAAATTTTCTACTTGTCATAAGATGGCATACTACTCTTAGAAACAATCAAGTAATCAGTGGTTTAAGTTTAAAACGTTTTAAAATGAATTGTGACATTATAGGTAGCTTAATTGTAATAAATTTTCTGGTGATTAATAATTTTAAAATAAAAACGTAGATTTCCCTAGATTTTTATTAAAATTCCCTCTTCCCTAAATGACCATAAAATTCCGTAGATCTAGGGATATTTCCCTAGATATCGCAACACTGCTTGGAGATGAGATGGCGCTAGCGTCATTGAAATGTTTGTAATGCTGTGGTTATATGTCATTCAAAACTACATTTCAAATTTGACACGTTTGACATATTTTTGGAATCCTTTGTCGTACATCGTATTAATTATAAGCGAATTCGTTTTGGATTTGCGGTCATGTTCGGTATCCTGAACCGTGTTACAAGCGGTCATGATTGGTCACTGTGACGTCATTACTCTTAATTTTAAATCGAACTTGCGTTGGTGACTGCGTATTTGCTGTCACTGTCACTTTGATTTTTGATTCCTCATTTTAGGTTATCGTTAGTTATCGTGTTTTTATTATTTATATATCAATTTTATTAAGTATAGATATTTAACAGAAGTATTCTTAGGTAAGATATATCCATAAGAAGTTAGTATGCATAATTATACAATGTGTTTACAGCAGGAACAGTGCCTAACAAGAAACTTAAAGTAGTTGCTATTGCAATTATAAACGATGAGTTAACAACAACCTTGTTTAATTCATCATTAAGAAGTGGGGTATAATGAAAATGCATAGTCTTCATTACATACCTTTGTTGTACTAGTTATCAGCTGTGGTACGTGATGTTCATTATAGGATACCCCGTTTCGCAGACGAGTGGATTAAACGATATATTGAAATGGACTTTTACAAGTGATTTAGAATGACACGGATAACTTGTGAAAAAGTGAATGGGGAGATTGGTAAAATAAAAAGGATTGGTTATGGTCATGGCCAAACTGCTGTTCCTTTAGAGAAATGCATTTTAATGACTCTCTGGTATCTAGGAAAAGGGGATACTTTCAATTGCTGACCGTTTTAATGCATCTCCATCAACTGCCATTGATAGTACACATTTTGTTATTGATGGAATGGTTACATTATTGCCTAAATTTATTATATAGCCAATAGAAAAGGAATGTGAAGCTATATTTAATGCATTTCAAAGAAAGTGTAAATATCCAGGTGTCATTGGTGCAAACCCCGATACCCTAAATGGGCCATATTTTTTTATGTGTTATGATTGCATACTGCCTTTATGTGTATAATTCTATTGTACTGATTATAAATAAGTTCGAAGTTTGTGAAGGTGATGCTGTAATTATTTTTATTTTTACACTAACATGACTGTTTCCTGCAGATTGAATGTATTATACTTAACGTTAATTTTTTTTAAAATGAAACACTTAATTTAGATGGTCATACATGTTTAGACCAATTTGTTGTTAAATGGTTATGTGTACACTAATTATTTACTATATAATATTAACTTAAATTCCCTATTACAAATCACTGCCTTTCTAATTAATATTTTCCTTCAAATTCTATTATTTTTTCCAGCAAGTGTACAAATTATTACTTGATACAAAACTTGACATAACAATAACATCATATGAACATTACAAGTAGCATTATTAATATTATACTATATTAATAAACTACACACAATGCAAAATAAAATATTTTTTTAAAAGTAAGAAAAAGTGTATTTTCTTCCAATACATGTGTGGTCTTTCTAGGGTATAGCCTCACAAGTGATATATAAATACAAGCTATTATATATGAGACGTGTAACTTTATTGAAATAAGAAAGAAATACTAATAATAAAAGAAAGAATAAAAAGATATCTTACAACATGCAATTTATATACACTACTTAAAAATAATAATCGTAATAGAAGCACTACTAAGTAAACTACCCAAATACAAAAATATATTAGGGTGTCAGTCTAGAAATACAGTACAGTAGTTAATAAATTCGAAACTAGTAAATCAAAAAAGTGAAAAAAGAATATGTAGGTACATAAGGAAAAAAAATAATGGAAAATACAATTAAATAATTTATTAATAACTATACTTCCGTTTTCATTCCGAATCGGAATCTGTTGGGCGTTTCCGTTTCTTGGTATCAAGGAATATATTTTTTTAAATGTTTATTAGCTCGCCCCTCTAATTATTTTGTTCAATTAAAGTGTTTTGATGATTTAAAATGTTTATAAATCGGTGGAACATTTCATTCATTGACTGGATTTGTTGTTTATTGCAATCTTTAATAACTTCCATCAATTCCTCTTTTGTACTTTTTGGTTTATTTGATTTGCGTTTTTCATGTTTTGTATTTGTAGTATTGCTATCAAATCTTCCTGACCTATTGCTTATTACATTCCCATTTTCAAACAGTGTTTGTGTTTACGAAAAGTAAAAAAGGATGGGTATATGACCGAATGCATGACCGTGCTCACGACCACGGTCACGATAAGAAATGACCAAGAGGTACTGGGTCACCCGTGACGTCATTAATTTTATAATCGAATTCGACCGGTCACCGCTAAACAAATGACCGGACATGACCGCTACAAAACGAATTCGCCTTATATGTTGATACAAATATGGTGTCCAAGTGTTTAGTGTGCGGGTTTGGGCAGGATGAAGTTAACAAAATGCACAGGTTTCCTGCAAATCTCGACGAGTGAGTATAAATATTGTACAGTTGTGCTTTAAATATGTATATTACAAAAATTCTTAGTCATCATATTATATTATATTACAAGATTTGTATATTATTATTGTCTTCTCATTACTGGTTGTGTAATTTAATTTTATTATGTTTTATTGTATAAGTATATGTATCAATAAAAACTATTATTATTATATCCGTATGTTTTCCTTGACAGTTTACACTTATTAAATTATTATATTTTTCTTAATCTTATATAGAGTAGTAGTTTATTGTGTCTATAGGTCACCGTAAGAGGGATGTTATAATACATGTAAGTAAAAGATTAATATTTATATTTCGTATCACATATTTACACCATATTTAATATGTAACACCACAAAATTACACATAAGATGCTCAAACTATGGCTATAATTGTTACAGTAAGTAATATTTATTACCATAGTTTTAGTAACTTTTGTGTATGTTTCTGTTACATGAATAATGTATTTAATAAGCGTATTCTAAAAACAAGCTCATTTCAAATTTCGCGCCAATATGCTGCTAGCGCCATCTTCGTACCAAGTTCACTGATGTGTGACAAGGATAGCAGATCTTGGATATTTTTTTTCAAGTAGTTGCCGGTCTGGGTTGTTTAGTCTGTGATTTGGAACTACACTTAAAATTATTTTATGATTTACTGTGTAGATAGCCCAAAATTGAGAAAATTGTAGTTAGCCACTTTTGGAACAAGACCATCGATATGTAACATACGAAACTTTACCAAAGGAAGGAATTCCCATAAAACAAATTTTAAAAAATCATAAACAATTTTAATAGTTGCCTTACCATAATGAAAGTTATTTTAGCTTTGTCCTCCAATAAAATTTAATGGTTAATATCAAAATAAATATTTTAAAGACTGTTTTAAGATATACATGTTCTACTTTTCTTTTCGGATTTGGTCATTTTTATAATTGACACGCCATCTATGTCTGACAACTCCTAAATACAACGTTAGTGAATAAGTGAAGTTACTAACCATTTTTCTCTTTATGCGACGACTATAGTTGATGTGAGTGATTCAAGTTCATCACAGTTCACGTTAATTGATGTAATATTAGTGAGTGTGTCTCTGCCGGAATGAATATAAATTATATCTTCGCTTATTTCTGTACTTTAACGTAATAACACGTTAATAGGAAATTTAGTTTTGGGATATATAATCTCTCCATACAAGTAAGTGGACATTTCTTTTTCTATTCAAGGTAAAACTGCCATGTCTTACGTTTATTACAAATCGAGGTTATGTACGTTGTTTTACGTTCGATTATGTGCGTTTTATAATTAATTATATCTTGGTAATATAATTGTCAGTATTATCTACATAAATTATGCAGCCTAATTAACATATTATGACCACATATAATATAAACATATATGTAATTATTTAATGTGACCTTTCTGTTTACGTTGAAGTAATCTAATTCATTTCTTATTAAATTAGGAGTTTACAACTTCTATTCAATTAGGCATGCATGTAAAATATAAATGCCAAAAGTTTTGTACTCAAATGAATTACAATTTGTATATACAATTAATATTTATAATTTTTTTGTTACAAATCAAACATCTTAATAGATCTCTGTGAATTGAAGTACATTTAACACATGAATGAAATCCAATGAAATGTAACTTATATGCAAGAAGATACCACTTATTCACGTTCAAGATAAGTCTGATGATACTAATACACTAGACACAACATATTTATTTATTATTTGAAATGCTTTGAGTTTAATGTAGCCAAAGTATTAAAATAAACTATATTATGAACAAAATACATATATGACAAATTTGCGATATACTGTTTCGAAAATAAGTGTGTAAATAATAGGCTTGCATCATACATTTTCAAAATGTACAACTAAACTCTTTAAACTTATTCTGTAATATATCTCTGTAAGTCACACTTTCATTGTGATTTTAAGATATTTAATATCAATTAATATTATATCTTTTAAGACAAAATGGATTGGTTCTGTTGATAACAGACGTACATATGCATTATCATATGTGTGTAAATGATCCCACATGAAAAACAGCCCCCAGTTAGGGGGACTAATGCGAAAGCGACAAGTCTACAAGAACGAGTCAGTCAACTGTATTATTCCTATGGTTTATTTTCTAATTCCCACCCGATCTGCGTTCTTTTTTTTGCGATAAGTGTGGCCCTGCTATGCTGGTAAGTCGACTTTTATTTGTACCTCAATTATCTACTTGAGTTAATGGGATTACTCCTAATTTTCGATTTTTTAAAGTAATCTTATCTGTTAAGGCATTGATGATTCATTATTATGTAAACAGTATTTAAATAAAAGACGGACTCTGCATTAGTCTTATATCATTTGGCTTCAAATATGTAATGTTCTGCATATTATGTATGTGTACTTTCATTTAAAGGTGTAGATGTTTTCATCTCCAGTTAAGTATAATTTAGGTATATACATTTACAATGCAAAAATTAAGAAAATAGTTTGTTACACGAGATAAGAAAATATAGATTTTGTTTTGTCATACAATATCGAAGTATTAAACACGTGGGAATTTTGATAAATTAAATATGTATACTTATTTTTATGGAATTATCATGTTATTTTAATAAAACTAACTAGTATACCTTCTCGGAGATAAATTTTAAATTATATGATACTAATCATATTTCTAAAATAATGCTTTTTCTTATTTACAAGTAATTATATACCCGGTAATTCTAAGCCTTTTTATTTCTATGTATTTTAAAGATATACCTATTCTCATAGAACTAATATTGTCCCATAACAAAGCAATATTTAAATTTTGGTCAAGACAATATTACGAAAACTAGTCTTAGAAGTACATACCAAGTATCTAGAACTAGCATAGGTACCTTATAAAAATTTAGAAGTAATAAGAATTACTTTCCGATTGTATTCAATAAAATTACAACCTAAACACATATATTTCCAAGCTTATGACCCACTTTCTAAATATATTTGTACCGTGCCTTCAAAATCTTACTTCATTAACGCCCGGTTTCATAATACATGTGTCAAAGTCCCTTTAACCAAAGTCTACTTTGAGTTAAAGCTGACTTCAAGGTGGACTTAAAGTAAATGCGTTTCATAATGGTATTGGGATGTCACTTTAGCTAAAGTTAATTTCCATGTAATGTTCCTGTGTTGGTTGCAATGTATTATAGTTTCTTTTTCCATTTCACGAATTTATATTGGCTTTCCTGATAGTTTTACGCGCCTTTTATGTTTGACAATATAGCTTGAATTCCCTTTCAATATTGATAGTGACAATTTATTATTAAATATATTGTGCAGAATGTGTGACCACAAAGAAAAGGGAAAAAAGGAGAGTAGAGGAACTAATTTTAGCAAGGAGGAAGAATTGTTGCTCGTGCAGGAAGTGGAAAAAGAAAAACTTTATATAGAGTGCAAAACAATAAACAAGATTTCAAGTGCCGAAAGCTTTGAAAAATAAGACTATAATTATTATATCCTATAAAATGTCGTTGACTTTGTAGGAAAAAGCATGGGAGAGGAGGATAACTGCGAAATACAACAATAAAACTTTCCAATGCCCGAAGCTGTGACCAGCTTAAGCCAAAGTATAGCACTTTGATATATAACTTTGGTATATATAGAATAACTCCTTAAGAGAACAGTTAATTAACTGTGTTCAATTTTTTGTCAGTTGTTTAAGAAATTTGTTTTGTTTGATACATCTATCAGATATACAAAAATAAAGCAATGAAAACATTTAAATTTACTTTTATTAAATAAATATAAGACTATACATACTGTAACGAAATGTGTTTACATTAAATAAAAGAATCAGATCTCTCGGCGCGATAAAAACGAAATAGTCACACGCAAAAAAGGGGCAGACCGGGCAACGTATAAAAACGCTCTTATTTACACACTGCCATAAATCATCTCTCTCGCTGCTGGTAAATATCGTAAATGCAGTGAGTCATCTCACAGATGTGCGACGTAAGCAAGAAAAAGCCTAGATTTCCACTGGTATATTGCAGAATTTACTGGTACTGTTCGAGAACATTTCATGCATGTGTATATAAGGCGACTGAGTCACCGGGATTCATTCATTACGGGATTCATTCATTGCGGAAAAGTAATCGCGGAGTAATTCGGTAGTCTCGAGTGGTGGAAACGAATTGTGGTAGCCGAATAAATAAATATAGTAGTGCCGTCTTATATAAATAGAACTGTTATATAAATAAATACGGACAGAGATATAAATAATAGTAGTAGTAAATAAATACCTGTGATAATTAAATTGTAGTAGTTTAAGTGTGTTAAGTTAGTTTTATGTTTTTATATTGTTATATAATTTTAAGTATATAAATATACAGACTGTTTTAAATAAATAATTGCACGAGTTGTTTATTGGAACCCGAAAACGCAACAATTTGGTGTCTGGTGTTTAGTGTGAACAATAAGTGCAAAAGAAAATAAATAAAAATGTCTACCAAACGTTTGGAAGAATTAAAAGTCACCGAGTTCAAGGCAGAATTAGAACAAAGGGACGCAGATACGTCTGGAAAAAAAATAATTCTTCAGGAGCGGCTCCGTGACATTTTAATTAATGAAGGTAAGGATCCCGAAAAATATTTGTTTCAAATGCAGACTGATCCAAGCTTAATAATCTTAAAAGATGAGATGTTAACTTTACAAGATAAAATTGAAAATAATTCAAAAACTTTAAAAAATGAGATGTTAACTGAAATGGCAAATAATTCAAAAACTTTAAAAGATGAAATGGGAACTTTAAAAGATGAAATGGGGACTTTAAAATATGAACTTGCATATAATTCAAAACATTTCGAGACTACTATGGAGACTCTAAAAGATGAGATGTTAAATAAAATTGTAAATAATTCAAAAGAGCTCGAGACTACTCTTAAGGAAGACATTCAGAAGAATGCATCGAATATGAGACAGGAATTTTCTGAGGCCATCGAAGCCGTAGAACAGAATTGAGGGACGAATTTAAAATTCAGCTTCAATTACCAGCGATGAAAGACTGCAGTTCCCATGACACCTCAAGCAGAAGCCTGGAGATTGCCCGAACAGCGAAGGCAAAGGTAAAGCCTCCCACCTTCGATGGAAGGACGTCATGGATGACGTGCCGGAATCAATTCGAAGCCGCTGCAGGAGCAAATGGGTGGATGTCCCCGAAGAAAGCTACTGCCCTGATTGTGTCATTAAGAGGACAGGTCAGTGATGTTCTACAGACCTTACTTCCAGAAGAGTGTCAAGACTATCCTCAACTAATCAAGCGTCTTGAGATGAAGTATGGGCATGCACACCTGGAACAGGTAGTCCGACGATTGTTGAATCAGGTGCAACCTAAGAGAAGAACGCTCCGATGCTGGAATTGGAAATGGAAATGGAGATGGAAATGGGCCATGCGCATAGCAAATGCGCGAAGAAGCCCAAGAAAACCATAGCGGAGCAGCGAAGAATGAAACGGGTCGATGAGAAGAGGCAATCGTGGACCCAGTATCGTGGAGCCTCAAAATAAATAGCGCGAAGTGCATCTGTGCAACACCAAATTGCTGATGCTGTTGCAAGAAGACCACGTCTAGAAGACTGCAGGCATAGTAACAGACTAGAAGAAAAATCGGCCAAAACATTCAGAACTGCCGTGGTTGACGATCAGTGGCATCCTGACAATTTGCGGATTGGTCAAGAAGCTGATGAAGACCTTGGTTCATTAATGGTTTGGAAGGGAATTGGTCGCGGACCGGCTTGGCAAGAAGTGGCTCCTCGTTCACAGGGACTGGAATCCTACTGGGCTCAATGGGACTCTCTGAAGGTAGAGGATGATCTACTCAAGTGTGTTGTGGAGAACCCAAATGGAGAAGACTGCGCCAGTGGATCCTGGCGAAGGTTGAAGGATGTCCACGAGCGAGTACGCCATCACACTCAGGATGCCAGCGACAGGACGAAGAATCGTTACCACGTGCAAGCCGAGAGAGGTGGTTACGGAGAAGGAGACCTTGTTTGGTTGTATGGTCCTCAACGTCGCCGATGCCTGTCCCCAAAGCTCCAAGAATACTGGGAGGGACCATACGAAATACTAGAGCAAATAGATGACGTCGTTTATCGCATGAGACTAACACCCCATAGTGAGCCAGAGATGGTGTGTTTCAACCAATTGCCCCATACCATGGACGTGACGGCGGTGAAGTGGCGGATGTGCGACAAATTGCTGGAAAACCTAGAGAGCCAGCTTATGGGAATCCCTTGTCGATCTACGAGGACGTGCACACGAGCAGAATGTGGGGAGGCTGGCAATTCCGAGGCTGGGCTGCGGATTAGACCGTTTGGTATGGAAAATCGCAGGAAACATGCTGGAGGTGGTGTTTCGGCGTGCTGGTATGGAAATGGTCGTGTGCGGCTGTCGGACCGATCAGCCCGTTGTGCAGCCTGGGACGGTGGATTGCCATTGCCACAAGACGGCTGGATGCACCCGTGGGTCCCGGTGTGGATTTCGTCATCCGCCAGTGACAAGAACATGGAATAGTTTGTTTCGGGACGAAACGCAGTTTTTAAGAAGGGGGCAATGTAACGAAATGTGTTTACATTAAATAAAAGAATCATATCTCTCGGCGCGATAAAAACGATATAGTCACACGCAAAAAAGGGGCAGACCGGGCAACGTATAAAAACGCTCTTATTTACACACTGCCATAAATCATCTCTCTCGCTGCTGGTAAATATCGTAAATGCAGTGAGTCATCTCACAGATGTGCGGTGTAAGCAAGAAAAAGCCTAGATTTCCACTGGTATATTGCAGAATTTACTGGTACTGTTCGAGAACATTTCATGCATGTGTATATAAGGCGACTGAGTCACCGGGATTCATTCATTACGGGATTCATTCATTGCGGAAAAGTAATCGCGGAGTAATTCGGTAGTCTCGAGTGGTGGAAACGAATTGTGGTAGCCGAATAAATAAATATAGTAGTACCGTCTTATATAAATAGAACTGTTATATAAATAAATACGGACAGAGATATAAATAATAGTAGTAGTAAATAAATACCTGTGATAATTAAATTGTAGTAGTTTAAGTGTGTTAAGTTAGTTTTATGTTTTTATATTGTTATATAATTTTAAGTATATAAATATACAGACTGTTTTAAATAAATAATTGCACGAGTTGTTTATTTCGAACCCGAAAACGTTACAATACTTTCAATATAAAGTTTCATGCTATGGATTTAGCAAGCAACCTTTTGAAGTATTCCAGTGAGACAGAAATTTCAATTTCATATAACTTATGAGTAGTATGAAAAAGAAAATATATGTACATATTACAAGTTATTAAAATGTTTACGAATAACAAACGCTCATTCCTAGCCTTCCGTTAAAATTATTAACAACTGCCTCTATGTTATCTGCTTCATGCACATTTAAATCAGCCTCCCATTCATCACGTATTTCCTCTTGCATCTCAATTGCAATATTGTGTAGTATGACTATATGCATTCTCCACTAAAATATATCATTTATTAGTAGTGATACAATAACTTCATGATAATACCTACCAATTTGTAGAAAGTGAAATTAAATGTTCTATTCTTAGTTAGTCTGAATCTGAATAAATTCAAACCGTTCTCCCTATTTCTATAAACTTTACGTCGGTCGTCTCACGACTACATCATCCTCATCTTCTGATGAGGAACTAGAACTCGTTTGCAATATGTATTGGTTCATTTTATTAGATAGTATTCGAAATAAATACCAGTGTATATCTATTTCCAAACTTAACAAGGTATTTGACAACAACACAAGTATATTATGATTATTATGTGAAGTGAAGTTGTCGTTAAAGTAAATAGTTAAAGTTGGTTAAAGCGGGAAAATCGTGACTTTGGCTTAAAGTGACTTTGTCGTTCACTTTAAAGTTAAAGTGAAATTATGAAACCAAAATTGAGATCTAAAGTCAACTTTGAAATTTAAAGTTACTTTAACTTGATTATGAAACCGGCCGTAAAGCAGGCTGTTTTTTAAGTATTTAAGTGATCAATTTTGGTGTACATGCTAAGCTTTTGAAACAATGATCTAATACTATTATACTACTAGATGCATTGTAGACTATGTCTTGCTTATTAGGAAGTGACCCACACCATAAGACAAAGAAGGAAAATATATGAGCGTCGAAAGTTTGACAAGGATGAACGAAATTGACCGTTTTATGTGGGCAAAAGTCAAATATGTTGCTATAGCTTGTTGTTTAAAAGTATTATTTTGTTAAAAATATGCTATATTAAGGGGAAAGTAAAGGTATTGCAACTTTAATTATCAAAAAGATAAATAATTAAATATATATTATTAATATGGTGTTAAATATATTCTGTTTAATAACATTTTAAAGGTATCTATGCTAGTTGCTATTTTACATTAAGGAAAGAAAATTAAATAAATATGACTTTTAATGACTATGAGATAACTATATAATTTTGTTCTTCTAATAATACCTATTTTAGCATGTTTGATGATCATTCAGTTTTTATTTAAAACAGTAGTACTAGAAAAATATTTTAAAAAACACTACAGATATCAGTTGGAAATTTTGAATTGACTACTAGAATTTTTCAAAATATTACGTTCTGAAAAAATAAATATAGAAACTAGCTTTTCTTAGGTGTTCCTTGAAACTTCTGATATACTCAAAATAAAAGACAATTAATGCTTAATTTTTTATTAAAAGATATGTACATATAATTAATATGGATTAACAAATACGTGAATGGTAAATATGTGATTGAAGAAAAATGGAGAAAGGAATATTAAAGATACATAAAGCTAGGATAACAACTTGTCTTATTTTGTGAGGTGTTTTTTCTGTGACTAATTCAAATACTTCAACATTAGTTACATTTGGAGATTCTGAGCTATAAGGTAAATAGAACATTAAAAATATCTAGAGAATAATAACTACAAATACAAATCTTACTTTAACAGTTCTTTGCTTGGTGCATCAGTAATTTTTAATCGTTGAGATCTGCTATTACAGGGAACTTTTCTCAAGTAAGCAGGAAAATTGAAAATACTTCGAATTGCATTTTGGGCGAATATTTTCTTCCGTAACTTATAACAAAATCTTGAGGAGCAAAATGCTCTGAACACAATCTTGAATATTTTGATGGCTTAAAATCCTTTCGTTTAGTAGAAATTATCCACTGCTTGCATAGTACTTGATTAGATGGAAAACTAAAAATTTGTATATCAAATCTACAAATCATGTATTTTATTAAGAATAGTTAACCTGTGAAATGATATGTTCATTCCCTTTTCTGACCTGTTAGTACAACCATACGCTGCACATGACATTACCATTGTGTCTTAAATATGTGACTCCAAGCACTGCCAAGCTGGTAAATATAATCAACAATTTAAAATATTTATTTCTAATTTTATTACTGATAATAGCACTTTTAACCAAATATATTACACTAAATCCATGAGAACACTGTTAAATTATAAGCTAAAGTTAACATTTGCCAATATTCTTGATGATTCTCAATTTATATGTATTACATATATCAAATAAAAATAGTTCATTGAATCATCATGAATGCACAGTTGCCTTTATACCTATTCGTATTTCTTTAAACAAATATAAAGTTAGTGGTGTATGAAATAAAATCAATATTAGAAGAAATCTATTAATGAAATACATAATCCAAGTTACCAAAAAGACAAATAAATATGTATAAATCAACAAAATTGAGAAAGTTTGTATACAAAACCATGCGTAATAGCGCATTGTTTTGCCCACAACTAACGGTTTTGTATATCTGTCTCCCTTGTATGTAGCGGTCAATTCCTCTCTCTCTACAGTCCATCTAGCAGTTCTATATTATTAGATCATTGTTTTGAAAACGTCATATTCTGACAGTTGTCATATTTAAATTCAAATTATAGACGCTTATTATTATTTACATGACATAACCAAACTATCAAAATTATGCGTTTGTGTCTCATTACGTGCACTGTCACCGACCATTAAAAAAAAGCATGTCATGCAACCAATTTTAAAAACGAGTATGTAGTTACTTAATAAATATTCATTAATAACACGATATAATTTTTGAACCCAGGTCATATACTTTCTTTGACCATAAGAACGACTTTAGTAACTTTTCTGTGCAAAAAAAAAATTATTGCAATAATGCTATATTTTTCATAATATTTCAAATTAATGTCCATGACATTCTACGCCCATGCTCATTCTTTGAACCAGTCATCCTATACCAACTCTTGCACGTTTCTTCTGAAAGCTGTAAGTGTACCTATCTCTACAGCCTGGTTCTTGCCAAACACTTGGTGTTATGTTTTAAAGTTCTCGAATTTCCTCGTCATCTAAACTATGGGGTGGTAACCAAGGGGAACAACTCTCGAAAATGTTGCATAATGGTATAAATTGGCAGTGCACGAATGCGCAGAAATCCTATATAGCGATAATTTATATAGCATCGGTATCACCTGAAGTAACGAACAAGGGACGTCTTTAACTCGGAGCATCTTGATATCGAAAAATGTTTTCTCTGAAACTCCCTATACTGCCTGATTACATTCATAGGATGTGATCAATACACAAGGATAAATTCCTTCTATAATTGAATCGCCGAACAGATGCAGTAGCAACAGCGCACGAGAAATGCGTCATCTGAACGTCATATGTAAAATAACGCTTACTATTGGTTCGTTTGCAAGGACGGCCACACTAGAATAAATTTAGTACTGTTTTTTTTTACATGTGGTTTTGACAGCGTCAATTTTGCATTATTACTATTTTATTCTACGAGTAAAGAATAGAACAGGAGAGAGCATAACGTGGTGTGGAAATAGGTATTTTTAGACGGAGTTACCCTTTTCGGTAGGTCAGTTATGTCCGGTTATGTCAAAAATGACATTTTAGTGTTTCTATAATGGTCAATTGTGTGGCTTGTGGTCGTTCTAAAACGGCAAGAACAAAGAATATTAATTTTTCTCTTCATCGGTAAGTTATTTCATTGGCATTCAACATAGGCAATAATAATTTAAACAGAGGTATTTTAAATAAGTTGTCATATATCTGACATGTCTGATTATGTGTTCAGTGTCGTAACATATATATCCAAGTCATTTAATATTTGTCATATTTTTGACGCAGATTTCATTTAAACCCGTTTATAATATATTAAAAAGAAGAAAAGAATTGAAAACAATACACTCACGATATTTCTTTAATTATTTTTGGACTAACAACCTATTCTAAATGATTATCGAGAACACAGGAAGTGTACATATACCCTCTACAAAATATTTATGCACGCCTAGGCATTGCGGCGGCCATATTTAGTTACCAAATTTGGACAAATATTATTATTAAGGAGACTCTCTCCTGTTCTATTCGTTACTCGTAGATTTTATTACTAACTACTTCGAAAGTAGATAATATTGCAATTACAGCAACAGGAGCAGGTAAATATTAATGTTATTTTTGGAATAATAAAGTCTCATTTTGGTGATTTATATTTAGGAATATCAGAACGTAATGTTTACAAGGTTTTTCAAGAATATAGTGCTGAGCATAAATTTCAATCACCAAAGAAGTACCATAGGAAAAAGGCCATACTGGCCAACGTTGATGATGTAATGCGAAATAACATTCCAGGAATTATTCATTCCTTTTTTAAACGAATCATAAAAAGTAATCATAGAAACTTAAAATATATTTTCTCCTAATAGTGTATATATTGCATTAAAATGTTCCGAACCTGTCGTTTTCTTTATTTCCCATTTCCCCAATTTACAAGCGAAATGGACAAAAAATAAAAATTAAATTTCTATTTTATATTCATTAAATATGCATTTATTTAGAAGAAAATTATTCTTTGAGTTCACCACTTTAGCTACCTTAAGCTTGCTTTAAATAAATTGTTATACAAATGTAACTATATACATAATATTTAACAATGTTGTTTATTATAATGTACTATTCCAAACGCCAAACAAATTATCATATCACAACATTTCTTATTCACATAAATCTAAAGAGAGGACGTCTCTTGTATTCTATTTTCATTTCATTTTTCTTTCGATTATACGTAAAATAATCTAAAGTAATGGAAAGTATTAGTAACTAGTCGAAACACAGCTTATATTACGTACATTGCATTAATTTTCGTTTATTATAATTACATTTATATAGGAGAATGTGTAGAATCCTTGCATCGAAGTGTGGGGTTAGAACTACATATTTGTTTATAACTAATGTCAAAATATTTATGGTTAAGTCTATGCGTTAAGCGTTGTGAATTTGCCTTTTTATGCTATTACGTCAATGCAATGTTGCTACTGCATGTATTCGGCGATTCTACTATAAGTTTGGTATTCAATCCTTGGGAAAATTGTAGCTTAAATTTGCGATTTGTTTTCACTGCCACAGTTCAGTAGCAACTAACACAGAAACGTTGAGCCCCGGCAAGGTAGTGAATTGTAGAATATAGAAGGTATGATCATCAAAGATCGTAAATTGGTCCACATGGCCTATGTACAACGGTGGACTTTTTAAAGTGGACACCTTTTAGTTGCTATAGTATTTTTTTTATTTTTATGTATTGTAAATATGGTTTCAATTAGTGGCGTATCAGTCAGTTGTGTCACTTTGACTTATACCAATGTAATGTACTAAGTACTTGTTACACAGGGTACATTAGGTGTCCACCTTGGGGAGTCCACCATAGTACCATGTGACTGTCCCAAGTGACGTCAGAAAGAGTGCCATTTCAAGATGTTAAATTTGAATATAATTACTTCATATAGATTGGAATCATTGGATAAAGTATGGTTATCCACAATATCGAATTAGATTATTTTAAAACAGGCTGTCACTGCAAGCTTTCTGAACTTTCAGAACAGTTTCTCATGAACATCGTAAGTTATCAAAGAAAATTATAATAAGAGAATAAATCTAGGATCTCTTATGCAGTTGTTCCTTACATTGTGAAACCAAATGGTGAAGTGCTATAATATTCCAGTGTTCATGTTAATGTTGTTGCATGTCGTTTTCGATAAATCAAAGATATTACTGTGATTCTATTTAATTGACTTGTTTTCCGATTGTCATTTTTGTTATTAATTACCTTTGAATCAATGTAGCCGCTACGTCAAGATTACAGATGTATTTAAATAGGTTTCTTGTGTATTTCGGCTAAGAATTTTAATATACTTATATATACAACGTATCCACGTAAGTATGAGGGCAAATGGGAAATGTTTTTATTATCTATTTCACTGATAACTTCACAGGAAAAAAAGTTTGTGCATCACTTGAAATCTGTGAATACTTTATTCAAAGTTGCTTTGTAGTACTTGGTTAGAGAGAAAATTAAAAGCAATGAATTTAGCCGTAAGAGTAAACTACACTTATTATTAAACATATTGTTGCGTTTTCGGGTTCGAAATAAACAACTCGTGCAATTATTTATTTAAAACAGTCTGTATATTTATATACTTAAATTATTTAACAATATAAAAATATATAACTAAAGTATCACAGTTAAACTACTATTAATAAATTAAAATTAACACTTGTATTTATTTACTACTACTAATATGTCCGTATTTATGTAACAGTTCTATTTATATCACACGGCACTACTATATTTATTTTTACCGAACGACTTATATTTATTTTCTTATATTTATTTTAAGGGGCGTCGGCTACTTCTTACGGTCTTTCTTAATCCCGAATTACTCCGCAATTACTCTTTCCGCAATGAATCCCTATATATATATCTGCATAAAAAGTTCTCGAAAAGTACCAGTAAATTCGGTAATATACCAGGGGAAATCTAGACTTTTCTTTGCTTATGCCGTACATTTGAATTAGATGATATATTTACGACTTGTTTACATATCGTTTTTATACGTCACGCTGAGATGATTTATGGTCCCTGTTTTTTAACGTCGCTCGGAAGTCTCATACATATTTCCTTACAATATGAAAAATATCCCTTTAGAAATATTGTTTCAAATTTTAAAACATTCACAAATACTAACTTGTATTAAAATATGTATATGTTATTCGCAATAGCCGAAATCGGCCACTGTCCGAATGTTTTGCCCACTACGCGTTTTGTGTATTGCAGTTTACCCACGAAGCGATTAAGAAGATTTTTATCGAGCAGTGAGCAAAACGAATTACCCAGAACGCGTTGTGGGTAAACTACGTTACTCAAAAAGCGAAATTATCTTTCGAGCGGCTTTGTTTCGCATTGTGGATCTTTTCGTTTACCCACGTCGCGTTGATGTGTGTTTTGTGTACCGGCAATTGTTTTAAACAAGATGAAGGCTGAATTTGAAGAAAGATTGCGGATCCTAATGTTGGAAAAGAAAGACAGGTCGTTTCTATTATCGGATGAACGTTACTTAGAAATAGTTCAAGAAACCAAAATTGCTCTACAAAAGAAACGGGATGGTCTTGAATTATCGTCAAAAGATTATCGTAGATTAAAACGATATGATTTATTGACAGTTGAAGAAAAGGATAAACTAGTCAGTAAAGAAAAATCAAGAATCCAATCAGGTTTAATTTTTTACTGTACAGCAAGTGAGATGTATGATATAATACACACAGCACATTTACAAATTGGACATAAAAAAGAGAAGGCAATGGAAAATGAATTGAAAAATAAATACTGCAATATAACTAGAGAAGTAATTTTGATATATTTAAGTCTGTGTCAATCATGTGCCTTGAAAAAGAAAGCAAAGAGTAAGGGATTAGTTGTTAAACCTTTAATTATGAGTGAAATGAATTCTCGATGCCAGGTAATATTTTTTTGTAATATTTTTTACTCTGTTTTATAGAAATATACTTTTATAGGTTGACCTCATCGATATGCAGAGTGAACCTGATGGAGAATATAAATTTATTCTTAATTATCAAGATCATCTAACGAAATATGTTATATTGCGACCACTTAAAACAAAAACGGCGGATGAAGTAGCAGAAGTTATTCTTGATATCTTCTGTTTGTTTGGTGCTCCGAACATATTACATAGTGACAATGGAAGAGAATTTTGTAATCAAGTAAGTGTAATGGCTTCACACAAGGGCTTTCCTTTATCTAAGTGCCTACTTTTTAGGTAATCGAAAAGTTAGCAGCAAATTGGTCTGCTCTCAAATTGGTCCATGGCAAACCTCGACACTCCCAAAGTCAGGGTTCCGTTGAACGAGCAAATCAAGATGTTCGTGATAGTCTTGTAGCCTGGATGTCAGACAATCAATGCCAGAACTGGGCAAAAGGTCTTCGCATTATTCAAAGCACAAAAAATCGCAGTTTCCATACGGGTATAAAGCGAACACCTTATGAGGCTATGTTTGGAAGTCCACAAAAAAATGGGCTATTGGATACATGTTTAGATACCTCTGTCATAAATACAATTAAGACTGAAGAACAACTAGAAGAACATTTAAAATTAATAAAAGAGTCTTTGGAAACAAATACCATAAATGAGGAACCTAATGCGACAACAACTGAGTCGGAATTAGAAACCGAAATGGAAATTGAAACAGAAAATGATAGCAGAGATGGAAACGTTAACGATGATAATAAGAATGACACTGACAGTATGACCAAATGTTTTATTTGTGATAATATGTATGTCCCTCGTATCCAAAATGTATGTATTGAATGCAATGAGTCACTTCATATCGAATGTGCTGCTAATTTGGATTTACCATTATGTCAATTATGTAGCAATAAAAGAGCAGCTGATACGGAGAGAAAAGGTTGCAAACGGGGGCTAGAAAAACAGGCTGATAAAATGCTTGCCCAATCACAACATAAATTCCCACCTGCCAATATAGGTGACAATGTTTTAGTAAATATACCAGAAGTAGATCGGGGACGTCTAGCTCCTAGGAATGTATTAGCAATCATTATAGACAAGACTGACCAAGGTTTTTATATTCTCGGTACTAAAAATGGAAAACTAAAACGATTATATAGCCGAAATGAGTTTCAATTGTCACCTTCAGTATTTTTATCATTATCTGAAGTGCCATCAGATTCTTCTGTTAACGTGCGAGAAGAAGCAAAATTATCTTCTGGGTCTAAGCAAGGTTTTATTCGGTGTAATTGTTGGAAAGGGTGCCACACAAAAGCATGTAAGTGCCTTAAATCAAATATTAAATGCAATTCAAAATGCCATAAAAGCACGTCTTGTAAAAATAAGTAACATATTTTTTTGCTTTTTTATTTCTGGTTTTTATATTTCCATATTGTTTTCTGTGTTTTTTTATTTTTATGTGTTTTTTATGTTTATTAACATATTATAATTATGTTATATATTTTAATGTTCCGCTAAAATAAATATTTTTGTTTAATTATTTGTTAATTTATTTACAACGCGTTTTGGGTAAAGTTCTATACCCAGAACGCGACGTGGGTAAACGAAAAGATCCACAATGCGAAACAAAGCCGCTCGAAAGATAATTTCGCTTTTTGAGTAACGTAGTTTACCCACAACGCGTTCTGGGTAATTCGTTTTGCTCACTGCTCGATAGAAATCTTCTTAATCGCTTCGTGGGTAAACTGCAATACACAAAACGCGTAGTGGGCAAAACATTCGGACAGTGGCCGATTGCGGCTATTGCGAATAACATATATAACAAAATTAAAATTAACTCTTATAAAGCATTTACAACAGCAACAGCGAATACGTCATAATTTTAACTGCTATCTACATGACTGTAATTCGGTGATTGACATTTGAATTGTCTCTTCAGTAATAAATTCCCTGTGATTTTCAAGTGAAATAATTTACATTTTATATCAAATTCTTAGAACTGAAAAGAATGGAATTAAACAGAAATCTAATACCATTCATCATATCATGCTATTTTCAGAAGCGGGTTTTTTTATTATACAACAAATATGAAATTGACAAAAATAACAAATTCTGAAATACAAATAATAGAAAAAACTATTCAAGGCATGCCCTTCCTGTTGAATCACGGCTGTTGAAATCTTTGCATGCGTGTTGTAACATTATTAGCTTATTTCTTAAGAACAGTACCGCATCATCTATTTTGTTTTTTTTTAATTTCTTCTAAATTCTGGAAAGATCTTTCTGAATATACTTTATTCTTTAACCATCTCCAAACAAAGTAATCCATGGGGTTTAGGTCGGGCGAGCGCGCTGATCCATAGAAAGGGTGCAGTTCGTCCTATCCATCTTTCTCCAAATTATTCGTTTAAATAGTTCACAACTATTCGTGCACTATGTGCAGGTGCTCCATCTTACATAAACCAGAGAGTTCTTCTAATATCTAATGGCAATTCGTTCTGGAGGTCAGTGACGGCTGGTGAGTACGTTTTGGTTAAGCAATGGACCTTTATATTTTTCGCGTGAGAGAAACAGCAATGATATTTGGGAATAAGTAAAAGTAGGATAAAAGATCAGTGCGTGCGTCAGTGGTAGAAAAATTTTAAATTTTGTGGCTGTTACTACCATTTTTACATTGAATCAAAATATTTTTTTTCATAAGTAACACATCCGCATCGTTGATATTGCAAGGTTAGTTAAGTTTTACTTATTTTTAATGTTTAGAGTATATTTAAAATGTTGTAGTTAGCGGCCGGCAGCGCGTGCACCTGGTAGAAAGGTCACCCTAGTGACGTCAAGGTGGGCGTGAAAAATATAAAGGTCCATTACATAGACAAGATTGATTCGTTTATTATCGGTGGTATGCTAGGCATCTGGAAGTATATCACCGACTACAATAAACGAATCAGTCTTGTCTATGTAATTGCTTCACCTAAACGAACTCACCAACCGCGACTGCTGAAGGTCTGTTTTCAGAAATTCATTAACCAGAACTTTGCTTACCGATCATTTTTTCAGATCTAAATTACTTGCAATTGTTCTACCAAAATTTTCAATTACTCTTCGCATAACACGTACAGAATTTTCGAAATTTTTTCCGTTTTCTGTGTTTTCTTATGAACTACTACCTAGCTTCAAACTGGTTTAATATTCTTGACACGCTTTGGTTACTAATCGTGTTGTTAGGATGCCTTTGATTGAAAACATCAGCTGCTTCTCTGCATGTCCACAAATGAGAACTAACTCAGCTATTTGTTAATCGTTCTGCCATACTTGATATGTTATTTACTTTCTTAAAATGGCATTAAAGTGACAGAGAGTGTAAAAATCACATGGAATTGATTATTAAATGACATCCACAGAACTACTATTACGTAGACACCAGTTAAAAATTAGGAAGTGCCTCCGTAGCCGGCGCCGGTGTTGCGTACTGTCACCGGCGCCGGTTTTAAGTATGGTTGCCGGCACCGGCATACCGTATCGCTACCGGCGGTTATGTGCATATGTGATTGAATCTCCACCCTGTTTTACAATACCTATAATTCAAAATTTCGAACTAATTTTAAAATTTTATCTACAACTATCCCATAATCTATGAATTACTAACGTGATTTTGGTAAGTTATGACAGTGATTATTCAGTCAGTTGAATAATAATGACAGCGATTGAGTTATGGTCATAACTCAATCGCTATGTCAACACCAGTTTCTTTCCGTGAAAGTTGTAGATAAAGTACATATAATATTCGATTCACGTGTTATGGCTATAACGCACTCAGATGCTTACACCAAGTGCAAGTCCTCTTCGTGGGTTATAGCCGTCATAACACGCTCATTGAATAATATACTATATTTAATACACACATTATGATATAAATAATATACTATAAATATAGAAGAATAATTTGTTTATTTCAAAACTAAATGTAAACATTAATAATTTACATTAATTTTTAAAAAAATTGTTAAATAGATTCTTTAGTAGATATTCTTTTTTTTTTTAAACCAATAACTGTGTTTCCGCATCCCTTAGGCCGGCCTCTAATTTTCACAGTAGGTATCTTAAAAAATAAAATTTTATCAAACTTTGCCAAAACACTGAACTTACTAAGTAGGTACCTTAACATCGGAAATTATGATGACTTTTGATTTCGAAGAACTTTCACCAGATTGATTATCTTGTGTACTTCAATTTATAATATTAATGGCACAATTTCGGTCAACATCCCAGCGCACGGAATTAGAACTGGTGTCTTGTATTTGGTTTAACTGCGAAGTTGAATTATCGTTATTGTTATTTTCAAAGTTCTTCCTATTCATATGCATTTTGGGGTTACTCTGATTTTCAGTTTCCTTCTCAGCCTCCTTATCATCGTTATTGGGAAAACTACTAAGGTTATCAATTTCAATTTCACCGTTAGTGTTATCTAAAGTAGATTTATAACTATTATTGGACCATTCTGTAACAAGAGACTTAATGAATTCCAGCCTGTTGTAAAAAGTCTCGGATGAAATCTCACTGCATATCTGGGACAATCTCAAACATTCATCGTTCATTATTTTGAACTTTTGGTGATTTGTTAGTGGTCTGCATTTATACGGATAATCATTCGTGACTTCTAAGTTAACCTCAAGTTCTGAATTAGTATTTGGCGTCTCTTCAAACTGGCTAGTTTTGAGGAATGAAACAAATGGGTGACGTGATTCAAAATAGGTTCTCTTCCATCGTTGCAAGCAAATGTTTTCATCAAATAGGGACTGGTTGCACATAGATCGAAGTTTGAGGATGTGGCGACAAGGTAACTGGACGGAGGTCCAAAACATGCACTGACAACTATAAGGTGTTACTTCTAGAAGACCTTCACTAGTAGGAGCGAGACATTTTTCTTCTTCAATAAATTGAAAATCTTTGCAGTTAGTCATACATTCAAGTTGCTGTTGAACCTTTTTAAAGGCGAAATTCGTTAAAAGTCTAGAATACAAATCTGTCGCTGAACCTGACGTAAATGCCCTGGTAGTAACTTTATGATATTCTTTAGAATTTTTGATATTTCTATCTGCTCGTGAAGAATTGAGGATAACAAAAAAATTTTTGATGAAATCCTCCAGATTAGAAAATTTGGCAATGACAGATTTCAATTTGGCATTGATACTTTCAATTCTGTTGTTTGTTTTGTTCAGAAAAGATAGATTTGCGAAAGTCAGGTCCAATACCCACTCATCTTTAATGGGTTCCCAGTTTTTCTCAAAATAATCGATAACGACTTCAGGAACATTCTGTTTCATTTCCAAATAGGTTTTTTGAAAACACTCCTCAGATGAAGCATAGGCTAAATTCTGCAAGTACTTTTTAGCGACTTCACATTCTGTGGTGGATAATCCCATTTTCTTCACACTTACTTCTCTATTAAATATTTGTAGAGTATGAAATAAACATATCCGCAAGGAGGCGTCAGGAAAGTTTTCTTTAAAAACATTTCTCTCCTTGTTGTTTTTGTCAGACATCACCACTTTTATATATGATGTTCTCTGATTCAAATTTTTGAACGTTTTTATGAACCAATCGATATTTTCTTGCGTTTCGTTTAGTAATATACCAACTGCTACTATTGCACCACTTCCCTCTGCATCCTCAACCATAATTAAATAAGTGGCCGCTCTACTGCTGTGTAGACAATAGGTACCATCTACAAAAATTATTTCTGGATAAGAGTCAAACATATGTTTCATCTCAGGATCTTGAAAATAGAGGCATTTCAAATTTGCTTCCACATCAACGTTAATGTGAACGTCACATTTGTAAGTATTTCGTAAAATTAATACACATTCATCAAACTTTATTCTGTTCTGTGGTTTTCTGTTTAGATTTGTTAAGTCTTTCAAAGTCACAAGGCACCCGGATTCATTAATGATGTTATTTTGTACGATTTTTTTGTTGGCGCGAGCCTGCAATGCTGCTACTGAATTAACTTTAAGCTGATTTGAAATGTCCAGTCTTTGCTGGGGTAAACTTTTAAATAAAGTTTGTGATACCGGATGAGTGTGATTTTCATTCAGTTCCTTTATCTCTAAAAATTTCCCACAAGAAGTTAATTTTAAAAACATACCGACTGGGCACTTCTGTCTAAATGTAAATGTGTTTCTTGTTTTATTCCTAGGAGTGTGCATTCGGCCACCTTCAATGCAAGCAATTCTTACATAATGGTAAATTAAGTCTTGTTTTGCTTGAGCTGCCACACTTTCAGGATATCTTTTAGCCTGCGTCTCGATGGTTCTAGAATCTCTAATCCAGTAATCATTGAACACTTCACTTTTGTATTTCTGTAACTGCTTGTTGAAATTCTTGTAACTTTCAAACTTATCGCCCACTTTCAACATTCTACAATTAGAAGAACATCGTTTTTAACAAAAAGCATAGCTACAGGGAAAAACATACCTGCGAATTTAGATAAATTAAAGAAAATTAACACTAAAAGTAAGCCGTTCACGCGCGCAATGTGGAAAACAGAGGTTGATATGCCGGTAACAATACGTGAAGCCGGCTGCCGTCCGCAATTCTTGATGCCGTAGCCGGCACCAATATGCATACAAAACGGCGACCGGCGCCGGCTATGGAGGCACTTCCTAAAAATTATACGTATTTACTATTATTATTGCTCTATAATAGTGAATTTTAAGTTTTTCATTTTAATGAAAATTCATATTTGTGAATATTTTAAAATTTGAAGTAATATTTTTATATAAATATTTCTGATATCCTGCAAAATAAGTGTAGTTTACACTTAGGTAAAATTATTTTATTTTAATTTTCTCTCGTAACTAAATATTATGAAGCAATTCTGAATTAAAAATATTAGGTTTCTTCTGATGCTCCAAGTTTTCTTTCCTATACAGTTTTTTTTTGTAAAATTAATAATACTTATGATCTGTTTTCTGAACGACTTTATTTGAACGTCACTTGGGGCAATTGCATATTGCCAAGTGACGTCATGGCAACGTGTACAACTACTAAATATAGTAGCTATAGCAACGTGCGGAAGAACACACCTGCTATAATTCTACCACAGTGTAGTCTTCAATAGTTCTCAATCTGAAAACAAAACAGTGTACGAATGGCCCTAAAAAATTGTATGATATTAAAAAAATATAGCTCTGTTGTTAATACACTTTTGTATGCATGTGCCATACTTTTTATATTTAAAAAAACTGGTTCGAAACCTGGGAATACTTTGTAACATCTAATTGTCTAATTATTAAGAAATCATCATGTATTGAAATATTTAAAAACATATGTTAGACCAAAACTTTCTCTCTGTACTTTAATTTTGCCATACTCCAAATCTCACGATTTTATTGAAATGCTTATGTTCTGTTTTCTGAACGACTTTATTTGAACGTCGCTTGGGGCAATAGCATATTGCCAAGTGACGTCATGGCAACGTGCGGAAGAACATACCTGCTATAATTCTACCATAGTGTAGTCTCCAATAGTTCTCAATCTGAAAACAAAATAGTATACGAATTCCCCTAAAAAATTGTATTAAAGAATATAGCTCTGTTGTTAATACACTTTTGTATGCATGTGCTATTAGGTAAATTGTTATTCAGTAATGGTACCGATTGTTTTGTATACTAATTTATTTAGTTTAACTACACTATTATAATACATGGTATAACATATCATCCGCCATTACTCTCTAGCTTCTTAACTACTACTCTTTATACATATTGTTATTTATTCTGTTCTTATACATGACAAGTAGATGGCGCCGTATGGATATTATTTACATATATCCTTAACACCCCCTTCCAATTTCAAGTCTTTACACTTATTGTGAAGTTTCTATTTTTACATTAGACTTGGAATTGTATCATTGCACATTCCTAAAACAGTACGAAAAAATATGAACTTATCCATACCTACAGGTTTGGTGAACATGTCAGCTACATTGTCCTTTGATTCTACATACATAATATTAATCTTTCCCTTGATAACTAAATCTCTTACAAAATGAACCTTTATATCGATATGCTTTGTGCGTTTTGTGTTTTGGTAATTTTTTAACATATTAATGGTACTTTGATTATCTATTAACATATTACACTTTAAGTCTTTATTTTTAAGATCCCCTGCTAAACCAAAAATATACATTAATTCTGCCGCACATATTGCTGACGCAATGTACTCCGCCTCAGCCGTTGATAAAGTTACGGAAGTTTGCTTCTTTGACGACCAATGTATTAAATTTACCTTGTAATAGATCACTTGTCCGCTTGTACATTTTCTGTCTTCACAATCACCAGCCCAGTCTGCATCAGAATAAGCTCCAATTTCGGTATTATTTATGTTCCTCTTAAATTCCAGTGTCATGTCCTTTGTGTCTTGTAAGTATCTCAAAATCCTCTTTGCAGCATTCCATAAACTGCTTGCCGGTTTATCCAGATATCTGCTGAGATAAGACGTAGCGAACGCTATGTCTGGTCTACTTATGGTTGACAAATACATTAAACTCCCTAATAATTGTCTATACGGTTTATCAACAACATTTGATAGATCAGGCTTACAGCCATTTTCCATGGGTGTGTTTATTGATTTGCTGTTCGTCATTCTTAATTTATTTAGTATTTTGTCTATCAATTTATGCTGTGATATTTTTAATTTGTCACCATCTCTTTTGATTTCAGCTCCTAGAAAACATTTTAACTCGCCTAAGAATTTTGCATTGAATGTGCTTATTAGTGACTTGATTAACTCATTAACTTCTTTTTCTTCTCCGAACAACAGAGTATCATCCACATAAAGTATAAGTCATATACTTGAACCATAATATAGACATACATAATGATTAGATCTCTTCAAGCCATTTTCTGTTGCAAACCTGTCAAAGCACTTGTTCCAACAACGGGGTGCTTCACATAAACCATACAATTTAATTTCAGAACTTTATTTTTATTTACAGTGACACCATTTGGGATTTTTATATAGATGTCGTTTTCTAAATATCCATTCAGGAAAGCTGTTGGTACATCAAGTTGATAAATGCCCCAGTCATTATTTAATGCATGAGTTAATGCCATTCTTATTGTCGGCATTCTAGCAACAGGCGCATAGATATTTTCACAATATTCCTCCTGATAACCTTTGCAACTAAACTGGCTTTCTTCAAACCATCCTGTTTTGTTCTGAAAATCCACTTTGTTTCTATTGCAATTATTCCTTCTGGTAATTCAGATACTTCCCATGTTTCAAATTTCTTATGTGCTTCTAATTCTTTCTCTATCGCATCTCTCCATTCTTCTCTATTTACAGTCTCTTCATATGTCTTGGGATCATCCTCGCCACTCAACAAACAGTATGCCATGTACAAGTCAAATTCGTCCAGATGTTTTGGAGGTTGAACGTTTCTTCTTGGTCTTTCATTTGTCTATTGTATTTCTTCATTTGTATCATCTTCATTTGGTTCTTCATTTTCTGTAATTTGTTCCTCTTGTGTTTCTTCCTCCAGTATATTATTCTCGTCATTGAAACTTACTGTTTGTATTTCATTATTTTCTTCTTTAATCACATCAAGTTTTGTTTTATAATTACAATTTGTTTCATCAAATTTAACATCTCTTGAAATTATTATATTATCATTTCTTGGATCCCATAATCTGTATCCACTGCCTGAATGAACATTCTATACTTTTTTGCTCTTGGCTTTAATTTATTTTCCCTGGGTAAGACACATGCCCATGCTTTACTACCATATACTCTTAACCTACTCAGATCGGTTTTATTCAGAAATATTTGTGCAGGTAGTTTACCATTTGTAGCACTACTTGGTGATCTATTGAATTGGAAGACAGCACATCTTACTGCTTCTCCCCCATAAATGTTTCGGCAAGTTCGTATCGATAAACATAGATCTTACCTTATCTAGTAGCGACCTATTCATCCTCTCTGCTACTCCTCCTTGCTGTGGTGTGTAGCTGCTTGTCCATTCTTGTTTAACTCCATTTTTCTAGCAGTATTTTCTTAAATCTTGTGATGTATATTCCCCACCATTATCAGTTCTTAATCTAGAAACGCGATACCCACATACATTCATTTCTTCCATATATTCTAAAAGATAATGTTTGGCCTCTGACTTTTGTTTGAGTAAATACACTTTACAAAAATGTGAGAAATCATCTATGATTGTTAGATAATATAATTCATTTTGTTTTGTTGGCACGAACATAGGACCACATATATCACTATGAATGAGTTCACCTATTCTTTTTGATCTGGGTCTAGTTAAACTTTTAAAAGGTAAACGGGCTGCTTTGCCCTTCATGCAAGAATCACATTTTGAATTTGAATAAGGTAAGCTCATCTGTTTTAGACTTCTTCTATTTAAATGCCCTAATCGTAAGTGCCACAAATTACTATCCAAATTATTTGTTAAGATACCATAATCATGTTTGATTTCCTTATTCCCACAATTTAACTTAAAATTTAAAACAAATAAATTTTTAATTTTTTGGCATTTTAATACAATATTTTTCCTTCCTATAATAGCTTCTCCGTTTGCAAAAATTACCTTAAAGCCTGCATCATTTATTTTGTTAACTGACAAGAGATTGTGTGATAACCTATCAACTATTAGCGCATCTATATTTATATCTATGTTATTTATCTTAATTTCTAATTTACCTCTCCTACTTGCTTTTAAAATTTCTCCATTTGCAATTTTTATATTTACAGTTTCTATATCAGTTACATTATTCATATATTGTTCTAAAAACTTACAAACTATACTCTGTTCACCCAACATATAGAGTAATCACGAGCTGTCCACGACCGTAACACGTGCACAGCCCAATTTACAATAGAGTGCTTACATTAACATTGAAGTTTATAAAATCTTTTAATTACATGTTCAAATTTTGGAAAACAACAATTTATTAGTTTATATAAAATACTAAACCGATTTAAATTTACAAAAAATGCATGTTTTGTCTTTTTAGATAACTAAAATAAGCAAATCTCAAACATAACCCATATCAACAAAATATTCGTAAATAGGGCAAATTCAATATGGCCGTTGTTGGTAAACAAACAGATTTGTATCATTAAAATTTGACTATAAGTGCTCTTATTAAAAAATTATCTTATTAAATTAACTTGCTAAGGTCATTATTTAGTTATCTAAGTATGATATGTATCAAAGACTAAAACTTGTAAGTATGTGACCAGAACGTTCTGTATTGCAGTATGTTTGATAGAAGTGTTTCAAGAAAAAACAGCCGAATTATTGCCTGCTTTGAAGTTTTCATTGGAAAAGCAGATAATAATTTAGCTCAGCAGTAGTACTGTTCTATTTATAAGCACGATAGAAATTTTAATAGCAATAACTCCTCAGAGAAGTATGTGCCACATTAGTGAAGCTCGAGGAGAAATACATCTGAAAAATGAATGGAAAAAGTGATTTTTGCAACAATCTTAACCCGGGATATGTTGTTCTAGGAGAAAGAGCATTTTTAATTAAGGAAGCACTAGGAATTCTGCAAGTGAATTTTAGTTGCAATGCTGATTGACTCTAGTTTCTATACCGTGGAGGAATATTTCAAGGCTTTCTCCCGCCGAAATAATGCTAATGATGTTACCTAAACGTTTGTTTGTGTAATTTTATATCTTTTGTGTTTACACACTTTTATATACACCTGATTTTACCTATCTGTATGTTTGTGCAATATGTAAGTTGAATGTATTTATATGTTTCGTATTATTTACTTAGAAATTCTTTGAAAGAATCTTTAATTGTTATCTACTGACATGTCATGTAAGTTTTGATGACGAATAAAATCACTATCACACTATCACACATGAATTTATTTATTCATTTAAATTTCAATTTAATTGAAATTAAATACCTCTATATGATATATTTATCTTGTTCCCTTAGTCGACTCGAGCCGACATTACACGAACGAGCGTTACATATCCGAGCGTGACAGGTCAGTCTTGTTCAGTGCCTACAATCAGCGCAACGCGCCCAAAGAAGTTTACACTTCAAAAAAAACAAATTTCAATAACACAACTAACTAGAGTACATCTATGACAGCAGGCCATGATTTATGAAGACATAACCATTTATATCAAAGGTTTTGCCCCTATCTGATAAATCTGTCTTTTTTAAAATGTACACATCCGTCGATAATGTAATGGTTTGTCTGACTCAGTTAGTAGGCCTTTTGGAGGGTTTTGACAAAGATAATTCTCATCTATCCAATAAAAGCTAAGAGTTAGTATACATAAGGATATGTAAGGCAGTAAATATTGGCGTCCCACAGGAACAACGTTGTTTCTAATATTAATAAATGATTTTCCAGAACCTATCAAGGACATCGCATCAGGGAATGCACTATAGGGACCTACGCATTACTAAACAATTTTTTCAGTATTGCAAATCGGTAAAATGCCCATGTAAAAGACATGCAATATTTCTTAAAGCCAATAGACATTTTACCAAGTCAACTGGGGGACTGATGTATAAAAAAGAAAGTATAATGTCCATACGCCTTTCAAAATGTATGTCTTTTGAAAAACACCATACAGCAAACTAATTTCAATTCCGACAGAAAAAAATAACAATATTCAACTTCACTATATTGATGAAGAACACCGGTTTCATGAAGATTTGTTGACCACAGACGATGGAAGTCACCAGGAATTAGCAGAACAGAAAATGATGAAGTCCAAATTGAATATTTTTTTAACAATAATATGTATTTCATAACAAAAACATCAGCATTTATCACGATCTTCCATTTATATATTTCCTATTATGCAACTGGATTGCATGAACGAATATGTTATGAGCACCAATTTTTGTACATGTATTAATTGTATATATTCCCATTTTGGAGATCTATGTAAAAAATATTCAAGCACAGTAGAATGTGCAGGAAACATATATGTATATGTTTTATTGCTCTTTTGAAGCCGCTCATACCGCTCAAGTCCTTAATGTGCTTCGGGATATTATTATATATATTTAAAACCTGACTAATTGCGTTCTCTTGTACCCTTGCCAGAATTGTTTGTGGGACTGCAAAATAGACACCTTCTGTCCCACGAATACTGTAGTTGTGGTTCAAAACATACTTGTTAAACACACTGTTCATACCCCTCCTCACACACAAAGAACACTCCAGAATGTAGACACCGGTGAGCGTATATATTTTTCGTGTTTTAATATTTCCCAGCACGAGTCAGTGCGTCCCAATTTAAAAACCGTACGAAGACATTTCTTTTGTCAAATAAAGAGTTTTCTCACATCCACACTGTCCCCCAGAAGACCAAACCATACCGCAACCGCGATTCGACGTAAGCTCGGTACGCACACAGACTGGCTTCACCGTTCACTGAGCCGCAAATGACCCTAAGGGCATAGTGAAATGGAGTAATCTTCTGAAATAGATAGTGTATATGGGACTTCCAATTTAGTTGTGAATCGATCTTTATGTCGAGAAACATTGCATCGGAGGACGAGGTGAGCACACTGTCCCCATAGTTTATAGTAAGACTCTCCTGTTGTGAAACAGCGAAGTGGATGATTTGGGTCTTATCCACATTCAACTTAACATCACTCGCTCTGAACCACGTGCTGATAGAGGACAATGCACGTACAGTGGTTTCCCTTAAGTCATTTATTTCAGTTGATCTTATTGCTAATGAGACACCATCCGCAAATAAGGCCATAGGATGTCTAAGTACCAGTGGTAAACCATTTATGTAAATTAAGAATAGCAGGGGCCCCAGTATGGAAGTTTGTGGTATACCCCTGCTAACAGTGAGCCACTCAGACTTAATTCTCTCCTACTTGCTTTTAAAATTTCTCCATTTGCAATTTTTATATTTACAGTTTCTATATCAGTTACATTATTCATATATTGTTCTAAAAACTTACAAACTATACTCTGTTCACCCAACATATAGAGTAATCACGAGCTGTCCACGACCGTAACACGTGCACAGCCCAATTTACAATAGAGTGCTTACATTAACATTGAAGTTTATAAAATCTTTTAATTACATGTTCAAATTTTGGAAAACAACAATTTATTAGTTTATATAAAATACTAAACCGATTTAAATTTACAAAAAATGCATGTTTTGTCTTTTTAGATAACTAAAATAAGCAAATCTCAAACATAACCCATATCAACAAAATATTCGTAAATAGGGCAAATTCAATATGGCCGTTGTTGGTAAACAAACAGATTTGTATCATTAAAATTTGACTATAAGTGCTCTTATTAAAAAATTATCTTATTAAATTAACTTGCTAAGGTCATTATTTAGTTATCTAAGTATGATATGTATCAAAGACTAAAACTTGTAAGTATGTGACCAGAACGTTCTGTATTGCAGTATGTTTGATAGAAGTGTTTCAAGAAAAAACAGCCGAATTATTGCCTGCTTTGAAGTTTTCATTGGAAAAGCAGATAATAATTTAGCTCAGCAGTAGTACTGTTCTATTTATAAGCACGATAGAAATTTTAATAGCAATAACTCCTCAGAGAAGTATGTGCCACATTAGTGAAGCTCGAGGAGAAATACATCTGAAAAATGAATGGAAAAAGTGATTTTTGCAACAATCTTAACCCGGGATATGTTGTTCTAGGAGAAAGAGCATTTTTAATTAAGGAAGCACTAGGAATTCTGCAAGTGAATTTTAGTTATTCCAGCTTTTACTAAAGGAAGAACTCGTTAGCACCTTAGAATATCTCATTCCAGTATCGTGTTAAAAAAGTGTAATAATATGCAAAAATGAAACAGTGTAGATAAAATTGTGATTGTATTTAATGTTCTAATTAACATATGTAAGTCATAAATGATTTTGTATTTATAATTATTTATGGCACTATATAATCTTAATTTATTCCTGTACGTGGCCATTATTTTAGAATTTAAATAGGCATTTCGTTACAGACAAAACACAAAACTTTAATAATGAGTTAAATTTATTTATTAATATATTTGAAATCTATTTACATTTTCTTAAGTCCTACACTGTTATACATTGTACGCTAAATATTTATAATAAACATTTATAATCTTACACATAATATTTCTGTATGATTAAACTTATTTTCTTATTACTATTTATTAACTATTGCTTCTATAATAATTAAGTGAAACTATTTTAATAAATAAATCTTGTAAAACAAACCTCTGATTGTTTTGTAAAGGTATTGTAAGTTTAAAGGCAAGTTTAAATAATTAATCCTTAATCAGTGCATGACTGGCTTTGTTTTTCTTCGTATACTGAGATAATAATGCACCAACATAACTACAATGTTCGGCTATTATCAGCCATGCATATAGAGTGAGCCAAAAGTATTGATTCACATTTCACAATAATGCACTACACATCCATTGGTTTTTAATTAACTTCTTATAAATGTTTCACCTAATCAAAAACGTACTTTTCCACATAAAATAAATAAGTTGTTAAGAAATGTAAGCGGTGAGACTCTTGAACACTGTCATTCGGTCCTTAGTGTAATAAATATGTATTAAAACCAAATATACAATAATAACCGTACTTGGCACAGGTGGAATACCATCTATTAAATTGTGTAATTTCAAGAATGAATGGATTCATCTTTGGTGGTTTCACATCTTTTGCATTGTGTTCTTGCGAAATATTAAAAAGACTTGCAGAGCAGATACTTGCAGCTTCGGCTGTGAAGTCAACTGTCATAGAGTCAGCTGGTCATATGCATTTGTCATAATCAATATCAGGCATTTTAACAAATAATACAAAAGCAATATAGGTATTTAAAAATGAAGCAAATGTATTAAAGACTTTATTCACATGTGTATATAATATAAATTACAAGTTTAAATGGGGCATAGGTAGTTACTTTATTAGCAATTCATAAGATATTTTATACGTGTATAAATAGAGTACATACATAGTAAACATATTTAAATAAAATGCATACACAATATACCTTATTTTTAAAAAATATATAGAAGAAAGAGCGAAAGAAACTATGAATGTAAACATATATTTTAAATTTTTCTGTGTTGACAATTAAAATTATTACTGAATGTCACTGTCACATTCATTACTTTCAGAACTTTCCAAATTAATAATGAAACTCTCTTGTAAATTTTCAACAATTACGTCTAACTCCCACATATTCTTCTCTACTTCTTTAACATGTTTGATGGCATTCAACCAGTTCTCTTTTGTAACATTGTTCAATGATGTGTGTAACAGCTCTTTGACTTCCTTTAATTTAAATGTAGTGTTTTTCCTTGCAATTTCTCCTTTAACTTGGGCCCATATTAATTCTATCGGGTTCAATTCACAATGATAGGGTGGTAGTCTTAGTACTGTTCTATTGTACGTTTTTGCAAGTTCATCAATCGCATATTTATTGAAATGTTCTTTGTGCACCTTAACTAAATGTAATAGTTCATCTTTAACCATATCTTTTTGAAAGGATATATTTTTTTCTTGCAACCAAGACTGAATATCACCTTTCCGTGTGGCTGTAGTTGGCATTTTTTCAATTTTTCTACTGTGATAGGAAGCATTATCTAATACCACAACACATTTTTCTTCCAACGTTGGCAATACCTTTTCAAACCACTCCTCAAAAATATTCGCATTCATTTCTTCGTGATAATCATTGGTCCTTTTGACTCGAACAACAATAAGCCATTTTCTACAAACCCATCTTCTGAACCAATATGAAGAACAATCAATCGTCTTCCCTTTCCAGTTGGATTTTTAAGACCCGTCGAGAGCCCTTGTAATAATGCTTGCCTTGGACTTGTTACCGTTTCATCTACCCATATTTTTTGCACAGTATGGCCTTCATTGACCCATGTTTCATCTAGGTAGTAAATTTTTCTATTTTGTTCCCTAAATTCTTTTATTTGACGAAGGTAGGTCTCCATGTAACAATTTCACATTTTTCCTTTAAAAAACTATTACGAGCTCTTTTTTTTTGAAAGAGAAATTCATTTCTTTCAACAACTTCCACACTGTTGTACGTTTGAGGTTTGGCAAGTTCTCATCTTCATTTACTTTAAATAAAATCTTATTCACTGTTGGCACCTCATTTTTATAGAAAAATGAGTGTACTATACGTCTAATAATATTGCGCATATCATCATCAATATTATCCAGGACAGATCGTGCTCTTGTATACGTCTTTGGAGGTTTCACATCTTGTGCATTGTGTTCTCGCAAAATATTAAAAACACTTGCAGAGCAGATACCTGCAGCTTCGGCTGTAAAGTCTACAATTCGTGTCTTAGAGTCAGCTGGGCATTCTTGTTGACGTTTGGTAAATATATTCAGTACAGTCTCTTTTTCTAGCACTGTAAAATGTCTCTTTACTCGTTTCTTCAGTTCTGGCTGCATTTTGCACAGTACTGTATAAACAGGTAAAAACAAACTTAAATTCAATACTCCTGGA
This sequence comes from Amphimallon solstitiale, assembly GCA_963170755.1. Lineage (NCBI taxonomy): Eukaryota > Metazoa > Arthropoda > Insecta > Coleoptera > Scarabaeidae > Amphimallon > Amphimallon solstitiale. The sequence goes on from OY720679.1 coordinate 50,595,192, forward strand.
AAGCTAAAACATAATTAACCTATGAACCATTTGCTTTGTTTACAATTTATAGATCTTACCTTCAATAAACCTTTAATCATTAATAGAGTCTTTAAAAAGACAGAATAATAATAATAACAACTTAAACAAATACAAACAGCGCAAATACAAGGAACAATACAATTAATACACAATACTATATAGCAAAGGCAAAAAGCAAAAAGTATACATATATAACATATATTTCAAAATAACAGACAATGTTAGCAAAATCACTATATGCTCACTTGTTCTACATTAGCAAATACGTATTTTCATCCTTCTCTAAAATTGTGATTTTGCTGCGTGGTATAGTCACATTCATGTGACAAAATCACAGAAAGCAGATGATTTATACCGTCTGTTTTAGGATTTCTATGTAGCTCTCAGAGCCAATAGAAAGGCAGTATTAAAAATCACGCATTTATCACGCGTTTTTTGCTACTCTATTGGTTCGGTGAATATAGTATAGGTTGTCAGTGGCACCTGAATCCAACACAAAATTTATACAGCACTCACTTGTTGCGTTTAATATTGCCGAACTTGCTACGAATGATATCTTCTGTTCCTGTTCTCCTAAATATGCACCCTGACTATATGAACCCCTATGGCTTACGTTTCTATATCCTCTTCTTCCTCTTCTGTTAGTCCTTCCTCGACTGTGTTCTTGATATTTTGGACAATTTGACTTCAAATGTTCGGTACTACCACATCCATAACACTTTCTCAGTTTATTTTGCTTGGCATTAAACTAACACTCTGGATTTTCATTTTTATTTGACTGACTTTCATTTCTTAATTTTAATTCATAGTCTAATAGCCTACCTTTAACGAATTCCACTGTTAAACTTACAGTTGTTGTCTCCAATGCACTTATAACAGTCTGATATTTATCAGTCATGGATAATAAAAGATGACATACCTTGTCAGATCCTTCCATTTTGGTTCCAGTACTTTCAAGATCGCGTATTAGCCCATCAAATCTACTGAAATGATCTTGTAATTCACCATTTTCGTCACACTTCAACAATAATAACCGTTTTCTAATATACAACTTTGATAGTGTAGATTTCCTTTCAAATATTTCTTTCAAACTGTTTATCATGCTAAAAGCAGTGTTTGAATCCTTTATATAATCTATGTGCTTATCCATAACACACTGTACAATTATGTCTTTTGCTTTAGAATAATTCGTTAAGAATTCTGTTCTTTCCTTTTCTGGAAGTGTTTCAATGATTTCATATTTTACTTCTTTCTCAATTACATTTTTGACGCCCTTTTCGTCTAAAAGGCACTCTACTCTAAATTTCCAGTTTGAGAAATTTGTGCCGCTTAACTGTGGACATCTAAGCATGTTGATTGTACTCATCGTTGTTATTTACGAAAAATCACTTTTATCTACTCTTTAGTGTGCTCTGGGCCCATAACCATTATTAGGTAAATTGTTATTCAGTAATGGTACCGATTGTATTGTATACTAATTTATTTAGTTTAACTACACTATTATAATACATGGTATAACATATCATCCGCCATTACTCTCTAGCTTCTTAACTACTACTCTTTATACATATTGTTATTTATTCTGTTCTTATACATGACAAGTAGATGGCGCCGTATGGATATTATTTACATATATCCTTAACATGTGCCATACCTTTTATATTTAAAAAAGTGGTTCCAAACCTGGGAATACTCCATTTAGAGATACTCCACTAAATAGACAATCCTCCACAACTCTATTACCGTAACTATCACAAAAATGTTTAAATACGAATCTCTCATATTTTAACATTACTATAATTTGTCTGTAATTGATTTACTGACAGACCATTTACATTCTAGTGAATTTTACGTTTCACAATTTCTCTCCCTGCGTATTCAATATAATTGACATATTTGATATCGGGCGCATTCAGCAGACACGACAGTTGCGCAACTGTTCAGTGACCGGATTCAGAAGATTATACGCTCACTATGAACATGTGGGCGGTCGCCATTTTTGCGAGCGGAAAAGGCTACACTAATAGAAAAGTAAGATACGCAAAATAAAGGTATTGTGCAGAAATAAATGTATTATAATAATTCAGTTAACCGAGGCAACAGTTGGCGCGGAAACGGTTCTGCTGAATGCGATAATTAAGTGCAGTTTAAGGGTTTTTTTAGCACTGATTTTCAACATTATCCACATAAGCTAACCGACTTTAACAGAATATGATTTCGAAATTACCGGTTGTAATGCTATTTCATCATATTAGCAATGTTATACAGAGTGGTTGGATTTTCATTGTACACTCAATATTTTCATTGAGGGTATAATATTTAAAAAAAACAAAATGTGTCTGATACTATTTTTTGCCCTCTTTCTAATCCTGTGAAATAGAATAATGTCGTTTGAAAAACAAAAGATAACCTAATTTATTTATTTTTTTTAAATTGAACACCCTGTATATTATTGGATATTTTGATAGCTTATTCAATTCTGAATATAATATCATTTATTTTTTTTTCGTTGGGCAATGAATAACGCCATAATAACAAAAAATAAAAAAACACATTATGTATTGGTTAAAAAAAAAACAATGGAAAAAAAATAACACAAAAAAGCAAATATCCTATTGAAGAAATTGTTCAAAATGGCCACCATTTTGGTTGATACATATCTGAGCTCGGTGCAATAAATTATTTTTGGATTTTCTTAACATATCCGGGGTAATTTCCTGTGCTGCCAATTGTATTTTATTTTTCAGTTCTTCTAGGGTATTCCACAGAGTGCAATATACCCTATTTTTTATAAATCCCCAGACAAAAAAAATCTAATATTGAGAGGTCAGGTGATCTCGGAGGCCATAAATGTGGCCCTTTATTCCCAATCCACCTATTTTAAAATTCTAATTGTAGAAAATTCGTCACTGATTGTGCATTATGCGGTGGTGCGCCGTCATGTTAGAACCACATTTGTGTCTGGATAGCTAAAGGCAGATTGTCTAAATATTCTTGAAATTCAGTTTCAAGAATATTTAGACAATTGAAATTCAGTTTCAAGAAAGTTTAAATATCGATTTTGAGTAAGTGTGCCGTTATAAAAATAGGGTCCTAATAACTGATCCTCTATCACACCTATCCAGACATTTGTAGAAAAACGTATTTGGCATCGAGTTTGCTGAATCCTACGAGGACTCACGTCATCCCAAAAATGACAATTGTGTTTATTAAACACACCATTCCTATGGAAATTTGCCTCGTCTGTCCATAAAATGTGTGACAAGTACTGCCTTCCAGCATTTAATACCCAATTACAAAAATTCATCCGTTTTTTGCATATCAAGCGGTTGTAAATTTTGCACTAAACGAATTTTATAGGGTTTCATTTTGTGTTGTTTAAGGACTTTCATGATTTTATACCTGTTGATGCCAAGCTCTTGTACAGCAATTCTAGTTGAAGAAGTGGGGTATGCTCTAAAATACGCCAAAATATTTACTTCATCATCTCCTTCTGCATCGTTTTGATTTATATTTCTATTTCTTACATTTCTTATTTTTTTAAAACTTCCGTACCTCACTAATGAAGTGTGTAAATTTAGAAATGTATTCCAATGCGGTTGCCTTCGATCAGGGTATTGATTAACATACATACTTGCAGCTTGACGGCAGTTATCATTTGATAAATAAAAGCATCGTAACATACCTGCTTTCTCTGCATTAGTAAATTCCATTTTTAATAAATAATCTAGAGAAACTATCACTAATGATTCACTAATCGCTAAACTGTGTCACCTCATCAACTGGTATCCGAACTGACATTTAAATAATATTTTGTTTTTTACCCGGCCATATTTTCAAAGCATACTTTTTCTTTTTTATTTTTTGTTATTATGGCGTTATTTATTGCCCAACGAAAGAAAATAATAAATGATATTATATTCAGAATTGAATAAGCTATCAAAATATGCAATAATATACAGGGTGTTCAATTTAAAAAAAAATTACATTATCTTTTGTTTTTCAAACGACATTATCCTATTTCACAGGATTAGAAAGAGGGCAAAAAATAGTATCAGGCACGTTTTGATTTTTTTTAAATATGATACTCTCAATGAAAATATTGAGTGTACAATGAAAATCCAACCACTCTGTATATGTCTATAGCAGTGGTTCCCAAACTTATTTTGCCTACTGCCCACTTTGAGAATAAATTATTTTTTAGCGCCCCCATTTTTTCACCTACTCAAAAACCACTATAACTTCAAATTAAATTAATTATTGTGAGCTATATTAGCGGAGATTAAACATTCATTCTAAACGAGACTTTTACTATGGGTTATAGTAAAAGTCTCGTTTAGAATGAATGAGTTACCTTGAGACCTGAGCGTAGTAGGTAGTACACAACGGCGCTCAGGTCTCAAGTTAACTTTTACGGGCTACACCTGCCAATGAGAATGATTATTGAAACGCAACTTTATAGTATTCAGACAAAGTATCTTTTATTCAAAATTCAAAATAAAACAAACATAATCGATTCTAATATAAAAACTAATGTGAAGGATGAATCTGATGCTGTTTAATAAGTTTGTTGATATCAGGTTCCAATTTACTCAAGAACAGCCGCAAGTCACCACGTTCGGTAACATGCAAACGATTTCTCTTTTTAGTAAGCAGCGTTGCTACAGCACTAAATCCACGTTCACACAAATATGACGATGGGAATGCTATCAAGAATCGTTGAATGATTGACCACAATCCAGGGTACAATTGCGGGATCGGTTTTTGTAGCCAAAATTCTTGGTAGCCATTTTTGAACTTAATTTTTATTTCCTCGTTCGTTGTCAATTCTATAAGTTCTTCTTCCAGATGTGGTGATATTGCTGTGTTGACATTTGAAAACGGATCCAACACCCAGTCTGGTATTTCCAAGTTCAAAATATCCTGGTATCGTTCGGTGAAGTCAATGTGGAGCTTTTCCAAATGTTGGCAGTAGGCAAACAAGTCGTCGTTACTGCAGGATACTGATAAATTCGGAAAATTATGAAACTCACGTCTGCCCATATTCTTTTTGTGTAGAAGCAGTTTGGCTGCGAAAGCAGCAACGACATTTTTTGTTTTAATTAAATTTAGTTCATCGCCTTGCAGTTGGAGATTCATGTTGTTGAACAATTTATACAGGTCTGTCATGTAAGCTATATCATTTTTTGATGTAATGAGCTTGTTGCGCAATTCTGTATCTTTAGTTTCCAAAAACTCTATCACAGAGTCAAACAGGTTGTAAAATCGAGTCAGACAATTGCCTCTTGATAGCCAACGAACTTCGGTATGAAACAACAAACGGTTGAAATCTTCGTCATTAGTAACACAAAGCTGATGAAATAATCTATCATTCAAAGAGCAGTTACGGATTTTATTGACTGCTTTGATGACATATTGCAGTGATTGAAATAGTCGTTCACTTAAATTTCTAGCAACCAAATGTTGTCTATGAATAACGCAATGTACAGCAAGGACATCTGGAATTTTATTTTTTACGTACGCTATGAAGCCTTTATGGCACCCTGTCATAGCCGGAGCGCCATCCGTAGCAACTGATATAATATTTTTCAAGGGAATCTCTTTCTCATCACAAAACTTTTCCAATGTATTGAATATGGTTTCGCCTTTTGTATCGGTCTCTAAATTTCTAGCAAACAATAGTTCTTCACATATTTTCTCATCTTTAATAAACCTCACGTAAGACAGCAACAATGCTTCATTAGTTGGTAAAGTGGACTCATCGAGCTGAATTGAGAATTGACTAGTCCTCAGATGATTGCACAATGATTCTTCTATGTTTCCGGCCATTTCATCAATTCGTCTTTGCACAGAATTATTACTCAAAGGAATTTTTCCGATAATATCTGCGGCCGGTTTATGAAGCACAGTAGTTATTACTTCCTTTATTGCTGGCAAAATTAACACTTCTCCGATGTTGTGTGGTTTGCCTTTTTGAGCAATTAACAAAGAGATGTTGTACGAAGCTCGAAGTCCGTCGTCATCTTGCTTAGCAGCCGCCGAAAAGAGTTTTGCTACACTTGGCCGAGTATTATGCTTCTTCTCTAGGTCTTGAAAATATGCTACATTCTTGTCTTTCTTATCTGGATGCATTTTATTCAAATGATCTTGAAGTCTTGAAGGCTTCATTGCTTCATTCGAAAATGTTTTTAGGCATAGAAGGCACAAAGGCGACGATGGGTTTGTAGGATTTTCAATGAATCCGAATTTAATATATTCCGCACAGTATTGCCGTCTCTTCTTTTTTACTTCCGACATTGTTTTGTTTTGAGAAATACGTAAGTATAAGTGTTGAACTTAAGTACTGCTTATCTATTACGCGCGAAACCGCAAATGAAAATAAAATAAATATTACGTTGTTTATATAGGATTGCATAAGCAGCACGCACCGACAGGAATAAGACAAACATGCATAAACTCGTTTATCTCATTCGACGCTCAATCGTACTCAACAAGTAAGAACAAGTATTCTATGAACCAGCCGATTGATACAGTTGCCTTTTTATTTGTTTGTTTGTGTCTCTTTTCGTTTCGAAACGGAGCGACCGATTGATATGTTTTTTATTTTATTTATTCAATAAAACAGGACAGATATATGAACTACTCGGAGAGAAATATCGAACCGAGTTGGTTTGAGCAATCTCTTAATTAATATTAGTTGATGTTCACAAGCTGTAGTCGAGAGTAGGGATGGGACATCGGTGGGTAAACATCGATATCAAACATCGATGTTAACATCGTTGATCAACATCGATGGTTGCAAAATATCGACTACCAAACATCGATGTTTTTAAACATCGATAATTATATTTATAGATTTATTTTTTGGCAGTTTAACAAAAACTTTATTATAACTTAATTAATTTACGTCCTTAACAAAATGATATAAAAGATATCACTATTCAAAAAAAATAATAAAAGAAATATATACATTTATAATATGTAGTTAACTTTAGAAACTACTCAAAAAAAACTATATAAAAAAACAATATTATGCAATTACGCATGAAACAACCACATGACTTAAATCGTCTGATACTTAAAAAATATATACATTTACGTGTATCAAAGCTTTTTAAGAGAACGATTTTTATTTGGGATTTTATAGTCTTGCATTTTTTTTTGACTATGCTGGCAAATACCGAGATACATATGGATATGGTTTTATATTTCTGATGTGTCATCTTGCATTTAATACGTGTATCGTCGTGTATGATTGTACGCACTAGGGAATTTCCCGAAGAAGTATACATCGGTAATGTCTATCTCCCTTCTTTTTCTATGAAAATACGTTTACCTCCTTCACTTATTCTGCATGCATACATAATTTAACTTTTATTCTGCACATTAAAAGTACTATAAATTTATGTATTTAATTATATATTATTTAAATATTTATACTGAGTAATATTTAAAAGAGCCTAAAATGAAATATTCGAATTTATATGATATAGCACTGTGTAATTTAAATACTTCTTTTATTCGTAGACAATTTTACATCCTCGTAGCCTGTATGTGAGCTGTTAATTTGGAAACATTTTTGTATTTGTCAACAGAGGACGCTGTTTTATTTTGTGATTAGTGCAAATACATTTTGTCAAGCTTAAAAGTTCGATGTTCACTATATTTCTTCTAACATCGATAGTTTATCGATAAATCTAAATTGCAAACATCGATGCAAAAACATCGAACATCGATCCTAAAATATCGATGTTCAATGAACATCGATGTTTATGGCCCATCCCTAGTCGAGAGTCGAGAGCTCAGTCGGTGTCTAAGAGTCCTCCTAGATTCTAGATGAAATTACAAATCGCCCCCTAAGCCTTTACACAACGCCCCCATTTTTTTTCTGGGTCTCTTACCGCCCCCCTTTAGACCTGCAGCGCCCACAAGGGGGCGTTATCGCCCACTTTGGGAACCTATGGTCTATAGCATGCTCATATGATTATAAAATGATGTAAAGTAAATATTTAAGTACGACTCTGACGGTAGAAATAATGAAGATGTTTCCATTTTATCGGTTTAATAACATGAACATTTCTAAATCGCAATGCGTATGTCAATTAAAGACACCAGTTTTTTCTCTGAAATCGCATTTTTCTCTGAAATTAAAGGTTCATTCCTCATTTTATTTAACTGTGTTTATGCATGTGATCACTTCAACTTTATTTTGCTCCTTTTGAAAATTTAATATGTATTTCAATACATTGACAACTCCATAATATATGAAGCTGCGGTTTCCTAATCGATTTAAGTAATAGTATTTCTAAATTTAACTCCTTTGAACTAAAATATCGGGAAATATATACCTACTACTTAGAAATCGTTTTTCAAGTCATTTTATCACTTGCGTCTTTCAGGAAACTTGAGTTAGAATTACAAAACCATCTTCATAGACCTCTTTTCTTAATAAATAAATAAATCTATATAGAATGCATAATTTACCAGATATATTTATTTAGAACTGCTATTATACCGGGTGTCTATTTAAGCTCGGCCACCGGCCATATCTCGGCAACCATTTATCTTACAACCTGGCAGAAAAAATCTGGATAGTAAAACGGACCACGGGAATTTCAACAAAAATATTTTTAAGTTTCCAAAATGATCGCAAGGGATCGTAATTCTCAAGATAAATTAAAAATTCGATAATTTTTCATTAAATTCTGGATTAAGATAAGTTAAAATTTTTACTAGCAACATTTTCAGACGTTTTTATACAATCTTGTTTTGAAACTTTTTGCTCTAACTCCCATACGAAGGGGAGTGTGGAGCGGGTATGTCTGCGTACAAAAGTAGGTATAATTTCGGTTTGCCTCAACGGATTTGAATGTTTCTGGGCTCACTAGATAGAGAATTTTACAAATAATTGAAAAGTATGTAGTACTAAATTGCGTGGTTGTCAAAAAAAAATAATGGGGTCCGCTGTTCTCTGAGGCGAAGCAAAGCGTGGCGAAGCGCAGCGTCGCGAGGCAGGAGACCGCACATTAGGGCGAAGCGAAGTGAGGCGAAATAGTTATATACCGAATAGTTAATTATTTACAACAGTTATTAATCATTGTGCGTGTAGAAGTGATCCGATCAACATGAGTAGTTCCTCACCTGTCGAAATTTTATTTGTTCTTGGTTTAATTGCTTCTATGCAAGAAGAGAAGAAACCAAACAAAAGAGTTTGGGTACATGAAATTAATCAAAAGACAGACAGTTTTGGTGAATTTCATCACTAATTCCCGGATTTACAAAAAGACAAAAAGGAATTTTTCAAATATTTTCAGATGTCAGAAGAGAAATTAGCGCTTCCTCATCCATCCAGATAGCAATTTATTTCTTACACTATACTGAATTTAAATATGCAAATATTTAAAAACTGTTCAAACAAAGTACGAACTGAGCCTACCAGCTTCTCATCGGACAGCGGAACTGTCCGATAACCAACGAAAACTTGATCTTACGCGTCTCTACGTAACGCACCCTGAGGCGAGGAGAAGCGAAGCGCAGCGAACTACTTCGCCTGCTTGCTCTGGAAACTTCTCTCGCGACCACGCTTCGCTTCGCTTCGGCACGCGATGGCTCAGTGTGCGGGCACCCATTTGATTACGTGCATTTTTATCAGGCGTAATAAATGCGCTTCGCTTCGCCTCGCCTCAGTGTGCGGACACCTTAATAGGCTCTTTTACTTACTTTCATGTTATAGGCGGGGATGAATTAGATATCAATTATCATACAGTTTCGTTACTAATGAGTAAATGATTTGGTTATAACTAATGCATTATATTATTTTTTTTCTCGTTATTGTATACTTAGTTCATGAGTTATGGAAATGATGTTTGCTGTTTTCCTAGAATTAGATGTATGTCTGTTGGGTAATAAAGATATATTATTATTATTATTTTATTTTAATGTCGGAAAAGACAAGACATGAAATTTAAAAATAGCTAGAGAATTTCCGTGGTCCATTTTATTACTATCAAGATATTTTCCGCCAAGTTGTACGATAAGCGGTTGCCGAGATATGGCCGGTGGCCAAGCTTACACAGACATCCGGTGTAAGAGTAAACAGGTTACTGGCGGTCCGAATCTAGGCATTTTATTTCTACAAAAATTATTCAAAATCAAGCGTTAAATGCTTTTATACACTCAATATATCTGTCTGGGAAGCATGACTTGGACGATATTCACAAAAAAGCTTTTTGGATAAAACTAAAAAACTTCTTTCAAATTTACTTTGGAGTATTTTTGTATTTCCTAGAAATTAGTCTATGTCGAGATATTAGTAACATACTCCTTATAAAAAAGTACAACGCTTCTTAAATGATTTTTTAAATATTTAAATTGGTTTCTGTAAACGTAAGGGAAAAATACTTGTTTATTATTTATTCATTATGTTATTCAAAACGCCATATATTTTAATATATTCCGAACACGTCATAAAATCAATACCGTAACATTAGTATAAACACATATTAATAAAAGAAAACGTTATTAATAAAACGTGAACGTGTGCATGTACACAAACATTCAAAATTCATGTCTCCCTAATAAACTGGTATCTACGAATAGCATATCTATCTACTTTAAAATATATTCCAGTGGCTTGTGTATTCTTTTCGCCTACGTAGTTATAAAAAACACTGTGTGTTTTTATTATACATATGTTTATTTTCCCTTTTTAAAAGGTTTTTTACTGAACGAAAATATTTGTAAATATGTGCGTATACATAATTATTGCTCCAAATTCATTTGCAAAAAATTCTAATATCATTGAAGAAACGCCTTTATCATAAAAGAAAAATTATTCAGTTATTAAGTATCATATCTCTGTGAAATTTATTTGATGGTTTAAAAAGTTATCCAAACATGCCCAGGTCTTCAAATGAATCAAAATTTACGATTATTATCCTTTTAATAATTGCTGATTATACAGCACCAATTGGTTAAAGATATGTAATAATACCACAAATATAAAACAAACATTTTATTCTGTAATTAAATACCACAATAAACAATATAATTTCCAAAATATGTATTAAACAAAATAGCAACTTGTGTAAATAAATTAATAACTCAATAAAGGAAGACTATTACTAATTTAATAAAAAACTATTTCTAATGTGTGAGTTTAAGGTTTTAATATCTTGTATAAAAACCGTTGTTTTGAACGCATTCTTGTAGTCTCTCAGTCATAGAATTAACCAGATGTTCACAATATTCACGACCTCGCGAGCGGTCCCATACTTCAGTCACATTTCGAGTTAAATTTTCTACATTCCTTACAACCCCAAAATGCACAGCTTATTCGGCCACTTCTTCGAGTAGGCTGAACATGTTTGGGTTGATATATTGTTAAATTACGCCGCCATAGAACTTTCGCAGAATCTTCAGAGGTTGAAAACATCTTTTCATCACATCTCTGTTTAAGTTGTCTCTCGCAAAACGTACTCTAGCTTCAGCGTGTTCGTTCGTCAATTCTATTTTTTGCGCTGGTTTTCTGCACAGGAGACCTATTTTATTTAGCTGGCGTTTTATTGTAACATTTGAGCAACCCAGCCCAAGTTGTTCTTTGATTTTTTCTGTTGTAGCGAAGGGATTTGTCAATACCCACTGTTCTATTTGAGCAATTTGGTGCTGACTTAAACAAGGTTTTCGGCCGGTACGTGGCAAATTCTGAAGTGGTCTGTCTTCAACGTAGTTGTTCCGGTAACGAGAAATCCAACGCTGAATTTGTCTTGTCTGTAAATGCAACAAACTAATGAACAAATGAACTGTCGGTTTCTATGACATTTGCTTACCGATAAATCCACTTCATCCGCAATTTGTTGCTTAGTGTAACCACATTGCCAAAGGGCAATAATTTTACCCCTTGTTTCTAACGTCGTTTCACGACGCTGATTTTCAGCCATTATTATTGCAAACAATGATGAATATACTGTTGCGTTTTCGGGTTCGCAATAAACAACTCCTGCAAATGTTTTGAAACAGTCTGTATATTTACACACTTAAAACTACTACGAATAAATTAACACACGTATTTATTTCTTTATTGCACTGTAATAAAAACTGCACCCCTCTATTTATATTTATTTTAAACTGTTCACTGAATGAATGAATCCTTATCCCACCGGCGCACATAAGGACAAATAACCGAATTACGACGACAAAAATGGAATTTTTTACTTTATTAAATGTGACCATTATTGCACTTATTATGTTCTATGTAGCAGTAGGCAATCAACTTATAAGTATTAATTTTTTTAATACATTACATTAGCCTGTACGTGCATGCGTAGTATTATAACCTGTTACACTCACTTATACCTGTCAGCTGCATCTGTAACGTTGATTGTTGCTCTACTTGACAATTTTTTGTAAACTTACAGGTTAAATTTTTTTAAGTATATTTTTATACATCAGGCATCTAATTTTATTTACAGTTATTATTAAAATAGTAATTATATGTAGTGCACATATAGCGTAATGTTTTTATTATGAAATATGTTGAAAAATTTACTTTAGCAAGAGCTATAAAAAAAGTTCCAAACAGTTCCACGACTTTTCCTTAGAAATTAAAAAATACAACTACTAATAAGTGTAAAAAAGTCGAGTTGTGATCCCCCCGTTTCCCCCTTCCATAAATAGAGCATATTTTCCTTAGGTAGTACGGCCAATTCTGAAAATCCCGCATGCAAACGAAATTTTTTTTAATTCGTAAAATATTTCATTCTATGAAGTCTCCTTACAATATGCTTGTTGTCCACACTGATGTATACTTAAAGTGCTATAAAAAGGGGAATTCCCGTATTAAACTTTAACTAACAGAACCACAATAGCTAAATTTTTTATTCAGTGCAGTCTTCTCACAAAACGATCGTGTGCATGAAAAGATATTAGAAAGGGGAATTCCGTAGTTACATTGGGTGTACTTAGATCTGTGCTTTAAAGAAAATAAAATGAAGAAAAAAGAGTTATTTGATGTACTGAAAAACGAACATTTTTATAATTTATCATCATCAAAGTGTAATGAAAAACTATTACAGTATATTCTGGGCAAAACTGATGTTAGTGAGCTTCCTGAAGATTTAATAAAAAAAATAAAACAAGCAGTTAAAGTGTTTGTTTCGAGGATGTTTAGGAAGTGGCGTGAGTGTAATTATATGTATGAGCGTTTTAACAAGAAACACATAAACTGGCTTGACGAAAACCTAAAACTTCCGGAGATACAACCACCACTGCTTTCATTAAAGGAAGAAACACACTCAGAACAAAAAATGCGAGGCAGACCCAGAAAATTATTTGAAGAAAGTTCTCATCGCACTAAGCAAAGACATATAAGAGGTCTTGTATCAGATCTTAATTCAGAGGAATTATGTATGGCTACAGGAACATGTTTGGTGAAATCAGGTAACAGAAGTGCAGCTGAAATTGTGAAGTTGGCTATTAATTCCTCACCCAAAACTTTAAAAAGAATGAAATTGGCACATGATACTTCAACTTCTTCTGTAAAACCTTACAGTCCTGATGAAGCTTTAGCTCTAATGGTGGACCTTGGATTGACTAAAGAGGATTATATTACGATGCGAATTGGAGCAATAGAAAGAGGAGCTAATATTTATCCCTCATATCATGTTATAGGAGAGGCCAAAAGAAAGTGTTATCCAATAAATATTAAGATAAACGAAAATGAGGCTCTGGTACCGCTTCAAGACCTTCTTGCACATACTGCTCACCGTTTGGCTCAAGTTCAGACTGATGTGATATTACAGTATATTTCTACTGACTGTGATACAATTGAAGTTTATTATAAATGGGGCTTGGATGGCAGCGGTGGACACAGTATATATAAACAAAATTTTGCGAATAATTCAGCATATGCGGACTCTAATATAATTTTATGTACGATTGTGCCACTGTGAATGTGTGAATCTAATAGCAATAATTACAAAATATTTTGGAAGAACATGTCACCATCATCAACCAAGCATTGTCGACCAATCTCATTCAAGATAAAAAAGGAAAACGTCAAAAATGTCAAAGAAGAGTATAACGAAATTCAAAATCAAATATTGCAATTGGAGCCCACATTAATCGTACTTGACGGTAAAGAAATTAAATTTAAACATATCCTTATATGTACAATGCTGGATGGAAAGACTGTCAACATTTTGAGTGATACTGCAAGTTCACAAGCGTGTAATGTTTGTAAAGCTACTCCCAAAATTTTAAACGATTTTGAAAAATTAAAGAATAGAGTCTGTAATGAAGACACCTTTAAGTACGGGATTTCGGTGCTACATGCACATATTAGGTGTTATGAATATTTACTACATATAGCATACAAATTGGAACTAAAAAAATGGCAAGCAAGAGGTGGCAGTGCAAAACAAGAAGTAAAAGGAAAAAAGGAAGAAATAGCCACTAAATTTTATGAACAGATGGGTCTTGTTGTTGACCAGCCGAAACAAGGTGGAGGCAATAGCAATGACGGTAATACAGCACGAAAATTTTTTAAGAATCCTTCGCTTGTTTCAGAAATAACTGGACTTGATAAAGTCTTAATAGAAAGATTTGCAAATATATTATCAATAATTTCTTGTGGACATTACATCAAGGAAGAAGTATTTAAAAACTATTGCTTTGAAACAGCAGAAATGGCCATTAAACTTTATGGCTGGTATAAAATGAGTGCCACTGTTCATAAAATTTTATTTCATGGAGCTGATATTATAAAATCTTTACCTTTACCGGTAGGCCAACTATCAGAAGATGTAATTGAAGCAAGTCATAAAGAATATAAAAATTTAAGACAATATCACTCCAGAAAAACTTCAAGAGCCAATACTAACAGTGACATTTTTAACTGGATGCTGGTTTCTTCGGACCCTGTTGTGGCCGACAAAAGAAAAAAGGCTAAAAAAAACAAAGCAAAATTTAATGAAATTGTACTAAGTATGCTAAGGCTGCCCACTTTCTGTGGCAACGAAGAAGATAATTATGAACAGGAGCTTGATGACATTCAAGACTATAAAGATATTAATATAGAGTAAAATAAAAATTTTCGTATTGATAATTAAAAAAAATGTGAAACAATTAATTATAATTCTTACTATTTTAAGTAGTATCATACAAGATGATATATTTAAATAAAAACTTTTAAAAAATATAATTATTATTTCCGCTTTTATAAGTATTCTCGGTTTATGTTTTTCATTAGGCCTAATGTTTTGAATTTGGATTTTTAGTTTATAAAAAATTGACATACAAATTCCCATGGAATAAGTTTTAATTGAATTCGATCAATTCTTTAAAAATTGTCCGCCATATTGGATCCGCTATTTAAAATTTTTAAAAACTGACCTCAGATTCGTGATCAACAAACTTAAAAACCTTAAGGTACCTAGTTTTATTAACATTTATTGAATCCATATGGAGTAAATAATTTTGTCGCACTAAATTTTCAATTCGTCCCTGTGTGCGGCGGCATACGTGCAGACAAAAGGTCTAGAAAGGTGCGAGCGAACTCTGGATAAGCTCGGGAGTATAGTAGAAGAAAATGCAGACTGTCTGTCGCTTAGGCATTACATATATGTGGATGATTTATGATTTTATTTACGGTGCGTCGCGGCAATGTTTACTATTTTTTTGTGGACTTGTTTTCGTTAAAGATTTAAATCTGGACTCGTTTCGAGATTTAGTAAGTGCACCGCGGGAATTGTTTACATTTTAAAGTAGATATACTATTCGCGCATGCCGATATATTAGGGAGACATGAGTTCTGAATGTTACTGTACATACATACATATGTATAGCAATAAAAATAAAAAATTATAAATTCACTGATATTTGATAATGTAGGAATTTATATTTGGAAAATATAATAAATATTAAATCTGTCTTTTAATTTTTTTGCTTCTGTAGGCCTGTATTATACACAGTTATGCATTGAACAGCGATGTGGCAGAGTCCATTATTGGTACCTAGTAGACAGATCACTTCAATACGTGAATATAATGTTTATTTCGATATATCATCATATGTTCTTGAGAATTACGCAAAAGTTAAAAATTCTAAATTAAACGAACACTCTATATATTTACATGCCACTGAAAAGTACAACAAATTTACTATTTAAAAATAACTACTTTCTTGCGTCTGTGGGCGATTTTTCAAAAGTGAAATATTATATCTGAATAAAGCGGGTTACTACTTAATTAAATATCAATTACAATAATTTGCATTACAAACAGCATGCTTATAATATTTTTAATTTGTAAATATAATAAGAATACTGTCTTTATTTTCCACATACATTGAGAACATAAATTACAAAGAGTGATATACATAACGGAAGTATTATTGTAGATGGAAAATATGGCGGAGTTCAGATGTGTCACAAAAGTTAACATCTGCTCTTAATCAATATGTAATTTTCACAAAAAAATGTTAAAAAGCTTTCAGCGACAAGCTTGAAAATTCATAACTTAGCAATACACTGAATTATCACTGTTGCTGTGCCAAAAAAAAAATCAGATTCACATTTATGACTTTAGATGTAAGAGAAAATCGGCATCACAAATACATAAATTTACTTTACGGCAAATATGAAGTATTCAAAGTTGGAATTAATAAATATGATCTATGCTTAGCTGAAAAGGGATTAAAATTGTTTACTGGCGTAAAGATTGTCCAGGCACATACAGTATCTGCTATTAACCAAGAAATTGTAACAAATGTTTATAGGTCATTTATTAGTTTTGTTTAGCATTCTTTACTTTAAACGTATTTGTTTTTATATTTTATATTATTGTAAATACTAAATTATCCGCTCTTAGTAATGAACTAAACTGATATTATTTATGCCTTTCATCTTTGCGCATTTTTACTCACGTATACAGTATGTAATGGAGAAAATTTTCGACCTCGACATTTTTGCAGAGGTCCACATTTTGAAGTCCCCTGATACCGAGGAAGTTGTTTTTGGAAACATCTCTCTCTCTACCTCTCTGCTTCTCCCCCTCTCTCTCCGCCCCCCCCTCTTCTTCTCCCCCTCCCCTCTCTCTCGTTCTCCCTCCCGTTCTCTCCATCCCTCCCCCCCTCATATCCTAGCCTTGCTGTATGATAAAATATACCGGGTGTCCACACGAAAACTTTATATTGAATTATTTCTGGTGTTTTTGAAGACAAAAACTTGAAATTTTGGGTGGTTGTTCAGGATATAGGGGGACAATGAATAGTGTATTTCATACCGCCCCATCGGGTTACCCGCCGCCGCCGGCCACCCCCACTCCAATATTTTAAATGACACCCTGTATTTTTTTTTGGTGGTTTTGAAAGAACACAATTTTCTTGATATTCCTATGTGAAAAAACTAGTAACACACATTATGACATTTATGAGATATTTAAATTTAAAAGTTTCAGATATCAGAAATTATTAACTCCGAAAAATCATAAGTTAGTCATGGAAATACTTAAAACAAGATTTATTCACAACATTTTAGTTAAATTAAATGCTCAAATTGTTCACCGTTTACATTTAAACATAAATAAAGTCTATTTTCAAAAGCATTTCTAACATTTTCGAACACTTGTGGCGTTAAATTTCGACATTCCTCTGTTATTCTATTACGTAAATCAGCTATTGATTGTGGCGGTGTCTTATAAACAACAGACTTCAAATGTCCCCACAAAAAGAAATCTAGGGGAGTTAAATCGGGGAAGCGAGCTGGCCATTCAATAGAGCCCCTACGTCCAATCCAATGTCCTGGGAAAATATTATCCAAATAATTCCTAACGTCTAAACAGTAATGTGGCCCAGCTCCATCTTGTTGAAAATATAATTGCTCCTCCTCTATTTCATTCAAGTTTTCTTCTAGACACTGTATGATAAGAGGATGTATTAGCTCTTCCAAAAATTGTAAGTACTTAGGTCCATTTAAATTTTCCTGGAAGAATATCGGGCCAATTACTTGGTTATTAAGAATTCCAGCCCATACATTAATTTTTTGGGGATATTGTGTGTTGCCTTCTCGGAAAAAATGGGGTTTTACGTCGCTCCAATATCGACAGTTGTGTCTATTCACAAGACCATTTAAGTAAAAGCAACTTTCATCACTAAAGCAAATACTTCGCAAAACATTTCCATTTTGCCGAATCATATCTGTCATTATTTCACAAAATTCGACTCTTCTGTCGAAATCACCGTCACCCAACTCTTGGTGAAGTTGAATTTTATAAGGGTGCATTTTGTTTAATTTTAATATCTTATGGCAGGTTGATTTTGGCACTCCCGAAACTTCGGATAATTTTCTCAACGAAAGCTCTGGGTCTAAATTAATATGCCCAAGAACTGCTAGTTGCATAGCTTCATTTAGTACACCACAATTATTCGTATTCCGTCTTTTATTATTTACAGATCCAGTTTGCAAAAATTTTTCTATTAGCGTTCTGACATAAGCAACAGATACGTTTCTGTTTGGATGGTTTTCATTGAATAACGTCGCCGCTTGGGAATAATTTTTGTTTGCAATCCCATACAAAATCACTATTTCAGTTCTCTCTTCAAGAGTATAATAAACCATTTCAGCGAAAAAGCCGAAACTTTAAGAACAATTTTACAAGTATTAATATTAATGAAACACAAAAGTCACAATTTTGACAATTCTAATTTAAAGCAAACTATTTCCATGACTAACTTATGATTTTTCGGAGTTAATAATTTCTGATATCTGAAACTTTTAAATTTAAATATCTCATAAATGTCATAATGTGTGTTACTAGTTTTTTCACATAGGAATATCAAGAAAATTGTGTTCTTTCAAAACCACCAAAAAAAAATACAGGGTGTCATTTAAAATATTGGAGTGGGGGTGGCCGGCGGCGGCGGGTGACCCGATGAGGCGATATGAAATACACTTCATTGTCCCCCTATATCCTGAACAACCACCCAAAATTTCAAGTTTTTGTCTTCAAAAACACCAGAAATAATTCAATATAAAGTTTTCGTGTGGACACCCGGTATAATGACCTTTAATGACACATAAATTAATCTTGTGTGACACCAACATAGTGCTGCTTTTTTATTTTATTTGTAAGGCAAGAGATGTTACGTTCAAATGTTATTTTTAATTCAATAACCAAACAATCTTTCAGCAGCAGGAATTATTTGGATGACATTAACATATAAAATAGTGTAGTTTGTTAATTGATAGAGAACGCGGCAAACTTTACATAGCTGTGTTAGTCGAATGACAGCTTTTCTAAAGGCTGCCTTGTTCATTATTTTTAATACTTACTACGCCTGTTTTTCTTTCGAAATTACATGGATAAGGCAACCTTTACACAAGCTGTCTTTCCGCTTACCTTGACATTGATCAAGGTTCATAGAATGACAGCTTGTTGCCACGCTTCATATCTTTTAATACTTTACTGTGTGGGCGAAGCTTAGAGTCATTTGTGACGTTGTACTATACTGTCAAATCATATAATTTGTATCATAACCATAAAATCCCATTTTTATATAGACTATTTTGATGACGTAAGCTACTATAAAACTGACCTGCATAAGGTAACCTTTAGACAAGCTGTTTTCTACTAACCTTGACTTTACATATCTAGTAGTGATATAGATGTTAATGGATTAGCCTTCAACCGATCAACATATTATCTTTTTCAACAATATTTTTACATCTTTTAATCCTTTTTGTAAGTTAATTAATCTAATATTCTCCCATGCCTCGTACTTATACTCGGTTGTTAGATTGCTTGTTACATAGCAATGCTTAATAATATGTAATATTTGTTTATCAATTTTTAGTTATCCTCTCATACACCTTCCCGTGCCAGGAAGTATACCAGTTACACAATTTGTAACTTCTCCAAATTACACAACATCTAGTCAATTTATAGAGGAGCCATGGTGTTACGTGCAACAGGTGGTGCTACGGATATCAGTAGTTCCGTGGTCCTCAAATTTAGCTTTAGGCGATGCATTCAGGGCACCTATGTACGAGTCCTTCAAATTACTAGATACCGTACGTAACTATCAAAATAATGAAAGGTATTGTAATGACAAACCATAGCAGCGTGTAGGTTTTATTTGGGAATAATTTTTAGCCAGAAAAATTTAGGGCACTTATGTTTACATGTAGAAACCATAAGAAAGGTGAAAGATGAAAAATTTAATATTCTTCCAGAATACTCTTGCTTGGTTTTGTCACCAGCTAACTTTTGGCATCAAGACGTCCAAACGTTTTTGCAAGATACAAATATTATTGGAACCATTTATAATCATCAGGTAATATTTAGGAAATTAATATAAACTATCATTTTAATTCAATAACCATGCTAAATATAAATATATCTGTGAAATTTATTTGTATTTTCAACATTTTAACATCAATTCTTAAAACGTGTTAGCATTTTAATTCAACCACACATGTTGTGCACAAAAATTCAAGTATTTCTTGCTTTTCAATTAATAAAATAATGTCGTGGTTGAAATCTAAATAAGCCACCAAATAAACTTAAAATTTATATTTATTATTTTCTGTTTTAGAATTTACAGAAAGGGAAAACTTCAATAGCAGATATGCTGTTTGGAATGCACTTAGCAGATACAGGAATTAAACGCTATCCTTTAAGGAACAGGATGAGAGTATTGCAATATGCAGTGACACTATTTTTTAAGGAGTATGATGAACTGTAAGTATCCATTAATCTGAATAATTATTCAGTTCTTTATACTTACCTATCGCATTTTATTTGCAGATATATAGCTGGATTAAGAAATAAACTCCAAACTCTTTATCCATTACATCAAAATTTAAATGGCACAAGAGACGATCAAGCAAAATTCAATGACACGTACATCATTCAATATCCCAGCGATATAAACATCTATAAATTTGTACCTCTAGCCCTGGCATTTTGCATATTATTTTTCTATTATTACTTTTCCGTACGTAAAATAGAGATTATAAAATCAAAAATAGGAATGGCATTTACTGTTGTCGTCACAGTTTTTACCAGTTTAATCATGACATTGGGATATTGCTTCTTCTTCGGCTTAACGTTGACGATACAGGGAAGAGAAATATTTCCGTTCTTAGTGATGTTGGTGGGTTTGGAAAATGTCCTGGTGCTAACTAAAAGTGTTGTAACTACATCGTCGCATTTGGATATTAAAATTCGAGTCGCTCAAGGTTTAAGTAAGGAAGGCTGGTCCATAACGAAAAATTTAATGCTTGAAATTACAATACTCACTCTTGGTATCATTACATGCGTGCCAGTTATACAAGAATTTTGTATATTTGCCGTTGTCGCATTGGTGGCTGACTTCTTTCTGCAAATATTTTTTTTTTCGACAATATTGGGTATAGATACTAGACGATGTGAAACCTCAGAAAAGGATAATTTTCGCAGCAATTTATACCAGCAGGGATTTGATAAAGTCCTCAATGTTCCTGTAGCAGGCATGGTTCGATCAAAATCTCATCCTCGATTAAATACAGTGCACGCAACAGTAGTCGCTGGGCAAGCATTGCAAGCACATGAAGTCAAAATTCCGAAAAGATTACGTATTCTTAATATTTGGGCTCGTACAAGATTTTTCCAACGTTCCTTTATGATCTTGGTAATCGTGTGGATAAGCATGATTTTTTACCGGAGCGGTTTTATTAACCAATACTTTCGAGATGTATCCTACGACTCAAAATACGAACAATCAAGCCTTAACAAAAGCACGCCCTTCGGAATATTACCAGTAATCATATCAAACGAGTCCCTTAAAATGCAAATGTTGTCCCAACAAAAGTTTTCCTATATTTTCCTTCAAAATCACACCGAAGAGTTAAATAAACTGCATCATCCAGATTATCCGCTTTGGCTAAAATTGTCGACATACCATTGGCCGTCGATTTTCAAAAAGTACAACATATCATTAGCTGGGAAACATATAGCCATTTTACCAAATATAAAAATATCTCATGCTATTACTCCAGATGAAGCCATGCTCCTGAGGAATCCAGATGAGAAATATTCGCAAAAATTTCATTGGAATTCCCTAGCTGCCGCTTTGGATCCCATCGACTTCATCGGTAATTATAATATTAAAAATGTAAACTGGAGATATGTACAAATTAAAATTCTTGTGCCATGGTTAAATTAAATTTAAATATACAATATGGTCTCAAACAAAAAAAACTGGATAGAGTCAAATCAGGTGGAAATTTAATTACTATGATTTAAACCAGCTACTAGTACATTATCAACCGCACGCCCTATCGTCAAACAGAAATAAAATATGAAACTAAAAATACCCGCTAGTATTCGGGGGTAATACCATAAGAGTTTGTGTTTATCCGGACAAACTTTCATTTTGAACGAAAGCTTTGTTGCTTGGTAACTGACGAGAACAAATAACATGGTAAAACCGCGACACCGAAGGTGGAGCGGTTTTACCTTTTGTTATTTGTTCGAGTCGTGTTACCCTTAAGCAACAAAGTTTGAGTTTTGTCAAAATGAAAGTTTGTTCCGGAAATAAACACAAACTCGAATGGTATTTGGTAAGACAATTTAATGAATCATTTAATTAATATTAATAAACCGAAATATTTTTATTTAACATTCCTTTGAATACATATACAAAAGAAAGAGAAAAATATAAATGTTTATGTATGAAATTTATTTGAACGATACTGTCAGAATTGAATTTTCGTTGCCATGGAAAATCAACATGCAGTTTATCCGCTAGCAAACATGCAGTTTATCCGATAGCAAACTAACACAGCGTGTATTAAAATGTCATGTTTTTGACAGATGAATTAAATTGTCTAGAATAATCTCCTTCTCAGTTGCATAATTTTAATGGGGCTGTTTGGTCATTTCTTTATAATCGATATATTAAATATCCGAAGAGCCGAAATGTTTTTTTGATGAAATTAATAAATTGCTTTTATTTTATATTCGTCTTCATACATATGCACCCTACGAGTAAAGGATAGAACAGGAGAGAGTCTCCTTAATAATAATATTTGTCCAAATGTGGTAACTCAATATGGCCGCCTCAATGCATAGAATATGTATGTTACATGTCAGATGTAGTGTCAGATATATGACAAGTTATTCAAAATAATCATTTTATAAACTATGATTGGTCAGTATTGCCATAACGACCTGTCTTAAAGTGGTAACTCCGTCTAAATAATACCTATTCCCCCACCAGTTTATTATCTCTCCTGTTCTATTCTTTCCTCGTAGTATGCACCAATAGTCGCCGGATTTTTTCAATTTTAATATCATGAACGAGTTGATCATATTAAAAAATAAAAGTCGATAACTCGAAGAAACTGTCTTTTGGCATTTTCGATTATAGCGGCCATTCACACAAAGGTATGAACGTTAATTTATAATATGTGAAATTACAGATGTGGCTAACTTGGTTGTTTTCGAGACAAATGCATGGGCTACTGTATACCGTGACAGAGTTCATCATTCTGAATCGCCTCAAATTATGCGTATTTACATTTTATTGTCTATAGTACATTTTTCATACTGTAAAGGAAACATCTGCTGGATGCTTACTCTAATCTAATTACGTCACGACTATATCAACTGTCTGAATAGATACTGTCTTAGGAGGAACTGAAATTCTTTAATATACGAGTCTCATTTTTAAAGTAAGAACCGTTTGCGCATAGCAACCGCGCAGGCTGTCACGTGACGCCCAGTCCCCAACTACGCAGTCAGTTGGTTTCATGTCTCTGCCACTGTTGGTACTATCGTAACACTGCTCTGTTTGTCGCCATGTCAATCAATCAACCCGTCGATTGTGAAGTGCGCTCGGTTATTCGGTTTTTAAACGCAAAACAAGTTCATCACCCCGAAATTCACTGGCAGCTTGTGGAAGTTTATGGTGAAGGTGTAATGAATGACAGTAATGTGCGTAAATGATGTAGGCTTTTCAATGAAGGAAAAACAAATGCTCATGATGAAGAACGATCTGGGCGACCAACTGTTCAATTGATGAAGACGAAAAAAAAGTTGATGAGGAAATTCGCCAAAACCGGCGCTTTCGATTGACGAGCTTCAAGGGAAATTTCCACAAGTTTCAAGATCGATTGTTTATCACATTGTTTCCGATAAACTTCATTACAAAAAAATGTGTGCGAGATGGGTGCCAAAAATATTGACAGAAGAACACAAAAAACAGCGTTTGGCACATTCTTGTCATTTTTGGAGCACTACGATAAGAGCGTACAGAGCAACACTTGTGTTGCTCTGTACGCTACGGTGTGTAGACAGCGCGATTTTTAATCAGTGCTACTGATGATGACAACTTAGTTGTTGAAATACGTATTTAGCCATTTTTGTGCTTTAGTGTGGTGAAGGTGTTTTAGTGTTTTTTGTGTAGTTTCAAGCCACAGACTCCAAGTTTAGTTTCTTCTCACAATTTATGTTCATAAATAAAGTTGCTGTTACTCCACTTAAAAACGGTCCTTACTTTAAAAATGACCCTCGTATAATAACATTAATTTTTGAGAAATTGTGTCTCCGTTTCTCAATGAATATTTTAACACAGCCAGTTGAATTACTACTAAAACTTTCTTTATTTATTCTAACATCTAGTAAGTAGAGTATTTATTTTAAAGATATAGTTCAATCCCACTATGAAACTCAAAATTTCACTGTTGTAGCGAAAATTTTGGTGTTGATAAAAATTTCATTTATTCTTTTGCAAGTCAAGAGCTCCGAATAGATTTGACCCAATTACTTGAGCTTTATCAGCGATAAGTTATAATTGTGCGACTGTAGTATTTGCAAGTGAGTGTAAGCGCCCACAACAAAACCAACTAATACAGGTTGTATAAGACAAATAAGGACGCACATTGCATCGCTATCCTGACTATAAAAATTTATATCAATGACCTAGAATCAATACCTCGTAAGTACAGTTTTTTTTTTTTAAATTAGAGTTTTACCGCTCCTACGTTGTAAGTCGATTCCACGTCTTGGCAATATCTCTTTAATAATAAATTTAAGTTGAATATAACTAATTTCGTAGTAAGCAATACCTCTTCCCTGTCAAATACTATGAGTGACGTACCTCGTAAGTGCTTGCATTTTTTTAGGGGGTAAATAAATTGTAATTTTTATCTAGAATTATATTTATTTCGTAAAACCAAAATTGCGTTTGTAGAAATGTAGATCTTTAATGACTCTGGAAGATTTTTCATTCATACTGAAAACTTGCATTGATTCTAGGCCATCGATATGCAATAATAAGTTAGGTAATTGCAGCTAAACTTTTATAGCAAGTTTAGCTGCAATTACCACTGCACACCAGACATTCTTTACACTGTATATCTAGTTTTGGTGTTTGTGCTTTATTTGAGAAGATCATAAAGCTTGTCTTATCTTCGTTTATTGTTATGAGATTATTAAAGCACCATTCTTCTATTTGCTTCATATCATTATAATGTGGTTTTCTATTATGTGGGGGTTTTTGTTACTGTATATAATACAGGTGTCGTCTGCGTATCCGTATATTTTGCCATGGAGTGGTAATTCAAATATATCATTGGTATACAGTATATAAAGTAATGGTGGTATGTTCCCGCCCTGTGGTATTCCATATTTGACAAAACGTACATCACTTTCGACTTTGTTTATTTTTGTTTTTTGTGGATGATTCATTAGATGTTTCAATTATTTTTTGCTCTGTATTTTTGAAGTGAAAACTTCTATGGGCGCGTTGATTGTGGGCACTGAACGAGACTGAGTCGTCACGCTCGGCTATGTAACGCTCGTTTGGGTAAAGTCGGCTCGAGTGGACTAAGGGAGCGAGAGAGATATAGTTAACGCGTCTCTGCTATACTCGCTCTGCAACCGTTTCACGCTCGGCTTTGTATTATAACGCTCGTTCGGGTAAAGTCAGCTCGTATTATTAACCTCGCCTTGATGAAGTTTTCACTTCTGTCGTGTGGTCTTAAGCACACCCATTTTTTTTATACTTATGTTCTGCAATTTTTCGATAAGTTTGGTTTTGGATATTGTATCGAATGCTGTCTTCATGTCTATGTATAGTGCTGTTACTATGTTTCCCTTTTCCACCGGAGTTTTTCTGGAGTCCACAATTTTATTCATTGATAGATGATCAGACAATTGAATTTGAAAGCTTTTCTCTAAGATTTTGTTCAGTGTTGATAGTAAGGAGATAGGACGATAATTTTCTACGTTCAGCTTGTTGCCTTTTTTGTATATGGGCACAATAATCGTTTTTTTTTTGGATATTCGGGGAATTCTCCTTCATCTATAACGTTGTTAATTAATTTGGTCAAAATTGGTGATAGTACGTCTTTGTTCCTTTTAGCAGCAAATGCTGCTGTGTTGTTTTTAATTGATTTATTATTGTTGTCACTTCTTTCAGAGTTACCATTCTAAATTTTAATTCAGGTATTTGTTTCTTCATCTTTGTTGTTAATGGGGCTTTTGTGTTCTTTGACATTTGTCGCTCTGCTAAGGTTTGACCTCTATTTGCGAAGTATTTGTTGATTTTTTCTGTTATTTCTTTGGGCACAGTTGTTATCATTCCATTTTCTTTTTGTATTTCGCTTATATTTTTGTTACTACTTTGACTTTGGCCATGTCTTTTTCGGTTCTGATTTATATCTCTTGAATTGCTTTATGTAATATTCTTTCCTACTGTTTTCTATAACATATTTTGTTGATCTTTGTATCTGTTATAGATTTCTTCGTTTCTGGGGTGTTTAATATGATTTTTATATAAATCATTTCTCTTCCTGATTTCACTGACTATGTTCTTATTTATCCATGGGCAGTCTTTTCTTTTAATTTTCTGGTGTGATTCTATTATATTCTGGAGTGTAGTTGATAATTTCTGAGTCAATTTCGTTTCCTTTAATCTCTTTAATGTTTTTTCTATGTTGTGGAATAATCTGATGTAGTATATTCGTAATATTTGTATTCCGGTGGTTCTGTAGTGCAATTCTGATGCCGTGATGGTCTGATATATCATTTGGCACTATTTCCAATTTATTTGAGTTTTCACGTTTGTGATTACATGGTCTAAGATGCTGTCATTTTCATTGTTATTTCTCCAAGTATGGTATTCATTTGTTCTTCTGTTTTTTTGCTTTCTGGCGAAGTGAAACAGTCTTCCAATGCAAAAGTTGAAGCTTTGTTTCACTGTTAGAATATCCACGTTTTATCACGTGATAACTTTTTCTATCAATTTAGGCTCTGCTGTGAAAATTTGGTAGCTACTACTTTTACGCAAATTTTCGACACTTTTTCTTAGTGTCTAACTGTGAATGTATGTCATATTTGCCATCCCCCGAATAATCAGACGTCGGTTTTTCCGCCGTATTAGTTTTCTAAATGATCAGCAAACCGCTCGGACTATGTTTTGACAGTCCTCAAACTAGATCATGTTATGTTGGAACAGATTGCAATTGATCCCGGATTTGTCAGTTCGCGTTGTTGAAACGGTGATTATTCACTGCGCTTGCTCCGTACAATCACAGATCCGTTCAAACGTATGTTGGAACAAACCTAATAAGACAATAAATTATCTTGATGCTAGGCAAAATTATAGCAACTGCAAGCGTATTCCTGTGTCAACGTGATAATTGTGCGTAAGCGTTTAGAGTGAGCAACTGGCCACACTTGCTCGTTTTAAACGCTTCATCTTATTTAATAACACCGCTACAATTTATAATGTTTCGTGGATAAACTATTGCAAGTGAAGTTAGAAAACAAATAATTAAGCTCTACAGCGAAAGTAAAAGATAGCAATTTCGAGAACTAGTTTTCTAGAAAGTCGATAATTTCACGGACTATTAAAAGCTACCTATAAGAAAGGAAGATGCATATGCAGATGAAATTAGAAATCCTGGAAGGTCGAAAAAGTAGCAATTATTTTGACAAACAAATTGTTAAAGTTGCTTGTGAGAACCCTTTTCTTTCTTAATCGAAATTTTCGCTAGTTTTGAAGCAGTACATACAGTGAAGTTTCTGTTAGTGACTACTTTATGCCGGGTTAATATCAAAGCCTGATTAGATTTTGCAAAAGCGCATATTACATGGACTATTAATGTTTGGCCTAGAGTAATTTTTAGTCACGAATCTAAATTTAATTTAAAAAAAAGTGACGGTATTATTAAACCCTAAATAAACAATTGCCACAGTAAAGCAGGGCTACGGTCTGTGATGATCTGGGACTGCTCTTCTTTATTCAAAATGTGCTCACTTTATAGAATTCGAGGCACCATGGATCAGTATGTGTACATACTGACTAGCGTTAAGCACCGTTTGGAATCGAATTGACCGTACAATAATAGACTTCCTTTGCCACGCAGATGTAGTGCTATAATAATCGCAAAAGCATACTATACAAAATATTAACTAATCTATAAAAAAATAAGGAACGTTTCATTTATTATTATTATAAGGAGTAGGATGTGTTTCATTTGTTGCTTTATCACTTAAAAAAAGTTATAAATAAGCTATATTTTTGACCAATAGTGTATTTACATACATGTATGCAGATATGTAATTTTTCTCTTTTCGATGATACGGTTTTTTTTGTTATCCAGACCATGTTAATCCTTATTAGTCCGGACAGTGAATGTTCTATTCTATATGCATTTTCTGATTTGAAATTTCTCCGGTTTATTATTCGCAAAAGCGTATGCTATGAGATTCTTTAGTCAGTAAACGCCATAATCAACTTTGATTAGAGGCTTTTAGTCATACATTTGTTCCAATTTCCATATTGACAAATTAAAATCTTAGCATGAAAAATATTGTTATTTTTTTAGATTCTGACTCAAACTTGAACAACTTACCTCAATCTGAAAGACCACTATATCCAACATCGCCAATGGAAATTCTCCTTTTTGCAATACTTTGCTTCATAAGTGTTATAGTTTTAGCATATATGGTAGTAGTTCTTTATAAATGTATATGTTCCCGGAATTATGCAGAATGGAGAGCGTCCTGGGCAAAAGAAAAGACTGAAATAACTGAAACTCCCGTCCTACTCGAAGCCGTACCCATAATTATAAATGGACACCTACAAGAAGTGGAATGCTTGGCCACCGACGGTTCTAGTATAGTTAGTAGCTGCTTAGGAGGTCAGATAAAAGTTTGGGACTCTGTTACTGGAGAACTACAATCTAGTATTGATAGAAACAGGTAATATTTAATATAATATGTTAAGCGTCCTTCCGCTATTATCTTCAAATATCTGCTAGAAGAAATTATTTAAATTAAGAAAAATCTAATATCAAAAAGTAAACATCATTAATACTAAATTTTCTACAGGGTATTTAACAAACAAGATACCACTTTTAATGAAGATTACGACGACAACATAATGTCGGATTATGAATCAGGCTCTCCACCGTCGAGGGAAGGTAGTCTCCTCCAGTTACCCAGTTTCAAAGATAAAATTTATTTGAACTTTTCAAACGCCTCGTTACAAAGTGATCGTAATAAAAGATCTGAAGTGTTTGATTTTGGAGAACAATACCGACAAGCTTATTGTGAATTTGAGAGAAAAAACAGTGTTAGGTATAACCAAAGTAAAAATAGTGAGTGGACGCGACATCATAGTGATAAATCAGACTATGATAACGTGCAATTAGATAGTGATGACAGGAAGAATAGAAGCTGTGAAAATTTGGAGAATAATTCCGTGTTTGTTGGAAATGAGAAAGAATTGCCAAAATTATCGCCTATATGGTGCATGGACTATTTGGATAATTTAATTGTATTAGGCTGTGCAGACGGAAGATTGGAGTTCTGGGAAGGAACTACTGGAAAATTTAAGGTATGCATTTAGTACTTTTGTATTTTTCCACTATTTGTTTGTCGAGTTTAGAAGCTTCTGCCATGCGTCGATACATAGCTTGCTGCTACTTGTTCATCTTATAAACCCACTTTAGCCAAAAATGAAATAGCAGTGCTGCAAAAGTACAACTATTAATCTACATAACCTATATACATACATATATGAAAATAGATATATCAACTATAATTTGCTTTTTATGTCTTAAGTAACACATTCTTTGTCATTAGGCATTTAACACAAAATAGATTACTATTATGACTATTGCGACGTGTGTACGTCCTCATTCGGTTAGGAGTGAGAACACTTGAAGAGGAGGGTAACAGATTATGAGACAATCACTTCATATGAATATATTTTACCGAACAATATGTCTAGCTATCTCTTTAAGCGCACAATTTTTGCAATTACTTAGAAAAGCATAATATGCCATACCATTCCTGTGAAAGATTAATTAAATAATATTTTCAGGAGTGCCTTAGAATCCCAATATTGTAAACCATCAATATGGTCTGAGTCATAAATTATAGAAAATTTCAGGGTTGTTTTTGAATTTCCAGTATATATACGATGACATCAGTGGTATAGGCGTCACATCAGTGAAAATAGTCGGTTCAAGAGTTGTGGCGGCGAGACTTTACGGTTCGCTAGACATTCTACAACTTCAGTCATTTACACATGGCCGTCCAATTGATTGGAATTTTTCAATCGCTTATAGACGAACACACATTAGAACCGGCTCAGCAGGTTCTATTGATTGTAAAACTATGATGCAGGTGAGGTAAAATGATAACTACTTTTTTGGAGTTATGTTATTTTAATGTAAACATAATATCCTATTTAGCAGAACGACTCGAAAGAAGACATGCGCTGTTTTAAAGTACTAAGTGCGAAAGCACATCAACAACCAATAAATTGCTTAGATTGTGAAGGTGGCAGGATATTGAGCGGTAGTCAAGACCATACATTGAAAGTTTTTCGCTTGGAAGATGGTACACCACTGTACACTTTACATGGTCACTGTGGTCCAATCACATGTTTGTTTATAGACAGAGTATGTCCAGGAACTTCTGGTAGTGGATCTCAAGATGGAATGCTTTGTATATGGGATTTACTAACAGGTATCTTGGTATATCGTATTTTTGATATTTTGCAAGAATACAAAAATTAACACATTGGTCGCATTCAGCAGACGGATCGGAAACTGTTCCGGCTCCAACTGTTCACTTGACAACTGTTGAATGTTCGCTGAACAGGACCGTTCACTTTTATGTGATCACTTTCCATTTGGTACTTTTTACTGCTGCCATATGTTAGAATTATGCAGATTTAAACCGAATAAACAATGATAATAAATTGTTTTTCTGCATGTAAGGGTCGGTTTTTCCAACTCCGATTAAAATACTTACTCCAGTATTTCTGCACAAGACTTTTAATTTTCTTACCGTTCGTTTCTAGTAACTTTCTCCAGGATTGTGTGTTACGT
The DNA here is from genome assembly GCA_963170755.1 of Amphimallon solstitiale. Classification (NCBI taxonomy): domain Eukaryota; kingdom Metazoa; phylum Arthropoda; class Insecta; order Coleoptera; family Scarabaeidae; genus Amphimallon; species Amphimallon solstitiale. The sequence continues at coordinate 50,626,603 of OY720679.1, forward strand.
TGATACTGGATTGCGTTAAAGGCGCATGCATTCTACACTCACTAAGTGAGCGTAGAATTTTTCCACTCGCAAAAATGGCGACCGCTCGACAGCATGTTCAGAGCGAACGTACATCATCCAAATTCGATCACTGAATAGTTGCGCAACTGTTGTGTCTGCTGAATGCGACCATTGTTAACACATATAGGCACCGATAGAATAACAAAAACATTTTTGCGTCACTATACTATTAGTCCACATATGTCAAAATTGATGCTTTAATTTCTGATTTTTGTAAGTTGGCAGAAATGATTAAAAAAAAATTATCTCCAGTTAATTGTTAGTATTTCTTTCAACACATTCTGTTAATGGTACATTTACAACCAATCACATACAAAAGTGCATTTACAATCAATTTAACCGGAGTGCAGTAAAACGACTTACAGATTATTTCATATGTACTTTTGAAATAAATGTGAAAATGATTGATTACAAAGCTATGATTAAAAAAGTATTGCATACTTGCTTGAAAGTTATAATTTATGGAATACTTTAAGTTGAATGAAACCATGAACATCAAACATACCGCATCAAGGTGTTTCAGACTTATTAGCTATCGTCAGTACGAGATAGCTAGGAAAATACGTGTTGATTTAACAGTATGTGTAATATAAAGTCTACTCTTAAAAGACCCAAACTCTAAAAACCTATACATGACCACAGTGTTCACCAATAGTAGTTAGTAATGTATTCTGTACTATGTAATGCCATATTTTCAGTCAGGTATATTAGTAAAAATATTAAAAATTATTCGTAGCTATTGAGCGTCTCAACCTTAGTATTCAGTCCAGACTCTTATGGGATATATACCTCTTTCACTACAGTAAAAAATTTGTAATAAACTGTCTTTTATTTCAAGGCAATGTTGTCAGTTCGATTTATTATGTTTATGGTTGGTATTGTTGGTGTAGTGTAAGTATCATAACATAACTTTCCTGTCAAGTGTCAAATTAATAATATATTAGAATAATATCCTAACCAACAAGTATTTAAAATGTCGTGTCATTAGAATGAGTTACCAACTTAACCTGTCATTGTCGAAGTGATAACTACTTACACTGCCATCTTTACTGTACAAGCCGTGCTGAGAAATTTGGCAACAGCGAGTTGAGAAGCAAGCGTAGGCCGACTTTTGCCGGCTGGTCCGATACCAGGCTGTACGCAACGAGACTGAGAAACTTAAATTACGGGGTGGAAGGTTTAATAAAACAAAATTTCACATAAACATAGCTTTTAAATACATATAAAATATACATAGACAAAAAATACATTTAAATTACTGGATTATTATTGACGTCACAGCTAGAAAAAAGGAATCCACCTATTTTTTAAAAGTATTTAATTTCCTTTTTTTATGAGATTTTTCTTGCATGTCATTATCTACGACTTTATTTCGACAATTGGTTGATTTTTCTGCCTTTTTTCTACTTTTGCATTATTTCTGTTTTTGACAAAATTATTGAGCAAAATATTGCTAAAAATCGAGGAGACCATTTGAAAAATTGTTTCATATTTTTGGCCGCAAACGCAACTACTTACATAATCTGTCCAACAATCACCTGCTTTTATACTCATAACAGTCAATGCAACTAACAATTCCTTTTGCTTAGTACAATGTAAAAATTTTGTTTCCAATTCAACATCATTAATTAAAAATTCAAAAATGGAACACATGTGAAAAAATAAAATATTTACACAATCTGTAGCAACAGAAAGACCTCCTCGTTGCAAAAAATTAAAATAATCATTTTCAGTAAGATCTCCTTTGCTTTCAGTTAAGATCGAAACACATAAATTGCAATCTAATTTTTTTGATACGGAATGTGCAGCATATCCGCAAACATACATTTTAGCTGATTCGTCAACATCACATTTTTCCAAATAATCAGATTCTAATATGCATAAGAAATCCGTCAAATCAACTTTTTTAAAGCTTTTTAGATCTAACGAGCTAATATTGTCATTAAACTCAATAGCTTTAAACTGGGATTCTATATCGGTTAATGAAAAATGAACACCTGCTGTCTTGAAAATATGTTTTACACGTATTCTCTTTTCAGCACCAGTTATATCGTCAAATGATACATTATAATTACAGCCTGCCAATCTCCTATACATGCCAAATCTTTTCTCTAAATTTTCGGTGGTAAACTTGCCAATCAAAATATATTTTAAACACGGGAAGCGTTTAAATGAATAATTTAATATTTCAATAATATTTGACGTACTTTGGTGTATGGCACTGGAAGTATGAGCCGTTAAAAACCCATTATTATTTTCAATGGCTTTCCAATTTTCTAACCATTGGACAAATTTAGAAAGAAATTCAATCCTTGGGTCATCGTTGCTTGTGAAAGGTTTGCACCAATCGTTCCTTTTGACACGTCCCTTTAAAACATTTCTGTTATTACAAATGTCCCACCATTTCCTTATTAATTCAACAAAATTTGCAGTATCTGAATAACCATATTCTTTTAGTGCAGCAATAGTAGAATGGTGGAACAGATTGTCAGATAATTGCACATTTTGTTTTTCAAGTACTGAAGGAAATACAGTTTTATAATTTAACTTGTATGCCTTTTTGATTGGATGATTTTTTTCCATGTTGTAAACATTCACAATATCTTTATATTTGGCATATCTTAATTCATCAGTATTAAAATCTGGGTAAACAAAGGTTTGATCAAAATTCTTGAGATTTATCCAATTATTTTTTATGTTTTCAAAAATATGTACCAAATCATAATTTAAATATATTGTGTCGTCTTCACACTTTGGGTTTGGTAAACTTTTAGAGTTAGGTGATAATTTTTTGAACATTGCACGATTAATTGCATGATTATCTGTAATGACGCACAAAACAGTGAAACCACAATTTTGGACATAATCAATTATGTTTTTAGTTATCGGAGCCATTTCTTCACCTTTTATTTTGTTAACTGGTAAAAGTTTAACTATTTCACAAAAACTTCCAAATGCTGAAGTGATCATGTAGCTCAGCACAGTTTTAGCTAAATCATTATTATTGTAAGCTGAACCTACAATACTTTTGTCTCGATAATCTAAACGACTGCTGACATATATTTCATCGATCAAAACTAGAACAATTTTTTCTAAATTTGTTAAATTCTTACTCATATTTAATAAATAATTTGTATTATTTTGGTCATCATTTGGCGAAATATGCATTGTAGATGAAAGATGCTGCAAATATCTCTTGTGAGGTAAAATAAAAAAATTACGTATTAAATTATAACAAATAGGTGATTGAGTATAAAACAAAAACGCCATAACAATTGTGGATGTAGAATACCTATTTTTATCAGATACCATTTGCTTCAGCTGATCTACTAATATATTAAGTTGCTTACTGTATAAAAATGTTTCTTCGACACACATTTCATTGGCTTCTGTAAGAAATTCCAATCCTTTCTGTAATAAAGATTTGACAGATGCAGGGCAAATAATTTCATCAGATTTGTATCTAGCCAAAAGATTTTCTAGCTGAGACCATTTCGTCATCTTCATATCTGGTGAAAGAATACAACTTAGATCAGATACAGAGAGTTCGTTGTTTTTTAAAAATATTTTCACACTCAAGTCTTCATTAATAATAACACTATTGACAACTGACAATCCACGATTATCGAAACACAAAGTATACATATATAAACAATTTTCACTTATTTTCACTTGCCACTCACTAAGTTTAACTTTTTCTCTAAGGTTTGTTATTAGAGTATTAAAATTTCTAATGATGTCTTCATTCAAATACTTTTCAACGGACTCTAAATGTCTGTTAATAATTCTTTCCCTACGTTCATCTGGACCTGCTCTCGTTGGTTTGGTTTGCACTGACAAATAATTTGGTAAATTCGGGAAAATGCATGGCACAGCCCCTTTGACCAATTTGGGATTTGACAACAAAAGCTGAGTATAACTTCCATCCTGCCGAAGATATTTATCATATTTGACAATATCAGTCTCATTAAAATGTTTGGCACACACTGAAGAGTTCTTGGTAGGGACCCAGTTCTTCCTTGGTATTGCCTTAAGCCATTCTGCTCTAAGTCCTTCATCAGGGGGAAAGCCAAATGTTGACTGCAGAGATTCACCTGCTTTCAATGCAGATTCGTAATTTGATTTACAAGCAGGTACACAGCATTTTCGAGGCATCTGAAGTTTATTAACAGTAAAATAATGTTTTATTATTTATTTGTTCTACTTACAATTATTGAGGTTTTTGTCCGATTTTTTAAAGCTTGGAAGTATCCAACAATTTGAGGTTATGATGCACCGACAGTCTGACACACAAACTACTATTCGTTAAACGATTATTTATTTGAAACATTTACCACGCGTTTAACACTAGAAAATACCGGCAAATATTTCTTCAACCTTTATAATAAGTTTCACTTTATTTTAAATAAAATTCGGAGGTATTACACGCTGTATCGTTACCGCGTTACCGCTTGTTGACGATATGATAAGCCTACGTGCAACGTTGCCAAATATCTCTCTTCATGGCTTGCAAGAGTAAAGATGGCAGTGCTACTTATATATGTCTGGGACACATAATGAATACTAAGGTTAAGACGCTCTATAGTATATTTTTAAGAAACATATAAAGTTGACATAAACTGTCAACTAATGATGTAGAGGCTTCATTTATAAAAACAGTAAAGTAATAACGAATAAAAAAGTAGACTGCCTTTTTGTAGTTTGTGTCGGAAGATCCTCAATTTATTTGGGACGATAACCAACCACCCTATAGTAAACAATAGACCTATACGTTAAATGATCTGCGAGTGTTAAATCTCGAAAGATGATATATTGAACTGAAATACAGTGATTTTTTTAAATATCTATTTATTAAGTATACCGGGTGTCCACACTTAAGTGCGCACTATTGATAACTCTGTTATCTTTGGAGGTGCAGAATCGGTCAAATGGGCAAAGTAGTACCATTTTTTATGGCGGTTACAATTGTGAAAATAGAAAAACAATTGAACGTCGGGTTCTCTAGATATTCGACCAAACAAATTTTTTTTAAATGGAACACCCTGTATATTTTTTGGCGATTGGAAAGAGAATCGCAAACTGAACAAAAGAGTCTTAGTACACTAGTATAAAAAAATGTCAAATAAAGTAGTTACTGAGAAATCTCTATCTTTGCTTTGTTTGCATGAAATCGATATATCTACGGACAATTAAACATTCATTAAAGCCTTTAATTTAATAAACAAATAAAAATAAATACAAAAATAGTAAAGAAAATTATTCAAATTAAATGTTCAAAGACATCTCCTTCCATTTCAATACATTTTCTCAATCTTGTGTGAACATTACGAGTAGCTCCTAAAATGGTCCTACCATCGATGGCGTTAATGATGTTGGAAATTCTTTCCTGAAGCTCATCCACTATTGCATATCTATGTTTGTACACTTGATTTTTTACTGCTCCCCACAAGAAAAAATCTAATGGCGTCATGTCAGGCGAACGTGCGGGCCACTGAATAGGACCATTTCTGCCAATCCATCTATTGCCAAATAATCTTTCTAATAACTCCCTTGTCTCGCGGTGATTATGGGCAGGCGCTCCATCTTGTTGAAAGTAAATAATCTGTCTGTCTACCAAATTTAATTCATCCAGAAAATTTTCTAAAATTTCTGTCAATAATGCCACATATCTTTCTCCTGTTAAAGAACCCCGATAGAAAAATGGCCCAACAATTCGGGATCCGATTATACCACACCAAACATTTAAACTGAATCGGTGTTGTGGATTACAAGGATAAACAACAAATGGGTTTTCACGACTCCAGCAATGATTATGTCTTTTATTGATCATCCCGCGATTAGAAAAGTTGGATTCATCACTCCATAAAATGTGTCTGAAGAAATTGTGATTTTCTTCAAAAGCATTGATAAACCATTGAGCAAAAGTTAATCGTCTTTGATAGTCACCCAAAAGTAGAGTTTGAGCAGGCTGATATTTAAAGGGAACATATTTATTTTTTTTCAAAATTTTATGGATCGTACTACGAGAAACACCTGATTCTCTGGACAAATCCCTTACAGAATTATTTGGATGTACCTGAAAATATGCCAATACATTTATTTCTGTCTCTTGTGATAATATAAAATCATTTTTGATCCTCTTCTTTATAAAAACTGTTTCGTTGCTTCTTAATCTTCGATAAAGTTTTAAAAAATAGCGACGATCTGGTACATCACGATCAGGAAATTGCTGAATGTAACATTCGAGCGCTTTATCTGAATTTTTGTTAAACTTCAAGTACAACTCCAACATATTACACTTTTCCAAATGAGTAAATGCCATTGTTACGGTTGAAAAAATTGTAAAACCAGTACTTTTTCCACACAGTAACTTTAACAACAGCAAATACAAATAATTTGACAGCTACTAGACAATGTGACGCTTTAATTTTCCATAGGTATATCGATTTCATGCAAACAAAGCAAAGATACAGATTTCTCAGTAACTACTTTATTTGACATTTTTTTATACTAGTGTACTAAGACTCTTTTGTTCAGTTTGCGATTCTCTTTCCAATCGCCAAAAAATATACAGGGTGTTCCATTTAAAAAAAATTTGTTTGGTCGAATATCTAGAGAACCCGACGTTCAATTGTTTTTCTATTTTCACAATTGTAACCGCCATAAAAAATGGTACTACTTTGCCCATTTGACCGATTCTGCACCTCCAAAGATAACAGAGTTATCAATAGTGCGCACTTAAGTGTGGACACCCGGTATATAGAAATCTATTTTAAAAAAATCATTATCCTTTTTGTTCTTATAATCACTGTATCTGAATTATATACATATATTTGTATTTTCAGAAATATTTCTTTTCTCAAAGCTGTTGCACAGTTTATCAATGTTGGCCATTTTCATCTATAACAGCCATTGATTAAAAAGTATTTATGTACAAGAACAAACTGGTATGCTATGGTAGGCAGACCTGTTAAATTATTATTTTCAGTAAATTTAGTAGAACGTCTATTATCCGAACTAATTGGGACTAAGAGTGGTAGTTCGGATAAACGATTTTTTCCGATAATAGAAAAGTGAAAAAAAGAATGTACATAACACATATTATTATAAATAATTCTGTCCTATTTGTGTAATTAACATCTACAACAACAGGTCTCCACTAGTACTCGATACTAACTAAATTATAAAAAACACTCAAGGCTCACATAGATCCTCACACCCTTCAATGGGTGGGAGAATCTATGATGTTTGGATAAACGATGTATGCTTAATCGACACCCTACAGTACTATTAATATCAAAAATTGTTAATAATCGTTCATATTAACTTTTATAAATTGCCATTTATAATGAATGAAATATCTTAGTCCTTCGAATTACACATACATTATGTATCTTACTTTTTAAAAAAACGCTTTCTAAACATTTTTGAAAACATAATTTTAAAATATGATCCGGATAAGTTTTTAGAAAATGACATACTATCTCATAACCAAAATATAGCGAATTGAAACAGCCTTAGAATGCTTAACATATGAAGGAGCCGGACATTTCATTTTACTTTTAATTATAACAACACATTAACAATATGATTAAACAGCAAATGTTGTTTGTCGTAGGCATTTCAATTAAACGTGGTTATTTGCGCTAGTAATTCGCATGTGCAATAAATTTTAGTTTGTACACCTTTACATGGAAATGAGCAACTTTTTCTTACGTAAATTAATGAGAGTAGAATATTATACTTCCCCACTCTCACCAACATTAAACTTTTGCGAATTAAAGCATTATTACCATTTTCATCAACCAATAATTTACCAGGTTGTAATGTCATCCTACCATTTGTGCATTTAGTGTAATATGAAATAAAATACGGAGAAGGTTTTACTTTACTCGTATCAAATACATATATTTGCTTACCATCCATTATTTAAAGATATTCTGACTATATGTGTGTTATAATAATGATAATTTGTTACAGGCACATGTATGTACAGCATTCAAGCACATGACGGTAGTGTTATCTCTTTAACCTATTCCGTCAGCTATGTGATATCACTAGGTGGAGATGAAAGAATCTGTGTTTGGGAACGATTCCAAGGACACTTACTCACCACAATACACGTACAGCAAACATTCACAAGTCAAATACAAATGTTAAGTTCCCACTTGGTCGTAGCAGCGAGATCGGGAAGTTTAGCTATATATGATGTTCGAACGGGAGAAAGTGTGCGAAGTATTGTGTTAGGGCGATCTCCTTTCGTATTCGTAAAACATCTACTAATGCTTCGAGATTCGGTCTTATGCGATTTCGGAAGTCAACTCAGAATCGTCCGGTTTCCTATAATTACGCGAAAATATGATTGAAACTCGACTACGACTGTTTTTTAAATCTTTTTTAAAGTAGAACCAAAAAAAACAATAAAAACGTCTGTGCCTTATATTGACTAATTTTAACCCATAATTTTTATTCCTATTTTGTTTTTATTTGTATTATGTAGCTAAATGTATAGCTCTAGAACAAAACTAAATTGTACATACGCGATATTTCAATTATCACTTTCCTTAATTTATTTTGTATTTATAATACAGCACTTTTTTCAAACAAAGAAAAAACTATACAAAATGAAAGTTGTTTTTAATTAAATGCACTACTTTATAAGCTATTTTTGTATTTAAATTGTTAAATAAACTCGTAAAAATCTGGATTTTCGTTTTTATGAGCATTATCCTGAAACACCTATAAGACTTTTTTTTTACCATATCATGTTTTTTCTGTCGTTAATTGCATTTCTTAAAGTGCAATTTCTTACAACACCTTGTACACATGCCGATTATTTTCTTAGATAAGAAATAAAAATGCTATATTTGATTAGATATCCTACTTTGCATTATTTTATATTAAATTCATAAAGTAATATGTATGTCGAAAATGTGACAAATACGTAATAATAATAAAGAAATTACATTGAGCAAATAGTTTGTAAATTAATAACATCTGCTCAACATATACGTTTTATACTTTGCGATATAGCTAACTAACGAAAAATTCAAAGATATTCTTTATCGCTCATTGTTAATAAATGACGCATTATTAGAATAACAATTTAAATTTGTTGGTAAATAAAATATCCCAAAATTAACAATATGGGCGTAGATTACTACATATTGTTCTTTTGTATAATCAAATAGCTTATTTAAAATAATTGTTTATAACTACAAACAACGGATATAATAACTCATTTGGATCGTGCAAAGCAATATAAAAAAGGATTGCAATTTTTCGAATCTTTCCATATTTTGAACTCGTTAGAAAAACCATGTAATGAAACAAATAATAAATTCCTTATATACATTTCATGTATACAAAAAATATTGCAAATCGAACACTAAATACTTTTGTACTCTTAATAAATATATATATAATGCATAATTTAGGACATATTTGCACAAAATCGCTATTCAGTAAGAGTAAAAGTGGTACTTCCGGTCCTAATTTTGAAATTTTTTTTATACAAAAGATATTTAAAATTATAATTTAAATACTTTTATACTCGTAATGTACCTGCCTAGAGAGCATGACTTGCGAGATATTCCGCAAAAAACTGATTTTCGATAAGAGTAAAAGACCTACTTCCGGTTGGAATTTCGAAAAATTTTTTTAAGACAATTTGTCTCAAATTTAATTTTGAGTACATTTGAATTCTTTATAAATTTGTTTAAACTTAATAATTGACGAAATATTTGCAAAATTCGATTTTTTCACTGATGTAAACTACTACTTCCGGTCTACCGATTTTACTGAAAAACTAATCAGATCTCAAGAGGAAGATTATACACGTAAATACAAAATTTGGAATAGATATCTACAGCGGTTTGACCGTTATAGTGGTCACAGACACAGACATTTTTTAAAAACCACTTTTACTTTCTTATATGTATAAGGAAGTATTGTGATGATGAAAATTTTCAACCTCGAGATTTTTGCAGATGTCCACGTTTCGAGGTCCCCTGATACCAAAAAAGTGGTTTTTAAAAAATGTCTCTCTCTCTCTCTCTGTCTGTCTGTCTGTGTGTGTGTGACCACGATAGCGGTCAAACCGCTACAGATCTCAATTCCAAATTTTGTATTTACGTGTATAATCTGCCTCTTGAGAACTGATTAGATTTTGAGCAAAATCGGCAGACCGGAAGTAGTAGTTTACTTCAGTGAAAAATTCGAAATTTGCAAATATTTCGTCAATTACTAAGTTTAAACAAATTTATAAAGAATTCATATGTACTTAGAATTAAGTTTGAAACAAATTGTCTTAAAAAAGTTTTTTGAAATTCCAACCGGAAGTAGATCTTTTACTCTTATCGAAAATCAGTTTTTTGCGAATATCTCGCAAATCATGCTTTTAAGACAAATACGTTACGAGTATAAAAGTATTTAAAACATAAGTTTCAATATCTTTTATATAAAAAAAATTTCAAAATTCAGACCGGAAGTACCACTTTTACTCTTATCGAATAGCGATTTTTTGCAAATATGTCGTAAGTTATGCATTCTATGTATATTTATGAAGAGTACAAAAGTATTTAGAGTTGGATTTGGAATATTTTTTGTATAAATGAAATTTCAAAATTCGGACCGGAAGTAACACTTTCATACGTATAAGAAAGTCGTGTGGTGGCCACACCTCATTTTTTACTTTCTGATACGTAGTATAAGGAAGTATTGTGATGATGAAAATTTTCGACTTCGAGATTTTTGCAGATGCCCACGTTTTGAGGTCCCCTGATACCAAAAAAGGGGTTTTTAAAAAATGTCTGTCTCTGTGTGTGTCACCACGATAGCGGTCAAACCGATGTAGATATCAATTCCAACTTTTGTATTTACGAATATAATCTCCCTCTTGAGAACTGATTAGATTTTGAGCAAAATCGCCAGACCGGAAGTAGTAGTTTACTTCAGTGAAAAAATCGAATTTTGCAAATATTTCGTCAATTACTAAGTTTAAACAAATTTATAAAGGATTCAAATGTACTCAAAATTAAATTTGAGAAAAATTGTATTAATAAAGTTTTTCGAAATTCCTACCGGAAGTAGGTCTTTTACTCTTATCGAAAATCAGTTTTTTGCGAATATCTCGCAAGTCATGCTTTCTAGGCAGGTACATTACGAGTATAAAAGTATTTAGAATGTACTTTTAAATATCTTTTGTATAAAAAAAATTTCAAAATTCAGACCGGAAGTACCACTTTTACTCTTATCGAATAGCGATTTTTTGCAAATATGTCGTAAATTTTGCATTCTATATATATTTATGAAGAGTACAAAAGTATTTAGAGTTAGATTTGGAATATTTTTTGTATAAATGAAATTTCATAATTCGGACCGGAAGTAACACTTTCATACGTATAAGAAAGTCGTGTGGTGGCCACACCTCATTTTTTGGTATCGGGGAACTTCAAAACGTGGACATCTGCAAAAATCTCGAGGTCGAAAATTCTCGTCATCACAATACTTCCTTATACTACGTATAAGAAAGTAAAACTACTGTGCTACAACATTGAATTCAGAAAAAAAAGCTTTATTAAATTCTGTGAAAAAAGTAGCAGGTGGCCATTTAACAAAAAAAAGTTGATTATCGACTCTCGACGAACCGAGTGGCTAAAAATAAAATTTGAGATTTCAAATAAAGGTGCTACGGGCTGGGGCATTTTTTTGTGGACACTTGTATGTATACTTATATTTGAAATTTATAATTATATAAATTAAGTTCGATAATCCTAGCAATGTCTTCTGCACCTCAAAAGCGCAATACTAAACGAATCTATCAATTTACATGTAGGTATACATAGAAACGAGCCGCATCTATGTGGCTATAATATAAATATTTGAATTAATATGTACTGCGAGGTCGGGGACCTGTGGTTACAGTATAATGTGAGAATAAGTCGGACACGCCTACACCACCTCACATCTCGAACTCTACGGAAGTTTGATTCCGCTGCGTTTTCGTTTTCGTTTTCGTGGTCCATGAATAGAAGATGAACTTGGTTCTTTTTCTTCTCGATTGTGTGATTTCTTGGGGGTATTGGAGTCCAAATCTGTGAAGGAGAGTCACCGAAGAGGACAGAAGTGAACACGAGGTTCAACTTCTAGAAGAAGAACTTCTAACTTTGAAGAGTTAGTGCAGCGGGCGCTGCTTTCTGAAGGTTGCAGTTTACTGCACAAGGACAGATTGAGGTCTACGGTGTTTACCGTGGAGGGCATCGACGTTGATGCCAGAGATGGTTGGGTTCTCGTGGTCGGGAATCCTGTTGAAGTGTTCGATTCCGCTGCTGTACTTAAAACATCAAATATACTTTAGGGCCGGTTTTTTCAACACCGATTAAAGTACCGGCTTAACTGATCATGTAAGCCTATGCGTTGATTATTTCTAACCGGCTTCTAACACCTTCATCTTCAAGCTAAAAGTTACACATATTCAATATCATGCTATTTTTATTTTTAATTATACTGTTAATTTCATTTGTAGAGGAAGCAATACAATTACTAAGTGTTAATTAATTCCAACATTACAACACTCGAAAATTGCACTAGCTCTAATTCACTTAATTGACGAGCTCCCTGATGGTATTCCGATTCGAGAGGAAGGTAAGGAAGTTTTAAAGGTGTTCAACCACAAGTCAGAAGCACAACATTATAAAGATTTATCCGAAAATTAAAATGGAACAATGTATGGGTGTGAATCGTGATATGCTTTTCAAGAATTAGAAACAACTAAATGAAACCACTGTATATATATAATATAAAATAAGTAAATTTAAAATCCCCCCTGTAAATTAAATTAGAAAATAAACTTGAAAATAAAAACATGTAAATATTTACTTAAAATTTTAAAACTTTAAGATTGTCTTTGTATATAAATTATTTAAAAATTTTATCGTGAAAATAATTTAAATTTTATTAATAAAAAAAGACAGAGATAATACAACCAGTACTTAGGTAATATATCACACACAAAATACGAAAGCTTTCGTGTACAACATTAATTACAAGCTGCAAATCGAGTTCAATCAAACGTCACTAAAATCTATTTTTAATTTACCGAATAGTATTTATGTACCAACGTACAAAAGTTCTATCTATGTATATTTCATCAGTATATTTAAAGCAAGAAAATTAGGGGCAGCTAGAAAGAATACTCAAGAATTAAGGAGATTCATGTTTTATTATGAGACCTTAATTAAAGGCAAAATTTAAATTAAAATTTGTTTTAATAGATTACCTGTATATCAATATATATAAAATAAATTGACGCGTAGAATTTGAACCGTCCACATTCGCAACACATGATCTAAAAAAAAGCTGAAACAACACATGAAGGCAAATACACTGACATCCGAATACAGAGAATTCCAACCTTGATACAAAAATTTAAATTAGCAAAAAACTTCTTAATAAAAAAGGAATCGTAATTTCCGAGAGAACATATACATAATCTAAAATAAACGGGTTTCACATCAGTACGCTGACTCTGAACTTCTGGACATGTTGTGGAGCGGTTGCTATTTTAACGGAAAAATATGCTCACTAGTATTCCGTATTCTGGATCCACATGCACATAAACACATTCCAAGACCGACATAACATATTTTTGAGAAAGTTACTAAAAAAGTAAGATCAATAACCTAAAAGTATTATTAAAATATTGGACTTACAATAAAAACTACGCCGGATCATAATGCGGAAAAACAATGTATTATTATTATTGTTTATTCGGTAACATATAGCAGCAGTGAAAAGTACCAGATAGCAGAAGATCAGATAAACGAGAACCATCTCAACTCTTGTGCAAGTGAAAAGTTGTAGCGGAAACGGGTTCCGATCTGTCTGCTGAATGCGACCAACGAATGTCCATCCATTGAACACTCCTTATAATACAATCTATGGATGAACATTTATCTTCCGAATTAAAGTAATAGGTTTAAATGCGTTTGGTCACACATCTGCTCGTCTCGTCATAGTGTGGCCAAGCCAGGTCCAGCTTGTACCTAATTCATTAATTAGAATCTGATGTCCCTCGGACATTGTGTGCTATCTGGAATGACTCATTATTTTGGTATGATGATGTATGCTGACAATTTAATTTTTCTTAGAATGTTTATGAACAGTATCGACTGAGAAATTGTAATTTGCATTTTATTAGATAAGGTACTCATTTTGACATTTCAACTGATTGTTATTGATTTTCTCGAAGCTAACTGAAGATTTTTTGTGGTAATATACGCCGTTACATCTTGTTGTCTCATGGAATCTTAACAAAGACCGTCATCTGTCAAAATTACCGAATACATGCAAATATCTTTAAATGAAATATTCATAAGCAAACATTATTTTTACAAACTTATATTAAAATTAGTAAAGGAATTAGAAAATGTAATAATATATAGGCTGTTCTACTTAAAATTTTGAAGTTGTTAGTTGCGCTCAAACGAAACACTAACTATAATTTTAGGTGGTAGAGCATATAAGTGCAAAAAACTTTCGATTAAAACTATTTTTTGTATGTAATTCTATTGTTTGCAGAGTAACTTTGAAACATGAAGGAAGTTGAAAAATTTAGTGGAAATGCAATATCGGCAAAATATATCTTCCGTTGATTAGTTGCAAAGAAAATGAATCTAATTATCTTATGAAACAATTATCATTTATTTTACACATCAGTCAATTATACACTATAAAAACTAATTCTATTCACTCTCGTCACTAGATTCAGAATCTTTCAATACTTTCGCTTTATCCAGCTTTCTAGCTCTTCTAGCTTCAATATCAGAACCTTCTTCATCAGATGAATATATTGCACCTCCTGAAAAAAATAGAAAAATGGATGAACATTAATATAGTTTTATATAATGTAAGTAAAATGAAAACGCGTAGTGATATAGGTACCTTCAAAATTATTTGCTTTGCTAAATGTTATGGCCTATTACTTTGGGTCGCATCGACAAGTATGAACCAAATTTTGTTATTACAAAACGCGGAATCAGAATTATTTATAGTGTTTCATATTTTCGTATACCAACAACAATATTTAAACAAGATAGTACCAGCTTTAAAATTTTATTTGAATTTTATAGAGAAAAATACGAAGTGACATGTTTAGATTAATGAATTATTTATTATTGGAATTTGTCTTAATGTGCTTGTTTTTATTTACAGCCAGATTCATGAGGCAATATGTACCATGTTAGCCTCATGGTATGAAAGTTTCTCTCCAAGTGTTTTGTCTTACCTGAAGTGTTTCTCACTTCCATGGCGAATGCGGAGAGGCTAAAGCACATCTCAGGCGCATAATAATAGCAGATGATTATTGGGAGATATTATAATCATTTCTCACTTCTGTGGCTATCATTTATATGTATGCCACTCACAAATTAATAAATAACTTTATATGTTGTGTCTCCAAAAAGCAAAACCGCTGTGATTGGTTATTACAATGTGTACTATTGTGTCTATCATAAAATATTTCAATCAAAAGTTATTAAACAAAAATTAGCAGAAATACACGACTCTATGTGTTAGAATAAAGAATTTTATCAGTTTAATAAACACAAGTATTTTGGCACCGTATCACACAAAAGCAGTTGGTTAAATATCTGTATGCGAATTTCGGCTGCAAAATTACCTTCTAGAGTAGAACACAGATCAAACCAGTTGAATTAATGAATTCTTCTATCAGCTTTTGAAGTATGACTTAAGTTCAACAATTACCAAATCTAAACAAACACAATCTCATTTTCCTGAAAAGAGAGAGTGCAGAAAATATAAATTGGGGAAATATCATAATGCTGCTACTAGTGTTTGCTTTGCAAGATTCGGTTTGTATAACAGGTATCTGGAATTGATTTACACATTACCATTTAGAAATTTGTATGTTTATTAAGTCGGCAACTTGGAAGCTTGTCCCTTCATTTGATATACCGCTAGAGACGTGTCTAAACATTTAATATACAAAATAAACATTATAGGATCATATAATCACTTTTACATGTATCCATAACATCGCCAGTATGGTGAAATAACTGCAAGACTAAATTAATACTATATTAAAGTTGATTAGTTAATCCTGGTAATATACAAAATCATTGCAAAAACCCCTTTAAACTGTGGTAATCATCGGTAGGGCACTTAAGCTTTCTACCTACTGACACAACAAGCGCTGCAGTCGTTTCATTTTGTAAAGATATGGCAGATCGATTTAATTATCAGACATAGCAATACAGGTTCTCATGATTAGTTGTCAGAATTGACTGATTTCTGTGCCTATTTGGTGGTATCGTTTGTATATTTTAACTTTATTTTATTGTTTAGCGATTAATAATTCTGCTTTATAATAACACTTTTAAAAGACACTAGCATATGGAACTCAAACTAAATCAATTAATAAATGCAAATCGTTAAAATTAAATTTGCAGTTGCAAAATTAAAATATTCTTAGCAAGTCAGTTTTAACATAATTAAAATACGAGGATATACATTTCACAAGTGCTACTGTTTTTTATATACTCAATGCTGTTTAGGCTTAGAAATAAGCAAATCTTCACGCACTTGTAAAACAAACCTGCCCTGAATATTTTAATTTCCTTATGAAATGATTTAGAGGGGCGTTTACCTATCGAAAACTAAGGCATCGCCATTTCGCGTTTTTTGAACTTTATTTTGTAATTTTAAAATTTAAAATTTGGGTTAGTGATGCAAAAGGCATCAATTAATAATGTCAAGGTCAGTTTTTGTACTAATTTAATTTCTTAAGAAAGTTATGTGTTTTAGAAATAACCACAAAAATGCATGAATTTGATTAATGTCTACTAAGGCTGATACACAAAAGATAAAAACGATCTCTATGCGCCAGCTGCACATTTGATGTACGATATAAAGAAAAAATCAAATTTATGTAATTGTACTTAAAGATAAAAAACATTAAACAGTAAACATTATCACACACATTTTACACGAATTTTTTCCAAGCTAATCGCGTCGTCTATCCCCACTTTACGGTATCTCTACCGGTCCTAGCGAAGACGAAAATCTATCGGAATCGGTCGGCTATTGCAGACTTAAATGCGAGTGACAGTTTAATTACAAACTATCACTCGCATTTAAACGTCATATATACCTATAATATTCGAGTGTATAATAATATAATAGTTATTGGCAAGCGAAAATTGGCTATAAAACATCAACATCAACAGTTCCGTAAGTACTCATTCTTTATACATTATGTTTCCCATCTGTAGTATTCCTTTATCTATGACAGAATCTGTGAATAAAACCGAAGCGCTGTGACAGAACCAAATATCGTCTACTTCCACCTACTCACACCCCCTCGCGTCTACCCGTCCCGCAAGTAATATAAGTTGCATAAGGTTCCATTTGTTAGTAAACACCCCTCTTAAATACATTCCCACCTTAACAATCACAGTGCCAAAGGCGACCGTAGGCAAGAAGTTGCTTGTTTGAAGTTGCCAATCTCTTTAATGTCATTATGTCAAACTTGACATTTATGTTGAATTCAATCATAGGTAAAAATTGTAAAACGTAAAATTCACTAAATTGCAAATGGCCGATCAGAAAAACAATTAAATGCACCCATTATTTTGTTATACATCATAAGATTCACATGATAAAAGAAATGAATGCTACTGTAGTCACCTTTATTAGGAGCTTGGCCACCCTTGTACTTGTTTTTAATAGCGTTTAGTGAAATAGCGCCATCTTCATCGCTACCCTCTTCCTCTCTATATGTAGTATTACTAGCATGACTTCTCCCAACACTACCTTCACCACGTTTTTTGGGTTTAGCTTTGACAGGTCTGAGTTTTTCTTCTTCTTTCTAAAATAAGAATTTTCAATTATAAACTAGATAAGACGCAATCCGATTGCAAAAATTACCTTCAACAACGTCTTCCTGTCTTGATCTGGATCCAATCCTACTTGGGAGAGAATCTTAATTCCGGGCGTTTTCTGAGACCTGTCCGCCAAAGAAAGCGTCATTTTTCTATGAGTAAAGCTCTCAGTAGAATGAGGTCGAAAACTTAATTTCGTTCGAAACACAGCTTGACCTTGCAAACCGGTACCTTGTCTAATGAATAAGTGATTATGGTCGCCCTGAATGTAGAAAAACATAGTTAAATTCAAAGTGGTTTCACTTTAAATCACATTATAATTGCGTAAAATGTATAACCAATGGCCATACCATATTACATACAGTATTATTTCCAAATTAAAATTTAAAGCCATAAAATGTAAGAAAATGAATTGCTGAAGAATAATAGTAACAGTCTTCCAAACGTATGACATGTTAAATTTAGCAGTAAAACTATATTTCTTTGCAAATTTACCTTTGATTTAGCAACATGTCATATAGAAATATGCATTTATTCAGATATAACATTCTGTAACTAGTGCAATATTGCCGACAGGACCAGGAAAGTAGGTATTTTTAAACAGTAATTTTTTAAAAAAAAATCCTGCCAATAGTATTAATTCTAAAGAACATTGGTTGAAATGTCGAAATGCAAGTTTTGGAATGATGTATGTATATGTTTAATAACTAACTAATAATTTCATCGTTAATTATTATTTCAGAGCATATCTCAAAAGTTACACAATTTTCGAAGGAAAATCAGCATATCTCGTAGACAATTGAAAAGTGGGTAATACAAATTGATTTCATTTTACTCAGGTCTTAAATATTTTATCATGAAATGTATAGCATTCCATTTCAAAAAATATAAATTATACACTCTGTATACATAAACATATGTATTTCTAAATTGTACAGCTCATGGTTAGCTACAATATTTGCATTGAACATTTTTGGCTATCTATAATATTAGATCACTAATCAATAATATTGCACTTTGTCGCTTCGCTGGGACACCCGGTATATTAATTCTTTTATAACTAAAATACCCAGTATAACTACAAATATAAATAATGAAATATTACAGAAGTATAATTTGTAAGTGAACATGAACATTTTATATTTTCTGATGAGGAAAAATACTGTTTTAGGAATTTGTGAAAATGCTGAATATTCTGTGGTATAGTTCAGTCGCCCTCGCAACCGTCATGCGCCACTAAATTAAAATGGCGTCAAATTTGAGATGCATAATTTTAACTGTCAAGTCATATAACCTACATAAGCCCTTTCAGGACTGTCATAAATAGTAATATTGATACACCTTTTGACATTTGTCATAATTATCTTTTGACGTTTGTTATAATTGTCATATAAACATTTTAAAATTGTTAACAATGTTTGCCTCCCTAACAGTACAGCCAAATGTAATATAAAATTTAGGTGTAGAAAAAATATATTTAATGGCTTTATTTATAATATTTAATTTGTAACTGGCTTTCATGTAATAGTAGGTTTCTTGGAGCCTGCAGTTCTGAACGGTTCTAGAACTAGTGCGCATGTCATTTAAGAAAAAGACTGTTCGGACCTGTGGTTCGGACCATGCAGTTCTGGAACTGCAAATTCTGAGAACCGGTAGTTCAGTGTTCGGTCTTTCAGAACGCGCAATTCAAGAATCGTACGGAACAGTTCTAACAGCTCTGGATGGTGGCGTCGTATTTGAAATTCTGATACATCCGGAGCATTGTCATTCGTATCGGCTTTCGCATTTTTCTGGTTATGTTTATCGTATTTATGTTGAATTTCAGAATTTGGAGTTGTTGTAGGTTGGTTTTTAAGTTGTCGTTCAAGTACCTATTTGTTTTTGATTTTAGTTTGTGATATTATTAGAGTATTGGTGTGATTCGGTTCATCAAACCTGTTTTTAATTTTTTTTACAGTTATTTTTATTCACACCCATTATATCAATTTTGTAATAGCCAAAGTAAACAGCTATAAGTATGTGACTAAACATTAAAGTTTCTTCAAATTGTGGTTTATTGTTTTAGAAATCACTTCTACCATGTTCTTGAGTCTAGCAAGTGATTCTTCCTCTAAGAATAAAGTGTATGTAATGGTACAATTATAGGAACTTGCGAAAATGTGAAAAGTTAATTTATAATTATCATATATTCGTAGAGAAACTGACATAAGGCGTTTTCGGAAAATGTATAGCATTAACCTGACCCGGTTAGAAAGTATCTAACAGGTTCAGTTAAATGAAACATTTCCGAACGCAATTGCGGTCACGTTGAGTAACGTAACGTAAACGTCTGCATATAACCTTATAAATACCTATCTTCATAACATAGTTTAGCTGTACTGGCAATACGACAGCAAAAATGGACCGGGGAGGGGGTAAAACAACCCGCATTACTCTACTCACTTACCAGGGTTATGCAAATCGAACCGGGTTGTTGAACCCGGTTACTTTTTCGATTTTACGAACACGGTTGTTTTTACCCGACTTAATTAACGAACGCATTCGTGCTAACCGTGTTGTAACCCCAATGACCGGGTTTAATTTCCGAAAACACCTATATTTGTTAAACTTAGACCAAATAGTATTTAATATTATGTAAACTAAACTTATAATTTTTGATTCGATGTGTCCCCCTTGAGATTTAAGAAAAATAAAGGGAATCTGTGATATCAATATTTTAGATATCCGAACAATCTATTATATGTATGTATTTGTACCAGCCTGTTACGTCATGAAAATTATAATAAGTTGCAAGTTAATGTGACTCCCAGACTTGTGACACAAAACGTTCAGAGTCTGATTGATGTAAGTACCAAATCATGTAGGTATCACGATTCAAATTACCAAAAAGGCTTCAATTCTCCACAATGGATTGAAAGAGTGTACTACTTCACAGATTAAAAAAAAGAAGAGGAGTTGGCTTTGAACATTGAAAATGTATTGTAATATACCGTATGTGTCAATTTTCATTAGGTATATGGATTCAATGTTTACATGCGATTTATACGTATACAAATAATATGTGGCAACGTGTGTCACCCCTACTATCCGTCACTAATCCCGACAACAATCGACATCACAACGACTTCCTCCGATCTTCCCACTTCTACATTAAATGTTTAGTTGCGAACACGTTGCGGTCTAGTCTGCAATAAAAGCCGTCATCATCAAATGGCCGCCGCGATCTAGTAGTTTATTATTATTTTCAGAATCCTTTTTCATTTACCTTATTTTTAATTTTATTAGAATTACGCTTTTGTTTGTGACAAGCAGCGTGAACGCAGCTTAATAATTCTCTGCATTTATTGAAAGGAAAAAGAAAAATCCTTGCAATACGTAAATATTATTTCTGAGCGCAGTACAAACACCCTAGTCAATAGTCCAACAGCTACTGCTAACTCAGTGTTGTTCCAGCGACATGACAGTTTGTAATAGTTTTCTGCGCAAAAACGTAATAGATTTATCTTGTTTCGTAATAGATGGCTCAGCTATTTTCAAGATTCAAGGCCAACTGTATCTGATATCGCTGCCCGATATAAGGCCGTCACATAATGCGATTTTTCTGGTTCTAATAACATCAAAATATTCATCCTTATCTGGCGCCATCTATCCAATGCATAATAAACTACTTGGTAACTTCTAAGCATTTTTAAAATCACGTGCTCAAAATATGCAATATGATTGGATTATACCAATCCTACTGTTACTGACATTCTGACATTTGACTGATTTGACATTTATTTCGTCGTATTTCGTAGTACTACACAGTCAGTCGTTTCATTTTATATGTGCTACATATTTACTATATTTTGGAAGTTACGTCGAGTACCAATAGAAAACTCTATCTGTAGTTGTCTCACGGAAAAAGCGTGGCTGTTCTGGGTCATTTAGTTCTTACCAAAATAGTCTGCGCTAAAAGGCAAGTAATTCGCAAGGTACTTCGGAAAATGAGAATTGATTATTCGAAATGTATAGTACTAGGTAAATTCTTGGTAAACAGCTATAATTTTTTGCATTTTTAGGTTAATATATATCCTAATATTTGTAGATGTGTAAAATTCTAATAGATAAATTGCTGGGCTGAAGTGAAGCAGCTTTCCTAGACGTTATTAGGTCACTTAACAATATGTCAAAATATGTTAACTCTAATTTTAAAAAGGATACAAGCGGGTTTATTATGAATATTTCAACATTGTCAATTTTTTCCGGTAATTAGATTTCTATCTGTTGGATAAATAAAGATGCTATAGTAATTTTTAAAATGCTCTAATTATTATCAATAATGCACCTTATTATCATCGCCAGACCAGCTCAATATTTTATGAGGCAAATATTGCGATGTGGAATAGTAAAGCTTCACAATCTTCCAACACAGTTGAAAGCGTTAATTACGTTAGTAACGCAACATTTTTTAAAATCCAAAAATTCATATACAAAATCCAAACAAACACTTTACAACGTAATTGAACCCTAATTTGTGTTTTGTTTTGTATTTTCTTCGAAATGTAAGAAAATTGTTATTTTTGACACTACCCAACAACTTCATTTTTCGCAACACTTTTTTAATTTTATTTTGTTCTATTACTTTATTTTGTAAATTATTAATATTAATTATTGTAAAGTTAATGTTTAAAGTGTTATTTTAAAGTTTATTTCCATAAAAATTCAGGAAGTATTTATTTTGGTTACTACTAGATGGCGCCACATAAGGATCAATTGAAGTTATTAGAATCAAAATCAACAATGTAAATCGAAGTTACGTGACGACCTTATATCGCGCAGCGATATCAGATACCCTAGTAGCAAAATCACTATATGCACACTTGTTCTACATTAGCAAATATATATTTTCTCTAAAATTGTGATTTTGCTGCTTGGGCACAGTTGGCCTTGCAAGGCTATATAAAGTCTCTGAAGAGTAAAAAGAACCGCAATACAGCAACCATCTTCTGTCCAACATCAAACAGCCATTACATATTTTTCTTGATGTAGGTATTAGTTGGACGTATCCAAGCGGCAAAATCACAATTTTAAAGAAAGATGAAAATATATATTTGCTAATGTAGGACAAGTGAACATATAGTGATTTTGCTTCTAAGGATACTGTTCCAAAAATATAGGCACAACCGTAGTAGCAAAATCACTATGCATACTTTCCTACATTAGCAAATATATATTTTCATCCATCTCTAAAACTGTGATTTTGCTGCTTGGGAAGGTTTGAATTAAAGTAAAAAAATCGTTGAAAAATCCACGGAAACGTAATAGATTTATATGCTTTCGTAAGGAGGTAATAAAACATAGTGAAACTTTACAGATCTGTTACAATTGTAACAGCAACACTGCAGTAACTTGAGCTTGTATCGGTCTCGCGCTCGCATTGAAGAGGAAAGGTGGGGTGCCATGTTGTCACGTATTGCATGAATTAATTGCCTATGGCTAATGAAAATTGACACGTGCTGTATTTGTTTAAATCCATTATGATTGTTGATTTTATAGTTATGTAATACATATTTATTAATGTGTGTGTGCATTTGATGCACGTGCCAAATATTAATAACAGCTTGTATTAAAAATCCTTGTTTTATTTACCTAGTTTTTCAGAAATATCCATTACAAAATTTCGAAAAATGTATTTCTTCCGAACAACTTCATTACTTTTTAAATCCTGTCGCAATTTTGAGATGTAACATTTAAATGCTCATTACGATTGACATTTGTCTACCAGTTTGGTGTTTTTTTATAAAATGCAGAAATATCCATAACAAAATTTAGAAAATTGTATTTCTTATAAACAACTTTTTCACTACTTTTTAAATCCTGTCGCAATTTTAGTGGTTAGATGCAGATGCAGTAACATTTAAATGTTCATTACGATTGATATTTGTCCACCAGTTTGGTGTTTTGTAATATATAAATATATTGCTTATATAAAAAATGCAGAATTATCCATTACAAAATTTAGAAAAACGTATTTCATATAAACAACTTTTTAAATCCTGTCGCAATGTTGGTAGTTAGATGCATTAGCTATTAAACGTTCATTACGATTGATATTTCTTCCAATAAATTTGGTGATTTTTAATATTACTATTACCACAGTATAGAGCTGTAGACACAGTAGTTTCTCTCGCCGTCGGCACCTTTGATGTTTGTGTCCCAAAATTGTACTGCGCATTCACGCCCGTGCAACCAATTCTTCTATTCAGGAATAAATCAATGGCGTAAGGACCAAATCGTTTATGAGAAAATTATGTTAATCAATTTTTAAAATTATGAAAAAGCTATATCAATAATCCAAAAAATGAGGATAACACTTTATATTTATTAAGTACATATTACACGAGCATTTAAAATGTAATACATTATACGAACAACACAAAATAATTCCGCCACGACTCAACAGCTGATAGCTGACTACTGCGCACTCAGAAATTGGTCCGCACGCGTCGGTTTGCCGGTGGACAATTATTTCCCTCGAGAGAAACTACTGTTTCTATTACATAGCTATATACTGTGCTATTACTAATGTTGCTAGTACAAGTTTCCCTAAAATTCCATTTTTAAAACTGAAAAAACCTATTTCATATAAACAACTTTTTAAATCCTGTCGCAATGTTGGTAGTTAGATGCATTAGCTATTAAACGTTCATTATGATTGATATTTCTTCCAATAAATTTGGTGATTTTTAATATTACTATTACTAATGTTGCTAGTACAAGTTTCCCTAAAATTCCATTTTTAAAACTGTTCGAACCTTCAGGATTTCGGACGGTTCTAGAACCAGGATTTGGCCGGACATGTGCATTATTATCAGAACTACTAATTCTAGAACGGTTCCGGAACTGTTCAGAACTGGAGGTTCGAACAAACCTAGTATATATCCTGAAATATTAATTAATTTGTTTAATTTTATTGTTTGAAATTGTTCTGGCCGATCGAAATTTGTAATGGTATTGAATCGTCGTCTTTAGTTCGTACTTTCACTGTGTCGGTTGCCAAAAGGACTCTACTATAATGTCTATATTGTTATAATTATAAAGTTACCTGTAAAGGTTGTTTATACACATCGAATATTTCTGATCCTAAATGAAGACTTAATGATCCATCTGACCATCGCACAAACCTTGCATTTGACTGTTTAATTAAATTTCCACTTTTATCTAATTCTTCCTTCCATCTAATGGTATTCTCTACCTTCAGCTTTAATCTAACAACAACATCATAAAAATAATTATTACAATAATAAATTTAAGTGATTAAAATACCTTGCACGCCCCTCCTCATCTAAAGTTTCTTCTTCATCTATTTCATCTTCATATGTTTCAGGATCAAATGGTCGAGTTTCCACCGATAGAAAATTAGGCAATTTAACAAAATGAATATCTCTACCCAAATCACAACTGATTTTCGGAATTTCCACATCTATTCTAGTTTCAGGTATTGGTTCTTCAACCTCTTTTTCTTGTTCCTATAATATAAAATAGCATTGCAAATGATACATTTGTCTTAATTTAATGAAAAGTTTCAGTGTGATACTAACTTCTTCTATGACAGCTACTTGTTGGTCATTTTCTCCATCTGACCTTGCTTCCCTCTCATCATCACTTCTTCTTTCATCTGGAATATCCTCTTCTTGCTGTTGCTGCTGCTGTTCTTCTTCACTACTGATATCATCAGCATCACCAAAAAGGGCTGCAGCACTTGCTTCCACTGCAAAAAAATATAGTTTTTTAACATAGTTACATTTAATATTCATTTACAAATATAATTTACACACATACCTTTTTCATTATCTCCTTCATCACTATCTGAATCTAGAATTTTGCTTCTTTTGTATACTTTTTGTTTAGCTTCATCACCACTAGAATGAATAGAACCATCAATTTTTTCACCTTTCTGTACTGAAGCAGACCTTGATCTAAAACATTTAAGAAAGTGATACTGCTTATATAAACATAACAAATATTACCTAGATCTTGATTTCGATCTACTTTTTGACCTAGATTTAGATCTATCTTTGGATTTAGATCTTGATCTACTTTTTGATCTCGATTTACTCCTAGACCTCGATCTATCTTTAGACTTAGATCTTGACCTGCTTTTAGATTTGGATCTTGATCTACTTACAGATCTAGAAACCGACCTAGATCTACTTTTTGATCTTGACCTATTAGATGCAGCGCTAGATCTTTGAGATTCTACAGATCTGGATCTCGATCGTGATTTATTTGATTCTCCTGATCTTGATCTTGAGCGTGACTTATGTGAATCACCTGATCGTGATCTATTTGAATCACCACTGCCTGATCTCGCAGATCTCACAGATCCACTTTTTGAATGAGACCGTGACCTGTTGGATGCAGGAGTTTTTGACCTTGACCTGTTGGATGCAGGACTTTTAGAATGTGATCTGATGGAGGCGGGAGTTTTGGACCGTGACCTGATGGAGGTGGGAGTTTTAGACCGTGATCTGTTGGATGCAGGAGTTTTAGAACGTGATCTATGAGATCCAGGAGTTTTAGAGCGTGATCTATGAGAGCCAGGGGTTTTAGAGCGTGATCTGTTGGAAGCAGGAGTTTTCGATCGTGATCTGACGGATACAGGAGTTTTAGATCGTGATCTGGAAGAACCACTTCTTGACATATGTGATCTTGATTTTTCCGACAGATTTGAACCGACACTTCTCGATCGAGACCTTCTGGAACCATCTGATGGGGATTTGGACCTATCTGAATGATGTGAGCCTTCAGAATGAGATCTCTGTGAATGCCATGACCTATTAGATGCACCACTATTCGATCTCGATCTTGATTTACTAGATTCGCGTGATCTAGACTGACTTCGAGATCTACCAGATGCATTATCAATTTCGTTATTCTTCTGTAAATTTGGTGAATTCGAACGAGAACCCTCTAAATTATAGCCTGGTGTGCGAGCAGAAAGCTGCTGGTCTGGAGAAACACTACGTTCCGATCCACTATTTGAACCAGAATCTGAAGACATACTTACAATATGTAATGTAGTATGGTATTTTCAAGAACTTCTATTTTAAAAACACAATTTACATAACCTTAAATCGCATTTCTAGTAAAATTTGGGGTTATATTTATTTCAGTATTTATCAGTGTATTTTGTATTACCACAATTATCCACAATTAACTGAACAAGTAGACAAGTAGATATGTATAAAGAAGATTGCGATATAGCCGACATAATTGTCCACAAGTTTTACATCTATGAATTTTAATTTTAGTTCATACAAAAGTTCATTCAAGATCATCAATTACCTTCAAATTTAAGTTCAATTAATTGACAAATATTATAATTAGCACAGCGTAAAAAATGTCAGAATACAAATGTTTTATAGACTTTTTTAAGTAATGGCCTTGTTTATAAATACTATAGTTATACAACCTAGAGAAAACTGTAAATATTTCTTATGTAGTAAAGTGTCGTCCTCTGATATCTTTCAAATGGATTAATACCAATGAATGAAAGTGCTCAGCCAATGAAATATTCTCAACGCCACTCCCACAATTTAATCCGGAAGTTTATAAAAAATGTAAATATATTTTGATTTTCTATTAAATTTTACATAAGAGTATATTTTGTTTGATTTGCTTTTCACATCGTTTGCCCTTGAATTACATATCAACATAACCTATATAGCTTAACTGTGATAAAGTAGATTTAAGTAAATGTTTTACTGAAGAATCGTAGGATTACTATTTTTTTCCCTTATTATACTCACAATTACCCTTTTATAACATATAAAAAAAAAAGACATACAAAAGGCTTTTTAAAAAACGTATTCATGTTTTTTAAAGAAATAAATCTAAACAAGGAAACGGTATTAAAAAGTCAGCATTTTTATTAAATACTCACCTACATGAAATGTCAGTCTGTTTCGGGTTCAGAGTTTGGGTTATTCTAATTTTTTTCTATGTGTTCAACAGGTACATGTCTAAAACAGTCTCCTATATATTCGGTATGACTAGATATAGGTATTATGTAAAAGAAGAAAAAGTAATTAAAAGCTATCCAAACCACAACATTTATTAAGTTGCTTTGCATGGTTTCATCAACTTGACTGGTTTATGTGAGGCTTTCAAACCAGTAATGTAGTACGTTTTACAAAGAAAATGCATTATAAACACCACATTTTTTTAAGGTTTTGGTATCTTCAGAATTTAGAAATTTAAATGGTTCACAGCCAATCATTTATCACTTAACCAGGATAAATATGAGACAATTTATTTTACTAGTAAACATAGATCAAACATATATTCTACGAATTGAAAATTCCTTGATATTACACTAGACACAAGATTAACATGGAAGCCGCAGATAGTTGAATTAGTCAAACACTTATCTTCTGCTACTTATGCAATTAGACGTATCAGATTTATAACTGATAGTCTACTGGAATAACGACATACTATGGACTATCAAATCACATATCAACAATGTTTAACTAATATGAGGTAAGTAGGCCTATGTAGAAAAGGTGTTCATCCTGCAGAAGAAGGCTGTTCGAGCAATTGTCTGTGTTTCACAAACTATTCGCTGCAAACCTCTCTTCAGAGAACTTATGATAAGTCCATTAGCCTAGACACATATTCTGCAACAACTAAGGAGGGCTTTGAAAAAGCAGTCACACCTCATGACTAGGGGTGAGATTACAGAAGTCTCCACCCCTCATCACCATTTGCTGCACATCCCGCATTACATAGGACAAAAGCCACTTCAGTACAACACGTCACTGGTAATTATTTAACAAAATCAAAGTTATGTGTAGACATCTTTCTACTTTCGTATCTAAAGAGAAAATAAAGGACATTCTCCTTCAAGAAGCATTCTACAATGTCAATGACATAAATTAGCCCTGTGTTGACGTTATCATTGCATTTTTGCTTGATGACCTATTGTGTAAACTGTATGTATATCTTATTATTGATATAATAAATTTATTATTATAATAGAAACACTATCCTTCTTACTGTAAAAGTGTTATAATTAATCCTGCTTTGACACCCACAATACTTCATCTCATCAGGGAAGTCGCAGCAACTTTCATTATACATTTACATTCTTGGTAATTATCAATATAGTAAGTACTGCCTACACGTGGTCTGTATATGGACGTTTCTTCAATTTGTATATATTTACCTGTGATTTTAAAAGATTGCTTTCAATAATAGTAATTCCTAATAATTGAAGTTACGTTGGGGTTATCAGACAAAACTAGTTTACTTGTATTTCTACTATTTAATTTTTCTTTCACCCACGTTTAATTGCAATTGTTTGAAATCTTCATGGATTTTATTGTGTTATATATGTAGAATTTTAGCCTTCATACTGTTTGAAGTGAGGTATATCACTTCATAAAAGTTAATTAGATACACACTTAAATATACTCGGCTTTGACATTACTTATTTTATTATGGTTCTAGTTATTTTTATTTTATCTAGGCCTGAATCGTAACAACTGCCATGATACAAGTCTGAATGAATAATCATCAATTATTGTTGAGGATAGTACATACCCAACAAGTTATACAAACAAACTAATTCATAAGCAAGCAAAGATTTTATTAAAGGTTAGTACTTTGAACCTTTTTCAGCTTGTACTGCAATATCCATTGTCAATTATAAGATAAAATATATAGGAAAAATGACATTTCTTCGTTACATCGTCTTGCAATATGTATTTTAGAATAACATTTAACATCCACAATCACATCATCACTTATTTTTGGAATTTGACAAATTAGTGTCAGTAGACTTATCATATCCCTTAATTTAAAATATTTTAAGATATTTAAATCTAAAGCAAAACGCCTACAAAATTGTAACAAACACGATTGGTGTAATTGGATAATTGCGTCACTTCCTTTAAGCTCCCATTGGCTTCTCTTTACTACTACGAGAAGACTGCTTTTACTATAACAAATTTAGGCACATCCTACTGCCCAACCCCTCTGTTGGCTACCTACCCGCAGGGCTGCCGCAAGCCCGTTCGAAAATGTACTGAAATTTTAGTTGAAAACGTACTGAATTTGGTAACAATGTACTGAATGGCGGGAAATTTAAAAAGTTTGTTATAAAAGGATATTTGTTTTCTAACGTCATTGTAAAAGAGGTAGTAGAAATACAGATTATAGTAATTTAAAAAAGAAATTAATATCTTAATCATAGCAGGGATGTTTACAGAATGGAAATTAAAACGTACAGACGCTATATTTTCATATTTATTTTGTCTTTATATAGTAATGATGATTTTGTTTATACGAATGCATATTATGTGTATTTGTATCAATTTGTATGGGTATCTTGGTATGCATGTTCTATGAAAAGAACGTATAGGAACAGACCTCTATAAACGCAATTATAATATATAGAGTTGGAAAAAGAAATACGTATTAAAATTTTATTTCAATATTAGAATAATATGATTCAAAGCGCCTTTCATTGATAAGTTTCGTTTTCTTTTCTTCTCTTAATTACAGCATACGACTTAATTCTGTTTGCTAAGGGTTTTATAAGTTCGCTGAATACTAAACTTCGGGGAGAGGTGATCAAGTATTGTGCTTACTTGCAAAGCCGCCGAATGAACATATTTTGTTTGTTATGTTTACTAATAGTGATTTTGTTAATTGTATACGTATGCACATTAACAAACTATGTAGTAACGAAAACAAATACTTATAGTATAGTAATATAAATAGAATTAATTTCAATATGAGTGTGTGATATAATTATGATTCAAATATTATCTAACGTCATTAGAACGTTCTGTTAATTTCTTTAAAAAAAACTATTTTCTATTGATTTTTATCTGCGTAATTTCGTACTGAAACTAACATTTTTGCAGAAAGTAGTACTGACGTACTGAATTTTAAAGTTTTGTACTGAATTCAGTACAATTGTACCGAAACGGCAGCCCTGCCTACCCGAACTAACCTTCAGTTGTATAACTACAGTATTAATAAACAAGGGTAATGGGTATATTTATTAGAGGTGGGTCGTTCGCGAACGAACCGGTTCAGTGAACCGAATCCCAGCAGGGAACCGAGGGAGCCGGTTCACTAAATTTTAATGAATCGGATCTTGGCTCACTTGGGTCGTTGCTTAATTTATATACAACAATCTGATAATTTGTCAAATTTGTGTGCATTACAGCTTCAAATAAATTGTTTGTCAAACATTTTGTGTAATTGGTGTGCGCGCAGCCTAAATAATCCCGGTTCGTTTGAGCCGACGCGACGGCTCCCAGTATTATCATGTCCTACACGAACCGTTTTGCCCACCTCTAATATTTATAGTCTATTTTTAAAGTAGCCAGACGAAATTCTGAACAGACCACTTTGACAGTGGAATCTCATTGGTTGAAACCTTAGAGTAAGAAAGATATATAGAGAGAGCACAATGTCAGTTTAAGACAAATAAAGGGATGCCAGGTGGGGTACGGGCAGGGTAGAAATGGTTCAACTTTGGCGGGTTGCATACCGTGAAGTGTTCACATGTAATAAAATTTATTAAATTATTTAAATTCGAATATTATTATTTTTTAAACTGTTTTTAATTAAATTTACTTCTCTAATAATTATACTTTGAAAAAACAAATTAGATTTTTTTGAAAATAAATATTTGCTGGTGCCCTCAAGTTACTCGTAAACTTTCAATACATAACTGAAGTAAAAATGTTATTTAAAGTTGCCTTTCAGAACAATTAATAGTTCTACAAGCATAGAAATGTGTGTCATTCAACTGTAATATTCACTTAATATTTAGTCTATGTAATACTGAAATTAATAATTAAGAATGTTGTACGTACTTGGGTTAGCAATAATATAAACAACTTACACATCAACAAATTCATATACATATATATTTATTAGTAATATATCTACATACTTCAACATTTAACTAGTGGCTTGAATTTACTTATAGGAGGTTTTATTTTATGATTTTATTTACAATATAATAATATATAAAAGCTGTTCATCAAGTTCTTATAGCTCTCTTGATATAAGGTTTGATTCACTCTCACTCGCTACTACAAATATTTAATAAACAATTCCACTGTAAGCAAAGAAAATAATAATAATAATAATAATAATAATAATAATTTGCCTTTATTTGAGAAAGTAAACCATTGATGAAAACTGGCGAAGTCTAGCTAAAGCTACTCATACTCAACCAAGTCCATCAACTAATACAAAATAAACATAAAATAATAATCAAAGTAATAGACGGCACAAACACAGAAAAGACAAAAAAAAACACAGAAAAAAAAACAACTCGGACATCAGAGCATGTGAAACTGTGCTACTGCAAAGAAAAAAGGTAAGATGTAAGGGCACGACTGAACATCATCCGGTATACTATTATAAAGCGTAACGGCGGAATAACTGAACGATCGCTGAAAAAGAGATGTATGATGACGCGGAACTGTGAGCAAATGTTTGAAACGCGTATTGAGAACATGGATGAAATGCCGTGGAATCAAGAAGCCACTGAGAGGGACGGGCGGAGACGTCGATTGAAGCAGCGCATGGACAAAGTTTGCCAGATGAAGTTTACGTCGGTTTTCCATATTTAACCACCCAACAGATTTCATACTGGTTGAAATGTGATCGTACTTCCTAAGATTACAAATAAGTCTGCAACAAGAGTTCTGAAGCTTTTGAATTCGCAACCCATCCCGCGCAACCAAACATGGACCATAAATGAAATCACAATAGCTAAGCTGAGACAACACTAGGGATTCACATAGTCGTCGCTTCAAAGAAGAATTTAAAATATGTCTATTCGCATATAAAACTCTCAAAACTCCATAGGACTTCCCCAACAAATAAGAAACATGTTCACTGAAACGAAGTCGAGTATCAACTAATAACCCAAGATCTTTCGCAACATCGCAAAAAGGTAAGAGATTACTCGAGATACGTAACCGCAAATTAGATTTTAAAAATTCAATATGACATTTAGAGCCAAAAATTAACACATTAGTCTTCTGCGAATTAAGTATTAAATTATGTTCAAGAGATAATTTGTTCACCTTAGACAAGTCTGCATTAATATTATCAGCCTCCATTTGGTATTCATGAAGAGGAAATGAATGAAATAGCTGTGTGTCATCTGCATAGGCTTGGACGTTACAGTGATCCACAGATGATAAAATGTCATTAGTGTAAATAATAAAAAGCTGCGGGCCCAGGATTGAACCCTGAGGAACACCGGATAAAATAGCGGAAGTATTTGAAACATCACCACGATACATGACTCGCTGCGTTCTTCCAGACAAGTAAGATCGAAGTAGAACAAGCGCATCATCACAAAATCCATAATATTTGAGCTTAGAAATAAGCAGCGGATGACAAATCGTGTCAAATGCCCTCGAGTAGTCCAAAAGAATAAGCACAGAAGTCAATCCGTTATCAATAGACGTCATTATTCCATTCAACACATAAGCCAACGCCGTGGCCGTACTAAAGCCCTTCCGGAAACCAGCCTGATAATGGGAAAGAAAATTATTGGCAGTAAAGAAATTGAATATCTGATTATAAAGAACCCTCTCCAATATCTTAGAAAGAACTGGCAATATACTTATTATTCTAATGACAGAGGTCGTAGGATTTTTTTTTTAGGCAAGGGCATACCCAAGGCCGATTTCCACATTGCAGGAAAATAGGACCGCTCAATACAACAATTTATAATGTGAGTAACGTAAGGATCAATGAAAGGCGAAAGGACTGCAGTATTTGAGCATGGTTGCCGAAATATCATCACACCCATATGCATTAGTCTTAATACCATTAAGAATTGTATGGATTTCCTCAACTGATGCCAATGCAAACCCAAAAGAGACTCCAGAACCATGATGGGTGGAATTATAGTAAGCAATCAAATCATTGGAATTATCATTAACAGATTGAACAAAAGGCGCAAAGAAATCGTTAATTTTGTGAACATCAGCCAAATGGTTGGGCAGTAGTCTCAGAGGAGGACTTGACATTAAGAGACCGAAGCGTGGTCCATAATCTTTTAGGATTAGAAGAATTGTAAGCAGTATCCAAATATTTCTTTTTTTCAAGTCTAACCATATTTAGAGTAAAATTACGAAGTTCTTTATATTTATTCCAGTCATCAACAGATCTAGTATTTTTAAAATGATGCCCTTGCTTCACAATTTATGTTTGTATAGCACTTCGCTAAGGTATATAGTAGTTAGAGTATATTTATAATGGCAATTCTTCGCAAAATATACTACATAATATACTATTTTCCTTTGCAACCCAATTTGACTTATCTATTTTCTTTATCCACAGATTCCTTCTAATGGGCTCTTTTGGTGTCCTATAATCAAGAAATTTCAATGTTAAAAGATTTATATTCACCAAATTATGGATGAAATTAATAACTTTACGTACCTACAGTCGAAAGCAAAAAAAAGTAGACAAGAGATATTGTACTTTGTAAACCTGGCTTTATTTACTTGTCATTAGTGTCAAGTCATTATTCTATGGAATATCAAATAATTATAAAAACGTCTTCTACCTGATTAATATGAATCAAAATACTAATTAAAAGACATCATAAAGAAAACATCTATTAATATCTGGTTATAGAGCCGTTTTTGTTTAAAACTTCTTACAATCTATTCGGAATAGAGTTATAAAGGTTGGTACAATTATTTTGATTTTGATTTTCTCATGCTGTGTCAACTATTTCTACGAGTTCTTGTCTATTTTGAGATCTTTGATTTAATTTTTTTGATCATTAACTGCCACGTATTTTCGATAATATTTAAATCAGGACTTCTTGGCAGAAAATCCAACACATTGATATTATTTTCTCTAACAATCAAGTCTATTATGTGTGTGTATGTATATATGTATATAGAGAAAACGCGTTACATTCAATTGTACGTCATACTAGATCCATGAAGTCTGTACCTACGCGAGATATCTGTGGATATGTGGAAAAGGAAAATGCTACAAGAAAAGCTAATTGTGTTTTTGCTTCAGGTGTTACAACATTCAGTTCGGCGTCCCACGCAGTTTACCCAATTATATCTTTTAGACGGACATAAAACACACTACTTGTGGCGGAAATAAAAAATGAAGCTTATTGGCTCATAGGACGTAAAAAATATTGTAATAAAAGCGTTGTATAGAAGTGATTGTGGAACATATTATATGTATCATTATCATTATACGCATACAAAGAAATACATTGTATTATACATACACGCACATAAATTACCTCTTTAATACACGGTGTACACGTAAAAATCAATTAAGCGAATCTTGTCTTTTAACGAAAACATTATAGTAAATATTCCATATTTATTATCAATACGCACGTAATTTACAACTTAGATAAGCAATTTAAACAAGATTGTAGCACCTGTAATGTAATTTAAATGACAATTAGTTTCCAAAAAAGGTGGTATGCAATTGCAGAAAGAAACTACTTAAATTAGAAAGAGCACATACACCATATTAGAAAAGGAGAGACTGTCCCAAAGAGTAGGACAGCAATATAAATATATACACTCCTGACCGGATGTGACGTAAAAGCAATGCATTTTAGATACACCTTAATGGCCTTTTTAATGTGTTTTGTGCATAACCTAACTACTAATATATTTGAACATGTGTATTTTGACCCAGCAGTGGTTCTGACGCTATTAAGTAAAGACAATCAATCTACTCTACCACAATACTAAATATTTCTTCTTGCTATATTTTTATTTAGCATTTCACTACTATTTTCTTGCATTTGGAATAAATTGTGAAGGTCTCCCACCAAATCACACTTACAGACACGTGACTAAAAAAATATATATACAAAACTAAACTAAAAATAAATTGCCCATCGTAAGACATCCTAAACATTAAACACCATTCAATACTTAAAATTTAATTGTCCAATATTGTTTCTTTATATTTCATTACAAAAAGCAACAGGGTCAAATAAATTTATGTTTTCATCTTCTGTCTTAGGAATTAATTATTACAGTAAACATTTGTAATTAAAAATATACGTAGTTACAAGATTTCTTTCAAAAGATACTTATACCAAAAAATTAGTTTTTATGATATCTTTTTATTAAAAATATTAAAGATAGACAAAAACAACTTTCTTAATTTTAAAAGTTTTATCAAACAACAGAACCATTAATAAAATTAATATATGTATAACAAATAATTTACTAACATATTTGGTATAGAGAATCAATGCACATTTGAGACTTTATTCAAGATATTTTGCATGTGTGATGTTCACTTTCCATGTCATCAATTAGTTTCCCTCCTTTTAAAACCGTATTTACAACAGCTCTGGCTAAATAGCCCATTGATATTGTGCTGGAAACTTTAAACAATGTACCAACTCCCTCGTCTTTCAGATTGTGGTCCTAAAAACATAAATTTAAAATTAAAATAACAGTAATACAGCATTTGGCGTTTGCAGTTAATAATACATGTTATATTATAAAATATTATTTAAGCCTAGTTAAGGCAGATTATAGATAGCCTATGTAATTGCTACTAGTAGCAGGACATTTTAGAGACGACCACGTGTTTCTCTGGAGACAAGGCACCAAATTAGGAGCGCTAGTATAAGATTCTAATGCCATGTTTATAAGGTCAAATAAATTGATGAATAAATTGACGAATATATTCATGAAGACATTCACGAAATTATTCATCAATTTATTGGACCGTGTAAACGCAAACATTCAGCCTATATTTTATTGACAGTATCCACTAGTAGCAACCACCAAATAGTGACATTTGTTTTCTAGCAACCTTTAAATGGTTTTGTTTTCATTTATCAATTTGGAGGTTACGTGGAACTTGTTATTCTGATATTTGTAAGGGTTAATAATACGCGATTATATTCTCAAAATATGGACTTATAGCTTGCTGATGGATACAAAAGTATATCCGAATATTTTTGTATGTACTTAGGCGTTAGGCGGTTAGCACAAATGCGTTCGGTAATTCAGTCGGTTAAAAACAACCATGTTCGTAAAATCGAAAAAGTAACCGGGTTCAACACTCGGTTCGGTTTTCATAACCCTGGTAAGTGAGTAGGGTAGTGTAGGTTGTTTTACCCCCGCTCCAGATATAACCTTACAAAGCGTTAGTATCAATACACAAAACTCTTTTATTTACTTTTATAGGAAATAAATTTAAAAAAGCCTTGATAAATTGTATTTTGCGACAACTACTTTATACTTTTTAATGCAAACACCCTTCTTATTCCTCTTTGCGTTGAGTTTTATACAGATTATAGTATCATTGTGAGATTCAAGTACAAACAAACTTGCTAATAAAACTATTTTACGAGTATCTGGTGTTGGAATATTCACTGTGGTATTCATTTCTTATTCCATTTTGCTGGGACATAATCTAAGTTACGAAGATAGGTTATGTTTATGTTACATTACTATACATGGTGTAAGGGTACATACCAGTTCGTTTACGAATTGGTAATTTTTTATAGTTTTAGAATTTAATTAAGTACATTTTATTATTAATATTTTAAAGAAAAATAAGAATTAAAATCAATGAATATGTTATGGTATTATTAAGTAAATATGAGTCATAAGATAAGTTTAGTATGTGTTTAGTTCTAAGAATTGTGGCGCCGAATGTTTACAACAGTGAAATAAACGCTACAGTTGTGATAAACATTCGCCGACGTAAAAGAGTGTGTGTGAGAAACTTAAGTGGGAACAACCTAACTATATGGAAAGCGGGGAACCACCGGCGGTTCAACATAAAATGAAAACACGCGCTGGGGACGCAAGAGTCAAATGCTAGACCTAGAGTCGAATGGTTAACTTCAAAGTCGGGAAGGTTTCGACTGGCTGATTTCATGAAGAAAATCGTCGAACCCCGACTAGTAAAAGTTTAAGTAATATACAGTAAATGTTATAAAAATAAGAAGGAGAACCTCCACTCCTATAACTAATTGGATAACAATAATAAGAATTGTTATTACAAAAATAGTGTTTAAAGTAGCACTTAAAGAATAAATGTGCACGGTGGTAAAAGTTTAATAAAAGAATATATGTATTGTGCTCCCGTAAGCAGAACCAGGGGATTCGTCACCATAGGATCGTGACCACCCAGCAAATGACGCCGATGAAAACATCGCAATAAAAAGAAGATTCTACGGAAGATAGACATCACGGAAGAGCGAAGAAAGAAACTTTATTATAAGATATTTTTAAAAGATTATGCT
Organism: Amphimallon solstitiale; assembly: GCA_963170755.1. NCBI lineage: Eukaryota > Metazoa > Arthropoda > Insecta > Coleoptera > Scarabaeidae > Amphimallon > Amphimallon solstitiale. The sequence goes on from OY720679.1 coordinate 50,664,871, forward strand.
TAAATTGATGTTAATATAATAAAGTTATCAATTAAATATTATCTCCGTTCTAATAAGGAGAATGTAATTTAATCTGTATTAGCAGCATTGTATGTATATAATAATAATACACAAAACGTGTATAAAGCATACGTAGTAGATTCTGGCATCTGTTGTTGATATTTGAGTATATTGAATAATATACAAAAAGATTTATATCTGTTTGGCATTTATAAAATTATATTCAAATTGCCTTTTAAATAAATTTGATCTCTTTTATGTTTGTATGAGATTGTTCGTTATTTGTTAAAATTATATGTATGATTCATTGATTTTAATATAAGTATTATTTAAAGTTTCAATGGTATTTTTCTTTTTATTAACTTTAAATGATGTTTAGGAACCCTCTTTATTAATCATTTCTGATAAACCCAAACCGCCCTGAGAGAAATTGAGTCATAGTCGCAATTAAGAGAGGTTTCCGTTACAATGGCCGCAAAGTGCGTTCGGAAATGTTTTAAATAACCCGGTAAAATTTGTGAACCTGCCAGGTACTGTCTAACCGAGTCAGTTAAATGCTATACATTTTCCGAAAACACCTCTTGATTGTAGTAATCACAAACTAATAATAAAATGGAACACTGTCCAAAGGGGATTGTAGTTGTTCTTTTGTCGGTCCTCTGCAACGGAATAGCAATAGTTGCATATTATTTATTGGAACATTAATATTTCTTTACAAATACGTTTGATTTTACTAACTTTATCAATCTTTTATAATACAAAATTTTTTCACGGGGCTGAAAGTTCACAATACGAAAGTTGGCATTTATTTTAAACTAAAATGGTACCATATTTCCCTAGAAAATTGACGAAAAATTAGAGCGGGGTCTAATTCGACAAGTTATTCATGAATTTATTGTACAAGAAAAAGTTTACAATTTATTGGAGTGTTAACACGCTCCAATAAATTCAAGGTAAAAAATTTCATGAATTTATTTGACCATGTAAACACGGCATAAGAATAGGCGGGATGCTCTCTAAAGAACTGCAATCGAATATAGCAAAATGTAGGTTTCTATTTTAATTTATACTATAAACAAACTGTCAACATACTTGTTATGTATCTTTATATCTTTAAAGCCGAAAGATCTCTTGTTTTATGATTTGAACCATGTATATAATATGTTGGCGACAGTTTTTGATATTTTGTGTTAATTTTTGAGAATTTATTTGAAGATACACAACCGAAACTAACGATCAGGTGGTCCTAGAATTCTAAACTACTGTCACACTAAGTCATTAGATACATATTGAAAGACGGGTATGTTAAGTGTTTCTAAATCAAAATAAAAAAAAACATATGAAAGTGCTATTTTTCTCATTTAAAAGTGTTTGATATTAGGCGTTCGTTGCCTTTTTTTATAGTTTGCGACAATATCAAAGACTAATAATAATGAATAATAAACCAACAATCACAATGCATGTTCAAATAACTGCCCATGTTCGTTAATGTACTATATACGGTATGCTTTTGGCCTTTTTAACAGATTTTTGTATGGTTCTTCTGGAGATTGTTATTCAATATTTTCTGGTACATCATCTTTATAAATACCATTTGTAATAACTGCCTATAAAAAATAATCAAGAGCAGGAGACATGGTGTAACGGTAGGCCCTGTATATCATAAATAAAATATAAATATAATAACATCAAAGATACTTATGTTAAGGTAATGATATCATGAAATTAATGTATATAATTAATCAACACAGATCGGGAAACATATATTATTTATTTATTTGTAGTAAAATATTATATTCTTTCTTAAAATGTCTCCATGTAAATTCTGTATATATTTGTGGTGTCAAGAAAAAGAGTGCGTAGATGTATCTATGTAAAAGAAACACATATGTCGTCAACCTTGAATGCTAAATAAACAAACATTTTACGAAGTGCTTTTTCTCACGAACAAGTTTGGAAAAGGAGTAAAGTCCCTAAGAGTGGCCCGGGGAATCCCAGTATAGAATACCGGGAGTGCTACGCGAGGTAAACGTAAAATTAAAACGAGTGTGTGCCACAGTTCAGGCCAAGAAGACGTTTATCCTGGGAAGCTGCCAGTATCAACGAAGGGGAACGCCGCTTCATCTTCATAGCATCATCATAAAGGTACCCAACGTGTAAGCTAATTAGAGGCCTATATTATGCATGCATTTTACGTGTCCAATAATTTAACATCTAATTAAATTAATGGTATGTTGTCTATGTAAGGCACCATCGTCTTGTTAACCTATTATATCTGCCTATTTTGTAACTTATGCGTATTTTGTATTGATACATACCATTTTAATTGTGTTTCGTTTTGTAATATTTGTTTTGTAACCTGATCTTTCTTGTTTGTTTTTTTAATCAATATATTCATAATATTTAAATATCATTTTGCATCTTATTTGGTTACCTTAACATAAAAATCTGAATTATAAAAATAGTACGTCTATAAAAATAATCTTAGTGTCTTAATACCTGAACCGACTTGAAATTAAGATTCTCATGCGAACTGACCTATTATCTGAGCTAGTAACGAGGAGTGTTCAATGAGTTAATTAATTTCATTATTAAATTCGAGTCTGTTTAAAAAACCTAAAATTTCTCTCACAAAAGAACAACTTAATTACTTTATTAATTACAGTCAAGTTTAAACACGTACTATTACATATGTCACCCAACTTTGTGGCAATTTTATTCAGTTTTATTGTAGAATAAAGCCGTACTATTACATTATGGTGCCCAACTTTAGGGCAGTACTATTACAATGGGCAGCTATTCAACAAGTCCATCATTTTGAATACAATAATTTGAATACTTCCGACATACAATTCTTGAAATCGCATTATGAGCTCTACAAACACACTTATCTAATTTAACATTTATAAAATACACCTGTCATAGTTATTCATATTCCTGTTAACATAAACAATACGTGGATGATAAATGATTCATACTCGACCAAAGTTCTGTCAAGATTTACCAAAATGGTACAATATGGTTATCGTTCTGAGTACATTTCTAAATATCTTCTATTTGCAATTTTTGGATTTCAATCAATGAATAGAAACATTTAACATATCACCTTAATTCTAAGTTTCGATTTCGTATCTTAAAATACATCGCCTAATAATATTAGAAGACGTTATATATCGTCGAAATCAGAAACAAATGTTCTTTTTAAGGGTGGATGTTAGAATCCAATATGGCGCTTATAAGAAATAAAAAAATATGTTTTCCAGAAAGAACCGAAACGTCTCATAAACATTGTCCTTGAATGTGCTTTTTGTTATTCCCTACAAGGTCAAATTTTTTATTATTGCTATATGTATTTGCCTTTTTACAACAAAATTATGGTACATGTAAATGTAAATGATTAAAAAATAGACATTTATACTAATAATTTGGTTATGAAATCACAAAATTCTTTTTCTAAGCTAGCATTTCCTTTTTATATTACCTGAAATAAAAAACAATACCTAATATTTGATGACTACAACAAAACCGCATCATATGTGGCGATAGTAGTACCATCTTTTATTCAATAAATTACTTCTCCAAACTATCTGACATGTGTCGATAAAGTAAATACCTAAAGAACATCAAACCAAAATCCAATAATTCTGTATTCATAAGTTACAAGTTACTTTTTGTGTTTTCAATGCCTACATAATCTCCCTTATCTGTGGTTTAGCTTTTACAAAATTATTTACAATATTTTAATTGATACTTCTACATTTATCTCTAATTAATCTGCTATTTTTTTAAAATATATTTAGTAAATAAGGTAAGTAACCCACAACCTGTGTCCTACTAGATAGGATATCAAAAAATACATAAACTAATTACAAGTTGTCTGAATTGCACTAGATGGTAAATGAATGGGTAATGAGTGGTAAATACAATAAAGATACCTACTATGTATAATATATAGACATATTTAAACTTCAAGTAAAATGAATGTGACTAGCCTAAAAGCTAAAATGTGTATCTATTGACTAATAAGAACTACCGACAACAGCCTAAAACTGCCTTTATCTCATCAACAATTCGATTATTGTACAAATTGTATTATAAAGGTAAAATTAAGTATATTATTTTCCTCACCTTAACATACATAAGGGCAGCATCCTCAACCAATTGTCTCAAATCTAATGGCTGTTTAAACATTAACTCTGGATTCCGGGCCAATATCGTTGAAACTATTGATAATAATTCTACAATTAACTGTCTATACTCTGGCTGTTGGATGTAGTTCAACATCTGCAAAAAATAACACCATTATTTGTTTATATGGCCTAAATAATTTTTATACTAAAATAAACAATATATATATTAAACAAATGCGTTTTATCCCAGATATGTTGATGATTAATTAGAGATTATTATTTCAAAAAAATATGTGCATTAAATTTGACTAAAGCAATCTTCATATATACCTGTTCTACCAGTAACGCGAAAGTAATCTCAGATCTCGTCATATTGGACATAGTCGGTTGTTGAGGTATTACATTGCCCATAACCTTAATACCTTCCCTAGTTCTCAACATTACATCCCAAACTTTATTGTAGAAATATATAGGGACCCTACATAAGCAACCTTCTAATTGCCTTTTCTGCAATGGGGTAAGCCTACAAATAACACTGAGTTAAAGTAAACATGCAAGTAACAGATATAGAAAATTACCAAATATACTAGTTACATATTTATATATACACACATTTAAATGCCAAATGATAGTAATGCAATTGTTTTTAGATGTTTACTGGACAACAAAACAAATATACTCCGGAGGAATTATTATTTCTTATTTAGAAGAGTCATTACATTATATCTTTTTATCAGTATCAAGAGTTTATTTAATATCTTAAAACATCACTCTTGATCGGACTTTATTTTTATATCGACAACTTAAATTTCCCATAAAGCAGAAGAGTTGGCTTTTATGGGAAATATTTAAAATTTAATGTATCACACACATTTTTCGTTGTATCATACAATCGAAATCTTTATCATGTAAATAACTAAAAAAGCAAATAAACATTTTTGAAGTGTTAATAAATCAACAAAGTACCTACCCAGAATGATGGTTGTTTATTATTTGTTGTAGCCAATTAACTGATAATATAAAATGGAATAAATTTATAGCTTTCTAGGGTGTAAAAGATTTCGATAATATGGCAAATTTTAAAGGTAGATATTATCACTCACAAATATTAGTACTGGAATAAAATTGTGTGTAATATAAATATATGTATATATAGATCACTAGCACATTTGCTTCCTCTGTATTAAAAATATATGCATACTGTTCTTTAGTAGCCCATTCTTGTATAGACAATACTTTATACAGCAGCTGCCTCACTTCATACGGGCTATATTCTTCTATGGACTTTGAACTACCTTTGTAAGACAAGTAAAATTTCATCGCTTCTAAGACCCATCCGATTCTTATTTTAAGTATTCCACGAAATAAATCCGGATTGGTGGATATAAGTCGGCCACAATATAGCATAACTTCCTGTTGCAACACCGCTTGAATAACATCATAAGGCTGTATTGTTGAATACATTACTGATTGTATTTCAGCAGGTGTTAGGGGTTTATCGAAGACCGTTTCTTTTTGACCGATAACTCCAACAGTTAACTGAAGCAAAAAATTGTTACTATCATTACACTAGGCAACAAATAGTTTTTCTTAATTTCCATATAAAGTAAAAAATCGTCGTATATTATAAATACATATTTTTCAATTTAGATTTTCATAAATTTTCAGTAACAGTCTTTGTTTTAATACACTAATATTTATTTTAATAAATAGATGATATTCTTTTACTTATCTTATTAATATTACATTCAGAAAGAAATCTGGTGGCAGAGGTCTGAATAAGTCTTGATACCTTTCTTATGCAGGTATGTCACGACAATCTCTATTTGTAAGTATAAGGAAAGCAGCGAAAATGAGAAATTGAAAATGTCTAATCAAAGTTTTTCGATAAGATATCTTCAACTACAATATTTTCTACTCCTGGTTGAAATAAAAGTCAACTTCATTATTTTATATCTACGGTAAATTCTAGAGTGGTTTTAATTACATACATTACATTACCTAAACATTACCGGTTTTGAGATACTTTTTCAAAGACAAAAAATGAGGTGTGGCCACCACACAACTTTCTTATACGTATGAGCGTTTCAAATTATAGAATTTTAAGATTTTTTTATACAAAAATTATTCTAAATCCTATTCTAAGTACTTCTACTCTCTTAATAAATCTCTATAGAATGCATACTTTGCAAGATATTATCAAAAAAAGTGCTCCTCGCTAAGAGTAAAAGTGCTACTTCCGGTCCGAATTTTGAAATTTCATATATACAAAAAATATTGCAAATCCAGTTCTAAATGCTTTTATACTCTTGATAAATATATATAGAATACAAAACTTACGACATATTTGCAAAAAATCGCTATTCGATAAGAGTAAAAGACCTACTTCCGGTAGGAATTTCGAAAAACTTTTTAAATAAAATTATTCTCAATTTTAATTTTAAGTATATATGAATTCTTTATAAATTTGTTTAAACTTAGTAGTTGACGAAATATTGGCAAAATTCGATTTTTTCGCTGAAGTAAACTGCTACTTCCGGTCTACCAATTATACTGAAAAACTAATCAGATCTCAAGACGGAGATTATACACGTAAATACAAAATTTGGAATTGATATCTACAGCGGTTTGACCGCTATCGTGGTCACACACACAGAGAGAGACACAGACATTTTTTAAAAACCACTTTTTCGGTATCAGGGGACTGCAAAACGTGGACATATGCAAAAATCTCGAGGTCGTAAATTTTCATCATCACAATACTTCCTTATACATACTACGTATAAGAAAGTAAAAACAATTGGCCTATTTTAATAAACTACAAGTAGAAAAGATAATATACAAAAATGGTTTGATAATATTATTTTTGAGATAATGCGTTACTGGAATACAAGCTTTGCAAATGTTATACAGAGCAAGTTTCCTATCAATGCTGGTATAAAAGAACATTTGAAATTTGTTTTTAATAGAAACATAATAACATGGATATGTTGTTAATTTTGTGAAAAATATCATAATAACTTTATGTAGAATGCCCTGTATCTAAAATGCGGTCTAAGCGAATTGTATAACTTTTCGTAAGAATGGTCGCATTCAGCAGACACAACAGTTGCGCAACTGTTCAGTAATATGGTTCAGATGATGTACGGTCACTCTCAACATGTTGTGAAGCGGTCGCCATTTTAGCGAGCGGCTAAATTCTACGCTCACTTAGTGAGCGTATTCTGTCCGCATGCGCCACTAACACATTCCAACACCAACGTAACACACAATTTTGAAGAAAGTTACTAGAGAAGTAAGATAAGCAAATTAAAGGTGTTGTGCAGCAATAAATGTATTATAATATTGAAGTTAACCGAATATTTTAATCGGGGTTGGAGAAATCAGTCCTTACACGCTGAAACTTAATGTAGAAAAACATTTATTATTATCGTTTATTCGGTTTAATATGTATAATTCTAACATAGAGCAGCAGTGAAAAGTACCAAATGGAAAGTGATCACATAAAGGTGAACGGTCCTGTCCAGCGAACACTTAACTGCTGTCAAGTGAACAGTTGGAGCGGGAACAGTTTCCCATCCGTCCGCTGAATGCAACCAATCTCAAGATAAATATGTAGTAGCTGTGGAAAATCTTAGTTTCACAGTGAAATAAATTCACTTCTAATAAAAAAAAAAGCTATATATAGTTATAGTTATAAAAATTCTTAAATTTAATTGAAATATCAAAATGTCAACAAATTGCCAAAATAAAGTAAGTTAGTTATTGACACTTTTCAAAACAGTATATGGAAAAGCCGGCAGATGCTTAGTATGGGTCATGTACTTTTGAAACGGGATAGACTTTCTATAAATTTGAATAAGAACTGTCTATTCAAGTCGAAGTAGTAAGGATTATTTGTTTGTGTGGTTTCAAAATAGAATTCTGGTAAGGTATTTCCAACTGTTATTTTAACTTATTTTTCATTTATAGATACATAGAAAATTTTATCATTACCAATTTATGTACTTAGTAAACGTAACGTTGGAAGCAGTTGGCGCCAAGTAAAAATTTATTAAGTTAAAAATAGAAATGTTAATGAACAATGGATAAATAAATACTAATTATCTAATAAATTATGAAATCATTCTTTTAATCTATCAGTTTCTTCATTATATATATGCCACCATGTTGAATATGTTCTAATTAACTGCTTAAATCATAAAATTACAAATTTATATAATTAGAAAGCGGTAAACATTCGTAATGAGGGCCAAAGCTAAAACAATACAAACAAAACCACAACCTTCATAAATTACAATTATAATCAAAACCCGCAACCTAACCTAAAACCCTTTCATTCAAATTTAAATCTATCATTTTTTTTATGTAAAAATAATAAAATTGATGTGTAACATACAAAATAATCTTACTTATAATGAAAATGAAATAGATTTATATAAAATCCTTAAGCCCGTGTTAGACTACCATATAAAATTGTACAAAAATATTGAATACTATTTTATAGTACAATGTAGAACATCGTACAATTTTCTTATAGAAGTTTATTGCATGAAAATAGAACCTGTTATACATGCGCAGGCGCACTAGGGCGTATCAATCTAACCACATTCTTTGTTTACAGCGGAGCGTCGCACCTTGTTTCAAACTCGCGTAAAGTGAAGTGCAGTAAGTTTATATAATCATGCAAAAGACGTAGGTATAATATAAACATATTCAGTGCAGCTGAAATTTGTACGGTTAATACTTAAAATTATAGCGATCATTATGCAAAATATGAACTTACTTGCTGGTGGATAATAAGAGCCTATGCGAATTTTATATTCTTTTTATTGCAGTAATCGCTAAGTAGTAATATAATGCAACATTCTCCAAAGCATATTATATCCGTTTGATTATTTAATTCAGTATTTGCTGTAAATTCACTTCTTGGTCTTCAAGCACATTTAGTAAGCTTCAACATTTTCTGTTATTTGCAAAGTATTAAAATGATTCTATAAATACAGATATATAAGAAGTAATACAAAAAATTACTAATTTACGTTTAAATGTTTCCATGGATTTAACACGAGCGGCTAAATCACAAGTTGCGTTCCATGTTCCAATTGGTCGTTCTATTCGATGATTGATTGGCGGTTTCGCCTTAGTCACAGATCCCGTCGTCGTAGTGAAAGTTTTTTTAAGGTTAATTCAGTATTTTAAAATACTGTATTTTGATGTTTGTAACTGATCGGAAATAATTTTTGTATCTTTCTTTTTTAATATTTTTTTCAATAAACTTATCTTTTAAATTGTGGTAGGTACATCTTAAATAATATGCAGCAAAATATTGTTTCCTGAATTCTAAAACGAATTCTACATTAAAAAATAAGGGAAAAAACTATATTCGCAAATATTTCGTTTTTGAATAACAAGGTGTTAATGGCCTTTTCTTTTAATTAGGATGTTTGTTAAGTAATAGTTATTTGTACAACTGGTTTTGAAAGTCATACTTTTTTTCACGAATTTGCAGATTGATTAACAAGATCTCAGCCCAAGTTAATCAAGCAAATGAGTGAAGACTTTCAAAAATTTGTTCTAGCTATTCTTAAAAATTTCTAGAAGTAAAAAATAGAGAATGTAATGAATGTATTACATAATTTATTTCATCATATTACAATACCTACACTAACTAAACCAATAGATATGTGTAATAAACTTTAAAATGCTGGTAAAAAACAAAAAGAGAATACAATTTATAACAAATAATTATGATCTTCTGAAAAATTAGAGGAAACCAGACCACAAACTAGACTATGGAATTAGAATAAACATAACCTCAAAGAATGAACAAACACATAACTAAAAAGAGATGGAATACGGAACGCAACTTGTGATTTAGCCGCTCGTGATTTAACCACCTTCTTTTCTGTTTTACCTTTATTATAATACTTGTCAAGATGCACATACACTACAACTCGCAATAATCCACCTACATCTATTATTATTTTTTTTAGATTCTCTTTATTACCTTTTGCGTACCTAAATAGTTTCCTATTTAGATCTGTTTGAGGTTATCAGTGAACACAGATAAATATTTAAATTTTGTTTGAAACATATATGGCGCATAATCACAGACTAACTTTTTGTACAAGTTTATAGTATATATGTAACAGCCATGATAAAGAACCCTGTTCAAATTGATACAATAATCTTCTACAAGAAAATTGTATGACGTTTTACACTGTACTATAAAATAGTATCCAATTTTTTCGTTCAATTTTATATGATAGTCTAAAAGCGCTTTAAACATTTTAAATATGGTATTTCCGAAAGAACAAATTTAAATTAGAAAATTATAGAATATATTACAGAGTTATTCTTTAGACAATACTTTCATTATACTATTTATTCTAATAAGTTTTTCCGAATCAATTTTTGGTATGTATTTACTCATCGTGATGCATCTAACAAATGTGGTATTGGGCACTATAAAATTTCGCCTTTAAGATACTAAATGTCACTTCTATAGACATACACTGGGTTGCTTTCAATGTACAGACAGATATCTGCATATATTTAAGACCATCCACACTACCTGCAATAATGCAACAATCACATGAATATTCCATAATTTCTCCTTACTGTTATACAACGTACTCGATGTAATTGTATTGTACGAGAAATTTGGCACTACAAAGAAATAAACGTAGATTTCAAAAATGAGGTGTTTAATTAAAATAGTGCTGTGGAGCTGACGTCCAGTAAAACCGAGTGGAACCAGAGATTGAGAATATTTTAGTTTAAAGTAATTGTATTGTAAACCACTTAAACGCAAATTTTCAACTTCTGGGGTGCGTTCGGATATCCATCCGGACGTCGAACAGGTAAATAAATTTGCATCAAGACCATATTTAGTAGATGTGACGCCATAGAGTTGTCGGTACAAGATAGCAAGCGTTCATATATCTGCCAGGTGAAACAACTTTACGCCCTATTCCCGAGGTGGACGAAACTTGCTCGTCCTGCGCAGTATATAGCAAAACAAGTATCTGACAAAAATTTAACCGAGCCAAACATAGGTTTTCGCATTGTATTATTTTCAGTTTATTTAGTATAGCATATTGTTCTATTTTTACTTTCTTATACGTAGTATAAGGAAGTATTGGGATGATGAAAATTTTCGACCTTGAGATTTTTGCAGATGTCCACGTTTGAGGTCCCCTGATACCAAAAAAGTGTTTTTTAAAAAATGTCTGTGTGTCTGTGTGTGACCACGATAGCGGTCAAACCGCTGTAGGTATCAATTCCAAATTTTGTATTTACGTGTATAATCTCCCTCTTGAGATCTGATTAGTTTTTCAGTAAAATCGGTAGACCGGAAGTAGCAGTTTACTTCAGTGAAAAAATCGAATTTTGCCAATATTTCGTCAAATACTAAGTTTATACAAATTTATAAAGAATTCATAAGTACTTAAAATTAAAATTGAGAACAATTTTATTTAAAAAGTTTTTCGAAGTTCCTACCGGAAGTAGGTCTTTTACTCTTATCGAAAATCGGTTTTTTGCGAATATTTCGCAAGTCAAGCTTTTTAGACAGGTACGTTACGTGTATAAAAGTATTTAAAAAATAGTTTTCAATATCTTTTGCATAAAAAAGATTTCAAAATTCGGACCGGAAGTAACACTTTTACTCTTACCGAATAGCGATTTTTGGCAAATATGTCGTAAATTATGCATTCTATATATATTTATTAAGAGTACAAAAGTATTTAGAGTTATATTTGCAATATTTTTTGTATACATGAAATTTCAAAATTCGGACCGGAAGTAGCACTTTTACTCTTAGCGAATAGCACTTTTTTTCGAATATCTTGCAAAGTATGCATTCTATAGGGATTTATTAAGAGAATGAAAGTACTTAGAATAGGATTTTGAATAAGTTTTGTATAAAAAAATTCTTAAGATTGTATAGTTTGAAACGCTCATACGTATGAGAAAGTCGTGTGGTGGCCACACCTAATTTTTTAAGAATAGAATAAAATATGGATGCGTTTTAAGGAAAGTATGTATACTACCGTATTATCTAAGGAAAAACATTTTTATTGGAATCTACTTTTATGGACGGCAATTAAATTCTATTTATTTATATTGGTATATAAATTTATTATCACTAATGTCTTTTAGCAGGATGTGTTCGCCGTCCATTATTAATGTATTATTTGTAGGGATGTAAATTTACCGGTCAAAATTTTTTTTTACATTTTTTACCGATTTTTGACCGGTAAAAAATCTGTTTATTTTTGGTTAAAAAAATTGTACAGTCTTATGAGCACCATAAGGAAGATCTCATTTGACTGATTATATTAATACCAAAAACTTGTATAAAATATTGATTACCTAATTAAAAATTAAATAAAATAAAAATTAATTACCTTAAACTTTAAGGTTATGTTTTTCTAACTTTACATACTTTCAAACTGTGTTCTTCAAATATCCATCAAATAATCTAATGACTGCCGCATTGAATACTGAAAAGAAATAATTCACGCAAATAATTTAACATCTTTTTATTTAACAAAAGTAATAAATGAACTAAATAAAAATAAATATAACATAATACTATAATAATAATACATAATAATATAAGATATAAGTACAAATCTATTAATCTATTCGATCAATTATTTATAATTATTTAATTATTATTATTGGTATTAGGTAACTTATCAAAAATCATAACCTTATTAAGATTATTCAAATAGACGATCTTTAAATTCTTGTTCATTTCTACTTTACCTTCGTCTTCAGTAATGGTTTCATTTGTAGTTTCTTTTAAAATTACATCTTCATCATTTTCATAAGTCTCCAGTTTCTCCACCGGTTTTTCAGTTGCTTCTGTATTAAAATCTTCAATTTCCTCAAAATTATTTATTGCATATTCTTCTTCATCACAGTCAGAAAAATTAATTGCATCGTTATCATCAGTCGTATTACTGTTATTGCTTTCATTATCTTCAAAAAATATTGGAAATTCGTCATCTACTTCTTCATCACCTGTGTTACTGTTATCAGTACTGTCATTGTCTTTAGTTGTCTCCTCCTCTGCCTCTTCATCAAAGGAAAATTCTTTTGACAGTTCATCAATGTCTTCGTTATTAAAGAGTTGTAAATTGAATTTTACGTAAACTAATTTCATAGCTCTAGACAACGTCAACTTGTTCCTTTTTTTTGTGTGTATTTGTGAGTAAGCCTTCCAGTTGCGCTCTGCACTAGCGGCTGTTGCAGGATATCCTAGGATTTTAATCGCTAATTTTGTTAATTCTTTATCTGGAAAAAATCCAGCCCACCATGTCGCAGGTGCCGTATTCTTGCTGCTTCTCCATATACTGTCTCGACTCCAAGAATCTGTTTTAGCTCGAAAGCTCGCAACTTCTGACAAAACTTTTTCAGTGTCAAGGCTGTAATTTTCCGAATATTCCATTAAAAAATCAATTGCTATATTTTGTTCTTTTTCCGTTAAACCGTTACCTCTTTCTCTAGGGGTAATTAAATTTGCTGCGAATTGTATTGGATGTTGAACGAACTTGACATATCGATTTTCATATAAATTGATTATATTTTCTTGATCTTGGGGACTTAAAAATGACGAAGAATTTACTAGGCACTCTTTTAAGTTTTTCATAGCTGCTGGTATATAGGACAAATCTGGCGTATCTTTTTCAACTTTTTTAATAATATCAGCTATGGGTTTAAGTAAATTAAATACATTAATCACTTTTGGCCAAAAATGATCATCATCTAATATTTTGCTTCTCATTTTTTTATCAATAATTGGTTTAACATGTTTACTTAAACAGGCACGTTGTAAATAATCTTTATTTTTTATAACACTTTCTAATGAATAGCTCACCGAACCCCATCTCGTTTCAGAAAAAGTAAGAAGTTGTATTTCCTTTTGTATAGCATCAATCTGAATTTCTTTTAATACTTGTCTGGGTAATGTTTTATTTCGGAAAAATTTGATTATATTTTTTACTTGTGTGGTAATATTAGAAATTACACTGATTTCGAGTACATCCTTAAACAGTAAATGCAGGCTATGTGCGCTGCATCCATAAGCAACAATGTGTTTATATTTTTCGGTCAATATATTCCAGGCCTTTTTCATGTTCCTCGCGTTATCAGTCACTATTGCTCCCACTTTCAGTGGACCTACTTCCTCAATAGCTTGACCCAAGACTTTCGCAATATATTCTCCAGTATGTGCCTCAGTCTTAGAATCAACAGCTCGATAAAAGATGGGCTCAGGAGTAGTAAAGATTATATTAATTAAATTGATTCCATTAACGTCTGTCCACCCATCTGACAATAACGCCATTGACGAACATTTGGCGATTTTCGCTTTAAGTAGGTTTTGAAGTAATGTGTACTCCTTATTTAATAAAGAATTAGATAATTTGTACCTTGACGGAAGTACACAGGATGGACGAAAATATTTCATGAATCTTATCACATGAGGATTTTCTACAAAGGCATGCGGTGTTGCTGTAGCAAAAATCGCTCTTGCCAGTAAAGTGTTAAATTTCTCACTGTCTTCTTTAGACATACTATCGATAAAGCTTCTTAGTGTACCGCTCTTCTTACTTGTTGGCACTTGTGTTAATGTATCTATTGCTTCTATCTCATTCGAGGCTGTTTCTGTGTCCTTAAAATAGAAGATTTCTCCTTAAATTTATCTACTGTAAAAGTGGTTAAGCTTACCGAATAATTTCCTTGATTAATTTTGGTCTTAGTTTCCCTAAAAACAGCTTTTACTTTTTCTGAAGCTTTTTTGCAGTTTACTAGATGCTTTTCCATACGAGCGGCGTTGGAAACGTAAGACTGCGAACAAAATTTGCAACGTCCATTTACTATTGTATTCGTCTTGTAAGTTGTAAAATAATTCCAGACAAGTTTTTTCTTTCGACCCATTTTGCATTTATATATCTATAACATAATATTATAATTATTCAATTACTGTACATGGTATTTCTTGAAAAATCGGTTATCATTATACTTCAATGAGGTTAAATTAATAATATACTTACGACTTCAATTTATTTTATTTAGTGCCGGCACAAAAAATTAATTAGAAATACACTAACAGCAATTAACAACTACAGTCGACATTACATTTTCATTTTAATTTAAAATATAAGGTTATGTAGAATGAAATTACCGCCAAATTTAAATTCGGTGAAATATATTTTTTTACCGGTAAAAAATATTTTTTACTTTACCGGTTTTTTTACCATAAACGGATTTTTTACTTTGGTAAAGTATCCGACTTACATCACTAATTATTTGCATCAACTACTATTTGATAATTACAAAATTTATTTGGAGTGTAACCATTTGAAATCATCAAAATTTGTTCTTACTCCCTTTTAATTAAACTTGATTAATGTTAATTTATATTTATTTATTAATAATAACCCCGAATTCAAAATTTTAACTTTCCGCTAAACATTGCCGGTCAATCGTTCGCATTTTTTGTCGAATCTAATGTGACGTAATTACCCAGAGGTATTTTCTCTCAACAAACGCACCCCTGGTTACATCGTACCAACAACTCTTCGTTTTAAACCAGTTATATAAGTCAGAAAAATTCGTAAATATGCAGTTGCACGGGTATACAAGACGATAAATTGTCAGCCTAGATTAAAGCCATTGTGATCTTACCTGTTTTCCATGTACCAGGACAGCAGTAATAAATGGACTGATAGAATCGACATTATGATGTAATAGACTGCTAGCATATCTTACAGCCGCCCAATGTCTTTTAGATCCTGCTAGGTGATACAATCTATGGATATGTTCTTCGACAGTTATATCATTCACTTTATATGATGCACCTTCTCGAAACAATATAAATCCATAGAGCTGGCAACTTAAATAAATATTTACGGTATTCCTTATCTCAGCTATAATATCTGCTGTAGTTTTGTTTTGATACCCCTATAAGAAATAATCAATTCTATTCCATTCATTAGCATTACTTTTGGTATTTAATCATAAATACGGAAAATAATCTAAAAATCTTTCAGTTACATAGTAATACCAAAATTTCATAATTATTCTCTATTATTGGAAGCAGCAAGCATTTTTTGTAATACTAAAGATTTTATGATTACTTACGTCATACTTTTGCAAAACTTCTGTACAATCGACTATCTTTGGTACATCCGTTAAACTCTGATAACCAATGTAATCATGCTCAACCTGTTTGAATTGTAAGAATGTGTGATGAGGTAAATCTAAAGTATTCATAAAGTCCAAATGTTCTATAAAAACAACACATAATACATATTGATAAATGCTAGAATATCTATACAGAATATACCGACACAAGAACTAGAAATCAAATTTTGAAGTCTTCCTATTCTCACTTTAATACCGTCACAATATCCTTTTTTCAACATAGCTAGAAGATCGAGCATTTTCTTAAACTGTGGATCCCGCATGTGTTCTTCGCGTATTAGAAGACACACTGTAGGCCTGCCAGACAAGCGCCAGTATTTTCCTACGAATTGTAATTCTGTTTTTATGTCATCGATTAAAAGAGCCATGTCTCTATACAGATAAAAATCGGATACCTCAAATATTAAAGGATAACAAAGGACGGTCATACCACAGACTCTGTAAATCTACATACGTATATGTCAAGATATCGAATAAGATATCGAAATTGAAGGTGTCATACCTTACTGGTTCCTAAACTTCCGACAGGTCTAGAAGGTCGGCCTTTTAATTGAAGTTTACTATTTACACCTAAATTTTCGTAAACCTTGACCAACTGCGTTGATGACCAAATTTGCACTGGTTCAACTTCATGAGGTGTTTGAGTTTGGATACCGTACGTAGCCATCATTGCTTGTAAACGCATAGATTCCGCGATTAGTACAATCTGAACCACTAAATCCGTTGCAGTACCCTATGGAATAAATAAAGCAGTGTTATTAATTGCATGGACATAAGAGATATGATCAAAAAATCCAGTGAATGTTCCTGCCGAGTACCATCCACTGGCAAAGCAAGGAATTTTAATGAGAAGCTTTAGACGTGCATGCTTAGTAACAATGTGTGACAAGTTTCAACATGGTCGGTGCGGTCAGTCGGTTGTAAGCCTTCGTTACGTTAAAGTGTGTGGCGAATAATAATAAAATAAGATTTTACTTAAAACTGTAAAAAACTTCTCAGAAACATATGAATTATTAAATCTGATGTGATGTTGCAGTGACACCGAAAACTGTATACAAGTTGGTCGAACGATTTCATAAAGATTTTGAATTGTCAACTTCATATTCCTTGGATTTTCGAAAATATATCTTGTATGATCCTAAAACCAATATTTTACGTTTGCAATAAAATCTCCCTCATCTCTCGCGTTAATGAAAATTCTACAACACGGTGATATTGACCGTGTTTTTCTATTTTCATAGAATTGTACTAGTCAAATTTGTAACCAATTTCTGACAAATTACGACATGTACTAGCAACACTATATCTGGTTCTATACTACTTTTTGTCTATTAACGCATTCACTGCATATTTTTATCATACCTCGTAGACAACTCAGGATGCGTTAGGTAGTTTAGACATTCATAACATAATTAAAATATCAATTTTCATATTCTGAATGTAAGTACAATAATTAAGAAAATTTGTTGTTTTCAGTCCATAATGCAACAATGAGCATACCTAATTCATACAAATGCTACAGAAATAACAGATAAATTTGTGGAATGAGCAAGACTAGGTTTTTATGTACAAATTTAAACGACCAGTTGGTAAAATAGGATATCTGCATTTTTTAACTCTAAAGAAAACAAGTAACATATATGTCGATTTAATCACTAATATATTATAAAATTTTAAATCACGTTATTGACGGAAGATAGATGTTTGAAATAGCCCAAATTAAAATACCGCCAAAACAATAAGTGACATCATTTTATACTTGAGCCAGGCGTCAGTCCGATGGCGACATTTGTTTGACATTTTTGAAATAATAAACATACAAAAAAAATTGAACTGGTAAAATATATTAGAATGAAACTATAATAATAATAATAATAATATTCTTTATTGTAATAGATCTGATTAACAGATATTTACATTGTCAAAATATACATATAAAATATACATGCAAAATACAAACAACAATATACAAAAAACTGAAAAAACTATGAACAACCTAGAACTAAAATAAATAAATAATCAGGACTCAAATTGACTGTAAAGGTGTCAAATATAATGTTTTAAAATTAAACAAACCCTAACTTAAATTCAAAAAATCCTGAATTGCATAGAACGTATGCTCCATTAGGAAGTCCTTAACTTTACTTTTAAATGACGCGACAGACCCGACGCTCCTGACCTCGCACGGTAACTTATTGAACAGCTTAGCGCCGGAATAGTACGGAGATTTTTCAAATAGTGTTGTTTTAGGCTTTGGCAAGGCGATAGAACTTGTTCTGCGTGTACCAGGGGAATCGGGCCGAACAAATAAATCAGGAGACTGACTCCCCGCCCCCAGACTAACACGTTATAACTCAGGACAGAATGTACCAAGGCGTAGTAAACGCTAAGCAAATTTCTTCGTGAAAGAGTGGGTCTTAGTTTTAGAATTGCGTAAAAGGATTTATTGAGTTTACTACAGATATCATCAAACTGATTATTAAAATTTAGATTAGCGTCTAGATATGTACCGAGGAACCTCACAGATTGCCCCCTGGGTATCCCCATGTCCATCTGGAAATTCAATGGTCGCCTCTGGTGGAAATAAATGTAGCATGATTTATCAAAGTTGATGCTCAGACGATTCGCACCACACCAAGAGGAGAACTGACGTACAACAAGGGTTACAGACCGCTGCAATGATTCTGGACTAACCGCAGACAGCCACAGACGTGTCATCTGCAAATAACACCGTAAGTCCCGCCTCAGTCAAACACGATGGCAAATCGTTGATAAACAACAAGAATAGCAATGGGCCCAACACAGACCCCTGAGGCACCCCTGCTCCGACATGGCCCTCATCAGATCTATAACCAGATAGGGCCACAGACATCCGTATATCCCTTAAAAAAGATTCAAGCCACGATGACAACGGGTCTCGTATACCAATTGCCCACAATTTGTCTACGATATACCCAATATGAAGGCTGTCAAATGCACGTGATAAATCGAAAAACAACCCGGCCGCGTACTTCCCCGCATCAAGGTTATCCCATATGTACTGCATAAATTGAATAGATGCGGTTGCAGTGGAGCGATCCTTCCGATAACCATGTTGTGAATCGGAAAGAATACTATATTTGTTCAAGTAACATAGGATTCTACTGGAAACACACTCTCAAAAATTTTCGAAAACACGTTTAATACAGATATAGGCCTATAGTTATTAATATTTGTATGACTTAACTTCTTGTATATAGGTACAACAGGAGCCAGTTTGAGATCACGTGGGTACTCACCCAGTGAAACCGACATATTATGAATCCTGTCAATATAAAGTTGTCATATTTAGTAAAACTATTACCAAAATGACAGACCTAAACAAACTGCGTTCGTAATACACCCAGCATAAAAATGTTGAAGATATTACCAAAGAATAATGACCAGTTAGAAGCTGCGATAATGTCGGATCCTTTGACGTTTCGTGTTCCACTTTCGCTCCTCGCATTTGAGGTATAATCTACCACCAAGTACTCTCAACAAACATATTTATATTTACAATAAAAGAACCGCCGTTAATGTTGCTCGTATAATACGTTGGCAAATGTTAAAATACACAAAACAAATTGTTATAATAATTTTAAATTTTAATTAGATAGACTTATAAAATGTACCGTGCCTTCAAATACTTTCCTCATTAGAGACGGTCATGCTTTTTTTATGGTTGGTGACAGTGCATAATTTTGATAGTTCGGTTATGTCATGTAAATAATAATAAGCGTCTATAACTACGAGGAAAGAATAGAATAGAAGAGAGTCTCCTTAAAAATAATATTTGTCCAAAGTGGTAACTCAATATGGCCGCCGCAATGCATTGGCGTGCATAAATATTTTGTATGGGGTATATGTACACTTCGTATGTTCTCGATAATGATTCAAAATAGGTCCTTAGTCCAATAATAATTAAAGAAATATCGTGAGTGCATTATTCTTTCAATGCTTTTATTCTTTTTAATATAGTAACATTTATTCTAACTGTATTAAAGAAAACATATATATGACAAGTTATTCAAAATACTCATTTTATAAATTATGATTGGTCAATATTGCCATAACTGACCTGCCTTAAAGTGGTAACTTCCGTCTAAATAATACCCATTCCCCCACCAGTTTATTATCTCTCCTGTTCTATTCTTTCCTCGTAGATCTATAATTTGAATTTATGTTTCACAACTATCAGAATTTGAAATTTTCAAAAGCTTAGCATGTACACCAACATTGATTATTTAAAAATCTTAAAAAACAGCCTACTTTAATGAGGAAAGTATTTGAAGGCACGGTATATATATGACGTCAAAAATGTGTTGTCATTTTACACTTTGGCGTAATTTTAATTTGGACTTCAGCATTTCTGTTGATAATAAACATTATAATTTAGATGTATGTTTAAATTTACCTACATTTTCAATATTTAAAATAAACACAAAGAGTGCAAGTACCCTATTGTAGTAATTAATCTCATAATGTGAATAAAAGCATCTTACATTTTTAAGCAAACTTAAGTGCTAAGAACGTGCAATTAAATTTAGTAAGTGAAAAGAAAAACGTGAATTTAGTTTTCTAAGTAGATCTCATTTTGAACATAACTGTCCTCTAAGCCATTTATTAAGTCGGTATTCGGGTTGCATTCCCTAGTATCTCCCTTTAACTTATTTTCAGCTGTCTAACAGCGTTAAATTTTTGATAACATGCGAAGTTTATAAATGAAGGCTAGCGGTTTTAGGTTCTCGACTCCTACCAGATCATATACGATTATAAGAAGATATTTTTGTGCGTGCTATGAGGGTGGTTGAAATGGAACAAAACTTTCTAAAAATAAATTTCCTAAGTCAATATTTGGACAATAGCATGACTGCGTATTTGTTCCACTACGTTTTATACATTGTGCCGACAAAATAGAAGACTTAACTCCAGTAAAAAGTAGAGGATATGGTATAAAGGCGATTGCACATGAAGGCTTCTTTAGAGGGCTTAGTAATAATAATAATATGCTTTATTTTAGTTCTTGATACAATGCATAATATCACAACATAGGATCTTATATCTGTAGAACTAAAAATCACAGGGTGATAGTTCAAGGTTAGATATTAACCCGTGATCTTCCACTATCACCCTGAAACACAAAGAAAATCTATCAATAAAAAAAAGAACAATGTTTTTGCCTAATTCTAACTTAAAGTAACTTAACCTAATGTGATGCGCAATAAGACAACCAAAATAAAATTAAAACATACATATCGTATTCAAAACCTATACATTTGTAAAATCTGATCAATATCCATCCAGAATAGAAAAAAGAAAGGAGAAGAAGAAGAAAAAATAAGTGAAATATAAAAATAAGTGAAAAATAAATGAATGAATAAATGATCGGAAGATTACTTATCCTGTATATCAAATAGGTATGCGCGATATCGAGCGGCAAATGTACTGAATGAGCTATCCCTGATGTCCACCGGTATTGAGTTGTACACCCTGGCAAACTGGCACGAAAAGCCACGCTCACACAACGCTGTCCTACGCGCGGGCTGAACTATACAACGAATGTTCATGAATTTTCCAATAAACATTTTCGAGAGTATGTTGTGTTAATACATCGTTAGAGTTAAGAATTTAGACCAATTCTTCATTATTTTTAAGTTTTCGCAATAGCTGCCGATAATCCGCTGTTTATGAATAATGTTTAACTGCGGGACACCACAAAATGACTTATATCATTAAAACACCGTAGCCCATGGTAGCTTTTCTTTGCTGAACTGAGATTGCTATTGCTACAACATTTCGCTTGCTTTAACTTGTATGTTAGACAAAAATCTAATAATAATAAAATAATGTATTAATTACTCTAAAAAAAATTCTAAAGCAAATTGTTAAAATATTTAACTTATAGGATAATTCCTAATTACTTTTTATTTGCATCTGATAGATATTCCTCATAATGACATAACTGAACTGATCCAGAATTAATCAGTCAAGCAAATAAAACAAAACTGCAGTGAGATTCCGAGCACTCGATACGACAGTATATGTCAACGTGACATCAAATCAAATATCCTTCTTTATTAATATATGAATTATTTAGCAACAGATATAAACCAAAAATAAAAATGGGGGCAATTTTGAGATGAGACATAAAATTTGTATATGGCTTTCATGTAATAGTATTTTAGTAGTAGAAGCTAATACACTCGAGCACAAAAAATTCCGGACACCGAAGTAAATGTTGGCAATAAAAAAAAAGGTGCTAAATATTTAATTTATCAAGACTGTGAAAAAAACAAAAACAATGCAAAACTCAAAAAGTCCTGGTGTCTCCCTCTCTCTGTGCTGTTTATTCAGCTTTTATGAGTTGTGTTGAAAAGCCATTTCAAATGTCAGTATTGACATTTATTAACTGACAAAATGTAAGCAGAAATTGTAGGCCGAGTAGTAGCTTTGAACGAAGATGGACGCAGTATTGGATACGTCGCTGCTGTCTTAAATATTCCTAGGAGTACCGCCCAAGACGCAATATAGCGATATCGTCAAACTGGGGAATACACATGAAGACATCAAGTTCGCACCACATACCGGCGAGAATGCTGTTTCAAGGTGTTATCTACACAACGCGATCGTAGTTTACCATCAACAACTGTGGCTCGCCAAGTGGAAGATGTTTATGGCACTGCCATTTCTGCACTAACCGAATCCCGAAGAATAAAGGAATACGGATGTCAAGAAAACCTGCTGCTGTCCTCTTTTGTTCCCAGCTCATCTTGTTGAACGACTACGATTTGCTTATGAACATAGAGATTGAACAATGGAATAATGAGCTCCGTATTGTTCACGGATGAGTCTCGTTTTTGTCATCGTTCACCAGATGGACGAGAACGTTTGCTGAGAAGGCTGGGTGAACGACTTTCAGCGTGTTGTGTACCTGCAAGAATGGCATTTGGAGGGAGGAAGTATAATGGTGCGGAATGGTGTTTCACTGTACGCGAAAACTTAGCTTGTTCTCATTGAAAATGGTACCAAGTACATCAACGAGTGTTCAGCTGATCAACTCGTACCATTTGCTTCATTCCTAGGTGAGAACTTTACTCTATTGCACGATAATGCGCAGCCGCACATCGCACGAGTGGTTGAGCAATATATGGATATTAACATTCGTAGTTTGCAATGGCGACTTCGAAGCCCGGACTTGAGTTCTATCGAAAATATCTGGGCTTCATTAGGGCGACGTGTTCGGCACCGTCAACCCATAATCATTCAGGATATTCGAATAGCTCTTCGTGAGGAATAGAAAAACATTACATAAGAAGAGGTCGCCAACTGCATTCAAGGTTTACCATATGGCAGAAGTCATTAGAGTTCGTGAAGATGGTGCACACTATTAATTGCTTTAATTATGTGACAACGTAAATGTAAAACCTAGCCAATAAGGCCAATGAATTTGGTAATATTGCACAATTTACTGTTTCGTAACTTTTTCTTATTGAATAAAATGTTTAGTACCTTTTTTCATTCTTCATTTTTACTTATAGATAATGTTTCATGTCTTGGTGGGAAAAAGCGAAAAAAGAAATATATCTCATAACAGAAATTTACTGGTGTCTGGAATCTTTTGTCCACGAGTGTATATGTAAATAGTAATTAATTAATTTAATTTCTTTGTTCTTAAATTGTCCAGGCGATGTAAATATATATATTGGCATTGAATCGTCGTCTGTAGTTCGTACTTTAATCGTGTCGGTTGCTAAACGATACTATACTATATCCCATTGAGAAAGAATAGGTAGGGAGACGACGTCACGTGATCAAACCGGGTACAGTTCCGCCATATTGATACTACACTTACGTCAAACAGGTAGTGTTGGTAAAAAGTGGAGTGTTTGTTAAGTGCATCGTGTATTAGAGTTATATAATAAGTTAAATATTAAAAGACATTATGGTTTCTTGTGCTCTGGGTAGCTGCAACAGCAGAGACGGCGTTAGTGTAGGCCTGACAGGTGTGGCATGAGATTATAATTTTGAGTAGTCCAGACAAGGTGAGGCAACCATATTGGTCCCACACTTAGCCCCGCCCAATGCTCCCGTTTTGAGAGAACAACAAAGATGCTTTACAGCGTCTCCATAGTATTTTTCCTCAATGCTATATCCAGTGTTGTCAATTAATTGGTAATAGTAACTGCCAAGGTTGATTTCCTTTAAAGATTTTCAGAAATGTAATTTTGACAATCGGACATGTTCGTGTAAAATTATCGCATGTGCCAAAAAATTTTAACTTTGAATGAAATCACTACATATGTGGATTGTTTGTTAAAACACAATGTGCGTATTTAAAAATGTTACCCATTATTCATCAATTAAATATGCGTGTTAATTTTGACAACAATAAAAATATCATCAAAATAAAAATGTCATTTTTGTACAGAGAAATTGCCCCAATGCAGCAGTGGGATTCCGCGTTATTCGACGTTGAGTAATCATATGTTTCTTTGACAAGAATGGGCTGGACGAGTTATATGAATGCGATTCAAATGGCAAGAAAGTTAGTTAAAATGGAAACTTGTGGTTTTGATACACTTTTCTTATTGTTAAACTAAACGATAAGCAATATTTAATAGATAAAAGATTGGTAATATTTTTTAAATACTCAGATTATATTATTTTCACCACATAAATAAACAAATCAAAATTATATTCTTGTTGACATAGTGTGAACGTAGTCACAAATAATACACAATATACTCACTTCATCGAAGATTCAAAAATGAGGCTCATATGATCATTGTTACCTACATTTGTCCAATGGTCCAACGGCCAGATTATAAATCAAGCTCAAGCCGCTGCGGTTGCTGAAGTACGTGTTTACGACACAGCCGTGTTTTACAGAACCAACTCAAGCACCGGCCGTTGCTGAAGGCGACGAAAACACGACCTCAGCATATTTGCTTTTATGCACTTTGTGCTTTTAGTAACTTTTATTTGTAACCAAAAATTACTAAAATTCTCTAACGTGCGTGCTCAAGATCCGCCTGCTTGACCCGACGATACCAAAGCCGTGCTGGCGTGGGTTTCTGGTGAGCTGAGTCCCAACTATAAATATCGACAATAGCTGCGATTCTGATAAGCACTAGAACATATGGGATTTGATATCATATCGATTTGTATTGTGTAAACTAGTTGGAATCCCACTGCTCGTACAATATCAATCTCTGGCTCTGTCCATCAGTTGTCACAGACTAAGGGTTACTACCCTAATACAGAAAACTTTGATATTTCAACCACCTTCATATGTACAAGATTGCAAGATTTCGATCTAAAAGCGCCGGTCTCTACTTACAAATGATGTGTATAAAATACTACTATGTGTGTATGCTACTATGTACTATATGTTGCAAAAAATTCGAATTTAGTCAGGTATCCAAGTTAACAGAGCTTCACATTCCGTGCGCAACGTTATAACAGACTTAATTCGATTCTTATAAGCATAGAGAAATACCGATTGAAAATAATGGAAAGCTTGATCCCTAAAGGCTAATTTACACGGTGACAGTAACTCGGCCGAGTTACTAAAAGAGTACTGGAATTTAGTACTCCCCTCGTGTAAACAGGCGTTTTAGTGATTCATTCCAGTACTCGCTCCAGTGTTCATTCCAGTCGAGTGAATAGAAAGCAATCCTATTTACTGGAGCGAGTGGCTACCCCCACTATGCCTTTACTCGACTGTCTAGACCACTAAAGTCATGTAGACAGGGTTTTTTAGTGATGATTCCAGTCAAGTGCAGTACCGGCCGGTGTCAGATGTAATTTACATCTGACACATCATGTAAATATTTATAAATTGAGTTATAACAGGTTATTACGAGACAATGGCTAAGTGGAATGAAGACACTACACTTAAGTTTATAGAGTTGTATAGAGAACAGGAATGCCTCTGGGATGCGAAGTTGCAATTATATAAACATAAACAGACGAGAGAATCTGCCATAAAGAAATTGGGGAAGCAATGAATATCGCAAATTTAAAAGCCACAGAAGTAAAAAATAAAATCAAAAATTTAAGATCGACTACAACCAATAACTGACTACGATTAAAAGATTTTGTAGAAGTATTTGAAACATGCTGAAGACATTCTCATGCAGTTTTTATATTCTGCAACATCTTCAACAGGAAGTTCTTTTAAAAGCATGCTCGAAGGCCGTGTGTGTTTCTCCTAGCTAGCCATTTTCTTACCCTCAACTTTTTTGGGTGATTTGGTTCTTGTTCCAAGATGTCTATCATCTCTTCACATAGCATTTCCAGACATGTACTTATTGCTTTTTTTTGTTTTAAAGCACTATTTCGATTAAATCTCATTTCACATGACAAAAAGTTTGCGCTTTATAACCTCAAAGTTTCTTAAAATATAAACATCTACTCTACTGTCTTAATGTTTACTAGAATGTGTGTAGACGCTACTATCTTGCAAAATACTCTCTTCCAGTACTCGGTTTTAGTAACTCGGCCGAGTTATTGGCACCGTGTAAATTAGCCTTTATTACATCTAAATGTTCCAGTACAAGAAATCGAAGTAGACTTATCGGCATGTACCAACTTGATAAACATCTTATTCCGAAATGAATATGAGCTCACGCTCCACATGGTTCTTCAATGCCTCATTTTCCTTTAATAGCTATCACATGCATATTGGTGAAATAAAAAAGACGTTTAAAAACAGTAGAAGATTTATATCTCCATGCCAGAAAGAATTTATGTGAGTTATAAAAGCATAGAAATTTGCTGAAACCATTTAAATTCTATGGGCAACAATAAAATATTATAATTCTTGGACAAAATATTAAATAAATTGTCTTGTTTTAGTTATACTTGTGGCAATTTTATTATATATTTTCTTTTTCATTAATGTTTGCTGTCGTTTGTTTAAATATTTTTTTATTAATAAATAATAATATTTAACATTATAGTTAACATGTTTGATTTCAATATTAAAACTGGTAAATTATTACATACTAGAGGCGTTTTCGGAAAATGTATGGCATTAACCTGCCCCGGTTAGAAAGTACCTAACAGGTTCAGTAACTTTACCCGGTTAAATGAAACATTTCCGAACGCAATTGCGGTCACGTTGAGTAACATAATGTAAACGTCTGCGTATAACCTTATAAATAACTATCTTCATAACATAATTTAGCTGTACTGGCAATACGACAGAAGAAATGGACCGGGGAGGGGGTAAAACAACCTGCATTACCCTACTCACTTACCAGGGTTATGAAAATCGAACCGAGTTATTGAACCCGGTTACTTTTTAGATTTTACGAAAAAGGTTGTTTTTACCCGACTGAATTAACGAACGCATTCGTGCTAACCGTGTTGTAACCCTAATGACCGGGTTTAATTTCCGAAAACACCTAATATTAGTACAAGACTTTCTATAGTAAACGTTAAATTATGAGTCACACGGCATGTGAAATGAGTATGACCAACAATACAATCGCGTAATACTGATTGCCAAATCGAAATTATAAAAACTCGCATTTTTTGCAAGCAATAGCACATGTATGTATTTATAGTAGATAAAAACTGGTTAATAATAATATGTAAAGTATGCTGATATGTTAAAGCCTGCAAACACCAAGTGCTGGATATTTGAGCACAAACGAGCACGAGACTTATAATGATATTTATTTTGGCACTTGAATCAATATTTAATTGTATAATTTTAAAACAAATGGTTTGCAAACTTATGCATACAGCCATATAAAAATTAAAATATTTGCCTTCATCATTCAATTACATTAAAATTATAATTATAATTAACATTCTACAGGGGTAGATAGGTAGAAATTCAAAAGACTTTGGCACAACATAAAATTTACTTACAACAGATGGTTTTGCCTGAAGGATAAAATATTAAAATTAATAAATCGCATATTACTATAATTACTACAACGATACTCTATAAAAAGAAGACTTTACCTGAAAAGCGGAATATCGTCCCCCTTTTCGTGGTCTATTATATGACGGTAAATATCTTCTAATGGGATCTAATTCATTTATATGAAGCAAACCTCCAGTTAACAACTGAGCTAAGATAAATAACGCTTGATTCCAAAGGTACAGTGCGTCGCCTTCGGAAGTGCATTTGACCTTCGAGATGTGATCAGATCTTCCTAGTTTGATGGATTCATCCGTAACATAGTAATACATAGGGATCTTTGGATCTGTATTTAATGATTATTTATACAGTATCAGCAAAACAGATTACAATTAATTACCTCCGTGCTGGTCCAATACAATTAATGGTTTTAATAAATCTTGATATTCAGTAATCTGATCAGGTAAATTTTTGAATACACCATCGATGATCATGAACATATAAAATAAGGGCCACTCACATTCAATTCCATCAAACTCTTTAATTTCTCCATTTTCATAGTACCTATATGACACACATTTTGAAATGTCCGATTACATAAGTTTACACTTACCTCTTTTGAGAATTTTCCAAAACTGTTTTGTAGCCATCACGTTCAAACCTCTTAAACCCATACGTTCCTTTAAGTTTGTGTACTATATTTTGTTTAGTTTCGTTATACAGAACCTTTTCATGGGTTGCGAAAGCAGGAAAAGATATTGTTGGTAATAATGCAGAATCAACAGCCTAACAAATTTAAAATATAATTTTAAATAATCATCTTATTAAAACACATTACAGAGTTTTAATTCAGTAGAATTGTATGGTTATTACTAGGGCGCGGAATCGAGCGAGCCATGACTCATCGCCCACGGGCGCACTATTGAAATGTTGTATTTTTAAAGAGGTTTTAATTTTATTTATATAATTGGATAACAAGTGACTGGTGATCTATAAAATACAAAATACCTTATTATTTGATCATTTTCTCTTCTGTAAGACTTGTTCTTTTGAATTAAGTACATCCTTGTAGATAGAAAACGTCCTTTCTACATCGCAACTGGTTATAGGTGCGTACTGGAAATATTCTTTTATTTCAGCGTATTTAGCATACACAATTGCCGCAATGTTACTAAATCTGGATTTCTATTAAAAACTGCGTCTAACTTTTGCCGAAGGCCACATCCGAAGTCACTTGGAATACTTTTGAAATTATTAATAGCCCACGTCTAATGTGGTTAATCCATCTTTTAATTTGAGATTTCGATTTTCAAAATATGTGATTAGTTTAGGCAAATTTCCAAAGTGTTCCTGAAGGAATAACAACTGATTTTTTATTACTTTCTTATACGTAGTATATGGAAGTATTGTGATGACGAAAATTTTCGACCTCGAGATTTTTGCAGATATCCACGTTTTGAAGTCCCCTGATACCAAAAAAGTTTTTAAAAAATGTCTGTGTGTCTGTCTGTCTGTGAATACGATAGCGGTCAAACCGCTGTAGATATCTATTCCAAATTTTGTATTTACGTGTATAATCTCCCTCTTGAGATCTGATTAGTTTTTCAGTAAAATCGATAGACCGGAAGTAGTAGTTTACTTCAGTGAAAAAATCGAATTTTGCAAATATTTCGTCAATTACTAAGTTTAAACAAATTTATAAATAATTCAAATGAACTCAAAATTAGAATTGAGACAAATTGTCTTAAAAATGTTTTTCGAAATTCCAACCGGAAGTAGGTCTTTTACTTTTATCGAAAATCAGTATGCATTCTATAGCGATTTATTAAGAGAATGAAAGTACTTCGAATAGGATTTTGAATAAGTTTTGTATAAAAAAATTCTTAAAATTGTATAGTTTAAAACGCTCATACGTATAAGAAAGTCGTGTGGTAGCCACACCTCATTTTTAAAATTTGAGATTTGTGTTAGTTCCTTGTACTCAGAAATACTTCGAGCATCGTCATTTAAACATGTAACGAAATTTTGTAAACTATCGAAATTCTCTGCATAAAAACTATTTATGTGTATGTTTTAGCAAAGTTAAGTGACGAACGTGCGATATTTTGGCATTCTGTAACGATATTTTACAAACTTTGTAATAAATTTCGGAATCACTGACAATTCATTTTCATATTAGAAAGAGGAACATAAACAACGTTCTAGATCTAAATAAATGATAATTAAAAATGTACGTTTATGTTATTGAAACTAAATAACAGTAAGTATATATTACATATTTACATTATTTCTCTTGCGAAATATAAGGTAAATATAATGAATTTTAAAAACCCCTCAGGCTATCTACGCCGATGTAGAAAGAATTTTACTCATAAATTCCTTATTTTATTGCCATTTTTTGCTCTGATTCTCCGGCTCTGTCGAGCGTAAACAGATGTTGCAGTTCGCCCTATGAATTAGTGCTATTCAGATATAATGTAAACAACACACAGTTGTTTACATTATTTCTTTGCTCGGTTGTAGCTCCGTGGTAGTTTAGCTCGCTCGATTCCGCGCCCTAGTTATTACAATATACAGTAATTCTCTCTGTCTCAAGCAAGTATTCACCTGTTGACATATTATCAAAGATTGTCCAGCACAAATATATTTACCTTTGATGATGATTCTCTAGGAAGCATTGTTTCAAAAATACTTCTATTTCTATTATGAGCATCGATATCAACATATACAACACTCCAAGAAGCACCCTTCTCACCAAACAAATTGCAACCATTAATAGCTTCTAAAGCTGATTTTGCAAGACCTATAGAACTAGCATGAATTTCTGGAGTTCCATCATTATATTTACTTCCACGCTCCCACATTCCATAATCTGGTGTCCGATATGCTCTCTCTACATAATATACAAGATTTTGCACAAATGCAACTTCATCCTACAATTGTTTCACAGAGAAACGAACAAACAATATCAGGAAGTCATAAAAAAAACTAAATTCCAATAAATACTAACCTGTGTGTAAATAATTTGTAATCCTGAACTTATCATCTGAACTAGAAAAATCAAATATATTGAAATGACATCAATTTGCAAGTGATTATATTGAGCATCAGAATATATTTGATCTCCTCTGGTAAGATGAAATTTTACATGAAGAGCATGTATATTACACTGGTTCTTTTTAAATAATTCTATTCTAAGTGACTGTCTAATCCAACTTCCTAATATGCCCCTCATGCATTTTACTGTAGATTGTCCGAGTTCATAAGATTTCCCACGATCATCATCTATACGCCTATAATTTTCATCAAACAGCAGAATAAAATAAATCATATAAATTTAATTACCGATATGCTTGATAGAGGCCCCATACAGCTGCAGCACAGTAAACACTTTCTCTAACACTACCAACTTCATGGTCAGTTGATAAGACAGGGAAAAGGCCAGTTATGGGACTTTGATATTGTAGTAATTGTCTTTTAACTGTAAAAATATTAATAATATAGTAATAATAAATATTCGATATTTATTTTTATATTAAAGTAGTACACATACCCATGCCATAATAAATATCCAATTGTCTAACGGTATCTTCATAATCGGAAATTTTTAAAAACTGCTCCAAATTTATATTGTCTTCAATAACACTGTTTTGCCCTGTTATTCTAAAAGTTCTGCTAAATACCTACTACTCTATTAATAAAATATTTTCAGTCTTTACCTATTTGACGCCAACATTTTCCGATTTCCTTGTTTTATTATAATCGGACTCTCTTAAATATTAAATATCTATTTATACTTGTTTAATTAATGTCAAAAGGACACATCGAGCAGATCAAAATAAACTTCTAATATTTTTGTTGGTTATAGAAAGTAATTGGTATATTGGTATGCCGTATTACAAGATTTACAAGACCATACAAAAATGAACAAATCGTGAACCTGTGACTGATATCTGTGAATTTATACAAACAAACAAAGAAAATTCAAATTTATGAAATTATATGAAGGAGAACCTTTTGAAACCATAATTTATAAATATAATACTGAACCAATGAATAAAACAAAAATTTTATTGATTTTCTTTTAAAATAAATCCATTAATTGTCTTTCCATCTTGTTGCGATCACTTCCGAAACAGATAAAGAAGGGTGCGTGACAGGAAAATCACTTTTAGCCAATGAAACGCCCTTTGACAATTTAGGCTGATAACCTGCATAACCGGGTTTAAGTTTATCATGCGGTAATCTCAATATTTCGTCTTCAATTAAATCACTTATTTGTGTTTTCATTTCTTTTGGAATTAACTTTTCAAATGGATTACCCTCTTCCTTGACCCTGAAAGGATAAATTCATTAATGTCCTTTAAATGTTGCCGTGATAGGCCGCTAAGCCATCAGGCGCGGCTGGTTAGTACGTTTTGGGGGTTCACGTACAGAGACAAGACTGATTCGTTTATTATCGGTGATATACTCCCAGATGCAGAGCATATCACCGATAATAAACGAATCTGTCTTGTCTATGTACGTGAACCTCCAAAACGTACTCAACAGCGGCCACTCTGCCTAGGTAAATTCTATGAGTACAGTTTTCCATTTATACAAATGCGTCGTTAGAAAATCAGCTTTTTCGGCGTAGGCTTATTTAACGAGCACGTGGAGGTCAACTGAAATATGCTAAAAATAAGAGTTCAATGCATAACTCTGGGCCCATTTGTCAGTTTAGTGTATGTACGTACAGAAAAGCTCTAAAGGCTGCCTTACTATACAATGTGTTATGTGGTGTTACCCATATGAGTAACTAAATAAGAGGATTCTTTTCTCTGTCTTTCATGGGAAGCACGACTCAACTAGCGCCATCTAACGTTCCATATGTAAACAAATAGCAACTACATTGCCCTATGCGTTTTTGGTTTGAGACAAATATAACTCAAAAACTGTACAATAGATGTCACTCCCAAACAATCTTCAATACCCAGCAGTTGGCGGTAAATTTAAATATGCCACAATTTTTATAGTACAACATATATATATGGGATAAAATTCATAATCATTGACTACAAATTTTCGTAAAAAAATACAAGTTCTAATATAAAAATTGACCTGATTTTTTACAAAATTTCGTAGTCAATAAATAATGAATTTTATTTCATATAAGTTACACAATAATGGTATTAGAGATAGAATTTTTTAATATATCCATTTAGCTATAATTGGTTTCACATTTTAAGCAATGACTAAAAATTGTAAGAAGCAGTAGTTGTTTTTTAAATGCTTTATTCTGTTGTAAATAGGAAAATATAATCACTAGTAATTAATATTGATTAATATGACAAACATACTTACCTTTATCTGTCTTTATGAAAAATATTATTGTTAGATACATTTGTTTCGAACTATATTGGTTCTCGTCAGTACGATGTACTACTGATTATTATTTTCAGTGAAAGTTTAAGTAAGTACTCATAGTAACAGTATGAGTTAGAAAAATCAGTAGAATCGTAGACATATGTATCTACCATTGCTTAAAAAAACTATTTATATCCATTAAAAAATCAAAAACAATGTACGCAATTTCTTCAGTAAATAATCACCGAAATAAACATATATTTGGCACAAAACCGGTATAAAAGCGAATGGAATCGATAAATATGCCAAGTAATGCATATTCTGTCATTACTTTAAAATAAAATTTAACATTCTTTAAACAAATTAACAAAATATAAACTCTAAAAACAATTAACAACGGTTGCATATACTTAAATAATTGTTTTCAATCTTTAATCAAACTTTAGATTGACAAAGGATTTTCATTTTTCTTTGAATTGCCTTTCTGCGAGTGTGACTTTTAAAATTACTATTGATATCGTCAAAATGTTTTCTTATTATTAATAATGAAGAGGTATCTAATAATTGACTTTTAATCTGATGAAAATGTTCTGAACATGAAAACCATGAAAAATCTATTTGACTTAATACGGATAACAATTTTGTTCGTAATGAACTGATATGACCAAATGAGTTTAAGAAATTTATTGTTGCATCATGTATGTTAATAACATAAATTACCAAATTTCGAGTAACGTAGTTCAGACGACGGGAATCATCAAATTCCTTAAACATGGTTAAAATATGTTGTGGTTCTAAATTTTCTGTTAGTAAACACTTTTTACAATAAATACATTCTGATAATCTAATTTTTTTTATTAAAAATCCACAAACATATGCAACGGCTTGAGTATCAAATTTTTCATCGGAAATGTCTGATTCTAAAACTACTGGAACAACAAAATTTTTAAATTCTTCATTTTCATTATTATTATTTATAGTACTACTACTCTCAGGATCGTTTACAAAAAACTTCTGAAGGTTTTCCAAAAGGGTTGCCCCGTCTTCTTCACAATTTGAACCTCTATTTTGGTTACTTACTAAATTATTAACAATACATGTTTTTAAGGCTGAAATAAACTGCGAAGGAGTTGGGTTATCATTGAATCCACCGCACTGCCGAACAGAACTAAATAAATTTTCTACAGGGTCTTGATTTAAATATCTCGTTCTTAAATAGGTGAAGCCATGTTTCTCTGAACATTCTTTCCAAATTTTCTGAATACCCTTTATCGTAAAAATCCAACCAGATTTTACAGGAAGAATGTTTTTAATTTTATTATTTTCAACTGATTCAAATTGCCAAGAATTAATTTTCTCTAACATGCTACTCCAAAATTTCATATGTCCTGAGTTTTTAGTGACGCAAGATTTTAAAGAACTATTTTTATTTAATTGAATTAACCGAGAATTTAAACTATCAAAAAGATTGTTGATATCATTAGCAAATTCTGCTGTATGAATAGCCTCAGCAGGTATACCGGTACTGGGATTACTAACCATTGACTCAATCTCATGAGCTACAGAGGCACTTAATGTTTGTGCTGCAATTTTAACTTTCATTTTAATGTTACTACGACTGAGATCAAAATAATGGTCATGTAACTTTCGTAAACCTTGGAAACGTTTCGATTTATCTATTTCATAACATTGAACAATATGATTAAATTTAGCCGTCTTATTCTGTGAAAATTTTATATTATATTTATATAAAGCATTTCTGGTATTTTTTAATAAATGAGGAACATCAAAAATAGGAATAATTTCTTGACCATTAACATTAAAAGTAGATTTATTTTGCGAGTCTAAAAGTAACTGTCTGATGGCTGATCTATTAGTGGAACCCTGATCACAAACTGTGCAAATTACTGTTAATCCACAAGATTGTAAAGCTGAAATTATTTCAGGCAATAACACTTTTAAATCATGTGTTTTTACCACATCTTTAGTAAAATAGTATGCAATAGGTTGCTTCCAATGTTTACTAATACCTTGCACCAAAAACACCAAAGCGTGATTTGCTACTTCATTTTGTCTACCCAGAGATCCAAGATCTACATATCCGATTACTTGATCTTTAGAAATATTATAATTTAAACCAGCAGACAAAGCTATTTCATCAAATACTAAACAACAAACCCGGTCCCTTGGATACATTTTCTTTACACGTTCTGATAATTTGGATAAAAATTTTTTATTGATTCCTACTTCTAAAGGTATTTGGCCTAAATATTTTCTAATGGAAGATTTAGAAGGTAGTATGAAAAATTTCTGTAAAAATCGATAGCACCTTGGACCCCGTTTATAAATGGCTAAAGCAAGTGCTTTATTTTCTGAGTTATATATAGGACGTCTCTTTTTACAGTTGTTAATTTGTGATTCAATAAATTTTACTCCGATAGGATCGATACGTTGAGATAAATTTGTGAATAAATTGGAATAAGCGATATTACGAACATTGAACAAATTATTTCTACACTTTAATAATTTTGTTTTTAATTTTAAAATCTGATTTTTTTGTTTACGGTCTAAATAATAAAACTTTTTAAGATCTTTTGAAAGGTGAGACCCTCTTTTTACATTGAGAGATTGCAAAAGTGTTTGTTGCTGTCTTGTATTCGACTTAAAAGTAGAGTTTTGACAAAATGAAGTATTAGGTGAAGTACTTACACAACCAGTATTTGATTCTGCTTCATCCGGCATGGTGTCGTCAACAATAACAGTACTAGTACTCGCAGTGGTATTTACAGATGGCAATTTGGAATAAGTGTATTTTGGCTTTTTAAATGGTGGTTCTGAAAAATCATCTGAAACTGATGTTTGGCATTTATTAATTTCAGCATTCTTTAATGTTTCACTAACAAACTGTTTAACTGACTCTACAGTATTTTTCAAGCAAATGTTACCATTAAGAGAATTAACGGATGTTGAGCTAATGTTTGATTCACAAAATATTGTTGGCACTGCATTTTTGTTGAGACTATTCTTCTTAGTATTTTTAAAACATTTTAATTCAAAGTGGTCTTCGCAAAAGAAACTATTTTTGCTCGGGAGGTTAAAATCAGCTTTACAAAATTTGCGAACTGATTCTATCCAAATCATTTCCCTGTTTGCAGTAACTTGAAAAAAGTGTTTATTTCTGTAAGAAGTATCTGTAATATATAAATAATATACATTCTTGCAATTTGGTGCGCAACAGTGATGTGTATTCCTCCCAGTCATTTTATATGGAAAAGTAAAACAAGCAAAAACAGTAAGACAATTCAAATCACTGATTCTATAATTATAATTAACTTTTCGCGTTACATTAAATTTTAGTCTAAACCAGAAAACAATTATTGGAAAGCACTAGCGCGATAACTTACCTATTTCGTCACATTGCAACTAAAATAAATAATAAAATAATAATAAATTCTAACCTGAAACCTTATTTTAAACGTTAGTGAACTCTATAGGTTCTTTTACTAACATTGCTTTTCTCTTAAGTTATGTGTTACAGTTTTCGATATATAATTTTCGCGATCAATAGCAGTGTTATACATATGCTTCATGAGATGGCGCCACTTATACGCGATTCTTGTCTTCCTATCCTTTTGACGCGTCTTATTTGTTTAGTCATATGGTGTTACCTTGTAATACCTAAGATTTAGAACTGCTGATCACCAAG
This sequence comes from Amphimallon solstitiale, assembly GCA_963170755.1. NCBI lineage: Eukaryota > Metazoa > Arthropoda > Insecta > Coleoptera > Scarabaeidae > Amphimallon > Amphimallon solstitiale. Next base: position 50,702,174 of record OY720679.1, read on the forward strand.
TCGAGTTGCAAGAGGCTTTTTGATTTATTGATATTATGCCCTACTAGGGCAACTCGATAAGTAACCTATTAATTAAGGTGACCAGACCGTCCCGCTTTTTGACTGAATATTCCCTATTTTTAACAATTTGTCCCGCGGCGTTTTAAAAAAGTCCCGATTTTTGGAAAGAATGCACGTCAAACTAGGGAACGGCGGGAGAACGGGAAGGGAATATACGGTCAATGGTGTCCCGCTTTAAATCTGGTCACCTTACTATTAATACTAAGGTTACTTATCGAGTCGCCTTCGTAGAATATGGTTAAATACCTAAAACAATTTTGTTGAATACCATTTATCAGGTCAATATCAGATAGTAATAAATGGTAATAGTATAATTAAAAGCGACACAAGAAAATCTAATACCTTAGTTGCCCATAATTTAATAATATTTTACAATATACCTTTCTATAAGGTATCCTAGATTTACTATAATCTGGTCATCGAACGCATGGAATAATAAAAACGCGTGATAAACACGTGCTTGTCGAATGGTGCAGTAAAAGTCTCGCAGTTGAAAGCTCGTTGTACACCATAACCGTTTACCTGCATTCGCTGTTTGTCCGTCGTACTACCATCACCCATACCTTCTAAATACAACGACAAATGTACGTGATTAACGTGATCACTCTGTCCGTTGGGTGACCCGACCCGATTATAGCAACATTCTGTATTAATATCTGCTAATGTCAAATAATACATAAAAAAATATACCGATATTATACACTACAACACCTCATTATTAAACATTGTGTTGGTACAGTGTTTTTGATTGGATAGGGAAGTGTTGAATAATATTATTCAACACATCCAGAGACCAATGAAAAAATAGTCGGGCAAATTTGACCAATTACATTCATACAGATACTGGAAAGAGAAGGGATTGCATCTCTGTTTAGTTGCACTGACATCGAACAATTTTAAATGTGAAGTTGGCATTGCCCAAGTAGCCTGTTTATTATTATTATTATTATTTTAATCTTCTACCTATAAATACTTCGTTAATATTTATTTGTAATTGCATTATATCTTGATTAATTGCAATTTGTTGACTAAATATTATTGATTTAAACCCAATGGTTATTTCGACATTAGTAGATAAAGTATCATATTCAAGTCATTGCGTGGATATTTTGTTATACTGTAACGATTACAGCACTCGCTTCGCGCGTGCAGCAAAGTTCATGCTCGTGTGATAAAATTATCCTCGAAAATTCGTTGAATGATATATTATTAATATACACCGGACGTACCAGGTTTAAATTACGACGTAGCAGAGAAATACCTAATGTAAACAACACGCCAGTTACTGAATAGCACTATTCATATGGTGAACTTCAACATCTGTTGTTGTCGCAAAAACGGCAGAAAAAAAGTCCATTTTACTCCTAAATTTCTTTCTTTATCGGCGTGGGAAGAAGGGTGACGAGTTTTTAAAAAATTTTATATTTACCTTATATTTCGTAAGATAAATAAAGTACGGAAAGTTTACTCGACTTGAACTACAAAATGAACAAATAATAACGTATTTTGTATTTTATAGATCACTACCCACTTGTTATCCAATTATATAAATAAAATTAAAACTTTTTAAAAATAGAAAATTTCAATAATGCGCCCATGGGCGATGAGTTATCAATCCCTAGCGTCCGGCCTATAATTATTAACCTACTGGGCACATGCAAATGTTTTGTAAACAGAAACGGTTTTTTTTATATCTTTTACAATAAGCTTATTTGTGGCTTACATCATGTCTTTATCTAACCAAAATTCTTTGGTTGGGTCGACTAACGCTCTTTTTTGTTGGTTATCCCATTTTTCACTATGTGCCTTCCAACCATCCGGTAACGGAGGATAAAGATTTAAGTCAACTTCAATTCCACGCCCAGCATCTAGGACGGTATCAAAAACATTTCTTTTTGTTTTCTCTAAATACTTCCAAACTTCTTCTTCTGCTCGTCTCCATTCCGTTTGGTAAACATTTTTGCATATCATATTTCTCATTTCCTTTTCCGGCACATCGTCTAGGCTTATTCCAGGAGACATATATAATCTAGGTCTTGTTCTTATTGCTTCTTCTTTGCCTGTATCTTCTTCTTCTTTTAAAGATTTTGGATACGGTCTCCTGGGATCAGTTTCTACTATGGGTCTGGGCTGCCAAAGTAAGTTAAAAGGAACATGATGATCTTTTTTAAATGTTTGAAAAGTTTCGATATCTTGTTCAGTGTACTTCTCTGGTGGTTTTATTGGTTTTTCAACCTGATCTTTGGCCCATCTATATATCTTTCGTATTCCTGGAGAATAAGGTTTGTAGTCGTTACTGTATGTTGTTGGATTTTGGAAGTTATTTAATGTAAGCCTTTTATCAAAATTCATGATAATAAAAAAATATAGTCTAAAAATAATTCACTTAAATGACAGAGTTGTCAAAATTTTGACTGTTGCATTTTGCGCAATTCAAATGTTCAAACCTGAGAATTCATATTTAAATTACATTATTATATATATTAAGAGGGGCGTTTACCTATTGAAAATTAAGGCATCGCCGTTTCGCGTTTTTTAAACCCATTTTGTAATTTTAGAATCTCAAATTTGGGTTAGTGATGCAAAAGGCATCAATTTATAATATCAAGGTCCGTTTTTGTACTAATATATTTTCTTAAAAAAGTTATATGTCTTAGAAATAACCACAAAAATGCATGAATTTGATTAATGTTTACTAACTAAGGCATGTACACAAAAGAAAAAAAACGACCTCTACGCGCTAGCTGCATATTTGATGTACGATATAAAGAAAAAATCAAATTTATATTATATATTATATTATATTATTTATATTTTAAAAAAAACTTTCTGTACTTATTTTTAAAGATAAAAAACATTAAACAGTAAACCTTGTCACACACATTTCACACAAGATTTTACGCGTCGTCTATCCCCACTTTACGGTATCTCTACGATAAAATCTCTACTATACTGTGTCCTAGCGAAGACGAAAATCTATCGGAAGAAATGCGAGTGACAGTTTAATTACAAACTGTCACTGACATTTAAATGTCATATATACCTATAATATTCGAGTGTATAATAATATAACAGTTATGGGCAAGCGAAAATTGGCTTATTATAAAACATCAACAGTTCCGTAAGTACTCATTCAACCGAAGCGCTGTGAAGGAAACCGAATATCGTGTAGCTTCACTTACTCACACCCCCTTGCGTCTACGCGTCCCGCGAATAATTTAAGTCGCATAGTTTCTATTTGTTGGTAAACGCCCGTCTTAAGTATTAACTGTAAGAATAAATTGCAAATAGCAATAATGAGACAATTGGTATTATTTTACACTATTTGCAATTTATTGTTAAAATGTTTCACAAAGAGAATACCATCACTTCGTTTAATTATTTAATAACCTTATGGACTAAACAATGTATACCTTATTCATGAATTTATTTATTTTTTATAAAGGAATAGTAGTAGTAAACTTGCTTTTCTGTAAAGGTAGGTTTTCCATAATGTGAACAAGCGAGTGACCAGACATTCCACCAATCACAAACATGTATCCCCACGCGATTTCTCTGTGCTAAAAGTATATTTGTTCGTGATTGGTGCAGTGTCTTTGTAGCTCGATCGCTTGCTTTATTGAAAACCTACGTTAACACTTTATTTATTATTTGTGCTGCCCAAGATATATAGTTTATATAAGGACAAAAATTTTATATTATACAGACACTCATTTCATTCTAATTATATAAACTGGTGTATATATTGGGTATTAACGACTTTCTTCTACGTCTGAATTTTGAAAAAACTTGTTTGGATTTAACTTTATAACACCTTTGTTGTGTTCATACATTTTCTGCATAATTTAAGAGATACCTACCTATTCATACAGTTTAACAGTTTTCAAGCAAGACTATAATAGAAGAGTTGTTTCCGCTCCGAAATTGATTTTTTTTATATAGAAGTTGTTCTACATAAAAATTTGAACAACTTGGTCATTCTCTTTGTAAAGCTAATAGTTGACCTATTCTCAAAATACAGTAGAACCTCGATTATCCGTGCTCCACGGGACCGGACGAGGCACGGAAAATTGAAAAGCACGGATAATCCGAACATTTATTTCTTATATGTATGTATGTATACATACTAAAAAGATAACAAAATAAAAAACAGAATTCTACATAAGTAAACTTTTACAATAAATAAAAAAAAATAAACTCTACATAGGTAGGTTAACTTGCATTTATGTACATAAAGCAGATGAAAAGCGAATGATTCCCAGGGATTCCCCTAGTACACTGCTGGCAATATCGATATTGCGTCATCATGCGTGTGGCACGGATAATCCGCAGCCCGGATAATCCGCACACGGATAATCGGGGTTCTACTGTATTAGTGTTTTGTTAAATGAAGAACTATATGAAAATGTATATTTATAATTTTGAAAGTACACTCTGCTTTTGTACGCCATTTTTTAAATAATAATTAATAGTTTTTTATGGAATACCAGAACATTATACAAGGAAAAGACGTAGTACATTCTGCGGGCTGTATCATTTGCATTGTATACATTATACATTTTGGCCAGTATAATAAATATTATTATTATTGAATACAGGGCGATGATGCGAGTGAAAACTACTCGAGTGATAATTCGATTATCAAGATCACTCGAGTAGTGAGTAACCGGTTATTGAAATAATTCGATTTTGCCCATCACTAAGTCGCAACCACAAGCACAGTATTATGACTGTTACTATACTGTGACATCTTGCAGTGACATAAGTATGCAAACCCTATATATAGTAGCAAAATCACTATATGCACACTTGTCCTACATTAGCAAAATTTATATTTTCATCTTTTTCTAAAATTGTGATTTTGCTGCTTGGGAATTAAGTGACAGCCAGATGTGACGGACCCTGTGATCAGACCTATAGACCTGCTATAGAGAGACCAAGTAGAACAGACATGGAACAGGAACAAACGATCTATGAGTTATGAGACAGGCAAAGCGATGACGGTGACAGTTTAAAAAGGTTATGTTATTGTATTTTTAGAGTTAAATTTTATTATATATAATAATGTTCGTCCATGTCTGTTTATAAAAATTATTATTCTGAATAATTTATTGTTTATATTCTTAAACTTATTATATGTAGTGTGTTTATCTTAAATTGTTGCTCTAATTTTGAATAAGTATATACTAGCCTCTTCAAAATGAATGGTGATATAAAAACAACAGCAGAAACGCAAATGCAAGGTAATTACCTTTTCTTTTTCTGTAAATGTGATTAATAATATAATATTTTACAGTTGCCATTGGATTGTTATTAGACACTATCGGTGACAAAAGTTCAATTGTAACAGAAACAGTGGAATGTTCTCTTTTAAAGATTGCTAAATGTCACCCAAATGAAATACTGAAAGCATGTAGCCAATATTGTGAAAGAAATGTTAAAACTAACGGAGATAATGTTTTAATAGTAATGAACATTATGAACAATATATGCTTAGAATATATTCTTGAAGTAGATGGGGATACAATTTTAATATTAATCGATATGTGTATGAATTTGATGATTAACAACCACTTCAGTGAAGCGCATCAAATTGAACTAGCTGCTTCAAATATATTAGTGGCATTAGGCAAGAAACATTGTATACAAGTAAGTTGTTTATGACTTGATAATTGTGATTAATCAAAATGCCACGTGATAATAACTAAATAATAATAAAAGAATCATTGGAATGTATACAAAACAATCAATATTTGATAACATTTTGTTATCTTAAATATACATTTACATGAACAAATATTTTAAATATTTTTACATACAGTTAATATCTAAAATTACTCAGATTAATCCTTATACAAATATAAGTATTATTATTTTTTATAGAAATATTTTCCTGTCTAGTTATAGTTGAATCATTTTGGTAACAGACACAGCAAAAGTACGACCAGAATAATTTCAGAACAATAAAATTAAAGTAATTAATTAATATTCAATATATATAGCTACTCTTAGCAAAATACAAGAAAGCTAGTTACAAATTAAATATAAATAAAATTATTAAATATTTCGTTTCTATACCTACCTATATTTTATTTAATAATTGGATATTCTGTATCATAGGCAAACATTGTTGACAAATTTATATTGTTTGGATGACAAGTATAACAAACATCAAAAAATATGTATGAGAAATGTCAAAAGGTGTATGAATATTACACTGACCTGTATAATTACATATATTATACAGGTCAGGAATATTATTATTTTTCTATTCCGGTGCTATAAAGTTCACTTTACGACACCCGTTTTGGTTGCATAAAGTATTACTTTATCGCACGCTAATTTAATTTTTTTGAAGTTGGTAACAAAAAAAATGGAACCAAATCGCATTTAAATGTCAAAATATAAGCCTTTAAAGTAACAAAAATGTGCAATAAAATTGTACAAAGAATAAAAAGCACACATGCTAACATTTCACTTACTAATTAGCAATATAAATTGTTAAGCAGAGTTGGATGATAAGTTTTCGGATGCTACTATTGACATTTACTTACCATGTTGAATAGTACAACTGTTATAAAAGTTTGCTTTGATAAATATGTAGAGAGTTTGTGGACGAAAGATTTTGTAAATTGTCTTCTGCTATTTTGCGAATCTCTGGAGGCGTACAGTTATTTATTTCGTCCTTTTTGTTGATAATTTGAAATAATTTATTGTATAAATCAGTCTGAATTTTAAACACAATTACATATAGCACCACCGATATTTAAATATTTAAAACGTTCTACTTAAAAATCAGAGTAACCAACTTCAAAAAAGCAAAATTTCTAAAATATTCGAACAAAACATGTCTGTTATTTTAAGCTTTTTTGAACTTTTAATAACCGAAATAGAAAAAATAGTATAAAATACACGTTTCATAAGACATTTTGCGCACTTGTTCTTTAGAAAACTCGCCTAGCGGCTCGTTTTCTAAACTTGAACGCGTGCGCAAAAATCGTGTCTTATGAAACTTGTATTTTAATATACTATTATGACATTCCTGAAATAGCTTTTGTAGGTTATATTACTTGACAGATAAAATTTTGCAACATCCCAAATTTGACGCCAATTTAAATTATTGGCGCATGTTGGTTGCCAAAGCGATTCTACTATACTAAGAAATTTGAAATTACATATTCACATTATTTAAATTTCAAGCTCACAAAACTTATTTATCATGTCAGTATTTCATCATTTACAATAATGAGAAATACAAATCACCAGATAATTAACATTGTAAATGCTCAGAACTAGCCTGTTCTTATCGAACTTATTAATCGCGATCATTATATTCAGAATTGTTGACAAGGAATGCGTCTCTGATGAGCACAATTTGAACTAGTATGTCACATGATTTGTGTGCGATAAGACCATTTTTTTTTAGAATTATTATGTTGACAAAAGGTTTTCAGTATTATAGGTATAAGGAATAATAGTACAAGTTCATAATGACGTCCACACAAATAATATTAAAATACAAAAATAATATTGTGTAGTTCTGCAATATAATTTTTTTTATAGAATTCATAACACTGAGTTGCAAGGAACAAGCATGGTAATTTTATATAGTGGTGTGATATAAATTAAAGTCCTTATTCACAGTATTATTTATTTTTGTCTGCTAAGGCTTAAAAAAAAATTATTGTCGACATCCTGTAACAGGAACCAGATTTATGCATGTCTCTGATTTTACTTTTTTGGATAGACCATTGGATCTGAAATATTGCTCTTTTTCTGTAATACCATACATCTTGATTTGATAGGCATTGTGTATCCTTCTCCTTCCTGAATACATCAAGAATTTGTATTATACCCTGTCTCAGAATAAGAAGGAGTGATTCAAATATCCCGCCAACACATGGAACACATAGCTTAAAATTTAGTAGACAATTTGATATGACATCATGACAATTGAGGTTATAACTAAGGATTTAGCTGTTTTGTGTTTCATTTACTACATTCGTTAAAATAGATGGATGTGCCACTTTTCATTCTACAAGTCGAAGCAGTAAAACGAGTGCACGGCAATTGGAAACAGGAGAGTAAAATTATAAACACAAGTAGGTGCATACATCTATAATTTGATAAATACAAATCTCTTGACATTCAAATCTGTTCATTCTAGTTTTACAAAAAAAATTAGAAGAATCTATGGATAAAGATATAGGCCCAATTTACAAATGAAAGCATAGACTTTGTTCTGAGCGTTTTGAGGAGGATTGCTATTATAAATATATAATTATGTTCTGCACAATATGCAGTACATACATTTTAGTGAATGTGCTATATCAACATGAAAATTGTGAATCAAGTCTATTTATTATTAAATATTTGTATCAGAGAGCAAGAATGAATCAAACCTTTTATCAAAATGTCCTTAAGAACTTGCAGAAATGGTTTTGCTTATTAGTTTCTATTTTAAATATCAATAAAGAACTTATACAGATAAATCATTTGTATTACTGCTAGAAACCTTGAGAAGGTAAATTCAAGCAACTAGTCTGAGAAATGTGAATCTTACATACAACAGTAATAAACAGAAAAATTTACATCGGCTTAAGTTGTTAACACGAACTGAAATATAATTACATATACCTACACATTAATTACTAATTATTATTACCTATTAAAATTTATTTATTATGAAAATATATAAAGTATAACAAATATTTATTTCTACTATAAATTGGAAATTAGCAATAATTTAGTGTTCACATCATGTTAAAAAGATTAAAAATTTACATGGTCGGCACAATTTTTCCAAATATGTACTTATTGTAACATTTGTAATTGCTTCTGTTAAAAGTTCTCATATAAGTGATATTCTGAAAGGGGATTTTTTTGAAGCAACTTCATCTTATGTATCAATTCAGATCCTATATGAAGTATTCTTAATTGCCTATCTTTATCGGTATGGCTATTTAATCCTACAGGTTTTCAACAAAGCTTGTCGTGCACTCATTATACTTGTGGCAATCCAAACTTTTTCCCGTATTCTCCACCAGATTTTTCACCTTTTTCTATTAGTACAGGTTTCTTTATGTTTGACATATCTGAAATATAACATGTATATGAACATGTGGTAATATAATTAGTATTTAATTAACACTTACTTGAAATTAATGAGTCAATTCTAGAATATGTGTGAGTTGTCCAGTTCATTTATGGTATGAACTGATGTATAGTTATTTTTGCAATGATATTAATTGTTGAATGTTTGATTTTTGCACTGACGTACAGTATTTTTGACAGATTCATCAAATTCAAAGTTTCAAATGCATGATCACTTGTTCCTTAGGTCTTAAGCCGTTCGATCAATGCATGCTCATGTTGTACATAAAAGTACGGATTTTATTTAATAACACAATAAAGTATAATAAACAAGAGTAAAAATGTAAGAGAGTAGGTTATGGCTTGGCTATAAACATAAAATGACGTTTTGTCAAACTTATTTTCCCAAGTTAAACTTGCCTACGCAAGAACCAATGAAAAACTTTAAAAATATACGCCATTTTGGAGCGATATTTGAATCACTCCTTCTTATTCTGAGACAAAGTAATAAAATATTGCGCGTAGAAAATCGTAAAGGCGGTTTCATATCATTTCTAGTGCAAATCCTTAAATATTACAATTATAAGCTACTGTAAGAAAACCTATAAAGTATGTATTCAAACTTACCTTTACAGAATTTAATAAGAAATCAAAGAAAACAGCTAGATTAACCAATAACTCTTAAAGTAAAATCAAAGATATAGTAAAACAGCAAACAAATGACAACCACTTTTTGGCATCCTACTAACATCGAAACCCTTAACAAAGGGCGCAGCTTTTTATCAAAAAACGCAAATACTCTACTACTTTCCAATTACAGATAATGGATGCCTTATTAAAAAAATTTCTACCTGGAGTTATACCTCATTACACCATACCTCATACAATGGGTGCTCTTGCTGCAGCAAATACTTTTGGTGTAATACCTTATCTGAAAAATATTTTAGACATAATGGTTCCCCATTTACCAAATCTGAAAACAGATCCTCTGAAACAATCGTTTTCATTTGGTAACATTTTTAAACAAAAAATGAAATGAGAACTCTAATATTTGTTTATGTTTCAGCATTAGAATGCTTTAGTGAGAGCCTATTGGAATATACATCTAATTTAGAGCAAGCTCCTGATCCTACTTTGGGAATTGCAGACTTTTATTCAGATATATCTGTTGCTTATGACATACTGTTTGCTAATTGGCTGACTACAAGAGACCCTCGAGTTCTGACGAACGTATTGCACGCTCTCTCTGCCATGTTTAATATTCTGAGCACAGAAAAAATCCGACAGAGTACCGTTAAAACGACCCAAATGTTACTGAATTTATTCAAGAAACATAAGGAACCTTTGCCGATTATTAAATGTCTTGGAGCTGTTATTTCAGTGTCAGCTAAAAGTGATGGCACTTTATTGGAACCTCTTTTGGCACCAATCCTTCAAATGTTATCTGAATTAATTTGTGTATCTCCCGATTATGCTCAGCCAGAACTATTACGAACGCATTCAGAAGTTTTGAGATGTTTTGAATGTTTTGCCTTGCATTATAGTGACTATATAGTTGATCACATAATAAACCAAATGCGAAATAATAACGATAAGGAACGTATTAAAGGTTTATTAGTCGTTACTCACCTTACTAATTCTGCTGAAGGAGTTGTGAGGAGCAGGCTCAAGGATATATTACATGTATTGTCTGACATGTTAACTGAGAATAATTTAAGAGTTAAAATGGTATTAATGAAAGTTATAGTAGCGTTCTCCTATAAAGGCTTTTTAAGCAATAAAGGTATGTTTTATTTTCTTATTTTACAAATTCCATACTTTGAGTACATGGAAATTTTCAGTGTAAAAAATAGTTGTGCTATGCATTATACCGGGTGTCCCAGCGTAGCGGTCCATTATTGGTCTCTAATAATGCAGATAGCGAATAATGTTCAATATGAAAATTGTAGATAATCATAAGCTCTACAATTTAAAAATATTTTCATGTATACAGAGTAGGGATGTACCGGATCGGGTATTTTGCCGATCCGGCCGGAAGCGGAATTCCGGCCGCTGGCCGGACCGGATCGCCGGAATTCCGGCCGGATCGGGACCTAAATTTGAAATGTATGTGCATGCCTATTTTTATACGTAAAACATTGAAAATATTGAGGCTGATTTATTTTTACTTTTTTTTAAACTAGCTACAGTATGCAGAGTGTTTATTACTATTAATTTTACCTAGATAGAAATTACTGTTTATTTAAATATTAATTTTTAATCAGCATTAACAGAATTAAAACAATTCTACTCATTCAATTGGAGAATAGCAGCCACCTGTCAATAATAAAAAAATTAAAGAGAAGTCGGGGAACCACAGCCGCCGGTCTATCATAGGCAAGGAAACACGCACACCCTTCACTGTTGACCAATTACAAAATATATCTGGTCGAAAGTCGGGGCATCCCAGACGCGAAAGTCGGGGAATCACAGACGCGACAGTCGGGAAATCCCAGACGCCTGCTAATCATAAGCAAAGGCACAGGGCTGCAGGTCATTTCATTATTCATTTGCTCACAGAAAATCCCTCTTTGAATTTTGTATTTATGTCTGCTGGTGTTCACGTTTTAAGTTTCTGAGAATTTTGTGTTTTGTGTTCGAGATTTTTAGTGTTGTGTCGTGTATTTAAGTAAGTAAAAAAAATCAATAATTATAATTACATAGATATAAAATGGCCTGTTTTTTTATTTAAATAAACTAATTCAACTAATTGCTGTCTTTCTTTAATACAGATCGTCAAAATGTCAAAAGTTTGGCAATTTTTTGATGTCCTTAAAGAAGACAAAAACAAAGCTACCTGCAATTTGTCTCAAATGGTGGTTTCGAGGGGAGGCTTTGGTAAATCGGCATCTACAAGCCCGTTAATAATACATTTGAAGGGGCATCATCCTGAAGAATTTTCAAATAACTTTAGAGGAAAAGGTACAATATATTTATATCTATATTTTTTTGTTGGGGTAAAGGATTGGGTTTGTAGCTTTGTTTGTTGAATGTTTTACTTTTTTGTCGCTTATTTATCGGACTCAATAGATAACATTTTTTGACTTGAAATTGTGTCTAGTGATTTGATTAGTCTGAATTCAATTTTTTTTGGTCCTGTCCTAATGAAAATTTTACTTCATGATTTACGATAGCTTGATTGATTACTTGATTGAATCAAATTGGAAGTAAAATAAATATTAGCTTTTAGACCGCATATAATAAAGTTTTAATTTATTTCGTAGAAAACAAGAGTTCTGCACTCGGTTCCGCATCTACATCTGCAGCTACAGGCTCAGTCGAGACCAGGCAACCAACTTTAACTGAATTTACACAACTTCACAGAGCATAGGATATCAATGACAAGAGAACTGAAAGAATTCACTATAAAATTGCAGAAATGATTTGTTTAGATAACCAAACTTTTTCCTTGGTAGAAAATACTGGTTTTAAGCAATTACTCAATACTATTTCTCCTCAGTATAAACCCCCCTCCAGAAAATATTTAACTGATAAAATAATCCCTGACATTTATAATAGAGTTAGGATAAAAATTTCAAAGGTTCTGGGTGAAGCTTCGTTTATTTCTCTTACTTCTGATATTTGGACATGCTCGAATACAAATGAAAGCTTCATTAGTGTTACAGGCCACTGGATTTCAGAAAAGTGGGACAAACGAAATGTTATTTTGTGTTGCGATAAATTTGCAGGCAGTCATACGGGACTTGCAATAGCCGATAAACTTGAAACTTTGACAAACGGTTGGGCTATTGAGAAACAAAAAATTCATTTATTGATGCGGGATAGTGGAGCCAATAGGGTGAGAGGATGTAAAGATGCAGAAATAAATAGTGAGGGGTGTTTTATACATAAACTGCAACTAATAATCAATGACAGTTTACAATCTCAAAGAACTGTGTCAGATATGATTAGTACTGCCCGCAGAATTGCAACTCATTTCAATCATTCTTCTTTAGCATGCAGTAAAGTAATTGAAATACAACAAGAGCTAAATATGGAACGGAAAAAAATTATACAAGATGTACAAACGCGGTGGAACTCCACTTTCTACATGTTAGAAAGGTTGCTTCATTTGAGACGGTGTGTAACTATTTACCTTACTGAAAATAGCAGTTTAAACAATTTAACAAATAACCAGTGGGACCTCTTGCAATCGGTTCTTGAGTTATTGCGCCCTTTTGAAGAGCTAACAAAATTAATGAGCAACACAGAATCGATAATTTCAGAAGTCATTCCAACGATTGCAATATTAAAACGCTACCTTTTGTCCCATAAGATAGAACAGTTATATGGTGTTGGAACTATAAAACAAAGCCTGGTTACGGGAATAAATAAGTGATTCTCCGATGTTGAATCTAAAAATTATTATACAATATCTACTATTTTAGATCCTCGATATAAAACATATTTTTTTTCAAGTAACTCAATAAGTGACGAGATTAAAAAAGTTCTTTTGGGAAAAATAAAAGATACTTGCAGTACCACTGATGAAGCAGAAACACGAGAAGATGAAAGGGTTACTAGTGTTACTACCGAAGATAAGGATGATGAGCCTTTAGCTGCAATTCAGAAACGAGCAAGAATAAATGAAACAACTGATTCATCAACAAATTCCACTTTTACATTATGGAACTGCTACAATGACTTTGTAACAGCTTCAACGTCTGCATCTTCTACATCTGGTTTAAAAAATGACATACTCCATCAACTTGATACTTATTATGGAATGCCAATTATAGATAGAAAGGCAGATCCAGTTGAGTGGTGGAGCAGGCACCGTGAAAAATTTCCTGATCTAATTAACTTAGTTAGGCAGTTCCTATCAAGCCCAGCAACTAGTGTCTATTCAGAGCGACTATTTTCAGAAATTTGTAATATATATGTTGATAATAGGTGTAGGCTAAACTCTGAAAATGCCGAAAAGCTCTTATTTATTCACCATAATCTTAATAAAATAAATTATGAATACTAAGTTTTTCTCACTCTAATTTTTCATGTAAACTGTATACTTATCTTATAAGACTTATCCATGACAGGGAATTTGGCTGTTATTTTTGCTGTTAGAATTTGGCTGTTAATAATGTTTTCATTTACTATTTATGTTTTGTAATTTTTGGAAAGAAAATATATTTTGTTCAAAAAAAAAATTATTTGTGATTAATTAACGACTTAACAATAGGTAAGTAGGCACCAATTACAAAAAAACCTTAAAATGATTTTCTTTATTTTTGCATATATTTGAATTTAAATTATATTAAAAATTTAAAACTTAAACATTTCCAAAAAGTTCCGAAAATTCGGAAAGCGATCCGACTGGGATCGGCCGGATTTAGTGGTACCGCCGGAATTCCGGTGCATCCCTAATACAGAGTGTTCGACAACGACGAACCAACACAAACTTATGTTTTTTTAAATGGAGTGCTATACATTTTTTTACGTTTTATGATAGCCCTTGAAGGGCAGATTAAACTGACATAAACTTGTATTTGTCGATTTTCAATTGTTTCCGGGATATGACGATTTTTCGTTAAAAATTGTACAACTTATGAAAAGTTCCTATGAAATAAGATTGATGATTAAATACATATTATGGGCTCAATTAGTAGAGATATCTTTTCAGTACGTAAAATTAATGTTTATTTCGACATATCTACGCATATTCTTTAGAATTACATACCATTCGCAAAAGTTAAAAATTCTAAAAAGAATTAAATGGAACAGCCTGTATATTTATATGTCATTGAAAAGTACTTAAAATTTACTAATCAAAATTATATACTTTCTTCCACCTGTGGGCGATATTGCAAAAGTTATAGGATATTATATCTGAATAAACCTGTTTACGACTTAAAAATATGAGTTGCCATGACTTGCGCCACGACTATAACTAAAATTCATCGAAAAGAGTTACTTCTGATCTAATATTATATTTCTAATATTTTCTTTTTACAAATAAGTAATTTTTATTACAATTTTAAAACTCATAAAATGAAAAGTTTGGAAGTTCATGAATTAACAATAGTTCAAATATCGCGTCATAAAATAGTTTATCGTCATATTTAGACTAACTTTTAAATTACTTTAAAATTAAAAAAGTCAGATTTATAACTTCACTTGAAAAGCAAACCGTCAATACAAGTTTTTAAATCTACGTTATTGAAAACTTCTATAACTTTCGTAATATCATAAAGAATGTATAAGTTACTATTTTTACGCATTACAGTAATTATAAGTTATCATATAACAAATAAAAAATCTTCTTTAAGGTTCTCTTGATAAAGTTTCTGCTAACATCAAGGACTCTAGAAAGTTTACGCACACTTGTATGAGGATTTTCTTGAACGTATAACAAAAGAACCTTTTGTGCATCTGCGTTTTCTATGGCAGCAGTAATACGGCTCCTTTTTCATACTGCCAGTTTCTTTAAATCGTTAACAATTTTAGAAAAGCACTCATTGATGGCAGTCCCATATTTGGATATTTTTGGTTGTGTATCTTTGTGCCAGCAAACAGTCACTTTCCCCAAAACATAGATCATATCTATTAATTCCAATTTAAAATATTTCATTTCGCCCTTAACGTAAATTCATGTACTTACTTCCCTTTAAACTGAAGCTATAAACCTAAGTTCAACGTGTAAACAATTTTTGACACACAGCGTCTGCGATATTTTTTATATTATTGCTAATTCATGAACTTCCAAACTTCTCATGAATTTTAGAATTTAAAAAAAAAGTATTTATTTGTAAAAGTATTTTAGTAGTGGAAGCAATACATATATCCTAAAATATTAATTAATTAGTTTAATTTGATTATTCTGAAATTGTTCCGGTCAATGGGAATTTGTAGTCGCATTGAATCGACGGCTTTACTTCTTGCTTTGGCCGTGTCGATTGTCAACACTTTCGTGCTATATAATAGTAGATATAGCTTATATTATACTGATGCTACTACATGAAGGCCATTTACAAATTGGACACCATAACTATACCTATATTTTATTAAATAGTGGGCTGTTCTTTTTAGTAGGCAGCTATTTTAAAAACATTAAATTAGAATTGCACCAATAATTTAACACGTTATTTTTAAAAATATTAAGAAGTTTACATTTTCTGGAGTTCTGATTTATAAATTTCGTATATTTCTAGATGCGATCACAGAAAAATTCGTCTTATTCATAATAAAATTGTGCTGCAAACCATCACATAGTAAGGAAGGTGATTTTGGTGAACTAACTGATTTACAAATTACAGCTGATAATACGCTGTATATGTTAACAACCTCAGTCAAAGATCTTGAAGCCTCTTTGTGGGATCTTCTTTTAAAATGCTTATTCCTTCCGGAATATAACGAAGCTACGATTATTATACTGCGTTGTTTGACACACTTGGCCAGTCGAAATGTACAAAGAAGGTCGTGCGAAGGTGCCTTCGTTCGATGCCTTGCCTTATTAGCGCAACCATTACCTAATTTTCATGGTACTTTTGCATTAAATTTCCTTAAGAATATAAGATTATGCGAGGAAGAAGCAGCACACTCTGTTTGGGAAGCGAAGATTCCACATCTGCTGAAGTATCTGGAACAAAACTATGACAATTTCAATACTAAAGAATGGGAAGATTTGCTATTTGATTTCCTTTCGCTGTTATCGGAATCGATTAAGGATGAATCGTTTAAAGAAGGCCTAATATTGAAAATTAAAGAGCAATTGCCTTTATATTCAGAAAAGGGGTAAGTTATTGTTGTATTTTTTAATTTATAACTTTATTTTACGATTTTCCTATTTTTGTCAGTCCTGGTTTATGGGGTACGCATTAGGGGCTATAGCCTTTGCGCCCCATTATTGATCGATCTCCGAGCATTTTAATTGCAGAAACTTACATGTATTAAAATGCGAGATTTTTAAAGTTTCTACAGACAAATTATTAACTAATTTGCACGTTTGAACCAGTGAACATCAGACAAATTTTATTATTTCCCTTTACCTTGCCACCAAAACATAAGTCTGTATTATTTAAATTTACACCGTGTGGTGTGAATAATTAATATCATACCATCTTACAAATACACGATTACTTGAGAATTAATGAAATATATCGATGTCGGACGTTGTTCTGAAACCTACTTGATAAATTGAGCTTTTTGAACTAAATGTAAAAAATCTAACAGTGTTTTCCACTGGACTGGGCTTAGTGCTTTGTACTCGTAGCGAGTAAAAGTCTGCGCACGCTACGAGTACAATACCAACATTAAATTATTGGCGGAGAATTTACGACCAGCGCGAAGCGACAGTATAGGCGGATCCCTGGATATTACGTGCCCCACTTTCTCCTCGTTGAATTTGAGTAATAACAACCAAGAACACTATTAGACAGGAGGTACCAGGGTAGACCGAGGACCGCGAGACATTTGTGACAATGGCAACTAAACAACCGGACTGGCTCCGCCCACCGAAGAAATAGTTACACGCTTTTAAAGTCTTTGTCGCTTCTCGCTGATCGATATTCTCTGATTTAACTATAAGTATTTATGAAATGCCATTTGCTTCTAAAACTGTTTCGTGTAATCTGAAAAAAAAATTTAACACGTTTTTAAATACGAGGTAGGCGCCATAAATTCTCGGCTTGACAGAATATGACGGTTTGAAGCCTAGTAGTTTTTAGTAACCAGCCAACCAACGTGACTAGCGCACGAAAATGTCTGAAGTAATGAAAATTGAGTATCGCGCGCTCATTAAATTTTTAATAAAAGAAGGGCATACACCTTATCACATTAACGTTTAGACGGCGTTTACGGTGATTCATCTTCTTCGTATTCAGCTGTAAAAAGGTTGGCTAAATGTTTCTGTTTCGGACAAGAATCCCTGGAAGATGCTGATTGGTCGGGTCGACCAATTCAAGTGATAACGCCTCAACAAATTTCAATTATTGAACATTTAGTGCTAGAAGATAGCCGTTTGAAAGTTAAGGAATTAGCAGTGATAACAAACATTTCCGAAACAAGTGTTCGCCGAATTCTCTATGACCATTTGGGTATGAATAAAATTAGTGCTAGATGGGTACCGCGCATACACCTTATCACATTAACTGCGTTTACGGAGATTCATCTTCTTCGTATTCAACTGTAAAAAAGTGGGCAAAATGTTTCTGTTTCGCACAAGAATCCCTAGAATGCTGATCGGTCGGGTCGACCAATTGAAGTGATAACGCCTGAACAAATTTCAGTTATTGAACATTTAGTGCTAGAAGATCGCCGTTTGAAAGTGAAGGAATTCTCCATGACCATTTGGGTATGAATAAAATTAGTGCTAGATGGGTACCGTGACTTCTTTCTGTTCTCCAACGTGAATGTAACAACACCGTGCCACCAAATTGGAACACCACTGTGCTACCAAATTGTAACATCACGTTGTCACCAAATTGTAACAACCTGCACCTGTGGAATCGGAGATTGTTGTTTTCGCTGCCACCAAATGTAAACTATAGTTACATTAATTGAATATAATATTTATATTATTTTTTCCACTCAGGTGTCACGTGCTGTTGAGTAACGCGTCGAGCTGGTCAAGTAGCTATGATCTCTTCAAGCGTGGGGTGTTACGGGATTGAGATAAAGAAAACATGTATTTTGTAATAACAACTAAATATTTAATAGTGCTAAGGTACTTTTGTTATAATACAAAAACATTACAGAATGCCACAAAACATTAAACACATAAATAAAACTAAAAGAATGTACTTGGCGCTATCTCGGCCTCTGAAATCTTATATACGCAAAGCTGTAATAATCCCGCTCATGATTCTCCGTAAATTTAAGCCCAAATTTAACATTAACCACAACAAAACAAAACAAAATACACTAACGACCTACCGACCTTACTGTCATCCAGCCTATCATCTACAACACCACAAATTAACCAAACTCACAAATCAAATATCACTCACTGGTGAATGATAATTATTTATTACAATAGCTTGAACGTAATTTATACAACGCAGAAAAGAGAAACACATACAAAAAATTATAAAACACAATTTTACAAAAAAGAATTAAACTGGTTATACAATTATAGGCAGTTCATACTCTATTAGACCGACTTCTTAACACACAACTTAAAACTGCAATTGTTTATAGGATAACTCAAGTCGAGGTTGAGATCCTTTGCGGAAATGTCGGACTGTTGGAACTTCTGCCCCGCCGAAAACTCTGCCGAAAACTCTCTGCACCTAGTTTTATTAGTTTTGGTCTAATTACGTCACGCCCTGTATAGAGTTAACGAATCCATTTTTAGTTCTTATTGGTGGAAATTATTTTGCAGATGTTACTTGAAAGTACGCCTGTTACATGTACCTTCTTATCTTGGTCTTGTCATTAATATACTTTTAAACACCACTGTGTGTGATCTAATATTTTTCCGTAGACGTAAGAATGTCTAAAACACACTTGACTAGAGGTCTGTCTTAACACATGTTGCTCTTCGTGTGGTCTATGCCCTGTCTCCCTATCTCAGAATTCTACGTACTTTCCGCATTACCAATTACTATTGACAGATTTATGCAATTTTAACAATAGAGTTTCTAAACCCACCCTATAATAACTACTTGAGACTCATGTATAGGATATCTACTGACCGTCTGCTTTAATGTGGCTGGTGCCAACCGTTGCGTATATCACTCATACGTAACAGCTTTATTTGACACACTTATACTTTCCCTTAACGGATATTTATGTATTCCTTTAAAGGTACTTGTATATTTCATTTCCCTTGACAATCTTAGAACTAATATATTGCTTTTAAGCAATATGTATAAATTTCTCATTGGTCCTTGTATATAGACGATAGGCGTTGTTCTGGTTTATAAGACTTCTTGTGCCGCCCTTTTTAATTTAAGGAGAGGGTTTTTTTGCGAAATATTGACCGGAATGATTTGGGAAAAATACAAAAGAATTAAATAAATGCATGAAATAAAAATATAAAATTTTAACAAATAAATCGCGTAAGCCGATTTATTACATGAACGTCGAGTCGAATGCGCGCAGTCGTTTTTAAACATGTGTGGAGACGACGCAAAACCGATTTTGGAGTCAATTGTCATAGGGGATGAAACAATGGTTCTGTTTTACGATCCTCTATCGAAAAGGGAGTCCATGGTATGGCGGCGATCTGATGGACCTCGTCCCAGAAAGGCGAAACTCGTTCAATCAACGAAAAATGTGATGGCCACAATATTCTGGGATTGTGAGGGCATTTTGCTAATTGACTTTAAAGAGCGCACGGCACATATTATGCGTCTTTATTGCATAAATTAAGGGACAGTATTCGTGCAAAACGTCGTGAAAATTGACAAAAGGTGTGCGATTATTGGAAGACAATGCTCCCGTCCGTACTGCCGCCATTTCACAAAGTGCCATCCGCGAATGTGGCTTTAAAGAACTGGAACATATACCCTATAGTCCATATATGGCTCCTTGTGTTTTTTCTTTGTTTTCTAATTTAAAAAAGACCTATATCAGGCCGAGAATTTATGGTGCCTACCTCGTACATACATTTATAGATTTTAAAACATAGACAATAAATTCTCAGATTATCTGTTAATGATTTTAACATTTAGCCCCAACACTTTGTTTTTCTGACTCGATGTGATCTCAAAAGAAGACCATTACAACCATTTCATATATCAACCTAAATATTTTATATTTATCTTTTGGGATTCCATGTTTTATAAGTAATAAATACATAAATATAAAGTTATAAATACATCTAATAACGATATTATTAAATAAGAAATAATCACTATAAACGCATGTGGACGAATTATTAAAAGTACATATTATTTGTCCATATTTCTCTCCAACGGTATGATAATTATGTTTTGCAAATATTAAATTCAGTAACAAATAATTTCATTGGTTTTTTTTTACCTGTCGATCAATTTCACGTTTAGAGTTTTAATCAGATGGTCAAAAAAATTAGACAATTAATAATAAACTTCTGCATATGTGTATTAGAGATGAACTTTAGCTAATATTACTGTTAAGAAAATAATTAATGGTTCTGTTTAAATACAATGATCTCATGAACTTTACAGTATCTTTCATAAAAATATCAGGGAGATGAAATTATGTATGAATTAAGAGTTATTTTCTGTTTTTAATTATTTAATTAACATTTTTTCAAATATAAATTTAAATTCACACTACAATAGATTAAAACCTCCTAGTACTAATACAACGCAACTTTTTGAAATTTTGAGGAATTTTCATTTTAAAACCATGTATTATTTTTGTAGTTTTGATATATATCAAAGTAACAGCAAGAAGCATCTAGAGAAGAGGCTTTTATTAAAGTCTTTAGCTGTAATCAGTTGTTATCTAACCAACAAACAACTCGTCCAACAAGTTGTAAATATAATATTGGAAAATATTAAACCACAGGAATACCAAGAACTTCAGGCTTGTTCCGAAGCTGTAGGAATCTGTTCACGAGCTAATTTGAAGATAGTTTTAGAAACATTGCAGCACATAAGGAAAGATGTTTTATTGAAAAAATCCTCCAAGTTGTTCCAGTTTGGCTTCATGAAAGATCAAAAAAGCGAATTAGAAATGGAACGTGTTAGATTCATTGTAATAACTAGTTACGCTGAGATTTGCAATGAAGCTCCTGCTGAAACTTTACTACAAACGATCGAATCTGAAATTCTGAAGTTTGTTTTGGCTGAGATGTCTGCCACCAAAGATTTCGCCATAAGAAAGGCATGCTTGAAAACTATTGGCGCAGTTGCAGATGCTATGCACCCAAACAGAAATAAGTTACATATTAATATGCAAGAGAGAGATCACGTTCTGAATGTGGTATTGTCTCTAATGCAGTTACATAGCGGTCCCGAATATATAGAGTTGTTCCCGGTGATTTTACCGATTCTTACTTCGTTAGTTAGATTACCACATGTACTAGAGACTGATCAAAGGTAAGAATACATTAATAGTTCATTTAATTTCGTATAACTAGTTCTTTTTGAATGAAATGTGTGTCAGCTAGGTAGTGACCAGTCAGCTAGTCAAACTTAATTTCTAGAAACTTTAAGCAAGTGAGTAATTATTAACATTTGAAATTTGCCTAATTTTGGATTGAAAGGAAAATATAACAGAAATGAATATATTTCTATTAATATTAAGTTGATTAATAAGCAGATCTAAAATTGCGATAAATAATCACCATGTGGTCCTGAAATTATCGATTTTTAATTCTGTTTTACATCGGAAATATTTTGAACTTTGCTTAGCACAGAAAAAAAGCGAAAGTTATAGCAGCTAGTTTATTTTGAATTATAGACAAAACAGGCTGGCTACGAGAAAAAATTAAACAACAAAAACACGAATGCAAAATTATGTATGTCTTTTTTATAGTAGCTCATGTCACTTAATTATTCATTCCATTACCATTTTCGGTCAGCCGCCATCGAATATTTAAATGCCTTTAGGTCACCATGTAATATATTTTATATTAAAACTATAACATTGTAATTGTTGTTTATAATAAAATAACGGAAAAATTACAGTTAGAATACTGTTTTTATATTTAAAGTATAATTTTGGTCATCTTAAAAATAATAATAAATAAAAATAACAAAATAATATTAAACAGATAGATAAATAGATAATTAATCTAAAAAATAAACAACATTAACTATAGTTAATTGCTCCAAGCTACGACATACTCGTCTCACAGCTGACAATGTAGAATGTGAAATAAATGCAGCTCTTTGGCACTTAGCTTAATTTGGTCGGTTAGAAACTGATGGCACCTGAGATGCGCGAGGCGTGACTAACTATGTATTATGTGCATTAAGCTGTTTCTGGAAATGTTTACAACTCACGTTTTATTTAAGAAAAATAAATTAATTAGTTCTTATTTATTTCAGACTGAAACTATTACAATTATGTTTCGACAACGTTTTCAATGCTTCAGCAATTTATTGCAAGTTAAGCAGTGACAGCTATGGGAATCTCAAATTAGCACCTGTTGTATACTCCTCATTTTCGAAATTAAATACTTTAGTTCAAGAATTACTGCTTCAGTGTTTAACACCAGCCACGCTTGACGAAATAGTCACATTGTTAGAGCCATGGTTGAGTCGCAAGAAGGTAGAACAGCGTCTTCCCGCACTAGAAGCCCTGAGAACGGCATTGCAGACATATTTGGACAACGTAAAGTTTGCATACGAAGGTCCCAGCACTTTCGGTCAGACTGGACTGATTTTGGCCAGGATTATCCCAAGATGTACTGATCCAAACAAGAACACTCGTAAAGTAGCAATTGAATGTGTTTGTCTGGTCTTGTGTATTGCTGGGAGGTATGTATATTTAACCATTTCATGTTGATTTTTTAAATAAAGAGCCTTATTAATAAATCTTTCAAATTGATTTTAACACAGTAATTATTTTTATAAAGATCGTGGTTGTTTTTTCAAAGTTTTTAACCGCAAGTTCTCAAGTTTTTACTGATTTAGAATAATAATTTTCGTATGAAGTAAAGCCTAATGCAATTCTACCAAGAAATTGCGCCATCTATCGGATCCTAGCATAGCTATCGTCTCGACAAAACAAAAATATTATGTGAATATATCCTCAATCGGTCAAGTCGTTCAGAAGTTACACGATTATTAATAGACGCACCAACGATTGTATATATAATGATATAAAATTTATTTATTTACTCGATCACAGCGCCACCAATCGTATCTTAGCATAGCAATGTGTCGATTTTCATTAGCCATAGGCGACCAATCCATGCAATACGTGGCAACGTGACACCCCTGCTTTCCTTTCCAATGCCAGCGACGCGACAACCGATACATGCAGTAACCATTGCACCACCGACTCGGGTGTTTCTAAAGCGTTCAGAAATAATATTTACGAGTTGCAAGGATTTGTTTTTCTTTTTCCTTTCAGTAAATGCAGAGAATTATTCAGCTGCGTTCACGCTGTATGACACAAACAAAAGCGTAATTCTAATAAAATTAAAAAAAAGGTAAATAAAAAAGGATTCTGAAAATAATAATAAACTACTAGATCAGGAGATCGCGGCGGCCATTTGATGTTTCCCGTTCCAGTAATAAGACGGCTTTTATTGCAGACTAGATCGCAACGTGTTCGCAGCTAAACATTGAATGTAAAATCTGGTGGGGAGAAGTGGGAAGATCGGAGAAAATCGTTGTGTGTCGATTGTTGCCGGGATTGGTGACGGACAGTAGGGGTGCCACGGTCGTTTTCAAATTTGTGGTTGTAAAGCGCGGTTCTGTCTGTTTTACTGTATCTATGGGCTTGCAGTCTTTTATGTAAATATTGTTTTGTTTGTCCGATGTAGCAACCGTCACAGTCTCTACAGGGGACCTCGTAAACAATGTGTGTACGTTTGTCTTTTTCAATTTTTGGTTTGAGTCTGGTGAATAGATCATATTATTATATATATATATAATATATATATATATATATTATATGGTTAAATTTTCTTATTGACCTAAGGTTTTTGATAATAATACAATTTATTCTTGGACGGTTTGTAGGTCTGGTATAAAACTCAACATAATAATTTGAGTATCTTTAATTGTAGCATTCTTTTAAATACATAAAACATACATGTTTCGGACAGTCTGTGTGTCCTTTTTCAATGTTAATATAACAGCTAAAAAAAACAATAAGAATTAGCAAAATTAAGATTAAAGTTTTGTAACAATGTCTTACGATATTGAAAATCATACACCCGCGATGACAACATCCCGCTTATCGCTTATTAAAACATCTAAAGCAAGTCAAATGGGATATCTTTAGCGTTCAATATTAAATACATATATGCATAAATCTTCATTCCGCAGATGTTTCTTTTACTTTTTTTCTTCTTTTTTGGTGACTTTATTAAAAGCCTATGGATTGATATTGCAAGCATATACATACGTGAATACAGGGTATTGTCATCGGATATTGTGCGAATTTAATATGTATGATTCAGAATAAAATTTAACAATATATTATGTATACATTTGTCAGTGTGGATAAAAAGGATTAATAAATATAAAAAATACAATAAGAAAGTGTACTATACGTTAATATAATTTAAAATGTTGTATGATGCAGATCACTGTGTCTATGTAATTAAATTGTAGTATATTGAATTTAAATTCTTTATATCACTTCTGTTATTGATGCTTTTTTTATTTTGCTGAATCAGAATCATCTCTTTAATTTCCCTTTTATGCACATTGTATTCTGTAGCCAGAATTTTTGTCTTGTTGTAATCAAATTGATGGTCGTTTTCAAATTTGTGGTTGTAAAGCGCGGTTCTGTCTGTTTTACTGTATCTATGGGCTTGCAGTCTTTTATGTAAATATTGTTTTGTTTGTCCGATGTAGCAACCGTCACAGTCTCTACAGGGGACCTCGTAAACAATGTGTGTACGTTTGTCTTTTTCAATTGTTGGTTTGAGTCTGGTGAATAGATTACTATTTGTGTTGTAGAGTTTGTGTGAGGTTTGAATACCATAAGGCTTTAGAGTGCGTTTGATATTTTCGGATAACTGTGGGATGTATGGCAGAGTTATATATCTATTTTGTCCGTTTTGCTTGTTAGGAGTGTGTGAGCGGTTGTATATTGCGTGAATTCTGTTTTTTATTGTTTTATTAATGTATTTTGTTGGGTATTTGTTTTCTGAAAGCACCTTTTTTATTTTGTTAATGTTGTTTTTTCGAAACCGTGGGTGGGAAAGTTTTATAGCACGGTCTGTCAGATTGTTAATTACGTTTCTTTTAAATGATGTAGGTGTGTTTGATTGGTAATTAATGTATCTGTATGAGGCAGTTGGTTTACAGAACCAATTTGTGAAAATGGTTCCGTGTGCATTGTACGAGATCTGTAGGTCAAGGAAATTAATGGTATTGTTGTTTTCAATCTCTGTCGTGAATGCAAGTTTTTCATGGAAAGAGTTAAACATATGTAAGGTGTATTCGATTTTGTTTTTGGGAATGCATGTTATGATATCGTCGACATACCTTTTGAAAAAAATGGGTTTATAATCTAGGGATTTTAATACAGAGTTTTCGAGGTGTTCCATTACTAAATTTGCAATTGGTGCAGCTAGAGGTGAGCCCATAGCTATACCAAAAGTTTGCAGGAAGAAAGAGTCTTTGTATTGAAAGTATGTATTATTTAGACATAGCTTAATCCCCTCAATGAATTCTTTTTTGTTCAGTGGTGTGTTTTGACTGATCTCGTTCCATTTTTTATTGATAATATCAATTGCCAGATCTGTGAGCGTATTGGTGTATAATGATACCACGTCTAACGATATAATAACATGCCCCGGTGGTATAGTTTGTTTGTTAATAAAATCATGGAAGTGCCATGAGTCTTTGGTGTAGTACTCGGTATGACCCAGTACACTTGTAATACTCTTGCCAAGAAATTTAGCCATGTTATATGAAGGAGCCTGAATGTTCGATACAATGGGTCTCAGTGGGCAGTTGGGCTTGTGTATCTTTGGAAGGCCATATATGGCGGGAGGCTGAGCATTAAGGATATGAAGTTGTTTTTTCATGTCATTGTTTATTAGATTTTTCCTATACCAACTGTTACAGAGGTTGTTGTTTTCTTTTTGTAGTTTTTCAGTAGGGTTGTTTCTCTGTTTTTCATAT
The DNA here is from genome assembly GCA_963170755.1 of Amphimallon solstitiale. Classification (NCBI taxonomy): domain Eukaryota; kingdom Metazoa; phylum Arthropoda; class Insecta; order Coleoptera; family Scarabaeidae; genus Amphimallon; species Amphimallon solstitiale. The sequence goes on from OY720679.1 coordinate 50,729,053, forward strand.
GTCGATGTATCATTAAGTAGGTCTTCTAATTTTTTCTCATATATATATATATATATATATATATATATATTACTCAAATTGTATAGTGGGCGTTGTAAAGGTCTAAGTAAATATTCTATGTCATGTTTTCATATTTATTTTCCATACATGTTTCGGGTCGCACAACCCTTTTTCAATAGAATACTATAAATCTTTCTAAAACAATTAAGAATGACAAATTAATATTCTTTATATCACAGATATTTGTTGTTTTTTTTTATATATACCTTTAAATTAGTATGTATGAATATAAAAGTACAAAGCTGTCTATTAACATTGTCTTGTAAAATTTTAAAGCTAACGATAAACATATAAATGTACATGGTACGAATACTGAACAGATAATAAACCATACAAGTGTATTTTACAGTTAAAAAAGTAGTTTTTATTTGTGTTGGTGTTTTTCTTTTTTGTTTTCTGTAAACACGTTGTCGATGTTTACTATTATTAGTAAATTAATAGTAAACATGATGAATGATTTATATAGAATAGTATGTAATAATTATATTTATTTGATTTAGATACGAAGGTCACATGAGAGATCACGATAAATTGTTGAGCAACGCACTTCTACACATCCAAGAACAAATTGGTTCCGACGATCCCAAACTTCTCTTTAACTTAACAACTGATCTGGCTCATTCTGTTGCTCTTAACGTGCCCAAATTTCAATTACCCCACTTTGTGGAATATTTGATAGATGGTTTATTGGACATAGAAGCCTCCAGTTCTACAGGAACCAGCGTGGTCTTAAATAACGTAATTAAACTTAAAGGTGCTGAATTGCAGGCCCACGTAAACGAATTAGTGGTGAAGATGTTGCATGTCTTGGGAAAAGTTAGCTGTAGCCGAACAAAATCTAACGCACTGTGTTCAATGTTGAACTTGGCTATACATCATTTGAAACCTGTAGTGCATACCTTATTGCAACAACCTCTACCATATGACCAGTAAGTAAGATACAGGAGGATTGATTTTGTGTCCACGCATATGTGTATTTATTTTGTTATTAGAGATATAAAAACGTTTAAAAATAAAAAATACTTTACTTCAAATGATTGATAATGTTACATTTTCGGGAAAAGAAATTACAAAAACAAAAGGTTTTCGTTTATTTTTCTAAATTATCAGCAGTATTTGCTTTTGTTTTTCTAAGATCACAATTCCTTTTATAACAATAATGTGACAAGTTATAATTTATTTATCACTTGAAGGCACAATATTTCTTTTAAATCATCTAAGTAACCTTCGATATCTAAAAGTAAACATCAACAGTAATTTGCGTAAATGCTATTGGAAGCTCAAGATAGCTAAAAATTAATCTTTTAAGACAGTAAATAATCGATAAAATAGTTGGTCAAAAGATATTTGCAATTTAAACTACAAATAAAAAAAAGCATCAGCTATATGCTGAGAAAGTAGAATTCTTCTTATCTTCCTTGGTAAAATATAAAGTTTATCATCCTATACTTCATTCACGTTAAGAATGCAGCGTTGGATTAGATAGGAGAACATTTCTCGAACTGTGATTGGCTGTTACGCGCGACCGATTTACATTAAAAAAATGTGCGAACTATATGAAACAGACAAATTTTAAGCAAGATTAAGTATGATTTCCATACACATAAGCAAAATAATATTATCTGATTACATACGTGATTATTAAAAATATACGTATTTCCTTGTTGTGCCTGGACAATTATATATAACGTAAATTACATTAATTTTTTTAGTCTTGCATTTCTATACGAGAACGAATGTGAGGTTAGAATTATTTATTATTATTCAACTATAGGAAGCTATAGGTACATTATTTGAAAACATAATTTGAATTTGTTGTAGTTATTTTACAAATAAATAATTTGAAGTGGAAGTTTGAGGTTAAGAGAATAAAATTGACATTTATATTTCAAACCACCCGCCATTGTTTATTTCTATCATTGTGCCAGTGTCATACAGACGCCGATTGTTGCGCTATCTACTGCATTCTTAACTTGAATGAAGTATAATTTTATGTAGTTTGATTGGTAGATAATATGAGGAAAGAGGAATCAACAGTGGTGAACATGATACCATAATAGACATTCATTTATTTAGTTTGCGTACATTTAAAATGGTTTATTTTGTATGTATATTGTCTGCTGACTGCATGTATTTGTTTGGGTATAGGTACTCCTTGAGAGAACAACTATTCCGTGCTTGTTGACCGCATAGGAAAAACACATTGCTTCATCAATAAATGTACCTATATGGAGATTTACTTGCTAATAAATTATCTACTACATTTTGAACTCTCTTAATGGTAGTACTTCTTGGAATTTTCCAAGGTCCTTCTTGCTTTCTTGGCATTTAAATATATGCGATACGTATTCTTTCAAAATATCTTACTTGTCACTTACTTGTATATTAAACATATTTATGTTTAGCTAAAAGTTAAAATTGAAATATATTGGCACTTTGGGAGATGTTATGTACATATGTTTTAATATTATTATATTAAACATAAAGGTTCTGTAGAAAAATCATGAACTGTCAATTATTTGTAAATTCGCAGGTTTTGTATTTTTGTATATCTGTAGTTGCTTCGTTACGGAGCTTGTAGATTTCCCATAAGCCTACAGGATTGTAAAGTTACAACAATCGGCCAGAATCCTACCATTAGTGTGATATAATTTGTTTGACTTTATTGCTATTTTTTATTTGTTTCTAATTAGTATTCTGTCAGTTTGAATGCACTTGTTTAGATATCTAAAGCTACTGTGATTATTTTTAAAAAAATAACTTATATATTTCAATATTTCTTTAACGATGCTCTTTTGTTTGTATGTTGTTATCTCACCAATCATGTAGCATTACTAAACATTTGTTCTATCTCTCATAATAAAGAATTGAATATGGAGACAAACAATTTCGATCGCTCTGTAACATTTTAATTGTAACTTTAAATTTTAAATGTTTGTTTGTTTAAATGTTTTTCAATGTCAATGTATTAGAAACATATGTGGCTGGCTGTAATTTTTGAAGATTATAATAATAATACTTGTTATGATAAAATATACATATTTTTATTATTGTTATTATATAGTATTATTATATGATTGAGTCGTTTTGGTAACCGACACTACAAAGTACAAACTAAAGACGACGATTCAATTTTACTACAAATTCCCAGCGACTGGAACAATTTCGAAACAAAAAAATTAACTAATAGTAAATAATATTTTAGGATATATGGCTTCTTCAAGTAAAATACTATAACATGAAGACCAGTTACAAATTAATATTATTAGTATATTATTTTTCTATACCTACATTTTATTTAATAATTGGCTATTCTGTGTAGTAGGCAAGTATTGCTGACAAATTTATATTGTTTAAATGGCATTTATATCAAACGTCAAAAGATAATCATGACAAATATCTAAAGGTGTATGAATGTTGCTATTTATGATAGTTCCGAAATGCCTTTTGTAGGTTAATTACGACAGATAGAATTTTGCAACATCTTAAATTTGTACGACATTTTAATTTATTGGCGCATGTCGGTTGCCAAAGCGATTCAACTATAGTTTCAATATTTAATTAAACTGTTCATGTATAGATCCACATGCAGTGTTTGGTCTTCACTTGCAACAGATGCTTCATTGATAGCTGAAATTTTTGATCAACTAAAGAAATTACTGAAAAACTCTTCTCTATATGAAGAATCAAAAGGAAGTGAAAAATTACGACTCGCCACTTTAAACACATTACAGGTATTGTCTTATATATTTCATGTTTATTTAATTTGAGAGAAAATAGCGGTGTATTTATAATGTTAAGCTTAAAAATTTACAACTCCCTATTACCAAGTGATCACAGTTCAGTCTAATCAATTATTCCTTTATTCATGTAAATAATAGTGATACTAATATAATCTTTTGCGAATTACATTCATTCAATTCATACGTAAACTGATTAATATGGCAACTAATATATTGAAAGATTACAGATGTATCAAAATTGTACTGATATTAAAAAAAAACGGTGTGAGCACCTTAGCACTTTCTTATACACGTGCGATTCAAAAGTTATTCCAAATTAATTATCTTCTTATAATATGTGCGAATACATAATGGGTTACATATTCGCAAAAAGAAACTTCTTTTTGATTAGAGTAGAAGTGTTACTTCTGGTCCGAATTTTATTTTTTTTTTCATATAAAAATTGAGATTGCATGACTTGCAAGATATTCTCAAAAAATTGTTTTTCGATCAGAGATAATGACATTCTTCCGGTAGGAATGTTGAAAAACTTTTTTATAAAATTGGTCGTCTACTGATTCAACGGAAAATTTATTTATCATTGTGGAGTATGACCATACTCTTAAATATAACGTTTGGAATTGATAGCTTAAATCGTTTGGCTGCTACTGTGCTCACAGACAAGCATGTTTGCCAGAACCACTGTTTCTTTATCAGGGGACTTAATAACGTTGTCACCGGTAAATATCTCTAAGTCGAAAATATTCATGATAATACTTTCTTATACTGCGTTATTTTAATTTTCCGAACTATGAAATTTGAACGTGGAACATACTTGTTTTAACGATCATTTTATTAACAATTGTGACTAGAACTTATTAATATTATTATTAAAACATTAATGGGTCTATGTAAATTATTGATTGTGGACTCTTACTAAATCATAGGGTGGAATTATCAATCTTGAAAAATTCTAAAGAAGTATTTAAATATATACATAGTAAACATGGCACTTCACGTATACCTAGCATACTATATCATAACAACCAACAAATTGACTTGCCACAACATATAGTTAACGCCTTTGCTAATATGTTTTCATCCGTATATCAGCATAGCTCTCAATTCTTATTTGATGATTCTCAACCCAATCAAGTTCCATTTACATTATCCAGTGTTTCAAAAGACGAGCTAATACGAATAATGTCGTCTTTCAATCAAGATTATACAGCTGGCGATGACCAAATCCCAAGTATATTTGTTCACAATGCCAGAATTGCTTTAGCTGAGCCTCTGGCTATAATAATAAATACATACTTCAATAAGGACAGCTAGTTTTCCTTGGCGCTGGCAAAGAGCAAGAATAAGCACAATATTTAAAAAAGATGACAGAAGCAGAGTTGAGAACTACAGGCCAATATCCATTCTACCCAACCTTGCAAAGGTTTTTGAAAACGTAATTCATTGCTGCATAGCTTTCAATTCAAAATTTTTGATTTCTGAATGTCAACATGGTTTCATTCGTGGACGGTCTACAGTTACGAACCTACTCACTATAACTCAGTCTGTCTCTCATGAACTGGATGCTAATGGCCAATTAGACGTGATCAACACTGACTTTAGTCGCGCGTTTGACACGATAGATCATGGTATCCTTCTGGAAAAGCTCACAGCAATTGGATTCAGCCCGTCCCTGCTCAAACTTCTGCATTCATATTTGACAAATAGGCGCAACTATGTCTTTTACAATGGATTCAGGTCATTTGAGTTTACTCCACATCCGGGGTGCCACAGGGCTCTAACTTAGGGCCTCTGTTATTTACTCTATATACCAACGATTTGCTTCAATCAATAACATGCAATGTACTCGCATATGCGGATGATATAAAGATCTACTGCTCTATACGAACTTGGGACGATGTACTTCATCTTCAAGAAAACTTGAATCGTATATCAACTTGGTGTTTGAACTTCAATTTGAAACTAAATGTAAGTAAATGTTGTTATGTGTCGTACTCTCGCAAAAATAACAACATACCATCTACCTATTCTATTGAGGACAACCAGCTCAGGCGGGTGGACAGCATAAAGGACCTTGGCGTGTTCTTTGATACACATTTGAGCTTCTCCAGTCATGTATATTTCATTTGCAGTTCAGCTTCAAAGACTTTGGGCCTTTCCCTGCTTCTGAAAACTTTGTATTTCAGTTTTGTCGTCAGTAAGCTGGAATATGCATCACAAGTTTGGTCACCTCAGTACATATATCTACAACTAGCCATTGAGAGAGTGCAGCGGCGATTCCTGAAATACTCTTATCTTTCAAGGATACGGAAGTTTATCTGGAACGTGGCATCGATTACAATCACTTACTGCAAACACATGAGACCTCCAGTCACTGCGGGGTCGCCGAGAGTTTCATGGTGCACGCTTCATATGGGAGCTATGTAATGGAATAATTGTTTGCCCACATCTCCTATCATGCTTAAACTTTTACATTCCCAGGATTTCCTCTCGCTCCTCCTCCACGTTTTGGTAGCCCTTTTGGATTACTAATTTTCTTCGGGGTTCGCCACTGGTCACCATGTGTCGTGCTGCGAACTTAAATTATAAAGATACAGTTGCGAGACAACTTTATTGAGAGTGACTGATGATCTTCTGCAGTCGACTGATAGGGGATTGATTTCATGCCTAGTTTTGCTAGACTACAGCAAGGCGTTTGATAGGGTGAATCATGGTGTGTTGTTGGCTATTTTAGAGAGCATTGGGTTTGCTGGCACATCATTATCACTTTTTGAAAATTATCTCCGGAATCGTAGGCAGTATGTCAGTGCTGACGGAGGCTCATCTGCATCACTCACTGTCATGCATGGGGTTCCTCAGGGATCTGTTCTGGGTCCGATTTTGTTTTCAATATATACTTCAAATTTTTTCTCAGGTCTTCTGCATTGTAATGCACATGCGTATGCTGATGATACTCAGCTTTATTATTCTTTTGAACCAAATAACTGGGAACATGGTGTTGCAAATATTAATAGAGACTTGCGCTATCTCCATAGAGTATCCACGGAAGATTGTCTCAGATTAAATCCGGATAAATCAAAAATAGTCCTATTCGGTTCTGCGAAGACCTGTTCTAATATTTCCCGCACTTTTAATGTTGAAATTAATAATTCTAAGATACCAATCGTGGAAAGTGTGAGGAATATGGGACTGGTTATGGATAATACACATAGGTACAGACAGCAGGTTTATGGCTACATCCGCAATGCTTATCAAAATTTGAAGAAATTGTATCCTCACAGACATGTATTCAGTGAAAACGTCAAGAAGAATCTTTGTGATATTTCTGTCCTCTCTCAATTTTCATACTGCATTCCAATATATCATTCTGCTTTAGACAAGTTAACTCATGATCGCATACAAAAAGTACAAAACGCCTGCTTGAGGTTCATATATGGCATACGGAAGTTCGATCACATTTCGCACAAACTTAGCTGTGCACGGTGGTTGAATATGCATAATAGGAGGGAGCTTCGGTGTTTGAATTTGTTTAATAAAATTATTACATTGAAACACCACCATATTTATATCAGAAGATCACTTTCAGAACGGACGTCCATAACCTTACTACAAGATTTAGAGGCAGGATTTCTCCACCACCGCATAAAACAGCATTATATCAAAGATCATTTTCATATCAAATTTATTGTAAATATAACGAGGTACCTGCTGATGTTTTTTCTATCTTATCTTTCCTCTGTGAGGATAAAATTATTACGTGAGCAGGGTGTTGATCCATGATGGTGAATGGTTTCAGCAGTTTTTCCTAGAATTGGTGGATATTGTGAATTCGGTGAGCTTAAAGCTTAATAATTCTCAGAATTTCGGGTTAGAGTATTCGATTTTTTATATGGTCATTTTTTGTAATGGTGCGTGGCGCGTTATCGAATTTTTTTTTTTTCCTTAGGCACTCGATAATTCTTTCTATTGGTTCGATATACAAGGTTAAGTTGTAAAGCAGCATTAGCTGAACTTCGCCTTGTAGCAACTATTATCCATTAACTTTAAATAAGATTTAATTTTTCAAATTGTATATCATTGTGTTTATGTTAATTATATACTTGTATACATTGTTTCTGGTTGCAATAAAGACACTTTATTATTATTATTATTATTATTATATATTTTTTGTTTCTAATTCAGCAAGCAATGCATAATTCTTCAACTTTATATATAAATTATAATAGTTATAAATTGTTTTGTATTAATGTACGTTACTTCTTTGTCCTACTGTTTGATACTGTTGGACAAAATAAATTATTATATTATTATTATTATTATTATTAATATTTACATTCTAAATATGTCTTGTTACGAATTGCAACTAATCATTCCTATTATTATAAACGGAACGTAAATTTTTGAGCTTATACTTATTATTTAATATAAAAATTAATTTCTACATTCATTTTAGACTATCAGTGCTTTTATGGAATTATTAAAAAGTGCCCAATCTCAAACTGCTTGCAAACAAGATTTTCCTGAATTATTCACCTTACTTTATATATCTCTTGCCTCTTATATCGGCACTGCAGCACCTGTTCACGTTGTGACCGACAAAAGAACTAGCTTTATACCGAATCGGGATGCTTACAAAATCAGCCCATTCAAAGTTTGTATCGACACGCTCAGATTGTTCCTTCAAAATGCAGGAAGCTCTCAGGCAGCTACACATATTTACTCTTGTTCTGAGGGTATTGGATCTTTCTTGGACACTGTTCCCAAAATTATGGAAAGCATTTGCACGGAAAATTCCGAGTCACTAGCATGGTTAATTGCGGCACTAGGGCCGTACATTAGAACTGATATTGAATTACAAAGGATTGCAGTGACAGCTTTCTTTTCTGCATTGCTGAAAAATAAGGTTAACAATCAAAGTGTATTGGCAGAGAATATCCTAGAAATGTTAATCGACGTTCAAAATGATCCAAATGCAAGAGTTAGGAGGTTATGTCTGCAAGGTTTGGGGTATAGTTGCGAATATTTGCCCATGGAAATGATACATCGACATTCCACTGCTTTATTAAACGCGTTTATGCAAGCTTTAGATTACAATTCTGTAGGGTAAGATAATAATGTTTAGCATTATAGTAACTGAAGTCATTAATAATAATATTCGTACATTTGTTTAGGGAATCTGAAGTTGTCTTTGAGGCAATGACGAGTTTTTCAAAATTACTGAATGCAGTTAATGAAAAGCATCTTAATCAATGTCAAATTACTGCAGCAGTTCGCATCAGGCCTCTTCTACAGCAAGAAAACAATTTGCTAAGACGAGCATCTTTTCGATTACTTGGTGATCTGGCCGGTTCTATTGCATCTGATGATGCGTTTCAGGAACAAGTGAATGGGAATCTAATTACTCTTATATTGCATTTAAGTGACGAAGACCCCGAAGTAATTAAAGTAAGGCCCTTACTATAAATATTTTAAATTATTTAATTAATTAATGCAAATACACGAAGAAATATTAATTTCCCGGTGTACTAGTTTCGAATCGGACAAGCAAAATGTTTTCGTTTGGAGATCGGTACCTCTCGCCCTTAAAAAACTAGCGAATCAATTTTACTAAAATTATGCACTATTCCAATTTATAGCGATTTAACAGCATCATTTCTAGATGTACTAGGGCAGTAGTTAGTAACTTCATTTAATGTATGATTTTATCATTCCATCATTTTTCATAAGATGTCATTCGCTAAGTGAAATTTAAAATAAGATACTTATTTTTAGGCTTGTAAATATTCAATGAGGAAAGTTGGGCCGTTTCTGGATTGCCTTCGCGTTAATTCAATGATTCAGGAACACCTGATTGAAGAAGCAGTTCTACATTTTGAGCAATTCGCAACTGATTTCATCAAAATAATGGTTTGTTCTCCCTCATTTATTTTCGGTTAAATTTCATGTGTTGTTATTTATTTATGTTCCAGGCAGAAGACAATCAAGAACTCTTTCCGCAACTGATCATGAATTCTTTATCCTACTATAAAAGTCCGTGGATGCACATTAGAGCTAATGCAGCGTTTTTAACGGGTGTTTTATATTCCCAGTTAAAAGAAGACCACAAAAAACAAATATCTTTTGACACAGTAACATACAGGCTCTTGCAGCTACTGAAAGATGATCAGCAAGAAGTTAGAGCAAGAGCTGCTGAGGCTATTGCTTATTTATTTGTTGTGTAATTTATTTAGCTTGCTATATAATAATAATATGAACCTTACCTAGTCTAGAATATTATGTGATCTGATGATAATTAAAATATTGACCAAAAGTATGAAATAATTATGAAAGAAATTTAGCATAGCGAGATACACAGTGAAGAATTTTGGTAAAAGTACTTATGGTTTCCATAATTCATTAGTACATTTTAATATCTTACCAATATTAGATAGGTTTTGTTTGGATATCTGGTATTATCAATGTATTTATTTTTATCTAAATATACAAAAATAATGGAAACAATAATTCTATTCCTTATGCTATTATTTACTCGTATACATCAACTTGAAAAATATATATGTATATAGGTGTGAAAAAATATATCATATACCGTAGTCGTCAAATTTTAATTTCGGTTTCTACTTCTATCCCATGCAGAAGATGACCTTATAATATGCAGCGATGCTTGCTTGCTGACAGTGGTAGGAGAGCAACGCAGTGTCGGGGGACCCTCACGCCTTACATTTCATAGGAAACGTTTGTCGAGTGTACTGTCTTGGCAGCCTCGCTTATGTGTATCTTTAGTTTATTTCGTCGCGCTCTTTTCCTCTTTCTACTTTCGTATCAGAAATTAAAATATGTCGACTACGGTATATATATATTCAAAAAGACAGACAAATTTTTAGACAAGCCACGAGAATTAATTTCCAGTGGTAACAAAATGAGTATAACAAAGCTACGTCTATTGTTTACTATATGGGAGATCAACCATTATTTGGAGCTCTAGTGAAAATAATACCAAATTTTTTACTTGATTAAGTGGAGTTAGTTGTGGTTTTATATTTAATTTTTATTTCAATGTCAAAAAGCATTAATCATGGCGCGTAAAATTTATTTGAAAAATGTGTGTCTAATTTGGGAAACATATATCAGCTAATTCAATAGAGTGCGATTTTGAATAGAAGTGAACAAAGGCGCTATCTAGAATTATGAAAGTTTTTTATATTCCGTTCGTACTTTAAATAAGTAGAGTAATAGAAAAGTAAATAAACCAACTTCGCAAACATATATTGTAGACAAATTTATTGTTTTATATTGATTATCCGTTGTGCTATTATTTTTCCAACTTCTAGTAATAAAAATACTTCAACACTTAACTGAGTTCTAGAAATCGAACTGAAAATTGATAAAAGTAAAACGAGCTTTATATTTATTAGTTCTGCATTTTAAGATACAATTTGTAGTAAGATATTAATGTTATATATTTTTATAGATTTAATTTAATTACTGATATTTACTAACATGCCAAGCAATAACAGAAATTTTAGGTTGTATTTGGAAGCGATCAATACTTTTTTATATTTCATTTTTCTAAATTCTGAAAAGAGTTCAGCATTCGTGTTCTTTTGCAGCGTTACTATTTCTGTTTCCGATTGCAGTACTTTATGAAATAGCACTCAGCGATGCACAACGCAAACCAAATGCATATAAAAAGAGATTGAAATAGATTATCCTGATTCAACTCTGCATGACACATATTAGGCATATGTAGCCTTTCCCATATACTTGTGTGAGAGATTTTGATAAAAAAAATAAGAAACTCTGTTTTGACATCTAATTACATTAAGTTGACATTTTAACATAAACTTGGTGTTGTTTTTCTAGCAATTACTTATTATTTGTATAGTTATTTATTTTATTTTTTGCAATTGGAACATGTATCTTTTGAAAACTAATTCAATAAAAATGAATCCTCTCAAGCTTGGTAATACAAATTACTTTCATAAATGCCTCTTAGAAGTCTACAAGAAAAAATACGATGTAATGTACGTCCATGATACAAATTTCTACCTTTTATTTACCCTTAAATAGAACGTTATTGTAAAAATGCCAGACATACCTAAATTGTATTCTTAATACATACCGCATGTGTCAAATATCATTAGCTATAGGGATTCAATGATTACGTGCGATTTATATGTATACAAGTAACACGTGGCAACGTGGCACCCCTACTGTCCGTCACCAATCCCGGCAACAATCGACATCACAACGATTTTCTCCGATCTTCCCACTTCTCCCCACCAGATTTTACATTCAATGTTTAGCTGCGAACACGTTGCGATCTAGTCTGCAATAAAAGCCGTCTTATTACTGGAACGGCAAACATCAAATGGCCGCGGCGATCTTCTGATCTAGTAGTTTATTATTATTTTCAGAATCCTTTTTTATTTACCTTATTAGGGTTATTTTCTAATTTTATTAGAATTACGCTTTTGTTTGTGTCATGCAGCGTGAACGTAGCTTAATAATTCTCTGCATTTACTGAAAGGAAAAAGAAAAACAAATCCTTGCAACTCGTAAATATTATTTCTGAACGCATTACAAACACCCAAGTCAGTGGTCCAATAGTTACTGCTAACTTGTATTTTCGAGCATGTATCGGTGGCGCTGGCATTGGAGAGGAAAGTAGGGGTGCCACGTTGTCACGTATTGCATGAATTGATCGCTTATGGCTAATGAAAATTGACACATGCTGTATATTAACAAAGACGTGTTGACAATCTTTTTGAATAACTTTGTAAATCTAACTTAATATATGACTTAAAATCCCAACAATCTGTTAATATTATTTGCATGTTTCTGAGATATATCCATTATGTGTGAACACTGTGTATTGTTATAACTTTTTTAGCATAGATAGATCATTTTTATTGACTTACTAGTACATGTATACATAAAATATCATTAAAAGCAGTACACTCATATATCCATATAACACATACGTAACTGTAGTTGTAATGCAATTGCAATCATCTATGACTTTAATTATTACAATTAATTAAGCATTAAATTGAATTGCGTCTTAGGCCTGTATAATTTGAAATAATAGGGAATAGATGATATATTTAAACTAGGTATGGTTTAATATCGAAATGGTAAATGCACGTCGTACTCTGAATCTTATATGCGTGAACGGTAAACAATTTGCTTGTCCACTTAGCATATTACAGTCTGTAAGTATATAATTTTACAAAGTGTTGTCGATATACTGCTTAAAGCGCATGCATTTAGAAATAAGCTTTTGACAAAATCGCAACTTGTAAATATGCACAGTATTATATGTATTTTAAAGTAGGTCACATCTGTCTTAAAATTATCCTTTTAATGATAATTATTATTTTATACTTCTGATCAACACAATTTTAGTTTTTCTCAAAAGTATAAATATGAACCTTTAAGAGATAGATACATACTATAATGTATTATATAGGTATATAACAAATTTTATTTAATATATATCCTGTCAATTGACTGAAAAAGATTACTTATTATATCTGTTTTATTACGTAAAATGTAATTTTATTCAAAAAATACAAATATATGTTTATAAGGTATCTGATGTAAATTTTAATTTGTTCACTGTTTTTTGTTATATGTTTTTATATTGTTAAATAATATGTTCTTATTTTCAGTTGTTGTTTTCTTTACCATTACCAATCAAGAACATCAATAGTAGCACGGTATACCTACATATATTTATAAATAGTAATGAATAAAATACAGATATAAATCTGTATAACCATTTACATTTTTATTGTTAGTTTATAACTGAAAGGAGAAATACTGGGCTGCGTTCATAAATGAATCGTTATAATCGTGTGTGAGGCATTTGAGTTATTTGCTTTGCAGCTAGAGTGTTGACAGAGCGTTTTGGTATTTATGAACGGTTTTAGAGTGGTGACAAGTATGACAGCACATGTGTCATATAACCCCACATAACAGATGCGGCAATTACAATCATACTTCCATGTGCGCATGTCGAGTCTTCTTCACCGGGGTTTCAAATCCGGCGTTTTTCAAACGCTCGAGTGATTCGAGAGCGAACTTTATGAACACATTACACGCGTACATCATTGAATCACTCAACTGTTTTTGAACGGTTTTGTGTGAAATTTTACCCTAGAGTGCACGCAGCGTGACGTTTATGAACGCAGCCCTGGTATTGGGTCTTTCGCTTGTATTTAATCATGTATTTAGCTCCCTGTTATTTAATACCGCGCGTGAAATTTAAATTAAGTTGGTATATAAGTACTAATTTACAATTTGAATTGTCAAAGTGACGTTTCAAAATGTTAATTAATCAATAATTGACATTCTGGACAACCTAATAAAAAAAATCCCGCCTGCTATAATTTAGAATTTAAATGATCGCGTGGTATTCTCAATATTAATAATAATTTATTGTAGCAGATACAAAATCTACATACAGTCGAAAGCAAAAAAAAGTAGACAAGAGATCTCGTACTTTGTAAACCTGGCTTTATTTACTTGTCATTAGTGTCAAGTCATTATTCTATGGAATATCAAATAATTATCAAAACATCTTCTCATCTGATTAATACAAATCAAAATACTAATTAAAAAACATCATGAAAAAATAAATGCTTTAATATCTGGTTATAGAGCCGTTTTTGTTTAAAACTTCTTGCAATCTATTTGGAATAGAATTATAAAGGTTGATACAAATATTTTGCTTTACATTCTCCCATGCTGTGTGAACTATTTCTACCAGTTCTTCTCTATTTTGAGGTCTTCGATTTAATTTCTTTATTTCTTTGATCATCAACCCCCAAACATTTTCAATAATATTTAAATCAGGACTTCTTGGCGGAAAATCCAACACGTTGACGTTATTTTCTCTGAACCATGTTTTCACTCTGTCCGATGTATGAATGGGACAGTTATCCTGTTGAATTATAAAATTGCGATTTGGAAAAAATAGCTCCACTGAAGGCAACATCACATTACTTAGAATGTTGATATAAGTCTCTGAATTTAAATTTCCTTCTATTTCCCATAACATACCAGTCCCATGAACTGAAATCCAACCCCAAAAGTTTACTTTGAAATTTTCTGGATACACATTATTAATATAGTTTTCGTCAAATCGGGTACCTCTTGGTCGGTATACATGAATCGGTCCAATTTTCTTGGTTTGAAATAATTTTTCATCTGTAAAAATTACAGTTTCCCAAAAGTGCCTGTTATTTACCAGATGTTCAAGTGCATATCCTACACGAGTTTCTTTGTGGTTCGCATTCAAATTAAGTTTTGCGGCAGTTTTATGGCACCGCAAATTAGCCTCTCTAACTCTTCGTCGGGCAGTAAAAACAGAACCCGGAAAGTTACTTACATCAGCTTCAACCAGTACCCTTGTTTATAAATACTAGTATTAATAAACAAGGCCAGTACTGATGAAAATGGATTTTGGGCTTGCTCAGCTGTTATTATTCCTTTGCGGCCGAAATTCTACAAATTGTATGGTGATCTCGCCATTTTTTTAATAATTTTAAAGCTGTGCTTTTATTTACATTATTTCTTTCCGCAATTTCACGTATTTTAAAACCGTTACTTAAATCTGCAATAATACTGACTTTAATATCATTTATGGAAGGCATTTTGGTAATAGTTTAATATCAAATTTTGACCAGTAACTTTAGAGTCGCTATTACACTAATCATTTTGAGAAAGTCTATGACAGAAACCTGTATTTTTGTCTACTTTCTTTTGCTTTCGACTGTAGTTATTTTATTAATACAGAATAAAGAAAGAAAGATTCTCTGGCCAAGTTCCTAAATTTATAGTAATTGGAATTAAAAATATCTAAAATTGTTTTCGATATGTTTGATTCCAATTACCATAAATTTATGAGCTTGGCCTTTTTGTAACTATATTTTAGTAAAATATAGTTACAGGAGTAATAAGTGCGACACAAGCTGTATAATGGTAAATGCTAGGCATGTCTGAGATAGAGTAGATTCTGACAATTATTGACAGACAACAATTAACGTTTAATATAAATCATAGACTTAAGGGTCCTCGCTAGTGGATCTCTCAACAATGGCAAAATAGCAGATTTTAGAATCCAGATATTTTTGTTGATTTTAAAGATGGAGAAAACCTTTCAACGTCAACTTATGAAGAATTTAGTAATCTACCCGGCTGATAAATCAAATTTAGAAAAAAAATATCGGAGTAAAGAAAATTAATTAATATGTCAAAATACTAAAAACCAGTTTTCTCAAAAATCCTTCGGAGGAGATTTGTTTGCTTAGGTTCACGTTATAAATTGAATAGAAAGCTACCCGGCTGTGCACTTATTTTTCGTTCAACTATTCTTTACTTTGTTTAAAATGAATATAAAATAAATTAAAATTAGGCAACCCACATTACAATGAATTGTTATTCTGCTATAAATATTTCCCGCGGTTACAAATGTGTAAATAGTTGGTCATAAATGAATTCTCATTCGTTTAGATATTGAGTTATTATTTCAAATATTTATTTTGTACTCGCTTATCAAAACCTGTCATTTCACAATTCGATTTGCGTGCGTAAAAAGTCACTTTAAACACGAGTGCGTAAAAGTAAAGTTGGTACTTCCTAGAACTTGATTAATTTAGTGACATTTTAAAATCATAAATTCCTAACCTTAATAATATGCTACCCAGTTCGTTGTTTTTCTATGAAAATAAAAGGAAATGAAATAGAATTTTTTGAATTTGATAATTTTAAATTAAATGTCACTTCAAATAATCAATACTGCCAATTCAATTTTTTTTAATTAATATCAAGAGATTAGTAGTGTGTCATAAACGATAACGTATTTAACAATATGTATTATTATTATAGTTCTCGTACAAAAAATATTGTACAAACTTCGTGCGTGAAACATTTTGCGAATTCGTGTCCATAAAGCGCTCGCCTTTCGGCTCGCGCTTTAAACTGGTCACTCATTCGCGAAATATGATTTCACGCACTTGGTTCGTAAATAACTATTATATGTTCCCTATGTGTAAAAGTAACATCCTTGGATTATTAAATTATGTGCTATGCAACCAATATTACATTTCCCATTTACTAGCGAGGACCCTTAAGCGTAACCTACGAGAAAGTACAGGCCGCGAACAAGCAATCGTGACGTCACGAAAGCCGGCTGACAATTGCGAAAAGTAAAATACCCAACATAGAGACAATTCTATATTTGTGAGTAAAACTGAATATTATTTCAACAAAGGAACTTATTATGATAAAAAACAATGAACAGGGTTTTCACGTCACCGTTGAGGTACCCATAATACACGCGTTGGCTCTTATGGAGGCCTCGCCAATAGCCCTATCTCCATGCGTTAATGTGTTTTATAACTACTTAACTATTAAATTTAATCAGTTTTCTCTTGGATAGATCCATGTTTTGGGTGTTAATTTTGTCGTTGATTATTTTTGAATAGTTATTAAGAAATATATTGGCAAGAACATGACTATTTTTTAACAATATCGACTTCAACGTTTTGCTGCATAAAATACATTTCTCATTGATTTCTTCTACATATTTTTCCAATTTTAACATTGTCAATTCCCGTAAAATAATCCTTTGTTTACCTGTTTTTAGAAATTCAGTTTCATATTTATCTGAAATAAGCTCACTAAATATCTGATACGCCTGAATAGAGACTTCAAAGAATAATTCAGATGGTTGTTTTAGAGCTCCTCTTGTTAAATTTTTCAAATATTTGCTAATATCTGCAGAGTCATTTTCACCACAATTGGTAAAATTTATAACAAAATCTGAATTGGTAGTAATGGATGTTAAACAATTGTCACAACCATTAACAAACTTAATTAGTGAATGTGCACAGTATCCGGCAATATAGAACAAAGATGATAATACAGAAGCATTCAGTGCAATGTCAAATGAATTATTTAATATATCTGAAAAAGAAGAGACGTTTTCAGATAATAGCAAGAAACCATCATCATTTTCATCTGTGTCATCTAGTGAAAAATCTTTCAATGAAAATGTTCCAAACTTGGCGGACTTTAACTTAAGAAGACTTAAAACTTTCAGTTTTTTTTCTGACTCTAGAATTTGTGTTACTGAAACATGAAAGTATGACCCGCTCATTTGCCTATATTTGCCAAAACGTCCCTCTAATTTGTCGGTTTGGAACTTTCCTAACAAAACGTATTTAATTTGAAAGCATTCAAACAAATACTGGACTAAATTAATTGACGCTTTTGTCGTATGTTTCAGAGCAAAAAATGTATCAGATGTTAGTTTGCCAGTGTGTCCATTTTTTAAAATTCCAGCGTTTAAAGATTCCCAGGCGCAAAGGAAATCATAAAATTTTAACAAGAACTGAATATTTCTGTCATTTGGTGGTTATAACCGATGACTCTGAGAAATGTTTAATACATACTACTGAATGTTTTGTTGGATTAAATGACTCTCTATGAATGCATTTAATCCACGTTTTTTTCAACTCTTCATCTTTTGGAAAAGAAAAGACGGACACATACGTATGGGTACTATCGTAATTGCTTGTGCAATTAGGCACGCAGCATTTATCAGGCATTTTTAATTAAATGAACAAGATTCACTCAGGTATCTAGTCAAACTGTTGGCGTTCTTGATTAACTAATTATTTTATATAAACGACACAACCATATTATAAACGACACCACCCGAAAGTTATTTATAAGTAATAAAACAACGTTCACATACAAAATTTACCAGCGGCCATATTTGCTAACCCACAAACTCGGCACTCCACAATTGAGAAACACTCTCTTTTCACTGATTTTACAAATTATCTGCACATAAATCAGGTAAATCTGAAATTCTACACCTTTAACTTATCACTTTAACTTATTTGAAGTTCTTTATGAGGGTTTTTGAAAGAAAAACTTGCGAAATCTAGTTCACGCGACTGGGATGTGCGATCACGGCAAATCTAAACTGTAATGCTAGTCAGCCGGCATTCGTGACGTCAGATCACGTGACACAAGCTTTGTTCCAGGCCTCTATATCACGGAGGTTACGCCTTAAGTTATGACACGATTTTTTGTTCAACACCTGCTTAACCTAGAATTTTTCTGAACACCTCGACTATATAGAGTCGTTTTGACAACCGACATGGCCGAAGTACGAACTAAAGACGACGATTTAATGCCACTACAAATTCCAATCGCCCGGAAGAATTTCAGAACAGTAAAATTAAATTAACTAATTAGTACTTCAGGATATATACCTTCCGCTAGTAAATACTATTACATGAAAGCCAGTTAAAATGAAATAATATAAATAAAGACATTAAATATTACTTTTCTACACCTATATTTTATTTAATACTTGGCTATACCGTTTAGTAGGCAAACATTTTTGACAGATTGAATATTGTTAGAATGACAGTTACAACAAAAGTCAAATTGTATATAACAAAGGGCAAAAGGTGTATAATTACTATTTATGACAGTCCTGAAATGGCTTTTATAGGTTATATTACTTGACAGGTAAAATTTGCAACATCTCCAATTTACCCCCATTCTAATTTAGTGGCGCATGTCGGCTGCGAGGGCAACTCAACCATATTTAAGAATATTTAAGGATTTGACATTACATAAACGGACTCTTGTCAAACACAGAGGACGCCGAACACGCCCAGAATAATTTATATAGCCGGAGGGTATTTTAGGCAATCTCTGAACGTAAAGCGATGTTTACCGGCGGACTCAAAGAATCGGAAATGCACAGGGTGAAATTGCAAGGCGTTTCGCCCACGGTTATGAACCGACTGATAGGTACATTTTATGTACACTGGACACATAAAGGTTACCGAAAGCACAGTGTGTCAACTGCTGCCGGCCGCCACAATGTTCCAAGTTACAAATGTAGTACAAGCGTGTCACGATTTTTTGGAGAGACAGTTAGATCCCAGCAATGCCATTGTTATTGCGAATTTTGCCGAACAACACGGTTGTACCGAACTGTGTCGGAAAACCAACCAGTATATACAAAGAAATTTTAGTCAGATCTGCCAGAAGAAAGAATTTTTACAACTGAATGCAGTACAATTAGTTACTTTAATTAAGAAAGATGAATTAAACGTATAGGAAGAGAAATAAGTATACAATGCCGTCTTGAAATGGGTGAAGTACGATGAAGATACCAGACATCAAACAAGATGAATGAGTGTGCTTAAAACCACACGGCGGAAGTGTAAACTTCATCAAGGCGAGGTTAATAATACCGTAGATAATACGAAATACACGCATATAATATTCAGTAACGTATTAAATAAAACATATTCGCACATTTATTACATTTACGCGAGCGTCCGTTTTGTTTGGTCAGTTCGGACGTATGTGTATGTATAAATAGACAATATAAATATTTGGTTACTGTCCTGGTCTTGGTCTAATGGTAACGTATCGGCTTCATAACCGTGCGGTCTCGGGATCGAACTTGTTTCTGGGACATGAATTTATTTATTCTTAAATTTCAAATTAATTGAAATTAAATAACAATAAAATTGTTCCCGTAGTCGACTCGAGCCGACATTATCCGAACGAGCGTTACATATCCGAGCATTTCATATTCGAGCGTGACGGGTCAGTCTTGTTCACTGCCTACTATCAGCGCAACGCGCCTAAAGAAGTTTACACTTCAAAAAAAAAATGGAACAGATTTTATGCGCAGTACGGTGTCAATTTTTACACCGAAATTCCTCAACGATCAATTGGCGAAAAGTATAAATAAGAGTCCTGAAATGGAATTTCTTGGTTATATTACTTGACAGATCAAATTTGCAACACTTCAAATTTCACACATTTTAAACTATTGACGCATGTTGGTTGCAAAACGAATCAACCATAAATAAGTTATTTCTTAAAATATTTGATGCTATTATTTTACATGCACGTATTTGAGATGCGCTTTTTATTGAATATTTAGATTCAAATCCGGTATATATAGGGGATAAAATAAAATATATTAATTCAATCAAGTTATTTTATTAATATAAATTTAATTCAAATTTTGTACTTCATTGCAATGTTTTGATAAATTTATTGTGGTTTCAATTGTGTGGTGACATAAATGTATACACACCTATATAGTAGAAAAACTGTAATATAAAACTTGTTACACTCGTTTTACTAAATACTCATTCTGCTACGTTTTGCTTGTGATTAACAAAACTCCTGACTAAAATCAGGTTTATAAACTTGATACATAACAAAATATACTAGTTACTTCTGCAAATAAAATTCATTATATTCAAGATGACTGTTTGTAAGTATATTTATTCATATAAAGGTACAATCGATGTATGTACATGCATTTATTTACTTAAAATTGCCTTAATTTGGCACAGTGAATGGGATCCGCGCGACATTCTGTTTTTGTTGCTTGATATGAAAGTGACAAAACTATCCTGCACAGTTGATAAACCATACCTCAATAGTTATTTATTATACAAGGGAAAAAAGTATTAGATTTTAGCTCGAGGTAAGGTTTATCTCACTCCGCTTCGCGTCGTGAGATAAATTACCGAGAGCTAAAATCTAATTTTTTTTCCGTGTATAATACACTATTTTTTTCTGTGATGGGATAAACGACGATTTAATATTGAAAAAATCACGTAAATACTATATATTGAAGTCAGAAAATCAATCGATGTGACATTTCAAGTGACATTACACCTGCGTTGCTAATGGAAACCTGTAAAATAATCAAATATCTTGTCAATTTAAGCGGGCAAAAAGTGAGCACATTTTTCCCGGGTTGATAAAGTGACATTTTATTACCTGTCAAGAAGGATAAAATGTCAACTTTTTTTCCCGTCACAGAAAAAAATATGTTTTTTAAGAGCCATATGCTGGAAATAAAACATAAATTTTTGGATTCTGTAGATCATAATCTCTATCTATTACTTGTATATTATAATATTATTCGATTTGTTTGTGAGAATCATTGCAAAGCCTTATCAATTTATAATATACTCATTAACAAAATAAATTTGTAGAACATCTATTACTGGCATTTCAATAATACTTTATGTACTTTTTGATCTGCTATCTTTTGCATATGTGAATTGCCTGTTCTCCTTCATCTTCTCTGCTTTTAATCGGAGGAGTTTGCCTCTCCTTTACTCTTGTATCACAAGTTTCTACCAATATTTTCTTGTTTTTGTTAGTTTTCAGCCATCTACGGTGCAGTAAATTTATCAATATAGTTTCAATTTATAAATATAGCACTTACTTGAAACCAACTTTATGTAATACTTTTGAAAGTGTTGTGAGACCTCCTTTAAATGTTAATCCACATTCCCGCATTTTATAATGAATATCTGTAATTTAATTAATTAAAAAATGACAAATGCCATTAATCAATAACATACCTTTTAAAGTAGGTTGTCTGTTTTCTACAACATAGAAGTTACGAATTATTAATCGAATCATTTCTATTTCATCTTCTCGTAATGTGCTCTTTGGACTTTTACGAGGTCTTTCTTTGTAAGGGGTAGAAAATGAAGCTACTTTTCCAGAACTAACATCTTCTGCCTCTTTCATTATGTGTCTCAAAGTACTTTTCGAAATACCAGTAGCCCTAATCACCCTTGCTTTATACTTGCTGATATCAATAATTGGTTTGCCATTCTCAGCTTCTTCCTTCATAAACTTTAACACGTTTGCAATAATCTCTCGCCCTTGGCTTTCAATTACTTTGCCTTTAATGCCCACTTTTCTCGAAGAAGAAGCCATACCTATATTTCAATAGCCTTATATACATACTTATAATGACATTTCAATGCAAATACTTACTAATTTGAGAATAAATAACTTCAAGTGTTTTTAAAAACACAGCTCATAATTCAATAACTATAAAAACACCAGTAGAGAGCAAATTACAGTAATTCAAAAGTATTTAAATCCCTGCTCCTTCATCACTCCTTCATGTTTAGCCAAACTATTACTTTTCATACTTTTAAAATTTAAATATTATTTTCGGTTTTATTCAACGATATATGAAATGAATAATTATAAACAATATGGATGATAATAAACATCATATACACCTGAGTATTTTTATCTAATATAACCTACAAAAGCTATTTCAGCACTGTCAGATAATACCAAATACCACAATAATACTCATACATCTTTTGACATTTGTCATAATTATCTTTTGACGTATCAACAGAGAAATAGAGTACTCTATTTCTCTGCGTATCAAATGTTATATAAAATATAGGTGTAGAAAAAATAAAATTTAATGGCTTTATTTATAATATTTAATTTGTAACTGCCTTTCATGTAATAGTATTTTACTATGGGAAGGTATATATCCAGAAATATTAATTAATTAGTTTAATTTTATTGTTTTGAGATTGTTCCGGCCAATCGAAATTTGTAGTAAATAGCAGGGTTGCCAACTCCTAAATAAATTTGCCCCTAAAACGAAATTCAAATTACCCCAAAAACCCATAAATCCAACTTTCAAATCCTCCTACAAGTCTCTATATTTAAATATATATCTGTATATATACGGACAAAAAGTGTTCTAGTCTAGTGAAAAAATTTATTCGAAGTTTGAAATAAAGCATCGCTGTCTGTTTCATTTGAAGTTCAGAGTTCTTGAAATGATACATCTTTACTTTAAAGTTTTAACATGTTACATGATGGATTAAACTAACACAAAATCCACCATCTCTTTGTAAAACGAATCTCACCATCATTATAATCTCAAGCATCTCAACTGATAATTTGTTTTTTACAGTAAGATTAATATAGAAAACACGCATTCGACACTAGCATTTGAATTGACAATGTAATGAGAACTAACGCAAACTTGGCAATGTTTTCAAAACGTTTCTGCTCAGCAGCATCAAAATCATCATACACTTCAGAATAAAATGAAACTCAATTTGTGGTATTAGACCACTGTTTCTTGATTAATATATGCCACTACAACTCGGATGTAATTTTTATTACCGTATACATTAGTTCGCTGAATCAGTGTTAACATATTTTTTATTTTCGGTTTCACTTGCGAGGTGGCAAATTTTGGAAGAAGGAATTCACAATCTATACACCAATCTACCAATTTTGTGAGTGAGAAGACATAACCAGTTTCTGAAGTAAACTTTGTACAATAAAAACAAGTCTTTAAACAACTTTGTCGGATTAACATTTTCACTATGAAAAAGCAAATTCAATTGAATTTTTCAATTCCCTTCTCAAAAAAATTAAGAATGCTTTAAATAGTAATTGTTTCATATCGCACGATATCGTGAAACTGTTCTTGCTTGCGATTTACGAGCTTTTGTTTGATAGCAGTGATCGCACAAAGTAACCTTAGTAAAGAGGGGCATCAATGAGATCAAATAATTAGAATTTCGTCCGATTCATTTCATGTTTGAGAAGAAATATAACGAGATCAAAAGTTACAGTACCATGTACTAGGTATTGTCTATTAACATTATAACATTTTTAATATCAAAAATCGAAATTTACCATCAATCTAAAATTGTTCAACAACTAAAATTAAAATAAAAATAGTACACAGAAATTTTCTTAACGTCGTCGTAGAAAACGATAACTGTCAATTGTGTAATTTTTTTACTACCAGAGTCGTACCTATATAATTAATTTACAAAATAAGCGTTTTATAATCATATGATCATGCTTACGTGCAACTTAGATATTGCCAATATGGTAAAATAGCATTCATAATTCGTAATTTAAATTTGTTGGAAAAATCATGTTTTTTTCAACAAATTTACTAAAATGCAAATGGCCAATCAATAAATCAAATTACAGATGCCCGTTACACCTGTTATAAGAAGATGGAAGAGACAATTCTTTTGAATCTTTCGTTATTTAAACTCAACTGTAGTGCTACATACAAGAAATGAAGTAAGACAAGTTACCAATTTACTAACGAGACAATTTCTGGCAATGCGTAAATCAATTAAATAAATACATGTATCTTTTATTGTGTAAACGCGATATACAAATGTTTTTGAATTTCTCCATAGTAATTTACTACGTGAGCAAGATGCTAGATGGTACTGTTACTCTAGATTCAATAAGATTCAAGAGAATAGATTAGCTTGTACAGGACTAACCATATACAGGGTGTCCAAAGTTATCGGTGCACTATTGCTATCTCCGTTATTTCTTGAGCTACGATTTCGGTTAAATTAGCAAATTACTAGTGTTTTTAACGCTGATTATTATGCAGTTCATGAAAAAACAATTGAATTACGTATTTCTGAGATATTTGAAAATTTATAATTTTTTTAAATGGAACACCCTGTATATTTGTACGTATTTTGAAAAAGCATAATATTTTGAACAAATAATATCAAATACATAACTATCTTTAACTAAAAAATAAACAAATGGCAAGCGTTTAAAGCTTAAGAAATTTGTTAACATTTAATTATAAGTAGGTCATGGAAAATAATAATGAAATATAATGTTCACGGTACAAACAAACATAATAATGAAATAAATTTAATTTTTAATAACCTATTCAACATTTTGCCTAACTTAGTAAATGTTCAAAGACATTGCCTTGTTCTTCAATGCATTTTTCGGCTCTCACAATAACGTTATCTGTAGCTTTTCTAATAGTTCTACCAGAAATATTATTTAGCGTTTGCCTAATACTATTTTCAAGTTCCATCACATTTCGATATCGCTGCTTGTACACCTCATTCTTTACAAAACCCCAAAGATAGTAATCCAGAGGTGTCAAGTCAGGAGAGCGTGCAGGCCAACGAATGGGGGCGTTGGTTCCTATCCATCTTTGGTTAAACGTTTCGCTTAACAAATTGGTAGTGTTGACGTAATTATGAGGAGGTGCTCCATCCTGTTGAAAATAAATACGGAGCCTATCAAGCACTGGCATATTATCTAAGAGACCATCCAGAATTTCTGTTAATAACCGCACATAGCGGTCTCCAGTTAAGGTACCTTGATAGAAAACTGGACCAACAATACGGTTGCCCATTAATCCGCACCACACATTTAAACTAAATCGGTGCTGGGGATTGCGTGGATCAACTCTCAAATTCTAATTCTCTGGTACAACTTCGAATGGTTTTTTCTGGATTAGTTTCAAAATAAGCTAATACATTTACTTCCGTTTCTTCGTCTATTACAAAATCCTTTTTCCTTCTTCGTATCTTAAATGTTTCTTCGTTACTTCGAAATTTTCTATACAGTCTTAGAAAATAAAACTGATTTGGTAATTGACGATTCACATATGTGTTTTGATAGTAACGAAGCGCACTTCTTGCATTTTTTCTACAAATAAGATATGCCTCTAGCATATCACATTTTTCTAAATGCGTAA
Source organism: Amphimallon solstitiale (assembly GCA_963170755.1). Taxonomy (NCBI): domain Eukaryota; kingdom Metazoa; phylum Arthropoda; class Insecta; order Coleoptera; family Scarabaeidae; genus Amphimallon; species Amphimallon solstitiale. The sequence goes on from OY720679.1 coordinate 50,755,264, forward strand.
ACGGCATTGTTTTTAATAAATATGGAAGAATAAACCAACTGCTTTAAATAACTTTTCGTGCGAGAGAGAATCAAACACAGTACGTGACTGACAACTTTAGTTGGCATACTATTTTTTTGGGGTTAAAGTGAAATAAGCCTACTATTAATAATATTTCATTGACATCAACTAAAATCCAACACAACTGCTTTATTATTGGTTTAAGGACAATAGTGTATTGGAGCTTTTATATCACAAATAAAATTATCTTTCTAAATATGTACAAATATACAGGGTGTTCCATTTAAAAAAATTATAAATTTTTAAATATCTCATAAATACGTAATTCAATTGTTTTTTCATGAACTGCATAATAATCAGCGTTAAAAACACTAGTAATTTGCTAATTTAACCGAAATCGTAGCTCAAGAAATAACGGAGATAGCAATAGTGCACCGATAACTTTGGACACGGTGTATATAATACTAATATTTAATAGTGATGGGAGTTCTCGAGAACAAAAAATCGAAAGTACTCGATTCTTGAAAGTACTCGTTGTTCTCGAGATCTTGATGCAAAGTACTCGAGCATTTTTAGTTCTCGGATAAACCGCAGAATCAATTTGAGAAAAATTAAAAATTAGGAAAAAGGAAGGCGGGTGGTAGTCTAGAATTAACAATTATAGTGTATCATGAAAAGTTTGTAAAATTATAAAATGAATCTAGTTTGAAAGGTGTGGGTGTATAATATAAATCTATATTTGTATATCTATTATATTATGTATTATTATTAACAACGAAAAATAACAACAATTTTCAACAAAATAAAAACACATTTGTCAGGGATTCTTTACTGTTAAGATTTTATTGTTCATACTATCAATTCTTCCAAATAATAATATGTATTGCGCTTTCCCATGTGTTTTCAGGCAGTGCCGATCACTTATGTTTAATTGTGAAATTTATTAATATATGCCGTTTTAATGGTCTCAATATGAGTGACAAGCATATCGGATTACAAAATAAAATTTTAGACATAAAATAATATCCAGAGCGATGTTTTTTCTTTATTATTATTATTATTCTTTCGCAACTTTGCTTTGGTCTCGGGCAGTATCGGTTCTCGGATAAATACTCGATTCCGAAATGTTCTCGAGAACAAAGTACTCGATTCTCAAAAGTTCTCGATTCTGCCCATCACTAATATTTAATATATCGCGTGTAGACAAGGAAAACTTCGCTCCAACATTGTGAAATAAAACATATCGTGCTATGCCGTTTAAGAGTCGCATTGTCCAAACTGCGCATGCGTTATAAATAATTTTTCAAATTTAGGTCTGTTTGTTTATCACATAGATTTATTACTATAAATATTTGATTGAAGTTTTTAAATCGTCAAACAAGCATAAATAGTTTTGAAATCGACAAACCTCTTTATAATTAGTAATTGTGCCTTGTTAAATGTGGAAAAATAATTTGATTTCCCTTAATGAATGAAGAAATATCGTCGTGGCATCATGGGCAAATCATAGACAAACAAACGATCATACCGCAGAAATATATTTGTCAAAAATTGTACGAATTGTGGTTATGTTATAGTAAAAATTGTAAACTAATTAACTAAAACTCGCAGTCAGTTCAATTGCATTGCAATTGTGTTTCTTTGAAGATAGAAAGAAAAACACCTCTATAAGTACAATAATTTGTGATATAATAACAGCACTAAAATTATTCAACTCAATATGCAAGAATAATAAAGAATTAGATAAATGTGGTATTCTTGTATTCTAGAATTACTGTCATCTACATCGGAGAAATGTACGCAAATAACACAGTAAATTGTACTTGAATTAGGTAATTGTATTACTATGTTACATATTAAAATATTTGAATTGCTTATATGTAATAAATAGGCTTTTATTAAATCTTACAGAGTTGCACACCCATCTTTTTGCCATGACCTTCTAATTTTTTTGGTATATGTCTAATAGAACATACATGTGTTCATAGAAAGTTGAAGAATTTTGATATGTCCACCACGGAATCCACAGATCCCATATGATATGAGATAATAATATGCCGAAATTGGGTATTTTGGGCCGGTTATTGGAATTTATGCTATATTGCATCACTGATTGTGAAAATAACTTGAAGGATGAACACATTATTTATAAGATAGTGAAGTGATTTTTTTTAATTTGTACTTTGCTGAATATGTATCGTAATTTCTGTCACTAAATTAAAATCAAGCACATATAAAATGTATTTTATTTTTAAATTTACAATAAAATATGTTTTAGTTTAAAACAACTTGTAGATGGTACAGTAAAAAGATAATATTCATTTTGGAATTTGCCAAGACAATGTGTGATGAGTTCTGAATTTTCCCCAACATTGTGGCAGTAAATACTGCAGTGTTATGAACGGCAAGGTAGGCACGGCATCAAACGGTATTCCTGTTTTTCTGATATTGTTACATTCTCTAAATCTTTTTTATCATTTTATAAATTTGTATGTATCTATTAATTCATACAAATATTTATATTTCATAATAAGTTTTTGTTGTTTTAATTCCAAGAAAGTATAAACAAAATAAATTTGCGAACATAAATAAAATAAAATTTAATTTTTTACTTCGTAAGTAGAAATTGTACTTTGATGTAATTATTGAATCAAATACAACATCAACATACCTTTTTTACAAGCAATAATATAAATTATTTGCAAGTCTCATTTCTTCTCATCTCAGTCTATGAGACATAGACATCAAGAAAAATGTATTGATTACTAATGTGCTATTAGATACACTACAGAAATTCAAGTGTATCAGAGAAATTGTTTGTTTATATTCTTTGCTACCATATGGGCGTAAATTAGGCTTCATCACGTTTTTATTTTCATGGTTAATCATTCTCAATTAAAAAAAAAAAGTTAACAACAATAAAAATTATATTCAATCACAAAAATGTAATGCTGATTAATTCCACAACTTTTTCTTAAACATTCCTGTTTCAGTGTACATCTCGACACACAATTAAATAAAGGAACACAACAGGTATTTAATTAGTTCTTTACATTGTTGATTACGCTACATTATATTGAATAATGTAGGTACTTAGACAAATATAAAATAGATGTTTTATTCTTATATATAGCCAAAATAATAAATACTGTAATTTAAGTAATTTTATTTGCATTCTTAAGCTTAAAATACATAGCAAAACTATATGTTGAAATATAATACAATCTGACTTATATAACATACCTGAATCTATTCGATTGTGTATGTAAAACATAAATTTATGCGTTTTCTGTAAATCAAAATGAAAGAAGCAGTATTTATATTCAATAATTTCACATACACCAATAAGCATACACAAATCAATGTACACAAGATTTTCTGTTCAAAATCTTTTCAATAAGACGAAATGAAACGATCGGTATTTACATTTAATAATATAATTTCACATATACTAATAAACATGTACAAATCAATGTATTAGTTGTAAGTTCACAAGTTTTTCTGTTCAACATCTTTTCTGTTAATCAAAATGAAACGATCGGTATTTACACTTAATATATATAATTTCACATATTCCAGTAAGCACGTATACATCAACGCAGAAGTTATAACTTCACAAGTTTTTCTGTTAATAATTCACTGGAATCAGGCTTCATATCGTTTATTTATTCTACCGCGTATTTCCTGGGTAATTCTACAAATTCACCGATGAACTAAACTTGCACAAAACTGAATTCAATAAAAAAAAAACAACCTTGCGTATGCTTTCAGTAATATCATAGTTATAGATGTCAATTTAAATCAAATTATGTTTTCTGTTTATATGTCATTTCAAAAAATTCAAAATGGACAATTTTAGTCGACGCATGCGCAGAACACGCAAGGCGGCCAATTCTATCTCACTTAGTTGGGACGAAAAATTACACAATCCGTGCGTTCAGGGAGTTACGGCGCCGCTAGCGCTGAGCTGTGCTAGGTCGAGCGGTGTCCTGAACGCGACTGCTGAGTGCCGGCGCTCGAGCTAGCGGTCGCCATCTTGCCTAGCGAAAATAAATTTCGCTCGATGACCTAGCGGCGCTAGAAAGAAGTGGGGATAAGCGGTGAATATTCAAATATGAATTTAAAAATTCAAACCCACGGATTAATAAACATATTAATTTATTAATTGTAGTAGTAAATATTATTTTTACGGTTGCTGTTGTACTTGTTGTTATATTTAATGTTATGCGAAAGTTATAGGTAAATTTATCATATAAAATAGATGTTGATAAGTACTATTATATTCGGTTTGCATATAAAGTGAATATGTTTATATAGGTATTGAAATGTATTTTGAAATAGATATAACTAACAAGTAATGTCAAACAGCATAATTCCTTCTAATTTGGCACTAAATTTAATCAAAAATATTAAGAGCTGCTACTGAAACTAATGAGCTATGTAATATTGTTTGTTTTTGGGCCTTATCTTCTTATTATATTTTCGTGTTCTAAAATACATTAGTATTGCATGCATAAGTATAGATAGCTACATAGTCTATTAGGTAATGTAACTTAAGACTTTTACACAAGATCTACCATCAGATTCCAGTACGATAAATGTTGTAATAATATTGCTTCTTCAACCACAACAATAAAACAACCACACAATATTATCAGTTTATGTCATATTTATTTATCAATAGGATAGGCGATTTATTTATACACTTATTACAAAGCAGCATTCAGAAAATACATCAATTAATTAAAATTATTCACAGTGCCGATAAGTATCTCAACCAACACTGCTAATATAATAGTGTTAATCGTTACATCATCTTCAACTAAAACCTCAAAACATTCCAACGAATTAGCTAACAACAGATTTCAATAAGTTCAATAGGTAAGTAATAAAATAAATACACAAAGTAATTTCTTTGTAATAAATTTATGTATCCGTTATAATTCTGTGGTTATACCTACTCTTACTGCAACATTAGCATTCAGAAAATTCATCAACTAATTAAAATTGAAATGAATACTGTTCACAGTGCCGATAAATATATCAACCAAAACTGCTGATATAATATTGATAATAGATTACACCAACTTCATCGAAAACTTCCACATAATCCATATTATAATACAGTGTAAAATGTAGTATTAAATATTTAGACACACTTTATATTATAATAAATAATTTACCATCTTCTCTGTCAATTCTAAAATAAGGATTTATATTGCTATCATATATTAGTTACACACCAAATACGTTGACTTTATTTTTAGTTTAGATTTTAAAAGTACGTATGTCACGTCTTCATACTTCAAACAATAATAATAATAATTAAATTAAATAATAATAAATTTCAGAACGCCATATTATTTTGCCGCTGTCAGACTTCAGAAGTAGTAAAAGTACGCATGTCCAAGCAACAATTTTAAAATGTGCTACTATGACCCGTTCAATGACTTCAGGCGCTGGCCACAAGCTCTAGCGGTATACGCTTCCAGCGCCGTAACTCCCTGAACGCACGGATTATCAAGATACAACACACGCAATATAGTATAGTCGGATCGTTTTCGCAACCGACACGGCAAAAGTACGAACTAAAAACGCTGATTCAATACCACTACAAATTCCAATCAACCGGAACAATTTTAGAACAATAAAATTCAACCAACTAATTAATATTTTAGGATAAATAGCTACGGCTAGTAAAATACTATTACATGAAACTCAGTTAGAAATTAAATATTATAGATATAATTATTAAATATTACTTTTCTATATCAATATTTTATTTGATACATGGCTATTCTGAGCATTGTTGTCAGATTTTTATTTTCACGGAGCGTATGACACTTGACAAGCGTAGCGTTTGACAAGCAGGTGACTAGTATTCAGTACAGCGTTTTTCGAGCAATTACACATGAAACTTGGGCTACCATCACTCATATTGAACAAGAAATAAAGACGTCGTGGGATAGGGAAATAGAAATTGATAAAACAGATATTAATCCAGTAATATTTTGTATTAATGATAGCGGTAGTAGCGACTGTGAACGTTATTAGTTATTAGTCAAATATATTGATCTAAACCAAATTATATACGAGAAGGTAAGTTTTATTCAATAGAAATGCTTGGTTTTACTTGTAATTGCTTTATGTTATTTAGAATAATCACGTAACTGATAAAACGAATGTAGCTTATAAAGGACTGGAGACGGATTTAAATTCAGTATCTATATCAAAAGTCAAAGACAGATTTTGGAACCTGTTAATATATTTGTTCATAATTAATTTGTACTTATATTGATCAGTTGAAGAAAGAACTCTGTCTAATCGAGGAAGTAGATGACTAACTAAAATAACAATTGTTTGAAGATCACATAAGTAATACTGTTTAGAAAATTTTCAAATTTAAGAAGGTATAACCATGTTGAATGTAATAGAGGAATGGTGGATGATTGATTTCAGAATAAAATAATGATCGAGTTTATTAATGTGATAACAAGATAAGCATTTGCATAGGGGGATGCAGTTAAAACATATTTATGTTATATTATTTTTATAGTTTTTCTAAAACAGCCTTTGTATATTTTCTGTAGGACTTTAATTTTGTAATTATTTATTGTTATTAATGGAATTAAGATTATATAATTTCAAAAATATGTGATAGTATTGTAATAATATTAATGTAGTACATTATAAATTGGGATAGTAAAAATACTTGTTCATTATTGTATTATAATTTAAAGTTGCTTGGTAAGTTAAATTCTGATCAGTAGCAAAGATTCAGCTTACGAATACTCAACATTTGAAATACTTTAAAATACGTTTGAATTGTTTAATTCTGCATTAAATATAATCTTTAATAACAAATTTATAGTAGTTTAAAGCTTAAGTAAATAATAATGATGTGTTTAGCTTAATCAAAAATGTTTGATTAGCATGCAAACATTATGTTGTAATCAATGATATACCTACGAGAAATGTTTTAAACAAGTTGCTTTTAGTACAGCAGTGATAATGGTAATAATCATAGTGTACAGTAAGAATCTGGCAAACAAATGTTTTTGTAATTAGTGTAATACTTTTCTTACCTTCTCGCTGTTGCATGTAAAAATACTTTAATTTTGATGCATTTAATGGAAAAGCAATATCGCACTATTAGTAAGGTTACTGCTGTACAACTGTCTTTGCTACTAAATATCTTTATTGTCTGTAGTAAAACTAACTCGAACATAATTATTAAATACATTCCTGAATGTTTAAATGAATTTCAAAAGTTCAATTTTCTCTGAAAATCTAACCTTTTTTATATTTATATCTAATTACTAACAGACAAGTTCATACAAATATAAAATAATTATTATATTCTTCTTTTCAATAGTACTTAAGCAAAATTATTATCAAATTAATATGTAGTTAGATATTAGAATTATTGTCGGTAGTGCTAAAACCACAAGTCTAATTGATCATTTAGGGTTATAGTGTCAAAATTAATATTACTTGACAGATCAAATTTTGCAACGTCTCAAATTTGTCGCCATGTTAATTTTGGTGGCGCATGTCGGTTGCGAGAGCGATTCTAGTATAGTATTATATATATGGGACTAACCCTTCGCCCTTCTTATAAGTAGTATTCTGTGGTGATTTTACAACTTAATTTTTAATATATAAAAACCTTAACTATGGTGACTTTTGTTATTTATTGTTGTTAGCGTGATTTCGATTATCCAATATTCGGTTTTGATGTATTTTAATTTTTTTTATTTGAAATACATTTTTGCATTCTTTTTTGGTATTAGAAGGTGCATGCCAATGTTTATACAAGTTTCAACTATTCAAAAGTTGATTACAATATAGGTATTTAAACTTGTTGGAAAGTGCGTGAAGCGATTTTTTGTACTGAAACAATTGAAAATACTGATTTGCTAAACAAATTTCTTATAAAAATGTCCAAAAATCAGACCAGCGGTGACCCACCTGTAGATCATACCTACGTGCACAAAATGCAGTACATGTCGCTATGTGATCCAAATGAACCAGATCCTCGTTACGGACGAATTACAGGAAAACCAGAACCTGCAAATTCTATATATCAACAGAGATCCATTGGGCCAATTGAAGCTTATACAAGGGAGGGACCAGGACCTCAACCCCAAAAAAATGAATATAAAATGTATGAAAGAAGTAATGTCATTGCAAGTTCTAAGTATGCTACTCCTAAACAGTTAGAAACTATTGCTTCACAAAGAGTTGAAGAAAATGATGTTTATGTTCAGTGTGCTAAACCGCAAGTGCCATTACCAACAAGCCCAACCCATTCACACAGTGGCTCATCACATCATTCAGGAAGTCCACGTACAAGTGTTGCCACAAACAATGCACCATTGTATGAGAATATAGATTACTATACAGGTAGATCTACTGTACCACCTTACTATCATCAAATTCATGGTGTAAGTAAAGCTCAACCTCAAGTACCAATTAGTAATAAACAAATAAGTATAAATAAGGATGATGCTCCACCAGTATATGAGAATGTTCATGAATATACTCATAAAGCAACACCAGGTCCTCAAGTTGCTGCTGGCCAAGCACCACCTCCATACCAAATCCCGTCATATCAACAGCAAAGTTATAATCAATCCCAACAGCAACCAATGTATTCAGTAATGCAATCTCCAAGAAGTATTCAAAATAGTCCCATGCCCAATCAGTCATATTATCAACCTATTCCTAAATCACCTACAAAGAGTCTTACTCAGCAGCAATTAGATGAAATAAATGGTTCCGATTATGTTTGCATGACAGGAAATGTATCGCAAACATTAAGTACTAACACACAATTTCAAACATCGACTGCAAAAAACTATGAAAGGGCTCCTGCGACAGGAATAGCTGGACCACCAACAATTCCTCCAAAAGAACCTAAAAGAGCACTTGCACCTGAAAAATTAGAACTGAGAGCATCTAATGCACCCAGTCCAACACCAAGTACAGCTAGTATAGGCAGTGGAAGATTAAAATTTAGTGGTAAGACATTATTACCATACCATATAACACCTCCAAGACCAAGAGGACCTTCTGAAGCCGAGAAGAAAATAGAAGAAATGACAAGGCAGATTGAAGAGGAAATGGAAAAACTCGAGGAAGAAGGAGAATATTTTGGTATGTTCAATGTTATTTTCATCTTTTATAATATTGTTTGTATTGATATATACTGTGCAGAAAAGTTGGAATAAACAAAGGCTGTAATACTCTGAAAATTATATTACAATTTTGTGTATATGACATACAAAATCAATATGGACTTATAATGTATAAAGGTTTTCCAATAAGAATAATATGCTTTTAAAAGGAGAAAAGTACTTGAGATACAAAAAAAAAAATAATTTTATTGGAAAGACATTCCGTTATATTATTCTGTAAATAACAATCTTATATGATGTCCCCTGGGCTTCCCATAAATCTTTTGTGGGTGGTTTACTTGTTAAAAATGATAATTTTGTTTTATTACAAATCCATTTCGCCAAAATGAGCTTCACCTGAAAACATTTTTGACTAAAATTAGTATCAATCAGTTCAATTTATTCTTAAGCCTTCTACAAACTTACGACGCTTACGACTGCTTCGATTTCTTAGTTCTCCACCACAACTTTATGAGGATGACTGTATTCTGAAACCCTTAGTTAGTAATCAGTAAGTCATCGGCTTTTGTAATTGGTTCGTCATTCTCACCAAATGGCCAATTGAGCAAGTAGAATTACAAACCGGTAACTACCGGCTACCGGTTAGTAACCGGAAGATAATAAACCGAATGCAGGCAATATAATCCTAGAGGTTAAGTAATGAGGTATATCTACTTTGAATAGAAATGTCCAAGTCAGATTGAAATGAATATGGCCGCCTGTAAGCATGCTATAAAAATTCCTATATGAAATATACTTATTACTGTACACTATTAAGTAATATTTATATTTTACAGTAACGTCAATTCAATTGATTTTGGTTTACTTGGATGTCATATATAATCTTATTCTTTAGGAAAACATGCTGTGTTGTAGCTTGTGGAAATACTAGATATTATTAAATTATTTTAAATATATAAAGAGCTACGTTTTCCATATACATTACATTTAAATGAACCTTTAAAAGCTAAAAGATCAGAAATTAATACAGGTAATAATTGAAACAGTTCAGACTTTACTTACTAAAACTCATTCCTTACAATTAATTATAGGACAACTGATATAGAGATTTTCATAATCATTGCTATAGAATACAATACACAACATAATATAACAGTTAACACAGCGCCTTCACATATGTGTACGAAAATTATAGGTACTTAAGAAGTTGTTCGTACCTACCATTCCATTTTCAATATGTTCACAATTAGTTCTTGATTCGTAATTATGTACAAGTCTTTATAACGTATTTGTATCTTCTGAAACTTTTATAAGCCTTAAACATGCCTTAAATAAAAAATAAAAGCTATGATGTCATGTCACTTGTCCTCAGTGTTTTACAGAAGCAGCTTGTTTTTTATGATGAAAGCAAATGGAACAACACATCCAATACCTCATAATAATATTTTTGTATCTATTTTAACTTTCTGGGCATAACACAGATATTTGCTTTTCTTTCAAAACGACCTGATACCACTTTTTATCTGTAAAATTCACTATTAAAAAATATATCCTAACATCATGGAGGTAGAATATAACAGGAGGGAGCATGATTTTAAAAAAGCGGATTTAGCGCGTAAATGCGCAGAGCTATAAAGTGGTACTGCAAGTGCGACGCATAACGAGGCTAACCAGTGGCGTCGCGATAATTTTTTGAAGGGAAATAAAAAAATAAATTTTTAAAAATCTTCAACCAGAAAATGGTTTCAATTGAACAATATTTCTTCTTGAAAAACACAAGTTTTACTTTACAATTGTATTTATTGTCCTCTAAAATGTATTAACTTAGTGAGACTATTGCGAACATATTCACCTTTACATGAATTATTTTTACAACTGTATTTAATCCTTACATCTAAATAACAATTTACAACAGCTTTAATTAAAAATAAATTATGAAGATGTTGTGAGCTCACTAACAAATCTTTACAAACCAAAGAATCAAGAGTTTCCATGATAATTTTTATTTTATTTACTTTCATGGAACCGTCAAGTTGATTAGATTTATAAATTTTTTCGGTCTTAGAGCAAACGGTTATCAGGTCATTGCTGGGATACGATAAGCCGCCCCTATTTTTAAAATCTATAAAACTATTTATTAAATTCGATTTACAACCAAATAATGACCCAACACAAATTTCACATTTAAGCTTGTCGCCTAGCTTTTTTGCTACAAAACCAGCAATATAAATTACCACCTCCTGCGGAAACTGTGATAGTGCTGTGTTTGTGAAAAAATGTTCATCCAAAGTATCATTTGGATTATTCGAGGATGAACCAATATCATTATATATATAATTGTCAAAGTTTATAGCATCCTCTGGTTTTTTTCTAAAAGATGAAACGTGTAATATACCAACATGTTCAAGAGGAACACAATTCCCAAACCCATTATCATTAACTTCTGCATGTATGAGTAGTTTCTTGTAAGCAGTTTTGATCTGACGACAAGTGGGATTATCATTACTGCCTCCTTGTGCCCTAAGACAGAAAAAGAAAACTTCTAGATGGTCCTGACTGCATTTATAAGTTGGCAAAAATTTCAATAAAGGTGTGCTGCTTTCCAGGCTAATAAATCTATTATAAATATTCAAAATTGACTCTAAACAAATTAGAAATCCTAAGAATCCAGTTTTTCTATTGGACAACAAAACTAACTTGTTATCTAAAAATCGCAACTTTTCCACATAATTTTGAAAACTGTCCCTAAAAGAAATAATTTCAGAAATATTTCGACTATTAATTGGTTGTTTAAAACCGAATTCTTTTAAATTTCTTGAATTTAAAATATCAAACGCATCGTTTATAAAATTTATGAATCTAGCTGTAGGCCCGCAATCCTTAAAAGCATCCAACTTCAGGGTGTCTTTGCAAAACAACAATGCTTCTGCAACTGACCTACTTAACAACTGCGTTGCAAGTTTTACTTTCATTTTTTGTTTAAAAAAAAGTATATGTCGTTTTCTTAATTTATTTGCTAAATGAAGTCCTTCATCTTCTTGTAGATTATTCAATAACTCTACATATTTAAAATCTATGATTTCACCATTATCGTCAATCATTCTACGTTTTTCACCAAAAACATTTCTTATTAACTTGCACATATGAGCAGGATCTGGCATTATGGCTATTTCTTCCCCTATAATTGATGTTGAAAGATTATTTACATCAAGGCAGCACCCTAAGGACTTTGCCATTGTAAAATTTGTTGGACATCCATCAAAAGTGACATTTGTAATAATAACCCCACTGTCTTTTACCAAATTTATACACTGCAGGAGAAGGGAAGATTTTTGCTGAGAATTTAATCCGTTGATTAAAAAATATCCTAAAGGAAGTTTCCACCTATCATTTATGGCTACCAAAATAAATGTTAATGCTTCTTTCACAAGCTGGTTTTCATCAGAATCTATTGTTGGGCCCAAATCAACATAGCCATAATAATGTTGACCATCAAACTCTACTTGTTGTCGAACAGCCATTTCATCAAAAACTAAAGAACACAAAATTGTTTTACCATTTTTGCGTTCAATCTCAACTTTCTGGGCTAGGATGTGAAATGCTTCTTTAGTAAATCCTGGTGAGCCATCAACAGAAGAATACCAACTACTCAGAGTTTTTTCATGTGGCAAAGTATCATTGAATTTGCTCCTAACATAACGGTAGGCCCTTGGGGAATAAAAATGAAGAGTAACAGCAAATTTTCTAATTTCTTGTCCAAATTTTGTAGGTAGTTTTTTGCCATCAATTTTTCGAGACAGCCTCTCAATAAATTCTTGATTTTCTCCATATTTTGTAAATGTCTCTGTTTTACATGAAGATCCATTCTCCTTTGAAATCTTCAAAACCGTCCTCTTCAGTTTCAATATTTTTTTATGCTGACGAACCAACCTTTTTTTCACAGCAACCAGTTCTCGTTGTTGCATTTTATTCTTTTTCTGCAAATCCCTAATTTGTTGTTTTAAACAAATAATTTCAGTCACATTTGTTGAGAAATGTTGCAATTTTTCATTCAATGACACAACTTCTTTAGCAAGCAAGTCATCATCAGCAAAAGAATCCTCCAACATTTCAGACACATTTGACATCTGTAATACATTGTATTGTTTAAAACTTAAGTGCACATATTTATCTAGTTTTTACAAACCGTAACATTGTCGGCAGGAACCAAATTGGGATTTAAATTTCTTTTCGGGGAGGTTTCAACCTTCATATTCACCTACAAACAATTTTAATGAATAATGTTAAATGCTGCTGAAATTATTGATACAAACCCTGTCATAATAATCAAAATAGATTGAAGGAATGGAATTTTTCTTCAAATCCTTTTTTTTGTTTTTCAAATTAACTTCAAAATTCTCTGCAGTGAAGTGGAGTGAACACAGAAAAATGTTATCGGACGATGGAATGTTTTCCACACCAAGTCCACAACATATAAATTCCATCCATAAATTTCTGGTATGTGAGTCCCTAGGTATTCTATATAAAACCACAATTAATAATTTAATTTATTAGTAAAGTGCATTTAGCCAGCACAAAAAAAATAACAATAACCTCAAATTTAAACTAAAAATACTCACCTATGGAATGTTATATTATCCGTTGAACTGTTTCCAGCTCTTTTAGTACGTTTGCAAGCTTTGCAACTAGGCATTGTTTTGGAGAAATAAGTTCTCTTAAAACGTGAAACAACAATAAACAAAGTAAACAAACACAAACGAGAGATCACAATTGAAATCACACCTACTGGAAAAATGACGCCAGAATGACGCCGCCACTGTTCCTAGATTTCCGACAAAACCAACTGTCACGCGCCGTTTGAAATGGGTCATAAAGTGGTACTAGGAACCGGTCGACTGATACCGCAAATTTAGCATTGGCAGCATAGCGCACGCTCCCTCCTGTTATATTCTACCTCCATGCCTAACATAGACAAATAATCCATTACCACATACAAGCTGATAGACATGGAATTACTGCAGATACATAATACTGAACGCGACAAAATGAATAATTTGTTTATCTGCATATATCTACATGGGCTACAGGTGGCTGTATTTATTAATTTATGTTACTTATTCTGGACAACTCTATTGAAGTTAAAAAAATGTAAGTTGTTCATTGGATTATAGACAAATTTCCAATAGTGTCTTTTATGGTAGCAATATTCTCGACTTTTCTTGCATTTCGACCATTATTCTAATAAACTTGCTAATATAGTTCGTTGATTTCGACGTCTTGTTGATTCAATGTGTAGAGCAAGCAGCAGTAGGTTGATAATGTGGACCATAGATTTGCCGAAGTGCACGTTGAATTTTCACAACGGAACGTTTACTTTCATAAAATTATTGGATGATTAAACAACACAAGTAACAGCTTTTGCTGCATACAACTTTTTAAACATGGTTAACTGACATTTTAAAATCGTATCGTTCATATTATAAAACCTTGGTATTATGAAATGGTTCCTATTAACAAAGCTTAACGAAGAAGGAAGAGTTGTTGCAGTGCTCGTCGCTGTATGTATTCGCACTTCTCTTCCTTCGATCGCCTATCAACTTGTTGGGTACTAATTATGTTCTTTGTTGAGCAATGTTCTACTTTTAGAATAATCTCCCTCCAATCTATGATTTTATAAGGTCTATGGAATGATGTTTTACATGTCTCACATTGCTTCTCGTTTCAAATACTTGGTCTATAACTATATACAGGGTGAGTCATTAGTAGCCGCTTCTTCGATTGTTCTTTTGTCTTTTAAATAAAAGAAAAAACAATTAGTGGAAGATCCATGATTGCTTGTGGCGCATATTGTAAAAATACAATCTATGATTTTATAAGGTCTATGGAATGATGTTTTACATGTCTCACATTGCTTCTCGTTTCAAATACTTGGTCTATAACTATATACAGGGTGAGTCATTAGTAGCCGCTTCTTCGATTGTTCTTTTGTCTTTTAAATAAAAGAAAAAACAATTAGTGGAAGATCCATGATTGCTTGTGGCGCATATTGTAAAAATACTTTAAGCTCTGATGCACTTCCGGTTCCACCGGAAATACACGGAACTTAATTTTTTTTAATGACTCACACTATATATTTTTGGATTTTCTAGTACTGCTTTAAATTGTCTGTTCAACTGTATTTTCTTTTTCAAAATTGAGCGAATAGTTTTTCAGTTATTAATTTTTTTTGAAAATGTTTGACCAAAACACGTCTTCAGAAAAAAATCATTTTCACATTATTTTTAAAAGTAAAAACATTAACTTTGGTGGTGCTTGTAGCAAAAAAAAATCTGCCTCATTTGGTATAAGTTGCACTCGACAATACCTCAAAAAACTTTGGTTTTTCAAAGCCTACTTTCCGAAATTTTCACATACCAAAAACTTATTTTTTTTAAATGGAACACCCAGTATTTTATTGAGGCATTTTGTTCCTTTTTTATTCTCTTTCATTTTTGTTAACAATGTCCTATACCTATCTTTTGTAATTTCTGAGATAATCACTATAGGAGCAATTAGCGGTCAATTTAAGAACTACGAGCGGTGTTGTTCTATGCACCCAAATATTCGTTCAACCAATGGAAGGCAGGAATGGGGCTAGACTTCCTTAGTCAACTGCAAAACAAAGTAAATGTTAAACCCAACTATCCCAAAAGTAATAATTTTACAGAATGAAGACCATCGCATTTAAATTTTTTAATTCCGGCAATGTCCAGTTGCAGTATTATATTTTTTACACTGTTGGTTAACAACGAAATAAAATAAAGGTTATGTTTACTGACATATTTGAAGATGTCTTCAAAAAGTTTTGAAAATCCGTCCGTAGAAAGCGAAGATACTCTCTTCCATTAACATTTTCATCAACGAAATAAGGTCCAATTATGTAACTACCCACTATTCCTACCCACACATTTAATGACCAACGATTTTGAAAGTTTGCAGGTGTGATAAAGTGAGGGTTCTTATGTGTTATAATAACGAAAATTGTGACGACAAACGTATTGACTTTAATAGAAGACGGCTTCGTCGGTAAACAACAAAAAATTGAGAAAGCCAGGATAATTTATCTGCTGCCCATTGACAAAAATGTAGGCGATTCTGTGTATGAATATGCTACGGATGAATTACATATTTCCTAATTATTCTGGATTCTCAAATTTGACTTAATCTAACTGACGACTAATTTTCGTAGTACCTACTAGTACGCGAGTGTTCGACTACACTCGCAAGTACCATAAACGTCTTATCCTCATCAGTTATTGATTTTTCCGCTCTTTTTTCATATTCAGTACATTCTGTTCACTCAAACCGTTCCTTTATACTTTCGAAGGTTTCTGGCTTCGGTTGACTTCTACCAGAGATCGCTATGCATAAAATCTGGATGCTAGCAAAGACTTTCTTTCAGATTCACCCAAAACGTCAATCTATCTACTATATCTATTAACTCTTCATAAGAATAATTCATTGGGACGATAACTAATAGCGATGCTTTTATAAATTTGACATAAATGTTTACCGACTTTCTTTAACAGTTGACTTAGACAGTCAGCCGCATTCCAGCCTTTATTGAACGAATATTTGGGTGCATAGAACAGGGCTCGTAGTTCTTTATTTGACCGCTAATTGCTCCTATAGTGATTATCTCAGAAATTACGAAAGATAGGTATAGGACATTGTTAACAAAAATGAAAGAGAATAAAAAAAGGAACAAAGTGCCACAATAAAATACCGGGCGTTCCATTAAAAAAAATAAGTTTTTGGTATGTGAAAATTCCAGGAAGTCGGCTTTGAAAAAACAAAGTTTTCTGAGATATTGTCGAGGGCAACTTATACCAAATGATGCAGAATTTTCTTGGCTACAAGCACCACCAAAGTTATTGTTAATTTACTTTTAAAAACAATGTGAAAATATTTTTTTTCTGAAGACGTGTTTTTGTCAAAAATTTCCAAAAAAAATTAATAACTCAAAAACTAATGGCTCAATTTTAAAAAAGAAAAAATATTTAAATAGACAAATTAAAACAGTACTAGAAAATCCAAAAATATATAGAGTGAGTCATTTAAAAAAATTAAATTTCATGCATTTCCGTTGAAACCGGAAGTGCGTCAGAGCTTTAAATATTTTTAGAATATGCGCCCTAAGCAACCATGAATCTTCCACTAATTGTTTTTTCTTTTATTTAAAACACAAAAGAGCAATCAAAGAAGCGGCTAGTAATGACTCACCCTGTATATATTTGTTACTTTGGTATGGTCACTGCTTATTAGTTCACTCCAGTTACCATTATTTCACAAACCATGAACATCCATATTAGCCTTTGCCGTTAGAAGATTTGTCAATTATGACAACTATAAGGTTTTCTAATGGATACATTTGGAATGCTGCATAAAGTTTCGTCAATGCAGAGAAATGCTTGCGGTCGGAATTTTGATAACTCCGTGGTTACATACGTATGGTATGTTTTTACTTAATTCTCTTTTTGTGTAGGACAAGCAGAAATAATGAATACTTATTTCATTCTTAAAAATTTATTTAACAATGGAACTTAACATTTTGATCATTTAGGTACGTATAGTATTTAGAAACTGGTTTCACCATATACCATTTTACCCTTAATTTCTTTTATGGTCTTGACTTGGGTTATTTTGTTTTTGTTTTCGAATGTTGTTATGTTATATAATATGTCTTATCGTTGTACTCCTGGCTTGTGTTTATTTGCATTTTATCCATATATCTAAAATGTTTTTTTTTTATTTTTAAGTTAGCCCTGTTATGTATCATATTGATTATAAAACCCTATGTTTTACTGCAACTTCTAGTAGATTGAATGTTGTTTTTTTAAGTTTAATATGTACAATACGTTATTTATTAGAAATTTATTTTTGGTATTCTTTTTTTAATTTACATTTGTTTAAAGATACGTATACCACAATTTGTATTATATATCTATCGTTTTTTATCTAAAGTTTATAGGACAAAGATAGCATTGAAATAGAAAATATATGTCTGAACATAGATCTGAGCTCAACTAAAGTGATGTGAGTGTTTCTGCTCTCTTCAAGTGAGCTTCTCTCACTAGGTTAAAAGATATTGCTTTCATTCAGCAGACACAACAGTTGCGCAACTGTTCAGTGATCATGTCGAGTTGACGACCGCTCACTCTGAACATGTTCAGGAGCGGCCGCCATTTTTGTGAGCGGAAAAATTCTACGCTCACTTACTGAGCGTATTCTGTACGCATGCTCCATTGATGCATGCCAAGACCAACCTAATACATAATTTTGAAGAAAGTTACTAGAAAAATAAGATACAACAAATTAAAGGTATTGTGCAGAAATAAATGTATTATAATATTGGAATTCACCCAGTATTTTATTCGGGGTTGGAAAAACCAGCCCTTACACTAAAAACTACGCCAAAACTTAATGCAGAAAAACAATTTATTATTATTGCTTAATCGGTTTAATTTGTAAAATTTTAACATATGGCAGCAATGAAAAGTACCAGATGACAGACGATGACATAAAGATGAGCGGTCCTGTCCAGCGAACACTCAACTGTTGTGAAGTGAACGGTTGGAGCGGGATCGGTTCCCGATCCGCCTGCTGAATGAAAGCATTGACAAGTGAGATTTTAAGTCTGTGTCCTTACTTGTCCTTAATCATAGTTGTGTCAAACTCTGAACTTACCTACTGTAAAATTAACTCTTAGGGCCGGTTTTAGAGTTTGAGTTTAAACACACGCCTAAGCTTGAATTTATGCCCGAGCTTAAACCACAGGAGTTTTACAGTATCTTTGGAGTAGGTATGAGGAAAATTGTGGTTGGTATTGCGGAAACCCGTAATTGCAAGTTATGTGAATGATTACCGCAGTAATTTTCTTGATACTTGTTCACGAGTTCGGTTCTTTCTAGGTTATATTTTAGCGAAAACCTTTGTGAAAACGAGTGAAGATGATAGAAACAGAGTTTTAAACTTCATCACTAGAGAAACATGTCAGTTAGACGAATTAGTGAATTAGTATATTAAATTTGCAATTATGTAGATCATATATCTGAGAAAATAAGTATTAGACCAGTGGTAGATTGTATAGATCATAAAAAATCCATTAGATTAATGAATATTCCCACAAATACAATCGCTGTAATTTTTTGTAATTCCACAAGTAGGGCATTTACATAAATTGTCTTACAATAATATACCGATAGGGCTTACGTACAATTAATGTTATTTGCCCGTAATGGATATCGGTGCCATTTTAAAGGAAAGTAGTAAGTCAAGATCAGTGAAATTATCACACAGTACATGTCATAACATACTCTTCAGCCTAAAGTTATAAATCTTAGGATTTATAATTGTAATCAAAGAAAATAGATTTGCTATAAACTAATAAACAATATTCTAGAAATGAATATTATGGTTAAATTGAGATAATAAGAATTATTTAGAAACATCTTCATTTTCCAGGAAAACTTAATAACAATAAGTAGGTACTAAATGTGTACAAATCTAAATTGTGAAGATATAATTTATGGAAAATTCCCAGAAATAATGCCCATTTAGTTTGCAGGTGGCAAATAACTGATATTTTATTGAAATTCGGAATAATTGAAAGCCCATGTTCCTACAAATTGTAGTGCAAAACTTACCAAGGGGCGTGGTTAAAGCTTAAGCTACCCCATGTATACTCTTAAACTATCGCCCCATGCTAGGTCTGTTTAAGCGCACCAATGGCCACTGTAAAACACCTCAAGAATTTAAGCTTTGGCTTAAACTAAAGCTATGGCTTAAGCTAGTACTGTAAAACCGGCCCTTAGTGATATTATAGGTGCATAATCAACCAACCAAAGCAATTAGAATGCCTAGCTTATCCAAATTTCAGAGTATGTAAATATTAAATGCATTGTGTTACCTCCACCACCAAGTGATATTTAAATCTCAGTAGTGAGGATAGTTTTGAACAACCTCAGAATCGGTAAGAGGGGAGATAAAAATCTCACTTTGTCTCAGTCAGCTGTACACAAATGGAACGCGTCTAAATATAACCTCAGTTAAAGTGAGGTGATATTATCTGAGATTTATGGCAAAAGGAAAGCGGCTATTAGTTGCTTTCCATTTGCAATTGATGTGAGATGAAGTGAGTTAAGTCACTCTCCTCACCTCACAACTTTCATGCAGAGTCGTAACGTGCTAAATGGAACGGCATCCTCAGTTACATCTCACTTATCTGTCAATAGTCAGTTATACTGCCAAAAATATTTTGTATTTTTGTAAAACTGTTTTCGATTTTCTACGTCCAAAGCCAAACCAAAGGTGTTGGAGCAATTACACCAGTTACAACATTCCATTATTAAAATAAAAAGAAATGGCGTCGAATAACGCAAGAGATTTTATTATGGTGAATATTTTAAAGCTTTTGTCTGCTTTTTGTTTATTTTCTTTTTTTAGAACTTGCTTCAGAATGAAGATTCTGATGAGAGTAATTTTCTTAGTAACTCCAGTGAAGATGAAGAGCTACTAATTTTAATTGAAGAGCAAAATGAAGATGATTCCTCCGACACATCAACAGAATTTGTGAAGCCTAGAAGAAACTTGCATCGAATAGAAAATTATATTGATGTAGTTGACAGATATGATGAAGCAGAATTCAAAGAAAATTTTCGACTGAAGAGGTCAACATGTGACTACATTATTCGTAATCAACCATTAGATTCTGTGTTAACCTGTATAAAAAACAGCTTTTCATTGCAGAAAACATAAAAGACGGCGCAGTGCTACCACGCCATCATGCAGGTAGAGAAAAGATTTCCCCAAAAAAAGCTGTGTACATGACCATATGGTACTTGGTTAATACTGAAACATTTCAACAAATATCAAATAGATTTAATATTACTATGAGTAGTGCTCATAGGATAATTTCAAAGATAATTAATTACTTTGTAATTCACAGTTCTGAGTATATTGTTTGGCCTGATGAAAAAAAAAACAGATAAGTAGAAGAAAATTTTAAGAGAAAAAAGGAATTTATGGTGTCATAGGAGCGATCGATGGGTCCCATATTCCTATTAAAAGACCTAACTCAAGATATGCTCATGTCTATTATAACCGAAATGGTTATTACAGTGTATTATTGCAGGCTGTTTGTGATTATAAAAAAAGATTCATAGACGTTTTTTGTGGAGAAGCAAGTTCAATGCACGATGCTAGAGTGTTGAAAAAGTCTTCTATGTATGAGAAAGGCTTCAGTGATATGATGGGAAATGATTTTTTACTTGGAGATTCGGCGTAGCCATGCTTGAATTGGCTAATTTCCCCATTTAAAGATAATGGCAATCTAACGGAAAATCACAAGATTTTAAATTACAGACATGCCTCTACACGTATTGTGATTGAAAATGCATTTGGATTACTAAAGGGGCGATTTAGACGTTTAAAATTTTTTGAAAACGACGACATTTTATTTATTGTGAAATGTGTAATTGCCGCAACAGTTCTGCACAACATCTGTATCGATATTGATGATGACGTTGAAGCAGATGCGTTTGATGAATTTAGTGAAAATTTTGATGAACAATTGGTTACAAGCGTCAGTGGTATTCAGTTTAACCAAAGTAAACGACAGGAAATTTTTGAAAAAATGTTTAGTGCTTGAAACTGTATTTATATAACACATATGGAACAATATAAATAGGTATCAAAAATATTTGTATTTTTTATATACAACGCAAATATCAAAAGTATGAAAACAAAAAAACAGAAAATATGTTGTTAAATAAATAATAACGTATCTCATAAACATAACAAAATTAACACTATTAGTTGGTTGTATTACTGATTCCAGCCATTTTCTCCAACGCTTTCACTTTTCTCTCTTCCAGTTCCACTTTTTTGTTAAAAGAAACAAGTTTGTCCTGTTTAAGCCTAATGTTTTCTTTCAAGTAATTTTCCAGTCTTTCTTCCCTTTTTTGTCGCTCTTCTTCTTTTTTTTTTATAATATTCAGTTTTCATTTTGACATATTCCATGCTTGGATTTTTTCTACATTTTTTAGACGGATTTTCTTGAGGGCTAGGACTACGACTAGCACAAGGGGTACTAACTGTAACTGTGTTATTTGTTATAGATGTTTTATTGACGTCTATCGAGTGAGGGCTTGAATTGGATGGTGAATCACCTAACAGGTCATCCAATCTATCAAAGTAGGCAAACCGTGTTGGTCCTCTTCCTGTTTTCGATTTTTTGTCATTTGTGTTTTTATATGTACGCACTAGGTTTTCCCACTTCTTTGAACACATTTTTGCCGTATATGTACTAAGTAAAATTAAATTTAGGTATGTTAAATAACCAATAAACAGTATTTACTTACATCAAATGAACAACTAGACAGTTCTTCTGACACTACAGCCCAGAAGGATTTTTTTCTTGTGGATATGGAACAGATCGTCATATCTCGACTCTACTGCCGTAATTAAAGCCAAAGAGGCATCATGGCTCCAAACTGTTTTTTGACCACTATTGCTTTCATTTAGCCCCTTTTCAGAAGTTTCAGTTGTACTGGTCGCACTAGTTGTTGCAGCAAGCTGCTCATTTGCTTCGTTACTCTGACCTTCACAGTTTTCTTCACCACCTCCCCCAATCTTCATTACATCCCTAAACTGTGGCCTGTTGTGCTCGTCAAAGTAAATTGTGTTATTAGGCACCCACATTTCGGTGTTGTCATCTATTTTTATATAAAAATAATACAATAGGTTTGCTGGCATTTAGGCAGTCTCTACTTAATTTACCTGTATCACAGACTAAAACGTCACCATTTTCGTTAAGGATCCAATGTCCTTGCTCAGTGCGACAAAATTCAAACATTTTTTAAAAAATTTTATAACAATCAACCCACCGACGTGCAATTTATTTTAAATTAACCTACAAATTGGCAGCTGAGCGTATTTCCTCACTAATGCAGGATCCACGGGGGTCATGCAGCATCGGTGAGGGGGGAAGTAAAATCCTCACTTCTCCTAGATCAGCTGATTGCAAATGGAACGGTGCGCTTAACTGAGGTAAAGTGAGGTGAGGTGAGTTTATCTGAGAAATAGGGCAAATGGAAAGCGCCTATTGACTGTCGTCAATTAATATGTTAGAACTTTAGAACCGTTGAAAGCAAGTTTGAACATCGCGTTTGAATAAATTCAAATATGATATAGTGCAAAAAACGTACATGATTGAAGCCTATTTTCGATCTGGAGTGCGATTTGATGGAATTTGGGTGTACAGCAAGCGTGCATGTTTGCATGATTTCAAAGAGCACTTCCCAGAGTTAGCTGTAATTCTAAAAAATGTTATAAATGCCATAAATCACGTACTGGTAGACCAACTGTTCGTCAACGTATGGAAAATGAAACCACAACACCTTTGAAACGTCTCTCTCAAGAGATTGGACTTTCTTATGAAACATGCCAGAAAATTGTAAAGAAAAACTTAATACATGCATCCGTATAAGATGCAATCACATCAGGCCGGTAGACTACTGTAGTTGTCTTGCCAACTGCCGGTGGTTTGCAAATAATTTAATGCAAGATAATGACCTGCTAAATTTGACATTTTTCTCTGATGAAGCCTGGTTTCATCTTTCGGGGTACGTCAATTCCTAAAACACTCGAATGTGGAGTAGTGAAAATCCTCATATTTTTGTTGAATCGTTTCTGCATTCTGCGAAACATGGTGTTTGGTTAGCATTTTCTCGTCGTAGAATTGTTGGACCTATTTTTTTAAATTTTACAATTAATGCTGTGGTGTACAGAAACATTTTGAATTAATTTATTGAAGCACGAAGATGAATTACAATGTGGTTACTTCCAGCAAGATGGTGGAACGGCACACACAACTCAAGAAAATATAGCACTTCGTGAGTTTATTGATGATCGGATTATAAGCTTACATACGGAAGTTCAATTTCCACCACGATCACCTTGTTTGACAACTATGGACTTTTTCGTGTTTCCTCACCTAAAGAATAGAATATTTAAAACTCCTGTTGCTAATTTGCAAGATCTACAGCAAAGAATTATTGAAGAATATGCATTAGTAACGGCCGCAATGCTGCAAGATGCCTTTAAAAGCATGAGGAGGCGTTTAAACTTGGGAATTGAAAATAATGGGCAACAATTTCAACACTTGCTTTAATTTCGCTGAGCTTGTTGTTTTATTGTATATTTAAATCAAATGACATATTTATTGATGTCACGATGACAATATATATTGAAAAATAATTTTCAAAAGTTAAGGTTGTGTTACGAATATATAATATGGCTTAAGTTCAGACATATGTTTTCTATTTCAATGGCATCTTTGTCCTAGAAACTTTATGATATCACGGTACTTTAAAAGTCTTTATAATTGCTCTCATATTGGTTTTTGGGTTGAAATCATTAGGCAATTAACGACAACCGTGAAAGCCTACGATATAAATATTTGTCCTTAATATATTTAAATGAATCTTTATTGGGGCGTGCGGCCAATGTGGGCCTTAAGCTTTTAAGAGTGTCATGGACAAAGAATTACAAATTGTCAAGACCACTGCCACTTTTAAGTTTATAACTTGTGACTGTAAAGTGCTACTTCATCTCATTACGGTTAGATGAAATCGTCGAATATGAGCGACAACTGAGAGTATTCTTAGAAATAAATGTGCAACTACACATTAGTGTGCTTTTTATATTGCGCGTTTTTTATTTGCAACTCTTATAATAATTGACATCATATCCATTTTGGATATACACGGTGAGTCATCTCCTAGGGTAAGGCCGATTGTGCCTTTACGAGTAAAGCTATTTCGAAGCGGTTGTTTTCTTGTGGTAGCTACTCATTAGGAGCACATTTTGACAATATTTTGTATTATACAGAGTGTTCCATAAGTTGGTGGCTGACCATAGTTACAGTTTTTTAAATGGAACACCCTATATATTATTAAATTTTTGTATTCACCGTATAATTTTTAGGCAAAAAGTAATAAGATAGTATAGGCCTAAAATCTAAAGTTTTTGACTTATTTTCCCTTTTTTCTTAAAAATTCAAAGTTTTTATAAAATAATAATAATACTTCTCGAAAACGACGTATTAGATGGACACCATTATTCGTAGTTTCATAATAAGAGGTCTTAATAGAAGCATATTTTATGTTTTTTCAGCTTCTAATTGCATGTGCAGAAAACTGGATTAAAATTACATGACACGTTTTTGTATAAAATCCATTTTTTTCAAATGGAACACCCCTGTATATCAGTTCATTTTTAAATTGCTTATTTAATTTCACATCAACAACATGTAAGACGGTAACTTATTACTATTACTATTACAGAGAACTATTGTCGTTTTTTGATATAATTTTGCCAACTTCATGTTTTTTATTTGAATACGGTATAGTGACCCATGATATTTGTTGCAACATTGATAATTAATTGAATGGATGCCATTTAATAAGTTGTTACTCAAATTGACTTTTATACAAAAACGTGTCATGTAATTTTAATCCAATTTTCTGCACATGCAATTAGTAACTGGAAAAAAATAAAATATGCTTCTATTAATATGTCTTATTATGAACAATACTACAAAAAATTATGTCCATCTAATACGTCGTTTTCGAGAAATATAATTTTATACAAACATTGAATTTTTCAGAAAAATGGGAATAAGTCGAAAATTTTAGACTTTAGGCCTATACTCTCTTATTACTTCTTGGCTAAAAATTATACGGGAAATACAAAAATGTAATAATATGTAGGGTGTTCCATTTAAAAAACTATAACTATGGTCAGCCACCAAATTATTGAACACTCTGTATAATACAAAATATTTATAGAATGTGCTCCTAATGAGCAGCTATCACAAGAAAAAAACCGCTTTAAAAGATCTTTACTCGTAAGAACACAATCGGTCTTACCCGAGGAGATGACTCACCCTGTATATTATTTGATAAATTATCCCACATTTTCATCATGAACTTGAACGTAATTTTTATTAAATGCATATCATTGCGTCACTTTTTATGGAAATCATTAATCAGAAATTCACAAGTTATTATTAGATGTGATTAAATTCTCATAAGTCTATTTACCTGATGCGTCGAAATATACAGACAAATGTGTTTAATAAATCGTAGTTCGTTAAAAAATTGGTATTGGTAATAAGGTATTAAATGTTTCACATAGAGAATATACTAAGAATAGTTCATAATTTATAGTGAATATTTATATTTTATAATTCGTGTGAAAAATTAGTTATTGACGAAAAGATACATTATCTAAATAATAAACCGAGTTTACCAGATTATGCGTTTATAATACACACAAAATATTAAAATTAGATTCTATTAATTGAGTTAGCAGACGGTTCTTGGTGGAACATTTTATTAATAACTATTTTAAATAAAAATAAAATAAAACTCTTGAAAACTTTCCACAATTTTTATTTAGTCTTTGCGACATATGTTTCGGTATTGTTCATACCATTATCGAGCCGGAACTAACAGGTCAGTTTGTGTAGGGTTGTTATATATGTCGTTGTGTTTATTGCCTCTTTGTACATAAGTGTCTATTATGGGTGTGTGTGTGTTTGAAAAGTCTCTGTGTGTGTTCGAAAAGTCTGTGTGTGTGTTCGTTACTTTCCCGATATAGCTAGTTGTAAACTTATACATAATGTAAACAAAGGACCGAAATTAAATCTGTTAGAAATGTTAGAAATTAAAAAATCAATTCAAAGAAAAGAGAAAGTAACGAACACACACAGAGACTTTTCAAACACACACACACCCATAATAGACACTTATGTAGAAAGAGACAATAAACACAACGACATATATAACAACCCTACACAAACTGACCTGTTAGTTCCGGCTCGATAATGGTATGAACAATACCGAAACATATGTCGCAAAGACTAAATAAAAATTGTGGCAAGTTTTCAAGAGTTTTATTTTATTTTTATTTAAAATAGTTATTATTAAAATTAGGACATAGTGTGCCAAAGTACATATAGTTACTTATAAGTAAGTCCGTCAAAATCTTTGCATTCAACGAATGGTAATAAAACACTTTATAAAAATTCACCGGCCCCAGCAGATGTTATTCTGCTCTTTCCGGTAGGTGACGTGATCAGTTTAATTCGGTTAAAATTTCTGAAGAAGAGGTTGTTGACGCGACTGGAGGATAGGCAAGGGGAGCGAACATTTATTAATAACTCGACCAGAGCACTACCTATTTCGTCCAGATTTTTTATTTTCTTTTTGACACCAAACCAACATATATTGTAAATATAAGTCATTTTGGTCCATAAGTATAGAATTTGTTAATAACTTGACTAGAGCGCCACCTATCGGATCCTAGCATAACTATGCTAGAAAGCATCAATCAATCCACCTTCGTCATTAAAATCCATGATGAAATAGTTTGCTCATATTTGTTTAAATGTGAAATTGCAAAAGACAACAATAAGAAGAATTCATTTAAAATTTAGACACTAACTGTAAATATTGAAAGAAGTATATGATTCTATTCGCATGTAATGGCTATAATTCACTAGGATGTATACAACATAACCTCGTGCTTATGAGAAATAGTTAAAATGCTCATTGAATAAGATAGTATTACAAGATTTAGTGCTTCTAGATTTGAGTAAATTATTCCAACTAGTGTAGGTATGAGAGATTTTTATACCGAGATGTCGTCAATTAGAAATTGTAGCGTATTATAATGATGAACCACAACTAACAATTTCATTTTTCTCATTATAAGTGGTCTTGACACATTTGATAATTTAAGATCCATATACCGAGCACCACAAAAAACCATAAATTGTTTATATACAAATTTGAAGAACGATCTCTTTTAATATAAATGTTTAATTAATGACTGATATGATTCATAAATTTGAATATAGATCACAAAGAGATAATCAATCTGCACCCAGAAATGGCCTATACCTTATATATTTTCGATAAATAACTCAGGACACAGAAATAACTATATACTCAAAATATCCGAATTTCAAAAAATCGTAACTTCTGAATTATTGGAGATATCACAAAAAAACAATTTTTTATGGTTTTATTCTGATTTTATTTATTCTATCGTTTATCGTTTTTAAACAACTTTAACATAAATTTTAATTATTTTTTTAGAAATTATGAACATAAACTAATCAAGTATAACATGATATGAATTTACAATTACAGGTCTGTTAATGCTATTTCATTACATTGGCAATGGTATACTTGCATGTAAACATTATAATATGTTTATAAAATCGTGTTTATTTTGTAAAATAAATATTAAGGCGCAATTCTGGCGGTAAAGGAAACGAAGGAAGACATTTCCTTGTTGCAGATTTTATAACTTATAAATTTCGCATTGCGCAATTACAGACACCTGTTTGTTACAAGACATGTCATTTAATAGTATCACTATGGATCGGCTGTCAGGGGTAAATTGGCAGAACTTATATATTAAAAGAATTTATATTATAACATAATAATAGTTCTGTCGATGTACCCCTGACTGCCGTTCCCTAATCAGGACGTTCTAGGTTTTCATTTAAAATAACATTCATTTGTATTTCTAAAGTATTGAAGACTTGATTAAGTATAATAATATTGATCAATTCGTCATTAAGCCATCTACTAAAACCACTCATTTTTGTAATATCTCTAATAATAAAAAGTCATGTACTTTTTTTGAAGTCCTGTAGTTTTGAGATTCTGGTTACTGGAACAAAATGGTTGAAATAAAGGTTTTTTTTGTGTTGTAAACTGTTTTCTTCGATCATTTCATCAATTTGGCCCATCTGAAATATATACATATATGTATATATATACAAACTTAGTATGATTTTGCGAAACATGTAACCAAGAGAATTAGTTTTACTTAAAAATCAGGAATAAATAATTTCATAACAATGTTTAAATTTTGTTTTAGTGAAGAATATATGTGTATAATTATTTTATGTTATTAGGTATATGCCATACTTGCGGTGAAAAGGTGACTGGTGCAGGTCAGGCCTGTCAGGCCATGGGTAACCTCTACCATACGAACTGTTTCATTTGTTGTTCGTGTGGAAGAGCATTGAGAGGAAAGGCGTTCTATAATGTACACGGGAGAGTGTATTGCGAGGAAGATTATTTGGTAATAAGAACATTACCACCAGTAAAAAATGCTGCCAATCTAATGTTTTTTCAGTATTCCGGATTCCAACAAACAGCGGAAAAATGCGCTATATGTGGTCATCTTATTATGGAAATGGTGTGTATCAGAAATGAAAGGTATATTCGAAAAATACGGTGATTCATATTCTCAAAATATAGTAACAGATATAATACAATCGACATTTAATATCAGACATTTTGAAACTTGTCACTCGCTGTTACTAAAAACGCTTTCTTTTCACAAATTTGATTTGCTCGGTGCCGATCCGGGTCGCTATATCTCTTTTTCCCTCGATGACTTATTTTCTATACAAGTTATGTTGAAACACTTATAATAAAAATTATGTTCTTTTCCAAATCACTACCTATCAGCTTAGACTTTCAACTCCAGACAAGAACGTCAAACTCTTAAAAAAAAGTTTAGTCAGAATGCACGTCATATGCTCCGTATTAAAATTCGTTGCTCCCCTGTGTAGTTTACTATATTGGGGAGCTTATGTCTGTTTGTGACATGGTTCATACCGTCAAATTATTTTTTTTATGCGCCTCTTTGATGAGTCCTCTTTTAGATAAGCTGTCATTCTATTGACCTTAGCATTCACCGTATTTTTTGAACATTTCGTACGTTTTCGAAAATAATGACATTATTATTTTGTAGATATTACAAGCAATGGGAAAATCATATCATCCTGGTTGTTTCCGTTGTTGTGTTTGTAATGAATGTTTGGATGGAGTGCCATTTACTGTAGATGTCGACAATAAAATCTATTGCGTCAACGATTATCATCGCATGTTTGCACCAAAATGTGCCGCCTGTGGAAAAGGTAATGAAATATTAGGTTTTTTTTATGTGGAGAATGTAAATTAAAATTTAGAAACGTTCAGATCGCGATACTTTTGCACTAGCATTGAGAGAAACCAATCTACTATGACTTCCGGATGGCCTAATTGTGATATTACCTGGTACGATCGCACTATAAACATATATAAACTGCTGTTTCTACAACTTAACAAACTAAAGCGAACCTAAATATGAATTTTCAAAATCGAACTTATTTAACTTTATTTTTTAATTTGGTACATTCTTATATTTACATTTCTATCATTTTTATTAATAAATGCATTTTCCTTCTGTCTCTAACAATTTGGAAGATATCATTTTTAAATACTTTCGTTATAAAATTAATTACAATAAGTATGCGCAACATCAATTTTATTATGTATATGATGTTTCTATGAATTTAACTTGCTATTATATTATGGTGAAGAATATCACACATTATTTAAATGTCTATGCATTTTAAATAGAATTAGGTGACTACACTTCTAACCTAATTTTGTGTATAACTAATGGTTTATAATTAGTTCACATAATATAGAATTCTTTAATTTCTTCAAAAAAATGTATATTAATTGGCTTGATTTTTATTAAAAAAAGATTTCCTTGAAATAAAATACCTGGTTGGTGGTTCTTCCACTTTCAAGTTTGTTACCAAAGTCTTTCGTATATAATACATGCATATAGTGTACACATTGCAATAGATAAAACATTCTGTCACTAGTGTAATTTATTTCTCTTGTCCTTCTATTTCTAGTCTGTGCAATATTATTTGTTAGCTGTATATTGTGACGGTTCTGTTATATATATTATTATAAAACGTCATAACATTCAAGCATCATAATTGGTACTTTGATACCTGCAGGACTCAAGTTGATAAATATTATTATGGTCGTTTAAATCCTGTGCAAGTGCATCAGTACTAAAATTTTTGACCCATAGATGAAATATATGCCTTTATTTTTCATCTCTTTTCTTACTAGCAGGTTATTTGTAAGCATTATTAAATTAACAAAGCATCTAACTCCGTCTGTCTCAAATAATTAATTTCTAATACCCAACACGCTAGTTGATATATTTTTAATATTCAACACTTAGACTACAGTATTTTGACCAATATAAATATACCAATAGCGACATTAGCCATTCAGCCTCAGTAACTTGTGCATAAAATAAAGTATCAGAATATCCCATAATAGCTGATCACAAGTTCACCTGTTAAAAGTCACAGGCATTGTGAATAACACACCAAAGCTTTAGTAGATTAGTTCTCTGGATCTTATACCCTGCTTTTTAGTTCCGCGTAGCACTAAGGAAAGTTAAATTTACACTATGGTGTTTGGTGTCTAATTTTTAACAAATTTATGTTAGAAGTTATATCTATATTTATTATTTTTGCGTCTTCAGAAAGTATGTACTTAAATATAAATTTTATGATCAAAATATACAAACAAGTTATTCAATATTTCTATAAAGTGATATACATACATAGATTATTATAGAATACTTTCAAATAACGCAGGTAAAAAGTGAAATATTCCTAAACTAATTTTTTGTTCTTAATATTATTGACACTCTGAAAATCTACTACTGCGTTTCATAACAATTATTTCATGTGTGTTGCTTAATTAGGTCAAATATAACTGATCTGTGGACACAATTCAAAACGGAACTATATTTACCATTATTCTAATTCTAATTAGTTCCATTTCTTGTAGGCACATTTTCAATTTAACGATAATAATAAAGTGCATTATTGATTATTATTACAGCATTTTAATAATAATAATAGAATATCTATATTTCTCCAACAGATATTAGTCTAATTAAAGGTATAAATCGGTACATTCATAATAAGCATAGTTCTTTTTTTATGTCTCTTAAGTTATCGTCAGTATTAGCGACCAATGCTGCTGTCGGATTTTTTTCGTAATTATTTAAAAACGGTTCTCTGCATGGCCTACAAATAATAAAATATTTTCAATTTTGACTTAAAATTGTGAAGAACCGTTGCGCTGAAACAACCACAGTATTTAAAACGTGAATTCAACTAGCCCTTGTTTCCTGTTATTGTATATTCAGGCGAGCTAAAGGTAGAATACTTTATTAAATGCAAGATACTGGTTTCAGACTTTCCAGTTTTCAGTGAATCTTATTGTTAGTGTCTTTACAGTGTGCAAACAATTAAACTCACAGAACACCCATAAATGCTCCACTAAACTGCCAATAAAGTTTAAGTAGGGTTTTCGGGGCAACAAGAGCGTTAAAACTTTGAATTTCAGGTCTGAAGGTAGTCAATTTAATAACAGAAATGAGAACACTAAAACAAAAATCAGAGAAAAACGTCATAGTAGATGTTCGAATGTAAGGCCAACTGTCACATAACTTCGATTTACATTCATGATTTTGATTCTTGTAACCTCTAAATATTGAAGCTTATGTGGCGCCATCTAGTAGTACCCAAAAGAAATACTTTCTGAATTTTTATTGAAATAAGCTTTAAAATAACACTTTAAACATTAATTTTACAATGAATAATTAATATTAATAATTTGACAATAATTATAAAAGTGTTGCTGATAATATAGTTGTTGGGTAGTGTCAAGAATTACAATTTTACTTACGTTTCTTATAAAAGTGTTGCTGATAATATAGTTGTTGGGTAGTGTCAAGAATTACAATTTTACTTACGTTTCTAATTTTTTATAACAATTCAAAGGGACTAATTATGGTTCATTACGTTGTAAAGTGTTTGTTTAACGTAATCGCCGCTTTCAACTGTATTGGAAGATTTTGAAGCTTTACTATTTCAAATCGCAATATTCAGCCACTTCTTCAGGCATCGGTAGTATAATTTGCATCTCCTTTAAGCCTAACATGTGGTCTACAGAATCGCAACTAAACAATCTTCGTAAGACAAAATAACTTTGTTGTACAGTATCTTCAAGTATTTCAATAAACTGATATATACATGCATATACACTTATTGAAAGAAATGTAGAATATTTCCAAATGACACTGGTTAAAAAGGTAATATTCAGTAAACTTTTTTTTCCGTGTATTTCGGTACGTATTTGATGTACTTTTTTTCCATTTTGGCACTATTACAATTTGCTAATTTAGTTACTTACAGTGATGCACTCTTTGGTGCTGCCTATACCAAATCCGTTAGTATTTCTACTCACACATTTCAAGACAGATCAAAATTTGCTTATAACATTAATCAGTTTCTTGTTGGCAGTTCTCAACCTTACGATGATAACAAGGGGCTTTATTGGTAAAAATTAGAGCATTTTGAAATTACTCTAGCATCTTTATTTATTCAACAGGCGCAATTCTAATTATAGAACAAAAATTGACAATGTTCAAATATTCATAATAAATCCACTTATATCCTGTTTAAAATTATTCTAAATCAGCTCTCAAATCACATAGTTAATGTTAATATTTAAAACCATATAACGTCTGCTTCACTTCAGCCCGGCAATTTTTCCATTAGAATTTTATACATCTACAAATATTAAGATATAAATTTAACCTAAAAATGCAAAAAATTGTACCTATTTACCAGGAATTTTCCTTTTACTACATTTCAAATATTCAATGCTCATTTTCCGAAGTACCTTGCGAATTACTTGCCTTTTATCTCAGACTTTTGGTAAGAACTAAATGACCCAAAACAGCCACGTCTTTTTCCGTTAGAAAACTGGATATAGTTTTCTATTGGTACTCGACGTAACTTCCAAAATATATTATAGTATATATGTAGCACACATTAAATGAAACGACTGAATATGTGTAGTATTAGAATAATTTAAGTAGAGAAGAATATGGAATAGACAAAATAAATGTCATATCAGTCAAAAGTCAATAACAGTAGATAAGATATAATCCAATCATATTGCATATTTTTATCACGTGATTTTAATAATGCTCAGCGATCACCAAGCATTTTATTGTGCCTTGGATAGATGGCGCCCCATAAAGATCAATATTTTGAGGTTATAAGAATCGGAAAAATCTCGTTATGTGACGGCCTTATATCGCGCAGCGATATTAGATGCAGTTGGCGTTGGTAAACTATTCAGAATTAATGCCAAATTAGTCAAATGTCAATAAATAACTGAATAGTTTAAGTGTGAACAGTATAATCCAACCATATTTCATATTTTTAGCACGTGATTCTTAAGATACTCCGCGAAATTAAAAAAAACAGTATAGTTTAATTTGACAGAACGGTTCTGCAAATGCATTTATATTTCAAATAAAAAAAATTGATAATTATAAGTTATGTATTCTACTTACTTGGAAAGCAAAGCCCCACACCTTGGCAGTTTTGGTTATTTTAGAAAAAATTACTAAAGAAATTAATATAATATTACTGTAATATGTTCCTTTTCTTTCTAGGTATAACTCCTGTAGAAGGTACAGAAGAAACTGTTCGAGTAGTTTCCATGGACAAAGACTTTCATGTTGACTGTTACATTTGCGAAGAATGTGGCATGCAATTGACCGACGAACCAGATAAAAGATGTTACCCGCTGGACGGTCGCCTGATGTGCAGAACCTGTCACATTAATCGTCTTCAGCATACTCCTCCACAAATGCATTCTGTGTCAGCAACTTATCAATATACTGGTTAAGTTTAGCCTTTTGTATTCCTTTCAGAAACAAAGACTTTTCCATATATAAATGTATATTCCTAGAATATATAGGTACTGTAAAATAATACGATTGGAAACGTAATATTTCTCAAAAATTAATTGCATGTTTGTCTTAAAAGGCATGTTATGTGACTGAATTTCCTATTGGTAGACTTAAACAGTCACATAAAATTGACAGAAGGAGTAGAAGAGTTTGATATAAATATTTTAATTTACACTTATAATATTTTAATCGTGTATTCAGACAACGTGTTATGAACAAGTTTGATTGTATTTTTACTTTTATGTGAAGCATGTCCCTTTGCAAAAGTTTTATATTTACATTAATATCTGCTATTATTTATACACAATAACGAATTTATAAATAAAAGTTTGTACAGCCAAAAAGTACAATGGAATGCATAAAATAATAAAAAAAAACGCCATTTTCTCTCCTGTTATCATCAGCAGTGGAAACACTGTTTCACTCTGAATGACTGAACCAGTTAACTCATCTCGAAACTGTTTTTAAAAACACATATCCCAGTGTTTATAATATGCTTATTTCAGCCGAACTTCTGAGGCCTAACAAATATGAATAAGCCTTACATTACTGTTGATGACAACTTTGTTATCAAAACATGTATATGAGCTAAGCTTGATCTACGTAGACTTACGATACGAATATGATCATTATCTAACAGTTATCATGTTCTGGGCTTTTCTGATGTTTGACAGTAATTATTTTCACATATATTAAATAGTTGATTACACTTTAATTATTCACATAATCAAATTAATACATATTACACTTGTTTTTGCCTGTTTTTATGCCAGAGAGTAGTGAAAAATTATTTATCCACAACCTAACCTTGTTACAACCTATTTTTAGTAAATATGGTATACTGTTAATCAAATTTACATTGAAATAAATTTAGCTTCAAGTGCTTGAACTCCTGAATTGAAACTATGTTCATATGAGATTGACCGGCCTAACACTTTACAAGTTTTAATGATTACTGTGTTACTAAATTTATATGAAGTAGTGATCTAATGTGCATTACATTTTATTTGATATAATAAATACATTGATCTTAAATAGAATCAAGTATAATTTGTAAATAGAATTAATTATGCTTTATCTGAATGTTGAATTAATTTCAATGGAATTTCGCTTTTTAAATGCATTATTTCATTTATATAAACACTAATATTTACGTAATTTCTATCTTAAACAAATTCCTAATAGGTAAGAATATTCTTTCATCAGAAAGATCATTACAATTTTGTCTAAGCTAATGTGGATAGTCAGTCATCCTATTTGCTTAGAGCTTGGGAAATTACATTGTAATATACACTAGTCGGGATGACTAGTTACCATATTGCATTAATATAAACAAATTATAAAACATTATATTTCTCCGCGTCTTGTGTACAATGACTAATGCTTTAATATCTCTGTTTGATATTTCACATTGTTTTAATTATTACTAGGGGGTATTTATGTACTTCAGTTCCGGTGGATATTGTCTACCAGCACTTTAAAATCAAAATTGTGTAAATACCCTAATTACCCTTCTCTATCAAAATTGCTTCGTCCAATTGTATTTCTAAAACGATACTGGCGTATTTTCTAGCCCCTAATATTATATAAGAGAGGTGGAAGTCCTAAAAAACGCCAGCATCTAGTAATTTACTTTACAAATAGATATAAGAAATCAATTTGTCCTTAAATATTTTAAGTAGCGTTGTCTGGTATTGCTCAAATAATGTAACTGTTAAATTATTAAATATTTTTATATAATTTTATTAACAAACATATAGCATAACTGAATGAATACTTATACAGTATTTTAGATGATCATACATAAAATGTTATTTACTTTTTATTGTGTTAAAAATGTTATGTAAATTGTACTATTACCTTGAGATATATATGTCCATTAATTTCAAAATAATTATTGATATTTAAACATGGAAAGAATATATGTGTGAACTTTGTGAATGTGCAATTGTTATTATGGACTTTTAACATGTTTTAAACATGGGCTTTACTAGTGATTATTGCTAGTTTCAAGCAATATATTATGTTCATAAAATGCTTTCCTATCTTATGTTATTGATAAACTTAGTATTTTGCTGTGATATCAATTGTTAACAATCTTTTTTTATCACGAATACCTTTTCTTCAATGTATTACGATTTATATTATTATAGTCTATTATATTATTATTTTGTGACTTAGTATACCATCATTCCACCTACTTATTATTGCTTTTGTAATATTTTTTTTTTGATTGAATAAATGCCACTTACAAAATATAATAAAATCTTTATTTTCTACATTCTTTCTTGAAAAATTTAACAAGTGTTATTGTAACAGTAACGGACACTAACCAACGTAGAGGTGTTGCTAACTTCAACAGTATTAATATTACAGTTAGCTTGCCAATTTTTGGATTACGTAAAGGTGATATTACATTTTCATGTACGTGAAAATCTTCCAAAATACTTATATAATCTACCCCTTTGGTGATTAAATAGTTGAATATAAATACCGTCGCACCAGTAACGCTCAAATGGATAGGTATGAAGACATAGCCATAGTTTTTAACTATCTCCTTGGCTGATTGCATGGATAGGTATTTGCAGGTATCTTTGCTTTTATTGTAGGACAGATGATTTTTATTTGAATTTGGAGTCTGACTGTTATAACGAATAGATTGTGCAGGTTTTCGAAATACTACTATCTTCTGGGATACATGTTTACTATAAATACTGGAAATTTTATCATTGCTCTAGTTTACTGTCATTTGTCAAATTTTAACAATATGCATGACTAACCTTTACATTTGTCCCACAGCATACTTGTTACAGAAGTTGCATTCATTTCAACTGCTATAGAATTAGAAATAGATTATATAGTCGAGTCGTTTTGGCAACCAACACGCCCCCAAGTATGAACTATGGTCGACGATTCAAAACCACTACAAATTTCAATCGGCCGAAATAATTTCAAAACAATAAAATAAAACTAAATATTTAATATTTCAGGATATACACCTTCCCATAGTAAAATACGATTACATGAAAGCCATTTACAAATTAAATATTATAAATAAAGCTATTAATTTTTTTTCTACACCTATATTTTATATAACATTTGGCTATACTGTTTAGGAGGCAAGCATCGTTGACAAATTTAAAATGTTTAGATGACAATTATAACAAACACAGGTAGGATTTTGCAACATCTCAAATATGACGCTATTTTAATCTAGTGTCACATGTCTGCTGCGAGAGCGACTCAACGATAGATCACCTATAGAGACACCTTATATTGTTTCCATTCAGCAGACACAACAGTTGCGCATCTGTTCAGTGATTATGTCCAGTAGACGACCGCTCACTCTGAACATGTTCAGGAGCGGTCGCCATTTTTGTGAGCGGAAAAGTTCTACGCTCACTTACTGAGCGTATTCTGTACGCATGCGCCATTGATGCATTCCAAGACCAACCTAATACATAATTTTGAAGATAGTTACTAGAAAAGTAAAATATAGCAAATTAAAGGTATTGTGCAGAAATAAATGTATTATAATATTGTAGTTCACCCAGTATTTTATTCGGGGTTCGAAAAACCAGCCCTTATACTAAAACTACGCCAAAATTTAATGCAGAAAAACTATTTATTATTATTGTTTATTTGGTTTAATCTGTATAATTTTAACATATGGCAGCAATGAAAAGTACCAGATGAGAGAAAAATCACATAAAGGTGAGCGGTCCTGCCCAGCGAACACTCAACTGTTGCTAAGTGAACGGTTGGAGCGGTTCCCGATCCGTCTGCTGAATGAAAGCATTCAATTGAAATAAATTCAATTTGAATTTATTTCAATTTTTACTTGTGGAATTTT
Source organism: Amphimallon solstitiale (assembly GCA_963170755.1). Classification (NCBI taxonomy): domain Eukaryota; kingdom Metazoa; phylum Arthropoda; class Insecta; order Coleoptera; family Scarabaeidae; genus Amphimallon; species Amphimallon solstitiale. The sequence continues at coordinate 50,794,027 of OY720679.1, forward strand.
ACACATAAGTTTGCTAGTATGTGCAATTGTGCATATATAGAGCACGCGCAGACGCGTTATTTTCAATTGCACGTTATCGATGACGTTTACATGTTGTACATGTACTGTATTAGAGAAACTAAAAAAGTTACTTTGTTAAATTATACTTGAAGGCATTTATTTTATTAGCTTAAATAGAAAATTTATAAATTCATCGCAATATACGCATTCATGACAAACAAACACACCATTTCCATTTCAATATTAAGTTTCTCCCTTGCATATTTTTAATAGAGTAATAGTTCAATTCGGTGTTGGCAGATAAATCATATCTGTCAAAAAGGCGTGAATTGTGTATATTTTTCCTGTAAAATTTACTGTTAATTTTTGCTTTGATTATGTTATGAAAGACTGGAGTTTTGAGAGCATTTGATTTACTAAATATATAGAGGAAACGCGTTACATTCAATTGTACGTCATACTAGATCCATGACGTCTCGTCTTGTTTATGTTGCCGGATCTATTTTTATTTCTGTCAGTGACAATATAACCAAAGAAAAAATGTATTCACAATACAATAATTATAACATAATATATTTAGTAATTAAAGTGCTCTAAGACTGCAGCCTTTCTCAACTTATTTATTATATTGATTTAGATTGTCGAAAAACCATAAATGTTTCACAACATATCCATAATAAAATTTAAAATAACCAATACTTACGCTGTTCTCATTAATCAGATGATTATAGAAAAGTTTGTAAAAGGTTTCGACTGTTTACAGAAACTTTTCGGCATTATATTCAAAGGACGCAAATAAATAATAAACAGGTGTACAGTTCTAAGAACAACTGCTTTTATACAATTTATATCAAAGCAAAAATAAGAACGGAAATTTGACAGGCAAAATGTACACAACACACGCCTTTTTGACAGACATGATTTATCTGACAACACCGAATTGAACTATTAGTCTATTAAAAATATGTAAGAGAGAAATTTAATATTGAAACGGAAATTATGTGTTTATTTGCCATTAATGCGTATATTACGATCAATGTATACATTTAACTTTTTTAGTTTTACTAATACAGTTATGACAACATGTAAATGTCATCAATGATGTGCAATTGGTGATGAATATTATAATATTCATCACCTGATGAAGCCCTAGTAGGGTGAAACAATTGTAGTAAATTGAATAAAACTGTTTTGAACTCAATTTGAATTTATTTCAATTTTTACTTGTAAATTATGGAGTTTCAACACGTATCTCCGTCTTCAATCAATTATGTAAAATTCCTTTTAATCATGACATTATTATTTACTATGTATATTGAACAAACTTCTATAGTCCATTTTTCGTGTTATTCCTTTAAAATTTACTATTTTGTACACAGGAAGTTTCCCAGAGCAACAAAGATATAATGTAATTATTGATTACTGAAGATATTGTATTTTCAATATAACTTCCACTACATCATCTTTTCAAAAAAGAAGTGAATATATGATATATGTAGAAAGACTTTTAGGTTCAAATTACTTATTAATAATTATATTCATTAAATATATTATTGTATCAAATAAGTACATATTTACAGATAAAATTAAATTTTCCTTCACGAGAAGAGAAACAATAATGTTATACTTATAATAATGACAAAAAGCTATGTATAATATACACATACATAAAATAAATCAATATATGTTAAAAATACTAATCCTTAGATTTAATTTTTAATGGTTTACTCAAATCCTTCAATATGTCTTTCTTTTTTTCTTTTATATGTTCTTTAGAATCTTCTAGTTTTAATTTTATTCTTTTCTCTATATCTTCCATTATTTCATCTTTCTTTTCTTTCAGTTGTTCAGTTCTGTGTCTGATATCATCTGTTTTTTCTCTTACTGTTTCAAGGATGTTATCTCTCCTTTCTGTATACATAGACTTTAATTCCTGAGCACTTGGAACAGGTTTTATATAACCCCATTTTTTAAGATAATTTATTGACACTGTTGTTCCACCTAAAGTTACCATATATCGTAATGGTGTAAATATTTTGTAAAGGGCATATGAAACAGCAACATATCCCATGCTTGAATCACGAAGGGGATTAATTATTATATCACTAACATGCCAACTCTCCAACAAAGCCACAATATCTACACCACTAAAAATTAAAATGAATAATTAATGAAATCCTCTAAAAGCCATTATTTTTAAAAATAAACAACTATCATACATTTAATCTTAAATATAAACATATCTTATAAAGTAAAATTATATATAAATATTCAAACTGACCTTTTTGCTAAATAATAAAAACTGCCAAACCAGCCTATAGATGTTACAACATGTACTGGGACCAGTACATACCAATAATCTCGATACATCTGCTTAAATTTTTGAAATAGTGATAATTTTTCTTGTTCATCTTTCTTTTTTGATTTATTCAAGTCAGAGAAACGTTGGCAAATTATATGAGTAGAAGGAAATATTTGTCTTCCATTATAACCTATTTTACTTAGATATTTGGTATTTAAACTTAATATTGCATTTCGCTGATTTCTAGCATAACTTAAATTATTGTAAAACCTAATGTTTTTGTTACTACAAAAACACAATCTTCTTAAAAGAATAGTTGCCATACTAATAATCGTATTTTATAGAATAATTCACATAAAACCATGAAATTAATAAAATCTTCTTATAGCATAACCTTCAATGAAATAGCATAAATTCCAAATAGTTTTCATTTTACTACAATTAAATTAACAATAAAACAGTTTTAACGCAATACATAAATAAAAATATACCAGTATATTTAAACGTTGGGCATTTACATTTATTTCAAATTTTAAAAACCGGCATAATATATTAAAGTGATTATCAAATTAATGACAATTAATTTGCCATTAACACGCCATTAATGACCTTATTGACATCAGTCATACATCAGTCGTTACAGTTCATGTTACAGTTGGTGATAGTGATATCTGTAATTTCACGAAAGTGACCTCTATGAACAGAGGGAAGTTTCCCGGCCACGTGTTTTAGCACCTGTTAAATTTTCTTACAGGTGTGTGCAAGTGCAAGGTAAATATAATGGATTTTAAATGAAGAAAAAACGCCAGCTCACCGAGTCGGTAAAGTATTAAAGTCATGTGTTGGACCCGCCTCCTTATCAGTACCGTCCTTCGATTTCGTTTGCATGTTTAACAACAAAACATGGTAAATATCAGCCGTAATACAACATTCCTAAGATTACTCTCTCAACATACCGTAATAAATTAGAATTTTTGGGTGATGAATACCAAAACAGAAAATAACATTGAAGTCGGAAAAGGAGATGTCGTCGCACCTATACCACAAGCACCTCCGGCGAAAGGATGGGTCCGTTTTGAAGAGGAAACGCAAAACGGAAAAACTACTGATGCGGCAGTTATAAATACCGAAAGTATTCAAGTGAATCTCGAACGCAGTATTAGTTCTTTGAATGAAAATAATACACAATTACCAGATCCAAAACCATTAAGAACTATTGAGTTACCCACAGCTACTGTCGAACCAATTCGACAAGGATTTTGTAAGTCCATTATGCACAACTCTAATTTTGTTATTGGCTTACATAAATTGTTATCCAGCAAATGGTGATGTAATTGTGACATTGTTACCTGTAAATACCAGGTTTCCATGGATTACTCCAGCACAATTCCGTCCAGAACTTGTACCTGAAGAACTCATGGCACAGGGTTTAACCGTGAGTTAAATTTGCTCTCAATAAAACAAAATTATCATACATCTTTTATGCAATTTTATTTTGATACTGACAATATACAAATTTCTTTAAATTTGAAAAATAGATCCATATAAGTAATAGAAGAGTATTTACAAAGTATTTACTTTATAAAATGCTTATAAATATTTGAATTAAAATCTATTTTGAAGGGATATATATTTTTATTTGTACTCAAGTTGAAATTAAATTTTCCATGTGCATTATATATGTTTAATTATAATTGCTAATACCATGAGAAATTTGTGGGAACCTTATTGTTATAATAATTATATGAAGAAATAAACCTCAGATTTTCTCACTCACTAAAAGTTATGAATAAATTAATTATATGGAATCTTAGAGATAATATGGATGTAAATATATAACAAAGTATGAATATAAATTTTAGTCACTGAAATGTAGTTTATAAGTAGTTATGATCATTTAATATTGTATGTATGTGTAACATTATTTTATTAATGATGTATGGCACAATTTTGAGAACAGTTAAATGGTATATCATCTGCAGAAAATTAAAAGTATGAGCTTTTTGCACTGCATTATTTAATGGTGACATAATGCTGGTAAATAAGTGCAAGTGGCCTTAGGAATTATAAAATAATGTGTTACTAGGTATCACAAATGAAAGCAAAACTTCTGGAATCAATTTAAACTCATTTTGCATTTTATTCATATTAATAACATCGATTGGAATTTAGTTTCTCAGTGTTTGATGTAGGACTTGGTGTGTTGATGTATAGTCAGATTAAATTTTGTAACTGGATGGCAGGAACATCAGTTTAAAAAGTTACGATATTCATTATTTTGTAATAGAGACTGTTTAGATTATCTGATATTTCTTGTGCCCTAATTAATATAGGTGTATTTGAGGCAATTATAAGTACACACTATCAGTACATTCTGTGCAATTTCTCTTTCTGCATTATATTTATTTCTTGTTCCTATTATATCTCTGATAATTATTTGTAAATAGTGATGGTTGTTTTCAAATATATTATTACAGTTATTTAGAAAATAAATAAATTGTAAATAATAGAGGATTTTGTTGTTTATTTCTGAATAGTATTACGAACGCCAAATACATTAAAATTTGATTCTAGAAATTTGAGACGAGTTGTTGCTCTTGTATTATTTATATTTAAGTTTAGTTTTCTTTTTTTTTACCTACCTATCATTTTGTGTAGAATACACTTTATTTTAATTCTAATTTTGTAAATCTTCCTTTAGAATAAAAAAAAAAGAGTGTAATACTTAATTGTTTCTTCCATCAATCTCACATTGATGGCTATGTACTTACTATAAGTTGATTTTCCATTTCAAAAACACTATAGGTTTGTTTTTGTTTCGCTAAGAACGATTCTAGAACAGTTCACGTCATGCGCAGAATTATGTTAAGTGTTCGGGTTTCCGGAACTGTTCTGGAACAAAAAACGTCGTGTTTTGGTTTATGATTGGCAGTTCTGGAACCGTTCTAGAACTGTAGAACTAGTTCGGGCTAAAGGCATCGAATCGTTCGGAACCGTTCCGAACGGTGTACTATGACGCATCAGTTCTGCGCAGTAACAGAACTGTGTTAGAACCGTTTGTAATAGGTTTGTTCGGGTTTAATTTTGAACGGTTCTAGAACGGTTCTAGTCATGCGCGTTTATGTTCCCGTCATGCGCATTTACGAAATCTAAAACGATTTTGCAAACGCGCCTGACGGGAACTGTTCTGGAACCGTTCAAAATTAAACCCGAACAAGCCTAATATTAAACACAAACAAACCTAATGACACTTGTAAACTGCCCTTATAGATAACCTTTCAGATCTACATTAAAATTTCGGCTACTATATTTTTAGGTTCATATTTCTATTTTACCATCAACTTGCCATATGTGACTATTATGCACTATAATTTTTTTTTCATTGGTTGACTTCGCAGATATTTCTTGGTGAAACATTTTGTAATAACTTAATTAATTATTCGAAAATAAACGCTTGGCTCAGTTTCACAACTTCTTTATTAGATACACTAACAATTGTTTCGGCTATGAGGCCATTATCAAAGAGTTATCTAGAACTTAAAGTAATAGCAAAAAATAATGGTTATAGCCCAAATATCATTGATAATTTACTAAAACATAAAGAAAGAAAATCACTCCAAAAATTGTTATACCCGGAAATAAAAGATGTAGATAAGCCTAGGTGGCATGTAATCACTTATATCCCTCCCATAACACAGAAAATAAACAAATTACTAAAGAAACTAAATATTAACATAGTGTGGATAAATAAAGTAAATCTAGGTACATTGTTGAATAATGCTAAAGATAAAATGAATAACTTAGATAAATCAGGAGTATATTCCATAAAATGCCAGGATTGTGAAGCTAAGTGGCAGATGTATTAATACACGTGTAACAGAACATATTAGAGATGTAAAATATAGTGTTAAACACACTGGATTTGCAGAACATTGTATAGAGAACAACCACGTACCAGATGTAAATAGCTGTAACCTCATTCATAATGTAGTAAAAAGTAAAAAGTTAAATATATTAGAGATTTTTGAAATTAAAAAAGCCCAAAAACAAAATCGAGTTATCACGAACACACAATTAGAATTTGTAAATACCCCCTATATCGATGTAATTTTAAATATCAATTATCCATATCCTCCCACCCATAATGAACACAGGTATATAAGTTAACCCTTAAGTAGAATAAGTTTAGTTCTAGATAACTCTTTGATAATGGCCTCATAGCCGAAACAATTGTTAGTTGTATCTAATAAAGAAGTTGTGAAACTGAGCCAAGCGTTTATTTTCTAATAATTAATTAAGTTACTATAATTTTTACTAACTACTCTATAGGGATGAAATATATTGTACCCCATAAGATAGACCTTCTACAAATATTCGATAGAAGAATATAAGAGTGAAATAAATATAATGCAATTAAATAATGATGTTATTTATGTGGCACACTAATAAATAAGTAAATCAGTAATTTTAATGTTTGTATCTGTTGTAAATTCTACAGTGCACTGCCATCGGAAATACAACAAACGAATAAGTGAAATATGACCTTCAATTATTGTTGTTTCACTAGCACCTATTAACAAATGTATGTAATTATGTTGTTTACAAAAACCTTTTCATTACATTTCAGTTGATATATAAAATTTAAAGAGCATTAAAGTAACATGGTAAAATGTATGCCATACTGGGTACATCATCATTTCGAAAATATGAAAAACGTACCTGAAAAATATGACAAAAGAAGAATTTTCGTTCGTCATATTTTTTCTGGCACGTTTTTCATGATATTTTCCAAATGATTAGTCCAGGCACCTTGAATTACATTTTCGACTGCTTGACATATTAAAACTTCTACTCAAGTTTACATATATTATGTGCGGCTCCTTTTTTACCATGCTGCAAATCACTGTAAACATGATTTTACTCAGAGATTTATGGATGAGTTTATATATTTTCCCAAGCTCAAATCTATTTAATGGCACTAATATCAACAACAAAAATTACAACTAGCACTATAATGGATTGAATGTAATTGTGTGTAAAGTAACTTAAGTATACTGTAGTTACGAATCAAAAAATTATCTAAATGTTTATCTAATGTTTAGCTGATATTTTTGATTAATCCAGGTTTTATACTACGTGATCATTTTAACTGTCCTGAGTTGGCCATTCTGATTTTAATATGGGAACACAGTGTAATTGGCAAGCCTTTTTTATTTATTTTTGTAGTTAGGTTTACTATTTAAAAATTTCCTGTGATAAATGTTTTTAGAAATATAGTAATTGCACTTAATTTTTTGTCATAAACAATAATAAATATGTTACAACTTTATTACTGTAAAACATAATCCCATAATTATGTCACAAAATTAATACATTTTATAAGTTATTCGAAATTTTCACTGTTATTCTCAATGCATAGATTGACACATCTTCTCATGTTATTGAACACATTGTGGAGTGTTTCCGGTGTAATATTTTGCAATTCTATTGTAATTGCCTCTTCAAGTTCATCGAGATTATTCAGTCTGTTCTGAAACACTTTATTTTTTAGATGGCCAAAGAGAAAAAAGTCCAGTGGGATTAAATCAGGAGAACTGGCTGGCCATTGATTTCGACTAATCAATCGGTCACCATAGTATCTGTGCAAATAATTAATAGTTTGTTGTGCAGTATGTGCAGTTGCCCCATCTTGTTGGGAGTACTCCAGGTTTAATTCATCTTCGTGAAAGCTGTTAATGAAGGTTTCCAATATTTGTTCTCGATATCATATTGCATTAATTGTATCATGAAAAAAAATTGGTCAAATAATCCGTCTTTTTGACATTGCAACCCAAACACCAACTTTGATAGGATGGAGAGTATTTTCAACAAAAACATGTGGATTAGCTGTTGACTAGGTACGTTAATATTGAGAGTTGATATACCCCGACAAGCTTCATCCGAAAAGAAAGTGCGATTCAAGTCTTCTTCATGTAATATTTCATTAAACCAGTTGCAATAATTTAATCTCTGCTCAAAGTGATGCCCCGTCAATGTTGTAGTACAGAAACTTTATATGGGTGCATATGTAAGTTTGTTTCCAGTGCCTTCCGAGTACTTCTGTAGGAAATACCTATAATTTAAATACATAATGCTGTATAACAAATTACGTTTAAGTTAATTAGATTTCTTTACCAGTTTGAGCAAACAGCTTTCGTACAAATTTTGTGGGACTAACTTCCATTCGCTGCATAATGTCTCTGACAACATCTTCAGTTAAAACTGTTGGTACTTTTTCAGGTTTACACTTACAAACACTCCCCGTTTCCTTAATCACCCTATTGCAATGACTAGTGAATGTGTCCACGTTTATTTCCAGATTTCCATTTTCCGTTACAAATTGCTGAAAACACGATCCCAATGAATATTTCTATAATCCGTTTTGTAATTTTCCACTGGGAAAGTACGACATTACGATAAACGTATCCTGTTGTGTCGTAAAAGGCATGGTATACAAGGTATATTGTCTTGAAATAGACAGAAAAGCGACAATAAAACAATGAAAACACGAAAGTACAAAACGCCTCAGTATTATGTACAAACGCCTCAGTATTATGGTTTTGACATTTGACATGTAGATTTAGAATGGGCAATTCGTGAAAGTAAATATTTCCTAGTTTTTGATAATACTGGGACTTTTTTGTTGCCAACCCAGGACAGTTCAAAATGATCTCTTTGTATATATACATTAAGGGAAAAATACTTAAATATTTGAGTCCAATTAGCGAGTTATACTTTACATTCGCTTGCACTAGAACAAATTTATTTCTTTGAGGCCATTGCCTGTATCAAAATACATTTGCATAAAGTAATGTTATCTAATTTTTGTATCTTTAAAGTAGAAGTATGTTTTCGCGGACATAAAGTCATCTTCAAAGCTTACTTGTTAAATAGTTTTCAAAGTAATTTCCGTGTTCAGTTCACAGGAATTAACAAAAAAAATCTTTCTAGTAATTCCATCATTTATAATAAATATATTTGTCTCTATTTCACAGCTTACAGTTGAAGAATACGTCCAAGCTATGGAATTACTTGTTAACGATTACCGTTTTACTATGTACAATGTTTGTTATAAAAGAATATTGATGATATGGATATCATTGGCATTTTGTTTATTGTTAGGCCTCTTATTCTCTGGCTTAACAGGTCTGACTTTATTCGGAGTAGGTATAGCCTGGCTAGTAATAAACGCCGGCGTAATATTCTTTTCCATATGGATTAAGTACAAATTATCGAGGAACTTGGAAAGATGCATGGCAAATGTGAATAAACAATTATTAAGACATAAGATTATCATCGCTTTAGACGACAGGGGAAAAATTTCCTGTCATAAAGTCACACTATGTTTCATATACATGGATGCAGGTCCTTGTATAGCACATCTACAGGGAAGCATAGAGCAACAAGAAAGGGAAGCCAATGGTTGGGAACAAAGAATGGATATATCAGCCACTGATATAGTTATTCAAGGAAGCAGAACGACTAGGTTGTCTAGAAAACAGGTGAGTCTTTTATTTCAACATTAATAGAACGTGGAGTGGCTAAGTAATCTCTTTTGCATTCCGTGTTTATTTTAAAAAAAGAACTTGGATTTTTAATTTTCGATTGTATTCAATGCAAGTAATGTATGTATGCTCTTCTTAATACACAAGAGTTTTCGAATTGTTGTACCTAAGTAAAAACGAATACTATTGCAATATATAAGTATTATTGGGACTTTAGAAGAATCTTTATACATTGCTGTATATAGAATTTTGACAGACTGCCATAATAAATTGTAGGTTTGTCCAGAAGTATATGACAGTTTTAAATAAACTTTTCACATGTTCATAAGTTTTTACAATTGTGCGTATATATGCAATTCATCCTTAGAGAAAGAATCATTTGCTAGACTCAAAAAAATAATAGATGAAGTTATTTCACTAAACTACATTTGAACATTAAATAATGAGAGTAATTAAAGCAGAAATAAAAAAAAAGAAAAACAAGTTCGATCAAACTGAATCAAAACAAATACTCTAATAATATCACAAATTAAAACAAAATGAAAACCAAACATTCCAACGATTATAAAATAAAAGTAACCTACAAAAACTCCGAAATTCAACATAAACATAACCAGAAAAATGCGAAAGCTAATACAATTGACAATGACGCATGCTCCGGTTTTAACAGAATTTTAAATACCAGCTCATCGGCTAGAATTAGATTGAAAATCGATCGGACGCAGATATGAGTATTATTGAATTACAATGAGAATTAAATATAATTGGCCCTGTTTGTAATGACACATTATCTTCGTTTGTATCACAGAAATCAAAATTATATCGACTTTTTTCAGAAGATGATTTGAAAGACTTTGAGGGTATATAAGTTAATGGATTTGTCTTAGTTAAGTTTACAACATAAAAACAGACAAATAGTTTCTTGCTGAAGTGAGTTCAGCTTACCAGATACAGCCGCAGTGGGAGGCCTACACCGCAGAAAACCCTGATTGAAAGTTGCTGTTGGATAATTATAACATCTGCTAATAATATATAATGCCAGGCTCTTTAATAAAGTTGTCAAAGATATGTTATATACGAATGTTTGTATATTACAGTAATGCCAATCTAGAACAGACAAATAGTTTCCTGTTGAAGTGAGTTCAGCTTACCAGATGCAGCCACAGTGGGAGGCCTACACCGCAGAAAACCCTGATTGAAAGTTGCTGTTAAGTTGGATAATTATAACAACTGCTAATAATATCTAATGCCAGGCTCTTTAATAAAGTTTACAAATATATGTTATATATGAATGTTTGTATATTACAGTAATTCCAATTGCGGTAATTTCATATACACATGTAAAAGACGTATATTACGAACTTCTTTAAAATCATTTTCTCCGAAAGATGCCAAAAGGAGCGGAGGAAACTTGTAGGGTTAATAAGATAGATTATTGGGATCATATATGCAAAATATGAACTTACAGCTACTTGCTGATGGATACTGGAAGTCTATGCGAATTTTATATGCCTTTTATTGCAGTAATCAAAAAGTAGTAATAAAATTCAACATTTTCCAACTCGTATATTATTATATTTAACTTTCTCTATAAAATATTAGATTGTTATTAAATTTTATTACTAATAAATTAAGTATTTGCTGGAAATATATAGTAACTTTTTTTTTCAAAATCGACTTTCTGCCGTTGCTGAACCACTGTGCGCCTTTGTTATTCAACCCCTGTATAGTATAAGTTAACAGTGAAATAGGAATTAATTTAGAGGCTCACTTTCCTGGACAATGGTGATCGTCATAAACAACAATTGTGTGCTTTCAATTTCCAATTACATATGCTTTCCACCTTATTACAATTAAGTGAATAATGTGTCTTTTATTTTCAGTTTTCATATTCATATTGTGTGTTTTTATTACAACACTATTAAAAATTGTTTGATCATCTTAACTGCTCCAAATTTAATATTCTTCTGTTTATTATCTTATCTTAAAACTAATGAAAATATTCCTTTTACTGTTTACGTGGCATTATTGCTCTCTGTAGGTTATTGGACTTGTAGTTCGAGAGCGCATAACTCCGAAAATGCAGACAAATAACGCAGTTAGACGCACCATCATCTAGGCTGAACTCTTCACATTCCTTTCAGAAACGCACGTAATGTTACTAAGAGTTTTTCAAAAATGTCACACTTCCCTATAGTTCGAATAGGGTGCAAAATCACTTTACAACTTCAAAATAAATTAATCCCATTACTTCTGAGACAAATCTCTCGTATATTATAATTTCTGCCCTACATCTGTAAATAAAATAGTCGTATATTAATCGATATTTATTCATAATTACCTTCAAAATTGAAGCACTATTTAGAACACTTACCTTACCATCATTGCCTTGATGTCTATCGCATACTAATCTAATAGCATTTTGAAATAATAAAACGATGATTATTAACGTATTATTATTTTTTATGGTAGTCAGTCCATTAGGCTATCTTCTTCCTTTATTCATTTATAGTCAGCGCTTATTTAGTGTTTTAGTCCGACTATAAATGAATACGTTTAAAAAGTTTATTTTATTTATGTTAAAAATTAAGAGCATACAAATATGAAATGGAATTTGTAGAAACGATGACATTTCATTTTTATTCTGAAAAAATTAAAAGTCTGAGTGAATAGCTCGTTATCATGTTAGACTTCATTCTGCATAATAATGAATACTACATTACATATGCCTTACTCATAACTCTAATTAATATAGAATGCACGTTCGTAATCAGTTTAAACAGGTGAAAACCCAAAGTTTAATATTGAACAGATTTTCATACTTTGGAAATTTCTACAATAATAATGTAAGGATGTGATGATTTTTTTTAAATATATTTTTACTGTTCTGATTATCATTTTTAATACGCTTAAAAATTGAACGAAAATAATAGAAAGCAAATGTTTCGTAGCATTCTTGTCTTTGCAAATCCAGTTCCTTTTATGCGATGACATGAAATGTGATAGGGCTTCACACGGCAGCCAATCAAATGTGAAAGCGTCATTTGACGTTACAATAGCCTAACTACAAGCGCAAACCACCACGACGAACCTTATGCGGCATTTTATTAAACATTACTAATTACAAGTAGGTATTACTAATTGACACTTATTCTTCATACGATATATACATAGCAGTTCTTAACACCTATATTTGAAGTCCGGTTGTAATAAAAGTACATACCTACATGAAAAAAATTGGATTGACTTTACTCTCGACGACAAGAAAAACATCAAATGTATATATTATTTTATATTTTACCTTTCTTTTTTCATTTGTCATATGCGTCGACTTTAAAGATTTCATTCTCACATAGTAACGTTGATGAATAAATAATATAATTACTTCCAGAGGTAATTCTGGGAGCTAACTGCTTTGTTATGCCTCTCCCACGACGAAATTCATTTTTGTGACGTTTTCTAAAATGTTTCTTGGTTAATTCAGCATTTCGTACCCATCTGTCCGAAGGCATCGTTAAACCTCCAAACGATAATACGAGGTAGGCGCCATAAATTTTCGGCCTGATATACAAAAAAGAAACTTGGAACGATATAAGAATCTTTATTTTTCAATGTAATCTCCGCTAACTTCTATACATTTATTACAACGATTAATTAATAATTCGATACCCTTGTAAAAATATATATATAAAAAAGTTTTTACGTCAAAATGTTCTATAACAGCTGCTTGCAACTCACTGTCGTCCTTAAAACTACGTCCGCTAAGGTTTTTTTTTTTTAAATTAGAAAATAAAAAAATCACAAGGAGCCATATCCGGACTATACGGTGGATGTTCCAATTCTTGAAAGCCGCATTCGCGGATGGCAGCTTGGAAATGGCGGCAGTATGGACGGGAGCATTGTCGTGCAATAATCGCACACCTTTTGTGTGTCTACGACATTTTGCACGAATATTGTCCCTTGATTTATGCAATAAAGACGCATAATATGTGCCGTTCACATTTGTATTGCGCTCTTTAAAGTCAATTAGCAAAATGCCCTCACAATCCCAGAATATTGTGACCATCACCTTTTTAGTTGATTGAACGACTTTCGCCTTTCTGGGACGAGGTTCACCAGGTCGTCGCCATTCCATGGACTCCCTTTTCGATAGAGGATCGCATAACAGAACCATTGTTTCATCCCCTGTGACAATGGACTTCAAAATCGGTTTTGGCTCTTCTCCACACATGTTTATAAACGACTGCGCACATTCGACTCGATGTTCACGTTGGAGAGCAGAAAGAAGTCGCGGTACCCATCTAGCACTACTTTTATTCATACACAAATGGTCATGGAGAATTCGGCGAACACTTGTTTCGGAAATGTTTGTTATCAGTTTATCACTGCTAATTCCTTCACTTTGAAACGGCGATCTTCTAGCACTAAATGTTCAATAATTGAAATTTGTTGAGGCGTTATCACTTCAATTGGTCGACCCGACCGATCAGCATCTTCCAGGGATTCTTGTCCCAAACGGAAACGTTTTGCCCACTTTTTTACAGTTGAATACGAAGGAGATGAATCACCGTAAACGCCGTATAAACGTTGTTTAATGTGATAAGGTGTACACCCTCCTTTTGTTAAAAATTTAATGACCGCGCGGTACTCAATTTTCGTAACTTCAGACATTTTCGTGCGCTAATCACGTTGGTTGGCTGGTTACTAAAAACTACTAGGCTTCAAACCGTCATATTTATAGTGTACACTTCGCGTATGTGCATGCATGACGTGACGGAGTTTGAATACGTTTGAACCTGTATAAACCTGTCAGGCCGAGAATTTATGGCACCTACCTCGTAAATCCAACCAGTCTTGTGGATTGGCGAATGTGTGATCTTCTGTTTTATCTTCCGTGTATGTTTCCCGTATATGGACATTTGTCTTTGAATTGCCTTGTTATGAAGCCTTCTAAATACTTTAGCTATCTGATTCCATAAGAATCGTTGTTACAGAATAATCAGAATTTGAAAAGTTGTTCTTATTTGAATCCAGATGTGCGACACTTACAATTTAATTTGTTCCTATCGCGATTCCCGCTTTTTTAATAACATTCACTACTAAATATTCTTTATTTTCCATATTTGCAGTGTGTTTATCCATCTGTATATTTGATCTTTTTTGTGCCAGAAGATTTTCCTAATATAAATAATGGGATTCGGGAATAGTATATTATGCAATGAGCATTTAATGATAGCTGTTAAGACACGAATAAGAAAATCACAATACGAGGCGAAGCCGAGTATCGTAATGAATACGAGTGTCTTAATAGCCATTAAATGCGAGTTGCATACGCTATTTTCTCTACGACCCCATAATAAAACATTATTTTTTGAACATTCCATTTCATAAATTGAGGTTAAAATGTTCCATGCACCTTTGCGAATTTAGCTGGTAATAAATTGTTCGTGGTTACAAAGGCTTGTTCCATAATTTCTGGTGGACTCAAATTTTACATTTCACTGTCATTATCCCTCATTTTTACCGTTTATATTTTCAAAAAAGCACAAATATTAAGTAGTTACTTGTAAATTGCAGAGAACTGTCACATTTATGTAATTTGTATATCTGTCAGATGTGCAGTCGCCATATTGAATATTGTTTGAATATTGGAATGTCGCATTCCTATTGGATATAAACTTGTATCATAATGAAAATCTGTATCGTAATGGACATCATTAAAGTACAGGTTCGGCATATCTAATAATATAATTAAAGTATGGGAGTAGAAAAATAGTATTTAAGGATGACGGGTGGTCATGTAAACCACTCCTTATCTGCGAGAAAAAAGTTTCAAGGGAATTTTGATTAACTTGGTGAGGTAAAAATTCATATTTTTTTCATACGTCTTGGAACAGTAATTTTAGAGAATTTACTGACATTGAAGTTCCTTTTTGGAACACCTACAGAGTATTCTTTCCTATACAACGCATATTTTTTTATAAGGTTAAACATTTTCTCTAGGCTTTCATCCTGATTTTATAATAATAACCCATATGGTATGCGAGTGTGTGGATTTTGTGGGCTAAATGGTTACGGTTGAAATAAGTTTTCCAGTCGCTAAATAATGCTCTTTTAAATTTTTACCGGTAACAGGTTTATAATAAACCACACATGTTGCAGTTTTGTGCGAGAGCAATTGGGCAACTAAACCAAAATTTTGTCTTTCAACTCAGTATAATCTAAACGTTTTTGCGCTAAATGATGACCTGCTATAACTTCAGTGTCTGTCATTGCGATTAGATGATCAATTGGCATTCGTGTAATTATAGCTCTGTTGTCCAATATGAAGACAATATCCAAAAGCCAATTTCGTATTAATTTAAATAGATGCATCGCGAAAATGGTATACAGCATGTATCAATTTTCGTTAGCCATAGGCGATTAATCCATACAGTACGTGGCAACATAGTACCCCTTCTTTCCTTTCCAATGCCAGCACGACCGATGCATGCTCTTAAATACAAGTTAGCGTGGTTAGCAGTAACTATTCGACCACCGGCTTGGGTGTTTGTAATGCGTTCAGAAATAATATTTACGAGTTGCAAGGATTTGTTTTTCTTTTTCCTTTCAGTAAATGCAGAGAATTATTAAGCTGCGTTCACGCTGCATGACACAAACAAAAGCGTAATTCTAATAAAATTAAAAATAGGGTAAATAAAAAAGGATTCTGAAAATAATAATAAATTTCTAGATCAGTAGATCGCGGCGGGCACTTGATGTTTCGCGTTCCAGTAATAAGACTGCTTTTATTGCAGACTAGATCGCAACGTGTTCGCAGCTAAACATTGAATTTAAAATGTGGTGGAGAGAAGTGGGAAGGTCGGAGAAAGTCGTTGTGATGTCGATTGTTGCCGGGATTGGTGACGGACAGTAGGGGTGCCACGTTGCCACGTATTACTTGTATACGTATAAATCGCACGTAAACATTGAATCCCTATACCTAATGAAAATTGACACATACGGTATACATATTTGTGTTCGTAATTGGTTGGGGGATATATGATGTTTTGAAACCAATACCTAGACCTCTCAAAAACCTTAATTACCGCTTTCAAGATCTGAGACCGTTGATACGATGGTGTAACCTATGCGACGGATTTCTTCTATTATATTCATTAGAATCTCTATATGGTTGAATCGCTCTCGCAACAGACATGCGCCACTAAATTAAAATGGCGTCAAATTTGGAATGTTTGAGAATTTTACTTGTTAAGTAATATAACCTCCAAAAGCCGTTTCAGGACTCTCATAAATAATAATATTCATACACCTTTTGACATTTGTCATAATTATCTTTTGATGTTTGTTATAATGTGTCTACTAAACAATTTAAATTGGTTAGCAATGCTTGTCTATTGAACAGTATAGCCAAATATTATATAAAATATAAGTGTAGAAAAGTAACATTTAATAGCTTTCAGCCTTATTCATAATCATCACCCTAATAGGGTGTTAGTACGCTACTAGTAAGTAGCTACTAACATCCTACTAAGACGCTATTAACTTACCTTATTCATAAACGCTTATTTAGTGGCTAGTAAGTAGTAGGATGTTAATAGAAAAATGCATATGGCAACAGGGTAATATGAAGAACGATCGTGCGCACTGATGTACAAATTTAAATTTGCGGTAATCACGATAGAAAGCAAATATTAAAAGGTTAGAATTTACAATTTCAGATTAACTAAAATCTGTAAAATAACAATTATATATAAATTGTATGTATAGCAGAAAAAGTTTTCATGGATTATGAACAAATACATGTTAGAGCAGAATAGCAAGAAGTTGAGGAAGGTCAAGTTAATGGGGCTCTAAATCCAAAAATGTTCTAGAAATGGCTTAATCCACTGGAAATATATAATTCAATAATAATAGAATTTCTATACAAAATATATGTAGAATGAAATAAAATAAGTTTCAAACATGATAATCAATATAGGTGGAAAGATGTTATAGGTACTACACATTAAATCATATATATAGTTTATTCTTATATTTTGCATTAATAATAATCTATGCGATGCTAAGGCAAGGATTTGTGATACACTTGCAAGGTAAAAAGACTGTACCGATGACTTAGAGAATTTGGAACAAATGTTCATTAAACAGGAAATTTGAAGTAATTCTTCATTAAAATTAAATGCTAAGAAAAATGTAAACAATATTAGGTGATATTAGTATGATTTCAGAATGAAGATATAGAAGGTATTTTGATTAGTGATAATGGATATGCATGTTCAAGATATCTGTTAACTCTATCACAAACACTAACGACAAGTCCTGTGTTATAACGACAAGTCCTGTGTTAAAATATAAGACTCCATATATCAACGAGAAATGTCTTAAAAAGCATTTGAAATTATGAAGAATAAATTTGGTTGCTTTTTTCATTAAACTGGACACAAGGGCATCGATAGTAGCAATATCCATTATGAATATTATAAAAGGAAAAATTGCAAACAGAGGAATCTTCACATTAAAAAAATATCTTCTCACTTTCATTAACTTTGTATGGAATTAGATTGATAATGTGGATAATGATTTAAAATGATTATTAATGATAGTGTTGGCAATATTTTTAAGCATTAGATTAGCATATAATGAGACATTTTAATTAAAAGCACCTATTATCATAAGTATGTTTTATTTAAAATAAAGTCTAAATATAAAAATATCTTTATACACTCATTCCTTCCTTTTTCTCTTTTAACAATTTCATTTTCATAGCTGATATTGAATTTCATTTTGTATGTTCATATCGCGGATCTTTTTCAACTCTAAATGTTTCCATTTCAATGTATTTAATTAAAAAGTTATAATCCTGGATCTAAAAGAAGTCTGACAAATATGTGTTTATTTTTATTCGTACCAATTTGTTTTTTAGGTTAGCTTTAACGGTGAGCTGTAACTTTAAACATACCCCTACACGCTACTAACAATTTAGTTGGCTACTACGCTTAGTACGCTGTTAAATACGATTATGAATATGACTTTTTTTAGTAGCGTGTTAGTTGGATCTTAGTAGCCACTAACTTTCATTATGAATAGGGCTGTTTATATCTGACATTTCATTTGTAACTGGTTTTCATATAATAGTATTTTATCAGCGGAAGGTATTTCCTGAAATATTAATTAATTAGTTTAATTTTACTGTTCTGAAATGGTCGGAATTTGTAGTGGTATTAAATCGACGTCTTTAGTTCGTACATTGGCCATGTCGGCTGCCAAAACGACCGGACTATAGTCATGACTGTGTCAAAATGGGCTGTTTCCATGCATTTTGTTTATTCAGTTTTTCGATTGTAAACTCTGTTTTCGCAAATTTTCCTATTGTTTTATTAATTCTTTGTACTTCTCTTCAAGTGTTTATGCTTTACAACTGGTGTCTGGTACATTGCTTCATGTTCCACTTGACTTGCGGTTGCAGTTGTTGTTTCCAATTAGACTTTTTATATTTTCTTTCATAATACGCTGCTTTTCGTTAATCTCTCTCACTCGATGTCTTTGAGTAGCACATAATTTGTGCAGTTACAATGTTGGGACAGCTAAAGAATATTTAATTAAATCACAATGTTCTTCAATACAAACTTTTACTATTCAATCTCCGCTTTACTGGAATACCCATAACTTAAATCTATTTCAAAATTCTCACTACAAAATTGTACAAACAAAGCTAGTGTTTGGATTCATTCTTACGATTACACGCTTTTTTTTAAATGTTATTATTATATATTATTCAGGCACTTTCATCCTAAAATATAAATTTAGGATTACTTTTGCGGCAATAATTTATTTCTAAATACCTTTTATATAATTGTTGCATCTAAAATTTTAACAAAACATACTTAAGTCATTAACCATTATTTACGAATTATACACTCAATATTAACAAAAAAAAAAGTATTGGGTGGGTTTGAATATACAAACTTGCACCAGACTATTTTGTTGTTAGAAACTTATCCACCGCATATCACACGATAAAATGGAAATAACTAATGATTAATGAAGTATCCTGCACTGACGCGCTTCTGATGAGATGCGAGGGCTTTGACGTCATACACTCTGTTTTCTTGTTCTTGCAGTGAACGATGCGCCGACCCAAATAGTTGAATGCCTCTGGAAATGTACTCTGTTTGACGTTTTAGATTTGTCTGAATTTTCGGGTTAGGGATATTCCCGACACCTTTCATATCATCGCATAAAACGAATTGGATTCGCAAAGACGAGAAATGCGGCGAAACATTTGTTTCAATTATTTTCATTCAATTTTAAGCGCATTAAAATATAAAATATGGAAGAACAGTAAGAATGTAAAAAAAAAACATTGGAGTCGTACTTAATTTAAGATTGTTTATGTTTTCTGATCTATTCTATTATTATTTATAGATATAATTAGAAACAATGCAAATTGTAAGGTTATATTAAGAAAGATAGGTTTATAGTAAAATCGCACTGTCGTTTTCAAGAAAGCTTTTTGAAGCATTCTTATATATTTCTAAATTCTTCATAATCACTGTTTAATATTAAACATTTGTTCAAATTCAATTAAAATTAATGAAATAAAACAAACAATAGTGCTTGTAGATAGTCGTTAGCATTCAGTATATAGAGAAGACGCGTTATATTCAATTGTATGTCATTGATGACGTTTACATGTTGTAATAACCCACTAATTGGCTAGACCCCGTACATTAAGTACCTTTACTATAATTTAACAAAATAGCATTAACGCAATACTCAAGACAAAGGTTATTGCCGAGCATATACATATGCACGCGTCAGCATTTCTTTCAATGCCCATATATGGGAATACACCGGCGACGTAAATAGTTTAAGTAGGTTAATATAGAAATAAGTTATAAATAGTAGTGTAAGTTAGTTTTAAGAACATTCACGATTCACGATTATTCACTTACGTTCAGAGATAATGTATTTACTTCAGTCCGAACATGTACATTGAATATTTTTCAAGACAATAGATTTAATTAGTTAACGTGGTGATGTGTTTTAATTAAAAACCTCCTAACAAATTTCCAATCTCGATCCGATTCAAGAGAGCCAATCGAGATGACGATCGAGTAGAGGTAAGCCTTAGGACCAGGCTTATCACAATGTTGTCATAACTGTATCAGGGAACTGTGTTAAATTATATTTGAAGGCTTTCATTTCATTAGTTTAAATAGAAAATGTATAAATTGGTCGTGATATACGCATTCATGGCAAATAAACACATAATTTCCGTTTCAATATTAAATTTCTCTCTTACATATTTTCAATAGACTTAATAGTTCAATTCGGTGTTGGCAGATAAATCATATCTGTCAAAATGGCTTGTGTTGTGTATATTTTTCCTGTCAAATTTTCGTGTCTATTTTTGCTTTTATTACGTTATTAAAGACGGAAGTTGAGGAAGACTGAAGTCTTTGAGCATTTCGTACAATTGAATGTAACGCGTTTCCTCTATATATTTAGTTATTGAAATGCTCTAAAACTCCAGTCTTTCATAACATAATTAAAGCAAAAATTAACAGTAAATTTGACAGGAAAAATATACACAACTCACGCCTTTTTGACAGATATGTTTATCTGCCAACACCGAATTGAACTATTACTCTATTAAAAATATGCAAGGGAGAAATTTAATATTGAAATGGATATGGTGTGTTTGTTTGTCATGAATGCGTATATTGCGATCTATTTATAAATTTTCTATTTAAGCTAAGCTAATAAAATAAATGCCTTCAAGTATAATTTAACAAAGTAACTTTTTTAGTTTCTCTAATACAGTTATGACAACATGTAAACGTCATCGATAACGTGCAGTTGAATATAACGCGTCTGCGCGTGCTGTATATATGCACATACTAGCAAACTTATGTGTAAAATTCCTTTTAATCATGACATTAATATTTACTATGTATGTTGAACAAACTTCTATAGTCCATTTTTCTTGTTATTCCTTTAAAATTTACTATTTTGTACACAGGAAGTTTGCCAGAGCAACAAAGATATAATGTAATTATTGATTACTGAAGATATTGTATTTTCAATATAACTTCCACTAAATCATCTTTTCAAAAAAGAAGTGAATATATGATATATATAGAAAGACTTTTAGGTTCAAATTACTTATTAATAATTATATTCATTATATATATTATTGTATCAAATAAGTACATATTTACAAATAAAATTAAATTTTCCTTCACAAGAAGAGAAACAATAATGTTGTTATACTTACAATAATGACAAAAAGCTATGTATAATATACACATACATAAAATAAATCAATATATGTTAAAAATACTAGTCCTTAGATTTAATTTTTATTGGTTTACTCAAATCCTTCAATATGTCTTTCTTTTTTTCTTTTATATGTTCTTTAGAATCTTCTAGTTTTTTATTATGACGTACAATTCAATGTAACGCGTTTCCTCTATCAATTCAGATTTGATTGTTGTGAGTAGATATGTACTTCACATAAATTAAGCTATCAAAATATATGAATATTAAAATTTTCTTTGGAATAATTAAACTTCTATACTTGCACCAAAGGCTCTGTAATTATGATTTGAAATTATTGTTTTTATATTTTCTTTTGTTTCTTGGTTAATTGTTCAGTATTTACTTTCTTATACGTAGTATAAAAAATTATTATGATGACGAACATTTTCGACCTCTAAATGTTTGCAGATGCCCACGATTTAAAGTTATCTAATACCGAAAAAGTGGTTTTCGAACAATGTCTCTCTTTGTGTTGTCTATCTGTGACCACGATACCGGCCAAACGGCTAAAACTATCAATACTAAATATACATGGGTACTATTTACGAGTATAATCTTCCACTGAGTAGATTTTGAGTGAACTCGGTAGACCAATAGTAGTAAACTACTATGTCAGTGGAAAAACCAAATTGCACCAAAATTCATCAACTACTAAGTTTAAACAAATTTCTGAAGAATACAGATACAGTCAAAAGTAAATTTGTTTTTCGAAATAGCTACTGGCAGTAGGTAATTTTGGTAAACGATTTTGCGGAACCCCATTTTAACATTGCACTTCTGATCATATTAGAAAATAGAAAATTCAAATCTTTTTCTTTCCGAAAGACATCTTTTTTTTAAATTCTACGGGACGTGGGACAATGGTCTGGCGGTTAAATGGGTCCTTTTTCCCGCGTCTAATTTTCTGGTGAATATGTATCCTTATAGTTTAGTAAGATGAGTTTCACTGCGTTTATCCTTTTCATTTTAATAATTATGTATTATTTATTTAATAATAATTGGACAACTTTTAATGTTAACTTTAATATTTTGGAAGGAAAAGGATTTTATTTCATTCTTCGTCCTATTTGCTTGTTTTTTCCAGTAAGTAACTAAAACTGTTAATTGATGGAATACATAAAATACAGATGCACTACTACATGGGACTAGGTCTTTCCAAAATTAGTTCCGACATTAGAGCTCCAGCGCAAGTCTTCGAGATTCGAGATTTTTCGTTTTGTGCATGTGGAAATGTTGGTATTCATATAAAAAGCATTACATTTTCATGTAGTTTTAATACTATCATTGGAACTCGAGATTTAGACTCTCAACCAAAATTAAAATCTATAATGATACATATTTTATTTCCACATCATGGTAATGATGCTATTATGTTTAAAACTTGTATATAGTGTTTCATGTTATATTTATTGAATCATAATATTTTCATTTATAAATTTTTGAATTTAATGTAGCTTAATTTATTGTGTTACAAATTTAATCATTACTAACAAGTTCTTCTTA
Organism: Amphimallon solstitiale; assembly: GCA_963170755.1. NCBI lineage: Eukaryota > Metazoa > Arthropoda > Insecta > Coleoptera > Scarabaeidae > Amphimallon > Amphimallon solstitiale. Next base: position 50,817,703 of record OY720679.1, read on the forward strand.
TATCAAACAAGATAAATATAATTTTGATCTCAATTTCAGAATATTATTTTAAAGTACTATTTATATTACACTATTTAGATATAAAAGTTCTAAAAGAACTGAAAAAACGATTTGGTAATAGTAATAATATGTATCTATAGTTATGTACTTATTTGATTCGTATTTGGAAATACAAATATATAATTTCTCATTTTACTTAGCCACCCCACCTTTTGTATCTTTGACGACTTTTGCCTTGACGTTCATTTTTTTGGAAATACATACTAGTGTTTCATTTCGAATGTAGGATCGATGCGAACAAGTTTTCACCCGTTACTTGCAAAGATGGGGCAAGGATTTCCTCCGCCGGAGGCTCGATTGGACATTCGATGATGCCGGCGGTAACACTTCCGACCCCCGCCATATACAAACAGCTTTTTGTCCATGTCAATACATTGAAGAGTTACTTGCGAACAAACCACCTAAAACCGACATAAGAGATTGTTGTCCATGGTTGTCACGAATTTTCGCCAGACTGGGAATAGATTAAGTAATTTAAAATCTTTTGAGCTACCATTTGCAAGCACTTTTGTTTATTTTATACATTGAGAATACCGATCGAATATATTCTTGTATATTTTAATACAAACAGCAGATGTCGATGTCACGTTTATATACTTTTCATTATCGCTTTATACCATGCTATTAGGGATCGTCTTAGCCGCTGTCATGTTTTTGTGTATTTTATCATGTAAGTTTTTTATTGTATAATAATAATTATGTCTTATTAGATGAAGGGGGTTGAATAGTTGAAGTGATAAATGTATAAGCAACGTTTTCTAAAACTCTATTTAAACGTAATACATGCTAAGGAACTTGCTGTCATACATTTATGAATGACCCGATTATTCAAAAGCTGCGAATCACTCATATATGAATGACAAAGAAAGGTCCAAGGTATTATTTTATTGTAAGATGCCGGTATTAGCATGTAAAATATGTCATAAAAATAGCAATCTGTACTCACAGTAGAATTATAAATTAACCTGCATATACAGGTGTCCCAGAAATAAAAAGACGGAGTAGCAGGTATGTAAAGTCCGAACAGAAACAGGTCCAAATATGCCGCAATAACGAAGAAATTAAAAATTTAATTTTCTATGTTATTTTTTTAAATAAAAAATTACATTACGGACCTGGCACACGTAAGAATGCTCATTTGTAAATAGAAACGAACACGCATTCAAAGAAAAATACGCTTTTATTTGTATAAAACGGGAAAAAAATGTTAAATCATACTCATTCATAATAAAACATATTTTTTGCCGGATGCGTCTAAATAACGCAGCTATGTATTCGATTGTTGACGCAGATGGGCGACTGACTCACTTTATTGCAGACAATGAAAGATTGTTTTTATTTTTAAAATAGGAAGCTTGTTGCCCTTTAATGTGTTTGTAGTCGGAAACAGCTGATTATTATTATTTTAGAGTATCCAATAAATCGTAGTAAATATCAAAATGTAATTATTTTTTTCTAGCAGGTCTAAACAGTAATTAGTGGTGTGATATTTATTATGAAGTATCTATTCCTTCTCCTTTTTTTTTAACACAAGTAATATGGTGGTCCTGAAAAGAACCGATTGTGTAAGTGAAGCAGGTGGATATTTATCCAGGAGATGCTCTTCCGCATGTAAAACTCTCCGTGTTCTTTCACGACCCCTGCCTTCGTAGCGTGGCTGTAGTGTGCCTTGTTCGCGTAACCTAAAGACCGTGTCCATAATCACTTGATACGACGGACGCTTGCGATTAGGAAAACGTTCGGCGTATAAACGTTCAACAGCTCTTCCATTTCCACCTACTTCACCGTACAGATACACCATATCCCATAATTCTTGCGTCGTAAAAGCCATGTCGATAACTATGTGTCAACTCACATCGGCGGCTAATAACAAACTGAACATCTGTGTATCTATCGCCCTTGCACATGCATGCATTGGCGGCTGGGCGGTAATAAAATCGCGGGTCACACAACAAAAACTTATGTATTTTTTTAAATAACATCCATTGTGCTGTTTGACAATGGATGTTATTTACAAAAATACATACGTTTTTGTCGTGTGCCGCGCGATTTTATTACCGACCAGCCGCCAATGCATGCATGTGTGCAATTTTATACCGCAAGTCGACCAGAGTCGGCGTAAGGCCAATTGAATTCTTTATTATTTTTTTTCTGCCGTCTGCGCACGAATAAAGACTCTATATTTTGAGGGTGCGTTTTTACACAATCTAGCTTCCGATTTATGCTACACCGTCTTTTTATTTCTGGGACAGCCTGTACATGCTTAATTGCATATGCATGGTAACACAACAGACACCTTGGCCAATTTAAAGACAATGAACACACTGGTACGTATTGCTAGCGAATATGGTCGTAGGAACATGTGATATGAAAATAAACAATGCAGATGACTTAGAGAGCTGCTATAGCAACTTATGTAACGAATGCCTACTCACCATGGTTTTTTTTATAGACATATGTTAACCAAGTTGATATTCAGCTATCTTAGCTGCTTACATTGTTGACATACCATAGTAGGTCGAAATACGTGTTTGTGTGTTGATGATTGTCTTTGAACGTCTCTAGTATGCATTTATCTATGTATATTTTTTTATGTAATATGACATCCAGATAGTTTCTAATTTTGCTGATTGTTAAATTCATCTGCTTCAACTCATTTCAATCAAAACTATCGTATTTAGAAATTTGAGTATTCACAAAACTATTAGCTGTGTTGGATACATACTTTAATTTCATTGCTAATCACCCTTCTGTTCTTTATGATGTAATATTCTTCGGCAAAAAAAAAAAATAGATAAATCTAGTTTTCGGCGTTTGTTAATTTTACATGTTTTTTTGCTTGACATTGTGTTATAGGAAAGGGCAGCGTTATTATATCTAAGATACATATCACGTTGGGGCAAGGAGAAGGTAAGGGGTTACCTGGTAAGTCCGCCCGCAATGGGTGGTCGCCACTGCCCGGCAATCACCTGCCCCTGCCAATACATCGAAGACCATCTAAAGTGTAAACCGGCAGGCAAGTTAACACTAAGCACAATTTGTAATATGCCAGATCAAAACGATCGTTTCTGTGCAATATTGTAATATTATAAGGGCTACACACTTATACTTACTAATAGGATAAAATAAATGTTACTGTATAATATTCTATGCTGTATCGGAATGGCAACTCACTGATATAATAATGAGTAGTGAAAAGAGTTAACATTTATTCATGTATATACATATTATACTATCCTACTAATGTTTATTGCCAGATGATTTTAAGTACTTGCAATAACTTCATGTGAGTAATACATAAGCTTAATATTTTTCAATGTACCAAAGTGCCTTCAACTTTTCTGTTCTATATGCTACCATATATACATAAATTTACTAGAAATGTTGATGACAATACACATTACATGCTAGTAGACGCAAACTGTTTTTGAAACATTTCAAAAATAATATTTTTTTAAGCACATTTTGCAGAAATTTTTCAGGAAAATTCGATTTTCTTTTTTAAATGACTGCCATTTTTTGAAATTTGCACAAAATATCAAACTTACGGGATGCACCCTCGTTTCCCGTCGATTTGGAACTCTCTCCGCAACATTGCTGTAACACTCTGCCACATCTCCGCCATTTTAATTATTAATGTATTCGAAAAAAATTATTATTCTTGAATATACTACTAAAAATACCAACAGTTCTATAAATGTAGAATGCATATTTCTTCGAAAATTCCTCAAATTGACCCAATTCCCTCGTCTGATTATGTATATATCCCATTAATAAAGCAATTGTCATCAAGTTTGTTGGTGAATTAGTAGTACGAATAGTGCAACTTGAATTTATACCGAAACACCTGCACTTGAGTTTCTTAAATCAAATCGTGCCACCGAGACGAGGGTTGTTTCCTTCTTCCTTGTAGGAAGACATTATTTCGTTTACAGTCAAATTTATTGCATTGGCCGTTATAATGAAAAGTATTTCTTCCATTACATACCCATGACCTGTCACTTTTTATATTTGTGGTTACATAGTTGATCTCATTGCTCAAATACATTTCTCTTTTGGTCTGAAAACCGAGGTCAGCTTGTCGATAAAGCTGACCTCGATTTTCAGACGAAAGAAATGTAATTTGGAACGCATTATTAATGTCAGGATTTATGTGTGCCAAGTAGAGCATTAAGAACTGTCATGGGCATTCTACTCTAACCTCACTTTCCTATTTGTATTTACAATGTAGAGTCATTATATGCTTTTAGTTGGCTTTTCCAATAAAATTATTACTGCGCAGACAAGTTATGTGTACAATTTTGTAGTACATGTGTAATAGCTATGATAAAGAAAAATGTTCAGTTTACATATTATAATTTATATAATAATAATATTGTACAAGAAACGGATAAAATGCTTTACATTATAATAATATAATCTAAAGTAGGCTTAAACAATAAAACATTGAGCAATAATTTTGAAGAATATTTTACTATATAAAAGTGCCTGAGTTTGTTGGAAAAAGTGCTCTTTGAAAATAAAAAAAAAATCATGTATATACACTATTTAAAAAGAATAGAGATTATTTTATTATTAGAGCTAGTCAGTTGCTGCTTTACGTGCGGGGCTTGTTATTTGATGATTGAAAATATCAATAACAAAAATAATCTGGTAAATAAGGTATGGGCGTCCCTTTATAACTCTTGTCATCGGGACGAGAGCGGGGCATATGTAGGACGTAATGGGTTTTCATTTTTCGTGCGCCTATAGACAAGAAAAACACATGTAGACAAAAAGAAATAATATATATTTATATTTTATCAGTTCTTGTCACATAACTCACAGTTGAAAAGTACTTAATCGCCGTCAACATCAACACAACCATTATGTGCCCACTTGTTGCATAATAAACATGCTACTTACTCATCTCTCGCATCCCAGACAATATAAAGATTCGGCCTCTATTACTTGTCTGATTCATTAATTAACTGATTCTTTTATTGATATCGTCTTCTTTGTAAATGTTCAGTCTCACTTTCTTAGTTCATTAGTCTTTGCCAGTTCTTGCAAATACAGAGGTAAAGTCAAAATTTTGGTTTTTTCTTTTTTCGATAAACTTTTTTTCTTATACTATTTTGCTATGGACAACACTAAATGAGTGGGAAATTATGTTGTAGTAGACTTCACTACATTGTTTGAAGAAATATCCATGAACATTGGACACAATCCGTACATTTTTGCCATTTGGTGAACTTCGTTTGGAATTAGTAATAGGGTGCAATGGTGCAATTATCTTGCTTCATCAGCTTACTTTCTGAGTTGTTGACAATTTATCGACGTTTTGAGGATCAGAACTTATCAGCTAATTGGCTATCTGTTGAAACAGATAGAAGAAAATCGTCATCGGTAAAAACACTGCCTGAAGCACATTATCCGGTTTTTCTAAATTCTCTTAATGCGGTCATCATTGTAGCTGCATTTATAAATGCTGCTTGAAGAATGTAGGTATTAGAAATAAAATTACTGCCTTTACAATATTCCATCGCAACCACTGTCGCACTTCTTCCTCAAAGTAGACACGAATAGGTTTTATCAGTGAAACGTCTAAGAGCTGAAAACGGTGCGAACACAGGAAACAACGCAGAATTATCCCGTTATTTCCATCATATCAAGGAGAGCAATATTTTTAATAAGCGTTGCATGTCTGTCAAACAAAAATAGAACGATCTTCTTAACCAGCTCACGAAGATTTCTTCTATAACCCATCCTGAGCTAATAACTTTCAAATGATGTGATTAACCCAACTAGTCGTTTTTCTTTATAGCACCTTGAAATGTCTCCATATTCAAACAAATACCAGTCTCATGACAATTGAAGATTCTACTAAAAGTTAATTTATATTTATCATTGCATTCTATTGACAATGATTGAACTGTGGTAGAGCTATACGATTAAAACTCACAGCAGCGGCTTCCAGGCGTTGCTTCCGATTTTCTTTAACTTACTATATGATTATATTTGTTAAAATTATGAATTATTTTATTGCGTTATCGTAAATGAAATATTAGGCTACATACGTCTTCCATGGATAAACCATATTTGTTTGACATAAGTGGCAAGCTGTAATTCCAGCTGTTTAGTGAAGATGCTCTGAAACTTACCTGAGCTTTTGCAAATATGAAATACAGGAATTTTAATTTATTTCGACATATCTAGTCAGCGTTGATTTTGGCACACATCTCATTTGGCTTCATTCCATTCCGCCCCAAAGATATTTATTTATTTCATTTTATTTTTAGGGTGTATGTAAATTTATAAGATGTTAAAATACTGTCGTTAAATTGTATCTAATACTAAATTAGTTCCTTATAAACAGAGAGTTACCTTCACTAAATACATTAATGAGAACTACAATAAATAGTTAAAATTCTAAAAGACACTGCAGTTACAAATTTTATTTCACACACAAGTGTCAGAATAATCTATAAAGCTTCTTTTACACTTGTCAATTAATTGAACTTAAAATTGAAAATCACATAAATAAAGTATAGCGTTTAACACGCGTCAATTATAATAACTCTTAACTGAACTAAAAATGAAGCCGACTTGGCGTTAATTTTTGCCAAGTTCTAGGCTTCCCAATTAAAATTATAGATCTAAAACGACCTTATGTAAAGGAAAACTATCATAATGTAATTTCATGTGATCTTCACAGATGGCAATATAATACAAGCAGAGAAAAGGAGTAATTTCATTCTATAATAGTTCGCCGACACGTTCCGCTCCGAGATCCCCTAATTTTTGTAAAAAAAAAAAAATTTCGTTTATACTTCAAGCTAACATGGACAATTGAGTGTGATAGTTACCCTATCAAACATTTCTTTGTAGCGTGATATTTATACTCATGCAGTAATGCATTTCATAGACTCGATAAAATGTGAATGTTTAAATTCTTACCCCAAATGGCAACACTTGTCGCTTCAACACCGTAGTGTTCCCGGCTGCACGGAAGACGTACTTAGCTATACTATTTCGTATAAAATACTGAAAACCGGCGTCATAATATTAACCTGTGAATCATTTAAATGGAGATTATTTCCTATATCACACTTAATAATATTCAATAAATGAAAAAAATACAATATAGATCATATTTATTATAGTATGCGTAATTTATTTTTTTAGAAAAACAAAATAGACGTTGGATATTTTAATATTATAATTATTTGAGTAATATTAATAACATATTATATTATTAAATATTGTATGCACCGAATAACAAGACAAAATGGCTAGCTCTATTTATTATATAACAATATGTGAGATAATCTTATGGGCGGGCATGACTGTATATTGGTCAGAAGTATTAACAATAGATATGTGGGGTAATAAGGCAAGTGACGTGTGCAATTCGCTCACGAATGCGTCCGAATTACACAAATACATTCATACGTTTTTTCCATAGAACACCTTACGATTCGTATATTATGTAGTAAGTTCTTTAATGTAACTCGCTCGTTAATATAAAAGGAAGCGTGAAATTCGTCTGTTTGAAAATAAAATTGTGTTCAATTATATAAATACATATGTTTAAGATTACAAATGTAACATTTATTTTATTCATAATTTTATGTAAGTGCCACAAAGAATGCTTTCGATTCTATAAACTGACAGAAAAAAATATTAATTTAATGTTCATAAATTCTGTGAATTTGTAAGTCATATCAACATTTTTTATACATGTAACAAATTTATTAAATAATTTTGTTATTTTAAAATGGAAAGTAATTTACATTGTGAACCATTAAACGCATCCGCAAATTTATAACATATTTGTCTGGTGTAGTTCAGAATTTATGAATGTAATGAAACTACTAACCTGGATATGTGTCTTGGATTTTTCTACTGCTACATAAGGTGTTTTGTAAATATTCTCTGTAAATAACAAAGCTGTATTCTTTATAATTGCATTTATTTGCATGTTTTTAAATTTTTATGTACTTATTTATTTTATAAAACATACAAATATCGATTATTTCAGACAATATAAATATATGGTAGATGCTACTTTACATTATTTTAAATGATTAAAATCGCGAAATTATCGTATACATATCATTATATAAAATATTATTATGCGGAAACGGAATAAGTAGTTTATACTATTTGCCAATTCGGGGTAGTGTAAAGTAGCTCTGGAATGTTGCAGTGGAATCATTTCAGTTTCTTTTGTTAACATAATATTACCAATAGGCACTACTTCGTTTGGAAATTTCTAGAATACATACCTATAATCTGCAATTGTTTTACACTGGCACAATTTGCATTTTAGTAAATTTTACACCCCTACTTAAATTCAAATTAATTGTCAAGTTTGACATTAGAATTGCGTAAGCGCAGTTTAAAGCGTTTTTTAACAATGCTTTTAAAAATTATAGGTATAAACTAATCAACTTTAACCTAATATGAATTCAAAATTACATATTATTAACGCTATTTCAACATATTGGCAATCTTACTTAGATATAGCATGAGCATATGATTATAAAATAATGTTTATACTGAAAATGAAATATTTGGACACGACACTGGTGGAAGAAATGAAAGTTGTTTCCATGTTGCCGATTTAATAAATGAAAATTCTAAATGGCAATGCGTAACTCAATTACAGAAACCCATTGGTTGATCGTTTTGGCAACCGACACGGCCAAACTACGAAGTAAAGACGATTCTTCAATGCCACTGCAATTCCCTTCGAACGGAATATATTTAGAACAATAAAATTAAAATAATTAACTAATATCTAAGCGTATATAACTGCAGCTCTATAGGAAAATACTACTGAATGAAAACTTGTTACAAATTTAATATTATAAATAGATTATCAAATATTACTTTTCTATATCTATATTTTATTAAATACTTGACTATTCTATTGAGTAGGCAAGCGTTGTTGACTCATTTGTATTATTTGTTGACAAATTATGACAAATGTCAAACGGTGTAGGAATATTACTATTTATGACAGTCTTGAAATGGTGTTTGTAGGTTATATTACTTGACAGATAAAATTTTGCAACATCTCAAACTTGACACCATTTGACTTTATTTGCGCATGTCGGTTGCTAAAGGGATTCAACTATAGTGTGCATATGAAGTGAACATTTTCTAACAAAATATTAACGAAAAACAGATTTTAGCACTGTATTCTGTCTAGAACTACATTGATATATAATATTGTTGTAATTTCTACTGCTAAACACGTAGCATGTGAATTTCTTTATAATAATATTTTATTTATTTATTACATACCATTAGTTATTAATATTCTACTATTCTTGCCGTGTGCATATACTATCTTCACGCATAGGGACCGGAATGATATGTAGTACCACCTAACGGGTCAAAACGGCTCCTGCTAAATTTTCTATCTTTTGTCCGAGTACGATGCTGAGATAATAAATTAGGTCTCCAGCTGTACATATCATATTACTTCACCAATATGCTATAGCCACGAAGAGTGTTCATCTGAACAATTATTAGAATAACGTCGAACAATCGATATTTGTTCTAGCACATTAAGATAAGTTTTAAAACTAATTGATTCAGACATTATCATACAAATCAAGTTTATGCACAATTTTAATTGTATTACTCATACCTGTTAAATAACTCGTGCACAAAAACACAATCGAAAATATGTAACAAATATGAGATAATCGAAATATATGTATTATTATAGTAGTAGACTTGGTAAGAGAATTAAACACTTTTGTATATCAGCATTGAATTGGCATTTGTATTGAGTTTACTTAGATTGTTTAATTGTAATATTTTTAAAACTATTTTTAATATTTTATTAATAGTGACTTATTTTGTTGTGGTATAAGCTTTTATATGTATAACATTTACCTTATCTTACATTTAAAGTTTTTTCGAAAAAGCCGTACAAATCTTTTATGAATATATCACTAAAAATATGCTCACTTATATACAATATACACGGTGGCCAGAAAAATGCGGACAAACGCCACGCAGGCCAAATCTTTGTTTAATTCTGAGTTGACAATCTTAATTGAAAAAAGTAGTACAGTGCTTTTTTTTTTTTTTTTTTTTTTGTAAACCATTGGTATTAATCGATTAGTTACATCAATGCATTTGAGATAATTCCATTTCTAAATTTCACCACAATGATTTTACATAGATAAATTTGACGAATTTTGCTAAATTTTAGCCGTACAACTTAATGTTTGATGGTCTCGTATGCCGTAAGGAAGGACCGTATAACTTTTTTGGATTAAGATTATCGCCTCAGAATTGAACAAAGAATCGTTCTACCTGGCGTTTGTCCGCATTTTTCTGGCCACCGTGTATAAAGCAGAAAGGAAAATTAAAAAATAATATATGTATATTGGAATATGTACCCATCGATGATGCGAGTGACCACTACTTTAGTTATAATCCGATTATTTAGATCACTCAAGTAGTGAGTGTTCGGTTTTGCTCATCAGTAGTTACCGATGTCACCATCCGGTCTCCCTACTAATGACTGAGTACTACCCATTCAAAATTTTCTGCTTATCTGGCCTATCCAGAAAGTAGGAAAAATGTAATTTTATGTCTGTCATAATTGGAAATGGTAATGAATTATTCTAATGATCAAATTATCAGTGTAAAAAGCAATAAATAAGGGCAATACCGATAATCACCGCAATTTAGAAACAAAGTATTGATCATTCGTAAATGTTGTTTCAGTAATATCGGGTCGCAATACTTGCAACTACACACATGTCAGCTATATTAATAATATTTACTCTTATTGAGTTCTTTAATAAAATTCTGTTGAAAATTCGAACAACTATTTTAATTATCACGTGTTTAAATAAACTCGAGTTCAAATTATTTGGCAAATCGATATCTAGTGCAGCAACATCTCTGAACATGTATGTATGTACATCACACGACTGTAGCATTCCCGTGTGCTTTTTCTACCAACGCGAGGAAGGGGTGCGTAAATAAGTGAGCCAAAAAAAAAATTATGCAACCCGCCCTTGTGTAGTATAAGGTTTTTTCTCTATCACGTAAACACAATATATGTCGCAGCTGTTGCGGATGTTTTTACTATTATTAACGTTTTTTCCAATCACATATATGTTTTTCACTATCAAATTACGGCATTCTATACATTTTTATTTGCTCTGTAGGAGCCATCAGATATGATCATCTAATGTTGCAGTAAATAGCTTAGTATGTGTCTTGCACAAATCCCCTCTATTGTTCAAACTGTTGAGTATATATACTCTCGATAGGGTATTAATTTCTTATTATAACGTTTATTGGAAAGATTGTGTAATATAACTTATCATACTATTAAGAGCATCAAATAATGTTGTGATATTGTTGTGCATATTTTGACAAATTTTTCTCTGAACTGGATATGATTTGGAATTTGCTGAAGTAAGTTATTGTGAAAGATATCTTCTTATCCTGAACAATTATACTCTTTATTAAATTAGAAGAATTAGTTTATTAGTTCCTCGAATGTTCGCTCCTTTCGTCTGTTCATTAAATTTAAATCTATACAAAATACAGAGCTTAAATTTCTGTATAAAACATTCAAAACTGACAAGTTCGTGAAATTGTTGTCTTTGGGATGGTCATTAGACTAGATTTAACCCTCCCAATACCAGGGGGTCACTGAGAACCCCATGCGAAACTCTGTATTAGGTATCACAAAAAAATCTGGTATTATGAGGGTTAATGTTTCTAGTCCAAATACTACATTCCTGATGAAGGATAATTATCACCTAAGGAAATTCACAAGTATATAAAAATTTAATTAATTGATAAGGGAGACACTTGTTGAAACTCCATAACACTGGTGAAAATAAAATACGATAATTTTAAGTTTCAAATTAAATTTAATAGTAATTCCACTACAATATTGTTTCGTCACACAGTGACTTCATCAGGTGGATGAAAGACTGATATTTTTACAAATGTACAAGATATATATAATAAGCCTAAGATTACAAATTTAAAGAAAGTAAGGGGGAGTTACATATATCTGTATGGTCATTTAATGCTAATCCTAATTTATTATACCTAGCAATTTCTAGAGACTCAAGTAAATTTAGTTTTTTACTTTTTTCTTGTATATGCAAGATTTTATAATTATTATTAAAATTGTGATTATTTTCTATACAATGATTAGCAAATGTAGAATCTGATTTTTTATCTCTATAGCTTCTTTGATGTTCAGATATCCGTTGAGTAAAGGTTCGTCCTGTTTGGCCAATGTATGACATATTACACTCACATGTTAATTTATAGACACCTGAACTAAGTTTTTTGTCCGATTTGTCCTTATTGTTTTTTAAAAATCTTTCAACTGTATTATTGGTTCTATATGCTATGGCGGTGTTAGAGGATTTTTTGATTAGAGAACAAATTTTATCTGAAGTTTTACCAATGTAAGTTACGGGAGAATAATGTAATGGCTCTTTTATTACTTGTCTAGGATATATTAATGAACGTGTAATTATTTTTTGTTTGTGAAGGAGGATGCTGTTGATAGTATCATAAGAATATCCATTATTTTTAGCAATAGTGTGAATTCTGTCTAATTCTATATCAAAATTAGTTTTATTAAGGGGGGTATTTAAAAGTCTGTGTATCATAGATTCATATGCAGCTAATTTGTGTTTTATAGGATGAAAAGATGTGGCATGTATTGTTGTGTCTGTATGTGTGGGCTTGTGGTAAATGGCAAAATCATGTTTATTAGCGTTATGTGAGATCGTAAGATCTAGGAAATTAATCGAACCATTATTTTCTAATTCTAGAGTAAATTTAATATTAGGATGAACAGTATTTAAATAATCAAAAAACATTTTTAATTGTCTTTCCGTACCATTGAAACAAACGAGTATGTCATCAACATATCTAAACCAGTAAATGCATTTCTTAAAAAGGGGGTGAGAGCTAATAGTTTCTTCGAAGCGATTCATGAAGAACTCTGTTAATAAGGGACTTAATGGGTTTCCCATGGCTAATCCTGTCGTTTGTGTATAGTATTCATGGTTAAATTGAAAATAATTTTGTTCAATACAAATGTTAAGTAGATCTAAGATTTCTTCGAATATAACGGGATTCGTGTGGTGTTGATGTAGTTTTAATTTGATGATGTCAATTACTTCATTAGTTGGGATGTTAGTGAATAGATTACAGACATCAAATGATACAAATTTAGCATTTTTAGGAATATCTAGATTAGAAATTTTATTCATGAGATCGAAAGACTTTTTTACGGAAAAGTAAGATTTAAATTTTGTATGTTCTAATAGAATATTAATTAGCTTTTTGCATAAGTTTCTGCACGGAGCTTTTACATACGAAACTACAGGTCGGATAGGCAAGTTGTTTTTGTGGAGTTTTATCAAACCATACATTTTAGGAGGTTGTGGATTCATTACAATAAGATTGCGTTTTTGAGACGGGGTAAATAAAATCTTAGTACTGTTTAATGTAGTTTTTAGTTGACATTGAAATTTAGATGTGGGGTTCGTATTAATTTTCAAAAATGAATTATCATTAAGAAAATCCTCGACTTTTTTATAATATTCTTCTTTAGGAATGGCAATCACTGTGTTACCTTTATCCGCTTTTGTGAATATTATATCATTATCAATAGATTTTTGTTGCAGTGATTTGATAGTAGACATATCTTTATTAAAATTACGAGGTGGGTTGATGTTTTGAATAATGTTACTAGCTACAAGTTTATGATAAAGGCTATTTTCAGACTTATCCAAAGCCAATTCAGTTTCTATTGCTAAATTTTCTAAATGTTTATTTTTGATATCTGGTTTTATATTGTATTTGAAACCTTTAGCTAGGATATTTTGTTCTTCAGAGGTAAAATTAGTTGAAGTAAGGTTTTTGAATCGATCAAAGAAAGAAAAACTATGTTGGCTGATATAATCTTGACGGTTATCAAAATTATTACGTTCTTGATTAGAAATAAGTCTGTTAATTTTGATAACCGTCAAGATTATATCAGCCAACATAGTTTTTCTTTCTTTGATCGATTCAAAAACCTTACTTCAACTAATTTTACCTCTGAAGAACAAAATATCCTATCTAAAGGTTTCAAATACAATATAAAACCAGATATCAAAAATAAACATTTAGAAAATTTAGCAATAGAAACTGAATTGGCTTTGGATAAGTCTGAAAATAGCCTTTATCATAAACTTGTAGCTAGTAACATTATTCAAAACATTAACCCACCTCGTAATTTTAATAAAGATATGTCTACTATCAAATCACTGCAACAAAAATCTATTGATAATGATATAATATTCACAAAAGCGGATAAAGGTAACACAGTGATTGCCATTCCTAAAGAAGAATATTATAAAAAAGTCGAGGATTTTCTTAATGATAATTCATTTTTGAAAATTAATACGAACCCCACATCTAAATTTCAATGTCAACTAAAAACTACATTAAACAGTACTAAGATTTTATTTACCCCGTCTCAAAAACGCAATCTTATTGTAATGAATCCACAACCTCCTAAAATGTATGGTTTGATAAAACTCCACAAAAACAACTTGCCTATCCGACCTGTAGTTTCGTATGTAAAAGCTCCGTGCAGAAACTTATGCAAAAAGCTAATTAATATTCTATTAGAACATACAAAATTTAAATCTTACTTTTCCGTAAAAAAGTCTTTCGATCTCATGAATAAAATTTCTAATCTAGATATTCCTAAAAATGCTAAATTTGTATCATTTGATGTCTGTAATCTATTCACTAACATCCCAACTAATGAAGTAATTGACATCATCAAATTAAAACTACATCAACACCACACGAATCCCGTTATATTCGAAGAAATCTTAGATCTACTTAACATTTGTATTGAACAAAATTATTTTCAATTTAACCATGAATACTATACACAAACGACAGGATTAGCCATGGGAAACCCATTAAGTCCCTTATTAACAGAGTTCTTCATGAATCGCTTCGAAGAAACTATTAGCTCTCACCCCCTTTTTAAGAAATGCATTTACTGGTTTAGATATGTTGATGACATACTCGTTTGTTTCAATGGTACGGAAAGACAATTAAAAATGTTTTTTGATTATTTAAATACTGTTCATCCTAATATTAAATTTACTCTAGAATTAGAAAATAATGGTTCGATTAATTTCCTAGATCTTACGATCTCACATAACGCTAATAAACATGATTTTGCCATTTACCACAAGCCCACACATACAGACACAACAATACATGCCACATCTTTTCATCCTATAAAACACAAATTAGCTGCATATGAATCTATGATACACAGACTTTTAAATACCCCCCTTAATAAAACTAATTTTGATATAGAATTAGACAGAATTCACACTATTGCTAAAAATAATGGATATTCTTATGATACTATCAACAGCATCCTCCTTCACAAACAAAAAATAATTACACGTTCATTAATATATCCTAGACAAGTAATAAAAGAGCCATTACATTATTCTCCCGTAACTTACATTGGTAAAACTTCAGATAAAATTTGTTCTCTAATCAAAAAATCCTCTAACACCGCCATAGCATATAGAACCAATAATACAGTTGAAAGATTTTTAAAAAACAATAAGGACAAATCGGACAAAAAACTTAGTTCAGGTGTCTATAAATTAACATGTGAGTGTAATATGTCATACATTGGCCAAACAGGACGAACCTTTACTCAACGGATATCTGAACATCAAAGAAGCTATAGAGATAAAAAATCAGATTCTACATTTGCTAATCATTGTATAGAAAATAATCACAATTTTAATAATAATTATAAAATCTTGCATATACAAGAAAAAAGTAAAAAACTAAATTTACTTGAGTCTCTAGAAATTGCTAGGTATAATAAATTAGGATTAGCATTAAATGACCATACAGATATATGTAACTCCCCCTTACTTTCTTTAAATTTGTAATCTTAGGCTTATTATATATATCTTGTACATTTGTAAAAATATCAGTCGTTCATCCACCTGATGAAGTCACTGTGTGACGAAACAATATTGTAGTGGAATTACTATTAAATTTAATTTGAAACTTAAAATTATCGTATTTTATTTTCACCAATATAAAAATTTGTTTGTCGTAAGTGATAAATTTCTAAGATCCATATTCAGTCATTTTAAGAAAATTGAGGGTGTAGTACACATTTATACATTATAAATATACTTACTATATTGGGTACTCTATTCATAATTATTCACAAAGATAAGTAATTTCTTGTTTATCTTCACATTTGCAAAACAAAACATTTTAGTGTTACATAAAATATTTCTACCTACTTTTTATTGTGTAGTGAATTTTGTATGTTAGTGAAATGTGAGATTTTATAATGTAATTGGTAGCTTTAAAGTATTATTGTTGTTGGATTGGTATATGATGTTACCTGTTATTAATTATAATTATAAATGGTTAAATATCATAAAAGATAGACTTTAATAAATTACATACATTCTTTTAGAGTTGTAAGCATTTGGTTAAACACGGCGCAGCGCACGTTGGCAGATGAAGTCAACTTGTTCTAACAGTGTAACATAGTTTAAAAGGTACACTTGTTTTTTCTTTCTTGTACTCTACTTAATGGGTGATACAAATAATACATCAATGATCATTAGAGTATTGCTTTAAAATAATAGGTACAGCTCACAGAGCGAAACTTGGCCGGTGAGATGTCCCTCCCACAAGATGCGCATTGATTCTTATAATATTACGAGCAATCTCGAAAAATTGGCAACCGTTACACATCGAAGTGCAGTATGTTTCCTATATATGCATCTCTTTTCAGTATATTACAATTTCTTATCTGCATTTATTCCTTCGTCCGGCTAATGTATGCGATGATGAACAAATGTTATGATTTCTTTTTTCCAAATACTCTGTCTGACACTGACCCATCCTCGCGCACAGATAATTTCCCCCACCGGGCATGTCTCGTTCTGTGTACTGTCTGTACAGCATATTTTTTGTTATACATATATAACTAAGACTTTCGGGTCATATATCTCCATTATTATTGAACGAATTTTTATAAAATTTGGAATATAGACAATTTATTAAGTGAAGAACCGTTGCGCTATACTGAAACAACCATAGTCTTTAAAACGTGAATTCAACTAGCTCTTATTTCCTGTTATTGTATATTCGGGCGAGTTAAAGGCAGCATACTTTATTAAATGCAAGATACTGGTTTCAGACTTTCCAGTTTTCAGTGAATCTTATTGTTAATGGCTTTATATTGTGCAAACAAATAAACTCACAGAACACCCATAGATACTCCACTAAACTGCCAATAAAGTTTAAGTAGGGTTTTTGGGACAACAAGAACGTTAAAACTTTAAATTTCAGATCTGAAAGTAGTAAATTTAATAACAAAAGTTGATAACGAAGAACGACCAAAAAACGAGAACACCAAAACAAAAATCAGATGAAAATGTACCACCATCCGCTTCAATATGTCTCTCTAAACGAATCCTAAAATCATCAATTACTTTTCGCATCATGTTAGCATTTACTGACGCAACTGCTTCTGGGATTCTGTTCTGCAAATCTTCAGGAGTTGTAGGCGGTGTTGAATAAACTTTTGTTTTGACGTATCCCCACAGGAAGTAGTCACAGGGGGTGAGGTCTGGTGATCGGGCCGGCCAAGGTATTGAGCCTCCTTTTCCCACCCATCGAGGTCCAAAAGTTGTATCTAAATGAGCACGGACTGGTCTAGCGAAATGTGGCGGCCCTCCATCTTGCATAAAGACCATTTCATTTCGAAGTATACGTGGTAGATGTCCAACTGAATTGTGAAATTCATTTTGTAAAAATAATAGGTACATGGCGCCATTCAAATTTCCATCAAAAAAGTGAGGCCCTATTACATGCTCTACGATAACAGCACCCCATACATTAAGTGACCACACACGCTGGTTATCAACATGCCGGACCCAGTGCGGATTTTCAATTGCCCATTAACACATATTTTCGATTTACATCACTATTGCTTTTAAACGTTGATTCACCAGAGAAAAGCATCCTCCTGATAAAATCAGGATCATCTTCAATGGTTTGCAGCATGAAAAAACAAAAATTTAATCTATTAATCATGTCATCTTCAGACAACTCTTGGTGCAAAGAAATTTTAAAAAGATGATATTTTATTGATTATAATATTCTATGGATGGAACTTCTTGAAACCTGCACGTCCAAAACTTGAGAAATATTTCGTACACTACTTGTTGGATTTTGTTCGAATGCCTCCACTACAGCACCCACTATTTCTTGATTCCCAGTGACTGGCTCATCCCTTACACGCTTTAATTCGCGGACACTTCCTGTGTCTTCAAATAAATTTATTATTCTTTTGACTTTAAATTTTGAAAGGCCTTCGTTCGGGTGACGTTCGACAAGAACTTTTACGGTTTAGTTTAAGTCCTTGTGACATTCACCATAAACGAAAATGATCTCTTTTTTGAGATACATAGACAGTTCAGCCATTTTTATTCGAAAGAGAAAACAAAAAATCGAAATTAACACTTTTTACTGAACTGTCAACAATGACATTTGACTTTTTCAAAAAAAATATGAGGGATGTACAAATTAAATCCCGGCAACGTTATTCAATTGTTGTCAAAGTTCTCTATGCAGTAATTCTCTTAATAATTAAATTACATTTTTAGCAACATAATTTGATTTTTCTCTGAAACCAAAATTTTGGTTTACTTCATTTTTTCTGTAGAGGCTTGATTTTTGGTGCTTAACCAT
This sequence comes from Amphimallon solstitiale, assembly GCA_963170755.1. NCBI lineage: Eukaryota > Metazoa > Arthropoda > Insecta > Coleoptera > Scarabaeidae > Amphimallon > Amphimallon solstitiale. The sequence continues at coordinate 50,836,585 of OY720679.1, forward strand.
CTAAAGATATTTTCGTGGAATTTGAAAAAAAAAGAAGATCGAGTGAAAATTACATTTTTTAAATTTCACTAATTTCAAAAGTAACAGAACAATCCTCATTCAATAAAGTATTTACATTTTAAATTTCAAAAAAATTCGTTCAATAATAATGGAGATATATGACCCGAAAGTCTTAGATGGGACACCTATATAAACGAGTTTTGTTATATGCAGGGTATATCACGACGAAGTTTCGTTAGAACAATATAGAAAACTAATAAGAGTTGAGTTTTGATATTTCGCAAATATTAGTTTCGCCTTAAGGCCGTTTGACACTTACGTAAATTTTAAATAAAATTCACAACTTAATTCACACGCAAATTTTATAATAAATACATATCGTGGCATACATAAATTTTAGCTTGTAGATTTGGTTGTTAATTCACATGTAAATTATTTAGAACATGTTCTATTTTCTGGGTGGGTGTTTCTAGTAAATCTGCGCGCGCATCGACATGAGCAGGTAAATTGAATATCACTGCAATACACTGCGATATCACGTTTGTTAGAAGTTAGTTATTGCTGATTATTGTACTTATTGTCGGTATCTTGATTCTTGATCATCAACAGTGTATAAAAAAGACACATTGGTCAAACGATCAAGTACGAGCATTAATTAATGAATATCAAAAGCATGCTTGTTTATATGCGGTGAAAACCAAAGACGATAAAAATTGACATGCACGATCCCACGCACTTTATTTATTTCCCTCATAAAGGTTTTTTGTTTTGTAATATTTTTTTCAATTAAATTAAGTAAATCGTTAAATTGTACACTTGTAAGTCTAAGAAAATTTTTGTATGCATTCGAATCTTCTATTTTCAACTGGTAATTTACCCGACTTAAGATGCCTTTTCTTTTTCGATTTAACCACGATCGAGCTCATGACTTTTTTACGTTTTTTACCACGGGCCGTTACAACTACGGTTGTTGCGATTATTATACCGCGCGATCATTTATATTCTAAATTAGAGCAGGCTGTGATATTTAAATTAAGTTGGTATATAAGTACTAATTTACAATTTGAATTGTCAAAATGACGTTTCAAAATGTTAATTAATCAATAATTAACATTCTGGACAACCTAATAAAAAAAATCCCGCCTGCTATAATTTAGAATCAATAATGATCGCGTGGTAGTAGTAGTTAGAAGTAATAAACTGTCGTCTACTGCGTCCATAACAAATCCAATAGTGTCCAATATTTATTTAAAAAGCAAACAAACCAACATAACCATAACCTCAAATCATAATATTTAGTGCGCATGTTTAATTATAAATTTGTTAGCAAATTTTATGTAAAAAGTTGATGTGTGGCAAACAGGCATTTCTAGTGAATTCACATGTAAATTTGTAATTAAATTTGTTATCAAAAGTTTCTGTAGATACTGTGTTAAATTTACATGTAAATTATGATGTAAATTTAATTCCTAATTTTGTATGAAATTTACGTAAGTGTCAAACGGCCTTTAAGCTCTTCCGAATTAAAGTAGTTTTGAATTTTTGCTTCTTCCGGTTACACCGGAAATGGATATCAACTTCCTTATTTTAAATGGAATACCCCATTTTTTATTAAAGTTAGTCATTTTTGAAGTATATCAATTTTTGTAAAAAAAATTTACAGCTGCAGACTATTACTCATAACAACATTCCCAATAATTGAATGCATGCTGATTTTGTAACAAGAGCGCAGTATTGTGAGTGGTTTTCAATGAAATCACAAGAAGACGACGATTTCACAAAATATCTTATATGGACAGATGAAGCAAAGTGTTCTAGAAATGGAATATCTAATCGACACAATAGCCATTTTTGGTCCGAAGATAATCCTCGAGTTGTTAGGCAACGACGTTTCCAAGAGTCTTGGAGTTTTAATGTATTTTGTGCTGTTAAACATGACAAAATATTTGCTTTGCATTTTTATCAAGAAAATTTAAATAGTGAGCGATTTATAGACATCTTAAGAAACGTCATAAATTTAAATTTAAATACACTGTCCGCAGAAGAAGCTCGTAGTGTATATGGTTTCAGATGGTTGGTGCACCAGCACATAGTACCAGAGTTGTTGGAAAAGTATTAGACAACATATTTTATGATAGGTGAATCGGAAATAAAGGACCTTATAGGTTTCCACCCGATCTAACGCCCCTACATTATTTTATTTGGGGCTATATTAAAGATAGAGTATACAGTATACCAGCTACCACCAAAGAAGATATGATGGCCAGAGTGCGAGGCGCGTTCTATAATCTAGACGGTACCGTGATTCAGCGTGCCACGCGTACGAACATTTTAAAAATAGTAAGAAAGTGTTTAGAAAGAGGTGGTGATGTGTTTGAAAACTTTATTTAAGATTATTAGAAACTATTATTAAGACTACTTCTTTTCGATATTGTGCAGTTTTCATTTAATTGTTTTAGGACATTATTAAGATGACTTGTTTTGTTTTTATTTACTTACATGAGTTTCCATAGCCTAACTGATTATACAAAATTAAACTTTAAAGGAATTGATACATTTTCCAAAATAAATGTGAAACTAAGACGTTTAGTTACTGTCAGGTAACAATCCAATGAAGTTGAATTTTTTTTTAAATATGTGCATGCATTCAATTATTGGGAATGTTGTTATGAGTAATAGTCTGCAGTTGTCAATTTTTTTACAAAAATTGAAATACTTCAAAAATGGGTAACTTTAAAGGCAAAGCTTATCAGACAAACTATCCTTAAAATTAAGTTGGAAATACGAATCAATCATAAAAAATTGGGTATTCCATTTAAAATAAGGAAGTTGATATTCATTTCCAGTGTAACCCGAAGAAGCAAAAATTCAAAACTATTTTAAATCGAAAGATTTAAGGCGAAACTAATATTTGCGAAATTTTAAACTCAACTCTTATTAGTTTTCTATATTGTTCTAAAGAAATCTCGTCGTTAAATATCCTGTATATAAACGAGACTGCTCAAATAAATATATAGCTTGTTCTATAATAAAATCTAAATATAAAACTTAAACTATACAATATCTTTTATACAGAAATATTAAGTTTATTATTACTACACCTTACAATACTTTCATTAATTACCTATGTTAAACTTTTTATAAGATTATATTTAACACTGAATATTTGAGATGAATATTATTTATTTAGGTAATTTGTTTTCCAGTCTGATTTAAGTTTAAAAACCTTTATTATATATAGAAAAAGGCTTATAGAGTATAGATATGCTTATTTATTTCAAGCACTTATTTAAACATTATTTTTTAAATGTATTAAACCTGCTTTCAAGTACTTAATTAAAACCTGATTGTTAATAACCATTTATTTAAGGCTAGTAATAGATCTCCGTCCATATTAATGTTATATATATTTTTATATAAATAAATTGATTAAAGTTGTATTTTTTTTAATATTTGAGACCTCATAACTATCAATTATTATTTCGAAATTTAATAATACTATCTAAGTAATGGAAAAATGAATAATCCCAAGTTTTCATGAACAAATTTTGTTATAGGTTACCCTTGTTCTTTTTGTGTCAATATATCTGACCGGAATGTTCGTAATGATGTTGGAGGTTACCCAATTTTTGGAGTGTAGTTATAGATTGGTAGTTTCATCATACAACATGGCCAAGAAAAAGATAATAAAAGTATAATGTAGTGTTTTGTCATGTTTGTTTATTTCCCAATATATTACAATAAAGGCTATGTATTTTATACTTATAACACTAATTCTTTAATTACTTTTTTATGTTCCAATATGTCCTTTTTCAGCTTTTCTAATCTTATATTTAATTTTTCTAAACTATCTACTGTACTTTCTAGACTATCTGAACCTATCAGAAAACTTTGAATATTTGCAAACTGATTTTCTAATACGGGTATTTTTTCATCTAAGCATAAATACAATTTATTCTTCTGATTTATATCATTTTTTATATTTTCAATATCAGCATTTATTTGAGTGGCAGTTAAATTAAATTCTTTCCGCTGTGGTGTTTTGTTTCTTCTGAACATACTTTCTAAAAAAATATTTCATATATAGTAATCTCCACATGTATTAGCCTTGCCGACCATGGAATTAATTTTCTTTACTTACTCTGATTCAATAGACAAATTGTATATACATGGAAGGTTTTAGACTTGCTGGTTTAACGAATGTACACATTTAAAATAGGTTATGTATTAAAGTCACATAAGCAAGCAGTTGACGTGTAAACTTTTAATAAGAGATCTATAATTGCGCCATCTAAGGCCTAAAGTAGCTATGCATACATGATGTAGACGATCGAAATCTGTAGAGCAATGGCCCCTAATGTAGCGCCATATAGTAGGTAGATAATAAACCCTAAGAGGATTTCTACTCAAATAAAGTTTGAATTTTTTTATGACGCCTTAGATTTTGAAAATGTTGCGGTACTAACGTATTCGACGCGTTCAATTGTATTGGAAAATTTTGCACACCATAATATTTGCCTAACCAATTCAAAATGTAATATTTTCAAAACTCATCCTTTGTTCGTATTTTTGTACCTATTTGATGTACTTTTTTCCACTTTGGCGCTATCACAAGTAGATAATTTTGTTACTTGCAGCACAGATATGGTTTACAGGTTTGTTCGAACCTCCAGTTCTGAACAGTTCCGGAACCGTTCTAGAATTAGTAGTTCTGATAATAATGCGCATGTCCGGCCAAATACTGGTTCTAGAACGGTTCGAAATCCTGAAGGTTCGAACAGTTTTAAAATTGGAATTTTAGGGAAACTTATACTACCAACATTAGTAATAGTAATATTAAAAAAAACCCAAACTTATTGGAAGAAATATCAATCGTATTCAACGTTAAATAGCTAGCATCTAACCACCAAAATTGGGACAGGATTTAATAAGTAATGAAAAAGTTGTTTATATGAAATACGTTTTTCTAAATTTTGTAATGGATAATTCTGCATTTTTTATATAAGCAATATATTTATATATTACAAAACACCAAACTGGTGGACAAATATCAATCGTAATGAACATTTAAATGTTACTGCATCTGCATCTAACCACCAAAATTGCGACAGCATTTAAAAAGTAGTGAAGAAGTTGTTTATAAGAAATACATTTTTCAAAATTTTGTAATGGATATTTCTGATAAACCGGGCAAATAAAACAAGGATTTTTAATACAAGCTGTTATTAATAATTGGCACGTGCATCAAATGCACACACACATTAATAATACATATATTACATAACTATAAAATCAACAATCATGATGAATTTAAACAAATATATTACAATACATTTTCAATGTTCAAAGCCAACGCCTCTTCTTTTTTTAATCTGTGAAGTAGTACACTCTTTCAATCCATTTTGGAGAATTGAAGCCTTTTTGGTAATTTGAATTGCAATACCTACATGATTTGGTACTTACATCAATCAGACTCTGAACGTTTTGTGTCACAAGTCTGGGAGTCACATTAACTTGCAATTTATTATAATTTTCATGACGTAACAGGCTGGTACAAACACATACATATCGTCACCCCGGAAGAAAAGTGACACAACTCAAAATATTCAGGTTTTGAGTTATCTAGTTGAAACGATCAGAAATTCGATCAACTTTCTGGTAGAAAAAGGTCATAACTTCAATACTAATTCTCAGCGCTAGGTGGCACTTGTGTCACTTTTCCCGCCGCTGCAACTATGAGTCACTGAAACATCAACAATGTCACAGTTTGAGTTGGTGCATGTTGGTTTGTGGTTTTACTCGTTAAAAACGACATAACTCGAAAAGTGACTTATTTAATTTAAATTCTTTTACAAGAAAAGTGTCATATTTAGTGTTGTGACGGTTTTCGCGTTAAGGTGGGTAAGAATAAAATTGTATTAGTTAGACTTCTGCCACTTTTCGCGATTCAGGTGTAGGTTAAAATTTTTTCAACTTGTTTTTTTTTGTGTTATCTCCTTATTCTTCTTAGGATGTTCTTAGAAAAACGTATTTCTGAATTTGTGAATAATGCTTTTAGTGTTGCGTCATTATTCTAGTAAATTAATTCTCAATTTTTGTATTTTAGTGACAATGTTGAATAGGACAACATTGATTTTAGAACTTGCCAAAAAATGTTCAAATATAGATGAAATCGTCGAAAATGAAGACAACACAGACGATCAGGGCACAACCAGTTTTGAAATCTCCGGAATTGAACAAAGTAGTAGCTGCTGTGTACCAAATGAGGGGGGTTCACCCAGTTCAAAAGATGGACCTAACGTGATTTGCAATGTAAATTCGGGTACTATTTTGGTTTTTAGATATTTTAGACGATTTAATAAACGTTATTTATTTACAGAGCAGCTGTGTTCAGACAGTTCGAAGGACCTCCAAGCAGAAAAACCGACCTGCCCAAATAATGAAAGGGGTAATTCGTCTAGTTCGTCCAGTTCATCGAGTTCGTCCAGCTCATCGAGTTCCTCAGCTTCAGATTTCAACGAAGATTCTGATGACAGCGTAGCAGATTCTAATTATAACTCGACTGAGTCATCAAGCAGCCAAGAAGATAATGCCCCCAACGTATCCAGAAATTCTGACAAGAAAAAAGTACTGCGAAAAGTAAACAATCCATGTAATACAAAAAAGCAAGGGAAAAAACGTGTTGCACAGCCAGAAAATTGGATAAAAAATAAAGCAAAATGTGCAAGAAATTGTGGTAAATCCTATACGTCTTCATCTACTTCCAAGAAAGTCTTCCAAGAAAAGAAATTATTGCCTCCTTGCACGGATAAGTGTCGGTTGAAATGTTCCACAAAAATTATACATGAGGATCGGATGTCCATTTTTAAAGATTATTGGAATTTAGGCAATTTACAACGACAGCGTGATTTCTTGCTTGCAAGCATTAAAGAGATTAAACCAAAATATCGGTATATTAGAGAAGATAGAACAAAAGTACGTAGTCATAACAATGCTTTTTACTTTGAGATTAATGGGCAAAAAATCCAAGTGTGTAAAACGTTTTTTAAAGCAACTTTATCCATTAACGACAGACCAATAAGAACTATTTTAAGTAAACGAACTTTTTCAACAAACAACATGATTTCTACTGACTTAAGAGGTAAGCATGGGAAGCATGCCAGAATAGATGACAATATTAAAGAGGGTGTCAGAGTTCACATAAACTCTATACCCCGAATACCCAGTCACTATTGTCGTGCTAATACATCAAGAGAATACATAGAAGGTGGTAAATCATTGGCAGACATTCACAGAGATTACGAACAAAAATGCAAAGAGCATAATGAGCCGGCTGCAAATTACATGATGTACTCCAGAATTTTTAATGAAGAATTCAATATCTCTTTCTTTATACCGAAGAAAGACCAATGCGAACTGTGTATCGCATATTCAAATTCAACAGATGAAGGAAAAGCCGAATTACAAGATAAGTATGAGACCCACCTGAGAGAAACCAAATTAGCACGTACAGCAAAAGATGAAGACAAAAATTCACAAAACACAGCTGTTGCTGTATTCGATTTACAAGCTGTGCTTCCATGTCCTTCTGGTCAAGCTTCATCGTTCTATTATGTTTCAAAGTTGAGTGTTTTCAATCTTACTGTGTTTGATTTAAAATCAAATAACGTTAAATGCTTTGTTTGGCATGAAGCCGAAGCGCACAGAGGATCTAATGAAATTGCCACATGCATAAAGCAATATCTTGATGATCTGGAAGAAAAGGCCAATAACAGCAATGATCCCAAAGATATAGACGTCATCTTTTACTCCGACAATTGTGCTGGACAGCAAAAAAATAAATTCTTGTTTGCAATGTACATGTATGTCCTTTCAAAATATAAGTTCATTAAAAGCATTACACACAAATTTTTGATAACGGGACACAGCCAGAATGAGGGAGATAATGCCCACTCGGTCATAGAACGACAGTGCAGCAAAGCCAAAAGAGCAGGACCTATTTATACTCCTGATCAGTATGTTCAACTGATAAGATCCGCCAAAAAAACTGGCAATCCTTATCAAGTTATTGAAATGTGTCACGCCGATATTTTCGACTTGAAGTCTCTAGTTGCTGACCTTGGTTGGATAAACGCACCCAAAGATGCAGAAGGAAATAATTTTAAGATAACCGAGATAAAAGTGTTGAAAGTAGTCAAAGAAAACTTTGGAAAACTACTTTATAAAACTAGCTATGAACAAGAAGAGTTTCAAGAAGTGGAACTTTTAAAAAGCAGAAGAGGCAGAAATTCGGTCGATATTAAGAATATCGTTTTAAAAAGAGCTTACCAAAATAAAGTAGGTATTCCTGAGAAAAAAAAGGAGGGCCTGCTATCGCTTTTCACAAAGAAAATAATTCCAATGTCGTATTTTGGGTTTTACAATACCTTGTAAAATGAAAGCATAACTGATGTCGTTTATTTTTCTGGGAATGTAGTTTTCATTTGAAGCTATTTTTTTATAAATTGTAGTTTCTGTTTGATGTTACTTGGTTTTATTAAATTATAGCATTTATATTTTATTTCTTGTTCAAACGTTTAATAAAAGTTTATTAACATGTGCACTTTTTATTTATTTCGACGAAACCATAATTATTATTAATCGGATTATCTCAAAATTGTGGAATTTACGTTTTCGAGAAAAGTGACCTAAGTCAAAATAAGGGTGGAAATTTTAATTTTTGAGGGATAATGACTTGAAATCGCACATTGCAAACCGGGACTTTTATAAAACTATTTAATAGCTACGTAATCGCCAAAAAAAAAGTTGGGTTTATCTTATTACAGTACACTCAAGAAGAATTTGAAAAAGTCATGGAACTTTAATCGGGTTTTCTGAAGAACCATGGTTTTTGTGTTGTGTCACTTTTCTTCCGGGGTGACGATATAATAGATTGTTCGGATATCTAATATGTTCATATCACAAATTCCCTTTATTTTTCTTAAGTCTCAAGGGGGACACATCGAACCAAAAATTATAAGTTTAGTTTACATAATATTAAATACTATTTTGTCTAAGTTTAACAAATATGTCAGTTTCTCTACGAATATATGATAATTATAAATTCACTTTTCACATGTTCGCAAGTTCCTATAATTGTACCATTACATTCACTTTATTCTTAGAGGAAGAATCACTTGCTAGACTCAAGAACATGGTAGTCAATGAAGTAATTTCTAAAACAATAAACCACCATTTGAAGAAATTAATGTTTGTCACAAACTTATAGCTGTTTACTTTGGCTATTACAAAATTGATATAATGGGTGTGAATAAAAACTGTAAAAAAAATTAAAAATAGGTTTGATGAACCGAATCACACCAATACTCTAATAATATCACAAAATAAAATAAAAAACAAATAGGTACTTGAACGATAACTTAAAAACTAACCTACAACAACTCCAAACTCTAAAGCATAGGTTCCCAAAGTGGGCGATAACGCCCCCTTGTGGGCGCTGCAGGTCTAAAGGGGGGCGGTAAGAGACCCAGAAAAAAAATGGGGGCGTTGTGTAAAGGCTTAGGGGGCGATTTGTAATTTCATCTAGAATCTAGGAGGACTCTTAGACACCGACTGAGCTCTCGACTACAGCTTGTGAACATCAACTAATATTAATTAAGAGATTGCTCAAACCAACTCGGTTCGATATTTCTCTCCGAGTAGTTCATATATCTGTCCTGTTTTATTGAATAAATAAAATAAAAAACATATCAATCGGTCGCTCCGTTTCGAAACGAAAAGAGACACAAACAAACAAATAAAAAGGCAACTGTATCAATCGGCTGGTTCATAGAATACTTGTTCTTACTTGTTGAGTACGATTGAGCGTCGAATGAGATAAACGAGTTTATGCATGTTTGTCTTATTCCTGTCGGTGCGTGCAGCTTATGCAATCCTATATAAACAACGTAATATTTATTTTATTTTCATTTGCGGTTTCGCGCGTAATAGATAAGCAGTACTTAAGTTCAACACTTATACTTACGTATTTCTCAAAACAAAACAATGTCGGAAGTAAAAAAGAAGAGACGGCAATACTGTGCGGAATATATTAAATTCGGATTCATTGAAAATCCTACAAACCCATCGTCGCCTTTGTGCCTTCTATGCCTAAAAACATTTTCGAATGAAGCAATGAAGCCTTCAAGACTTCAAGATCATTTGAATAAAATGCATCCAGATAAGAAAGACAAGAATGTAGCATATTTTCAAGACCTAGAGAAGAAGCATAATACTCGGCCAAGTGTAGCAAAACTCTTTTCGGCGGCTGCTAAGCAAGATGACGACGGACTTCGAGCTTCGTACAACATCTCTTTGTTAATTGCTCAAAAAGGCAAACCACACAACATCGGAGAAGTGTTAATTTTGCCAGCAATAAAGGAAGTAATAACTACTGTGCTTCAAAAACCGGCCGCAGATATTATCGGAAAAATTCCTTTGAGTAATAATTCTGTGCAAAGACGAATTGATGAAATGGCCGGAAGCATAGAAGAATCATTGTGCAATCATCTGAGGACTAGTCAATTCTCAATTCAGCTCGATGAGTCCACTTTACCAACTAATGAAGCATTGTTGCTGTCTTACGTGAGGTTTATTAAAGATGAGAAAATATGTGAAGAACTATTGTTTGCTAGAAATTTAGAGACCGATACAAAAGGCGAAACCATATTCAATACATTGGAAAAGTTTTGTGATGAGAAAGAGATTCCCTTGAAAAATATTATATCAGTTGCTACGGATGGCGCTCCGGCTATGACAGGGTGCCATAAAGGCTTCATAGCGTACGTAAAAAATAAAATTCCAGATGTCCTTGCTGTACATTGCGTTATTCATAGACAACATTTGGTTGCTAGAAATTTAAGTGAACGACTATTTCAATCACTGCAATATGTCATCAAAGCAGTCAATAAAATCCGTAACTGCTCTTTGAATGATAGATTATTTCATCAGCTTTGTGTTATTAATGACGAAGATTTCAACCGTTTGTTGTTTCATACCGAAGTTCGTTGGCTATCAAGAGGCAATTGTCTGACTCGATTTTACAACCTGTTTGACTCTGTGATAGAGTTTTTGGAAACTAAAGATACAGAATTGCGCAACAAGCTCATTACATCAAAAAATGATATAGCTTACATGACAGACCTGTATAAATTGTTCAACAACATGAATCTCCAACTGCAAGGCGATGAACTAAATTTAATTAAAACAAAAAATGTCGTTGCTGCTTTCGCAGCCAAACTGCTTCTACACAAAAAGAATATGGGCAGACGTGAGTTTCATAATTTTCCGAATTTATCAGTATCCTGCAGTAACGACGACTTGTTTGCCTACTGCCAACATTTGGAAAAGCTCCACATTGACTTCACCGAACGATACCAGGATATTTTGAACTTGGAAATACCAGACTGGGTGTTGGATCCGTTTTCAAATGTCAACACAGCAATATCACCACATCTGGAAGAAGAACTTATAGAATTGACAACGAACGAGGAAATAAAAATCAAGTTCAAAAATGGCTACCAAGAATTTTGGCTACAAAAACCGATCCCGCAATTGTACCCTGGATTGTGGTCAATCATTCAACGATTCTTGATAGCATTCCCATCGTCATATTTGTGTGAACGTGGATTTAGTGCTGTAGCAACGCTGCTTACTAAAAAGAGAAATCGTTTGCATGTTACCGAACGTGGTGACTTGCGGCTGTTCTTGAGTAAATTGGAACCTGATATCAACAAACTTATTAAACAGCATCAGATTCATCCTTCACATTAGTTTTTATATTAGAATCGATTATGTTTGTTTTATTTTGAATTTTGAATAAAAGATACTTTGTCTGAATACTATAAAGTTGCGTTTCAATAATCATTCTCATTGGCAGGTGTAGCCCGTTAAAGTTAACTTGAGACCTGATCGCCGTTGTGTACTACCTACTACGCTCAGGTCTCAAGTTAACTCATTCATTCTAAACGAGACTTTTACTATAACCCATAGTAAAAGTCTCGTTTAGAATGAATGTTTAATCTCCGCTAATATAGCTCACAATAATTAATTTAATTTGAAGTTATAGTGGTTTTTGAGTAGGTGAAAAAATGGGGGCGCTAAAAAATAATTTATTCTCAAAGTGGGCAGTAGGCAAAATAAGTTTGGGAACCACTGCTCTAAAGCATCTAAAGTTCAACATAAATACGATAAACATAACCAGAAAAATGCGAAAGCTGATACGAATGACAATTACGCATGCTCCGGATTTATCAGAATTTCAAATACTAGCCCATCATCGAGAACTGTTAGAACCGTAACGAACGGTTCTTGAATTATGTTCTGAAAGACCGAACACCGAACGTGACCGAACCCTTGTTTATAAATACTATAGTTATACAACCTAGAGAAAACTGTAAATATTTCTTATGTAGTAAAGTGTCGTCCTCTGATATCTTTCAAATGGATTAATACGAATGAATGAAAGTGCTCAGCTAATGAAATATTCTCAACGCCACTCCCACAATTTAATCCGGAAGTTTATAAAAAATGTAAATATATTTTGATATTTTCTATTAAATTTTACATAAGAGTATATTTTGTTTGATTTGCTTTTCACATCGTTTGCCCTTGAATTACATATCAACATAACCTATATGTATAGCTTAACTGTGATACAGTAGATTTAAGTAAATGTTTTATTGAAGAATCGTAGGATTACTATTTTTTCTCTTATTATACTCACAATTACCCTTTTATAACATAAAAGAAAAAAAGACATACAAAAGGCCTTTTAAAAAACGCATTCATGTTTTTTAAAGAAATAAATCTAAACAAGAAAACGGTATTAAAAAGTCAGCATTTTTATTAAATACCTACTACCTACATGAAATGTCAGTCTGTTTCGGGTTCAGAGTTTGGGTTATTCTAATTTTTTTCTATGTGTTCAACAGGTATGTCTAAAACAGTCTTCTATATATTCGGTATAACTAGATATATTATGTAAAAGAAGAAAAAGTATTTAAAAGCTATCCGAACCACAACATTTATTAAGTTGCTTTGCATGGTTTCATCAACTTGACTGGTTTATGTGAGGCTTTCAAACTAGTAATGTAGTACGTTTTACAAAGAAAATGCATTATAAACACCACATTATTTTAAGGTTTTGGTATCTTCAGAATTTAGAAATTTAAATGGTTCACAGCCAATCATTTATCACTTAACCAGGATAAATGTGAGACAATTTATTTTACTAGTAAACATAGATCAAACATATATTCTACGAATTGAAAATTCCTTGATATTAGACTAGACACAAGATTAACATGGAAGCCACAGATAGTTGAATTAGTCAAACACTTATCTTCTGCTACTTATGCAATTAGACGTATCAGATTTATAACTGATAGTCTACTGGAATTACGACATACTATGGACTATCAAATCACATATCAACAATGTTTAACCAATATGGGGTAAGTAGGCCTATGTAGAAAAGGTGTTCAACCTGCAGAAGAAGCAATTGTCTGTGCAATTGTCTGTGTTTCACAAACTATTTGCTGCAAACCTCTCTTCAGAGAACTCATGATAAGTCCATTAACCTAGACACATATTCTGCAACAACTAAGGAGAGCTTTGAAAAAGCTGTCACACCTCATGACTAGGGGTGAGATTACAGAAGTCTCCACCCCTCATCACCATTTGCTGCACATCCCGCATTACATAGGACAAAAGCCACTTCAGTACAACACGTCACTGGAAATTATTTAACAAAATCAAAGTTATGTGTAGACATCTTTCTACTTTCGTATCTAAAGAGAAAATAAAGGACATTCTCCTTCAAGAAGCATTCTACAATGTCAATGACATAAATTAGCCCTGTGTTGACGTTATCATTACATTTTTGCTTGATGTGCTATTGTGTAAACTGTATGTATATCTTATTATTGATATAATAAATTTATTATTATAATAGAAACACTATCCTTCTTACTGTAAAAGTGTTATAATTAATCCTGCTTTTACACCCACAATACTTCATCTCATCAGGGAAGTCGCAGCAACTTTCATTATACATTTACATTCTTGGTAATTATCAATATAGTAAGTACTGCCTACACGTGGTCTGTATATGGACGTTTCTTCAATTTGTATATATTTACCTGCGATTTTAAAAATTGCTTTCAATAATAGTAATTCCTAATAATTGAAGTTGCGTTGGGGTTATCAAACAAAACTAGTTTAAAATATATAACACTTTCGGCTGTTACTTTGTGAAGATTCATGATACTGGATATACATAAGTAAAATAAAACACTCAATTAAATTTGAATAACTTCACTTTATTTTAATCACTATGTGACTGCAGTTTCGACATTACATGTCATTATCGGTCATTATCAAACTAGTTTACTTATATTTCTACTATTTAATTTTTCTTTCACCCACGTTTAATTGCAATTGTTTGAAATCCTCATGGATTTTATTGTGTTATATATGTAGAATTTTAGCCTTCATACTGGTTGAAGTGAGGTATATCACTTCATAAAAGTGAATTAGATACACACTTAAATGTACTCGGCTTAGACATTACTTATTTTATTATGGTTCTAGTTATTTTTATTTTATCTAGGCCTGAATCGTAACAACAACTGCCATGATACAAGTCTGAATGAATAATCATCAATTATTGTTGAGGATAGTACATACCCAACAAGTTATACAAACAAACTAATTCATAAGCAAACAAAGATTTTATTAAAGGTTAGTACTTTGAACCTTTTTCAGCTTGTCCATTGTCAATTATAAGATAAAATGTATAGGAAAAATGACATTTCTTCGTTACATCGTCTTGCAATATGTATTTTAGAATAACATTTAACATCCACAATCACATCATCACTTATTTTTGGAATTTGAAAAATTAGTGTCAGTAGACATCATATCCCTTAATTCAAAATATTTTAAGATATTTAAATCTAAAGCAAAACGCCTACAAAATTGTAACAAATACGATTGGTGTAATTGGATAATTGCGTCACTTCCTTTAAGCTCGGATTGGCTTCTCTTTACTACTACGAGAAAACTGCTTTTACTATAACAAATTTATGGTGGAATTCTGTAACTTTCTCGGAAGCTGCGGCTATCGTAGGCCCTGGCAACAAAGTGACGTTGCGATGACGATTTCAGAATTTTTGCAGTTGGTGACGTAGAAGTGTCAAAACGTTCGTGAGAAAAGATTTTGTTGGTTATATTGTGGTTATATTATTATTATATAATTATTGTTAATATACTGTTCCTGTTGTTATATTTATAGTTTCTGTTAGTTTATTTGTTATAATTATTATTGTTTTATATTTGCAAATATGAATGGCGCTATAGCATTACTACTAGATGAAGATCACAACAGGTAGGTAATCGATAATATAAAATATATAGAGTATACATAATATTCTCTGTTTTCCTTATTTTAGAATTTATATGCGTATATTCCGAAAACGTTTAAGAGATCACGGAAATCCTTTTGAAATACCAAACAGGCATTTTAAACAAATGTTTAGACTGAATAAGGACACTGTTCAAAACCTGATCCAGTTATTGGATGGACATATTGAACAAACAAATATATCATTACATTTGAAAGTTATTATCATAAACATCACTTGAAATGCATATTAACTTTGTAGTGCACATTATATATTTGTTACAGGTCTTAACAACATTAAATTTCGTAGCATCAGACATATCAGAATAGTGTTGGTATTAATAGCTTTGTTTCTCTCAGTCAGAGTTCAGTAAGTCGAATAGTTCATCAGGTCTGTCTTGTAATATCAAACAATTTATTCCTTGAATGGATAAAATTTCCCAGTGATTGTGAATCGAAGAATCGTGTCAAGCAAGGGTAATTATGTTGTATCAAAATATTCTAAAAATAATTCTTTATTTTGTTTTTATGATAAAAGATGGGAGACCGGAGATGTATTTTGTTTAATCAATAGCACCCAGTTCATATATTTACCAAGGGTAATTAAGGGTATCTTTTCTAAACGTTCTAAAAATTATTCTTCTGTATAGTTTTTATGAAAAATGGGGTGCACGAGATGTAGGTGTAATTGATGGCACACATGTTGATATACTTGCTCCACCTTTAGCCGATGAAGAACACTCTCCTTTTGTATATATATATATTTTATATTCACATACTGTAATTTTTTTTCTAAATTTCAGCACTACTTTTATGGTAAGGTTAATAAAACAAAATATATTTGACAATAAAATGTGTTTTATTTTTCAATATTTATACGAACAATCTCTATTTGAGTACCTATTATTCAAAGTTCACATTTCTAGTTCAGTATTATTATTTTTCTTTTTGATCTTTATTGTTAAGATTTAATAGTAAACATATAATTCATATCCAATATTAGTATAATTATCCGAATCAAATGTCTTCTATTGTTTTATAATACTTGCTGGTAAATTTATTAAACAATAATTTTTTACATTCTTTTGAGTTGAAAAAGTGCAAATTTCAGCCTAATGAATATTACTCTCCTGTAAAAACTGCAAATAAAGAGAACTTTCAATTACTATAATTTCAGAGGCTCGACAACAAAATCCTGTAATAATATCGAAAGATTTGGTGTACCAAGTACAACAATACATCACAGGATTGGTCGATTTTCTAAATACAAAATCATCTATATCCTTCAACCATTTATATACTTTGGCCTATGCTATTAAAACTTAATGTTACCTTTTTGGAGCCTAAAACATTAATCGTTCAATATAGTTACATATTGATAAAATCTTTACCGTTTGAATTACAAATAAAGAAAGTCATTGACTAAACAGGTAAATTTCCTCTTATCTTCTTCAAGATAATATTAAGTTAAACATCTTCTCAATTTGATGTAGTTTTATTATTAGAAAATCTTATGAAAAAGTCAACTTTAAATTGTGAAGTTATTGTGAACACGATACCATAATATTCTTTATCGAACATTTAGTTTGTGCACATTTCACATGCTTTATGTTGTGTGGATATTGTCCGCTAGGTTTATGTATTTTTTGTGTTTAGGTACTCTTGTAAGAAAAACAATGTCCATTTTATAGGGATACCTGTCCTTGTTGGCTTTTCATCATCCATAAATGTGCCTGAAAAGACATTTATCTGCAAATTCACTATACACTAGTGCGATACTACGTCCTTTGAAACTCTCCTAATGATAACAGTTCGTGTTGAAATTTTCCAGTGTTTCGTGCTATCTTGGCAGCAGTATAAACATATGTTTATACTATCTCTTGGCATTACAAAATGTTCCGTACATTTTCTTTAAAAAAAAATGTTAGCAATCGCTATATTATATTTCAACCAATTTTCTTATTAGTTAAAATTTTAAATTGAAATATTTTGGTATATGTTTAGGAGATGATATGTCTGTTTACATGTTAAACATAAAGGTTATGTACAAAAAATCGTAAATTGACACCTCTACGTCACTAACTGCAAAAATTCTGAAATCGTCATCGCAACGTCACTTCGTTGCCAGGGCCTACGATAGCCGCAGCTTCCGAGAAAGTTACAGAATTCCACCATTAGCGGGAGAAACTAATGAATGGGCACATCCTACTGCCCAACCCCTCTGTTGGCTACCTACCCGAACTAACCTTCAGTTGTATAACTATAGTATTTATCATGGTATAAAATTTGGCGTCAAACTTATATTTCACAATAGTTTTAATAGTTTGGTAAACATGTTCCATCTACATTACGAAAGGTCAACTAATTTAGGTATTTAGTTCATGTTATGACCATGGCGCTTTACAAACACACCCTTAAGGCTGCGTTTGATAACGTTTTGGCGGGAGAGAAATGTACCCGAAAAATACCATTTTTATTTCCATTTTTTCAGGCGTATGATATCAAAACATGTAAATTTTATGCATTAAGCATGAAGATAAAGGTTAAACGAGGTGAAAGGTCGAATTCTTTTTTAAATTAAGTTAATATATAAGCCGTAAATAAAATGGGAAGTTAGTGGTTTTGCAACTACTAGAAAAAATGGCTACATTTAAAAATTAAACGGTAAATTTATATGTAATATAGCAAGTACATTCGGTATTTATATTTGGAAGGTAAAAATAGTAACAGTAGCTAAATACATGTGTAATTTTTTAAGTGATCCATGAAATAAAATTTGTAACATTTTTGTAAGCAATTACATACATTTACAGATATCTGTTACATTTACGTCGCCTTATAGTGTAGCACATATAGTATAGATGGCGCTATTATCTTGCAATTATTTAGAGGTTAGTTGTGTGTTATACGATACTTTAATTATTTATTATAATTTAAAATTATAATTAACAGCAATTTTTGCGGTTACTAATTATAAAATTTTGTATGTTACGAGTTATTTGAAAGTACGTAATAGACAATGAGCAGTTGGCTCACAGGTTGGCACCACAAATCATAAAAAGTAACTACATAGTTTAATTTGTCAATTTAATCAAATTGAATCATTTTAAAATATGGAGTTTTCTGTTATCTTTAATTGAAAGATGCCTACGGATTTTTTTACGCCGATAAAAGCCTAGTAGCCGTTTTACATTTACGAAGTGGAGAAGAAATTGTTGACAAGAACCTTCTATATTTTTTTTCAAAATTTTTTTAAGGTTGTTGCTAATTACTTAAAATGTAAATATAGGTACATTTTATTTGATAGCAATTTTCAAAACTTTGAAATGCCGGAGATCAGTTCGCCGGGTTTTTAGTTTTTAATAATAACAATAATCTTATACTAGCCTCATTATTTATAATATATTAACATTAAAGTAATACCTTTACCTTACTTAATGTTTTGAAGATTTTACTACAATTGCTATTCCCCCAGCACAATACCCTAGCAGCATTTTTCGAAATTCGCGGATGTTTTAAGTTGGCTAGGAAGACAATCGAGTTGAGTACAGGTAGGCTAATTCATTTTTTATTGCGAAATTACTAGACACACCGTGTACTCAAACAAAAGATTGGTCAAAAAATAGATGTAGAAACATTGATTGACAAAATTATATTTCTATATATATAACTATTATAACTAATTTTATAGTGAAATATAGCGAGTACACCTCTATATATTATTCAATTGCGCCCAGTGCAAACATAAAACACTCGCGAAATTCGAAAAATGCTGCTAGGCTATTCAATTTTAGTTTTTGTAGAGTTAAAATTTTGTACATATTTAAAACTCTTTTTATCGTCTTTATTGTGCTAATACTTGACGCTGTTTGGGTGGTGAATTTCACGGTTTTGTTGGAAGCGCCTTATCTAATGTTCGTGACGTACCTATTTACACTTACAGATAATAATAATAATAATAGACTATATATTTGTAAGACCTCTGTTACATAAAATTGTCAATATTCTCAAACTTGTAATGCATTACAATTGTCAGATCATGATAAGTATAAATAAATAGTGTAGTGTATACTAATACTAACAACACTCTTAACAAATAACAAAGAAGACAGAAAAAAAAACACAAAATAATAAAATCAAATAAGTATATCGATAGTGTTTAATAACACACTAAAATACAATAAACCAAAACAAAAACGCAAGAGAATGTTCACAGGTTACGGCTTGGTTATGTTATAAAATATAACATATATCGCATATATTTATATTTCCTTGTTAAATTTGCTTACCTAGGAACCAATACAATCTGTTAAAAATAGTAGCGTTTCGGCGCGATATTTGAATTGAAAAGTTATAATATGAACTAAATAAAAAGACTGAAAATTCAGACTATTGGTGCGTTTTCGGGTTCCAAATAAACAACTCGTGCAATTTATTTATTTAAAACAGTCTGTATATTCACACACGTAAAATTAATTACAATATAAGAATATAAAACTAATCAAAATATAAAAATGTAAAATAAATGTAACGCACTTAAAATTATTACAAATAGATTAACACATGTATTTATTTCACTACTGTTATTTATGTAACACTGTACCGTATTTATATCACTTCTATTTACATTCCGTAATATTTATGTAACAACTACACTCACTTATTTATGCTTACTTTTCGACTACCACTTAAGGAACTATTTATTTATGTTTATTTATTTATCTGCCTGTTCCGCACGAGACTATTGAATGAATCTCTTATTCCGGAATAAGAAAGTCCTTAGTAGTCGTCGCGCGGAACAGACCAAAGTAAAAATAAATATTAGAAATAAATAAATGGTTCCTTGAGTGGTATACCCTGTCTCAGAATAAGAAGGAGTGATTCAAATATCCCGCCAAAACATGGAACACATAGCTTAAAATTTAGTAGACAATTTGATATGACATCATGACAATTGAGGTTAGAAGAACTGTATTAATTCTAACCAAGGATTTAGCTGTTTTGTGTTTCATTTACTACTTTCGTTAAAATAGATGGATGTGCCGCTTTTCATTCTACCAGTCGAAGCAGCAATACGAGTGCACGGCAATTGGAAACAGGAGAGTAAAGTTATAAACACAAATAGGTGCATATATCTATAATTTGATGAATACAAATCTCTTAACATTCAAATCTGTTCATTCTAGTTTTACAAAAAAAAATTAGAAGAATCTATGGATAAAGATATAGGCTCAATTTACAAATGAAAGCATATAGGCTTTGTTCTGAGCGTTTTGAGGAGGATTGTCGTTATAAATATATAATTACTGCACATTTTAGTGTATGTGCTACATCAACATGAAAATTGCGAATCAAGTCTATTTATTATTAAATATTTGTATCAGAGAGCAAGAATGAATCAAACCTTTTATCTCTTATCAAAATGTCCTTAAGAACTTGCAGAAAAAGTTTTACTTATTAGTTTCTATTTTAAATATCAATAAAGAACTTATATAGATAAATCATTCGTTTTACTGCTATACAAACCTTGAGGAGGTAAATTCAAGCAACTAGTCTTGGAAATGTGAATCTTACATACAACAGCAATAAATAGAAAAATTTACATCGGCTAAAATTGTTTACACGAACTGCAAAGATAATTACATATACCTACACATTACTAATTATTATTCCCTATTAAAATTTATTTATTATGAAAATATATAAAGTATAACAAATATTTATTTCTATTAAATATTGGAAATTAACAATATAATTTAGTGTTCACATCGTGTTAAAAAGATTAAAAATTTACATGCTCGGTACAATTTTTCCAAATACTTATTGTAACATTTGTAATTGCTTCTGTCAAAAGTTCTCATATAAGTGATATTCTGAAAGGGGATTTTTTTGAAGCAACTTCATCTTATGTATCAATTCAGATCCTATATGAAGTATTCTTAATTGCCTATCTTTATCGGTATGGCTATTTAATCCTACAGGTTTTCATCAAAGCTTGTCGTGCACTCATTATACTTGCAGCAATCCAATCTTTTTCCCATATTCTCCACCATATATTTTCACCTTTTTCTATTAGTACAGGTTTCTTTACGTTTGACATATCTGAAATATAACATGTACCTATATGAACATGTGGTAATATAATTAGTATTTAATTAACACTTACTTGAAATTAATGAGTCAATTCTAGAATATGTGTGAGTTGTCCAGTTCACTTATGGTATGAACTCATCTATAGTTATTTTTGCAATGATATTAATTGTTGAATGTTTGATTTTTGCACTGACGTACAGTATTTTTGACAGATTAATCAAATTCAAAGTTTCAAATGCATGATCAAGTATAATAAACCAAAGTAAAAATGTATGAGACTAGGTTATGGCTTGGCTATAAACATAAAATGACGTTTTGTCAAACCACTGTCAAACTTATTTTTCAAATGCATGATCAAGTATAATAAACCAAAGTAAAAATGTATGAGACTAGGTTATGGCTTGGCTATAAACATAAAATGACGTTTTGTCAAACCACTGTCAAACTTATTTTCCCATGTTAAACTTGCCTACGCAAGAACCAATGAAATACTTTAAAAATATACGCCATTTCGGCGCGATATTTGAATCACTCCTTCTTATTCTGAGACAAGGATAGTCGAAGAGTAAACATAAATATAAGTAGTACAAAATAAATATAGTGGTGCGGTGTTATATAAATAGAAGTGATATAAATACACGGACATAAATATTAGTAATAGAAATAAATACCTGTGTTAATTTAAATCGTAGTAGTTTAAGTGTGATACATTAGTTTTACATTTTTTATATTGTAATTAATTTTACGTGTGTAAATATACAGACTGTTTTAAATAAATAAATTGCACGAGTTGTTTATTGCGAACCCGAAAACGCAACACTATATAAATCAAATGAACGGGCAAATTGACATTTAGGATTTGCAAATACTAACTTTACCCGTATTTTTAGCGTGTAAAACATATTTAATAGAATGTTGAACTAATGGGTACATGAAGACAATATGACTATATTTCTGTTTTGCTTATTATTATTCTATATGATCAACAAAGGTATGATATACCGCACAGATGCAGTAGCCTGCAATAATTACAAATGTATCAAATAAAAGAAAATGTTTTATTTGGCACCTCGCAAACACAAAGTTGTTTATTTATTATATAATTTTTTATGAAATAGGAAAGTCGAATGGATGAGTATCACTTACATTCAGCGTTAAAGAATTTGTTAAAAAATAACTAAATCTATAAATAAAATAAATGTAGCTGATTGTAAATGTATAAAAAGTAATTTAATTTAAATTATGTATTTAATAATGCAATCAACATTTTATGGAGGATATGTCAAACTATATTATATATATATGTATTAAGTTTTTCAATTTACAAATAAATTCAAATGAATGCTTAAAGTTCGCGCGTCTTTCTCCCTAATTCTGCATGAAAGCTGACAAGTGCCGATTTGATTCATACGGCATAAAATGAAATTGCAAAGAAAGCCGCACCGACCATATTTACAAATCGTATGTAGAGGTAGAAATTTAAGAAGCAGGTAAAATGACCTTGAAATGGTTTGAGGTAATTGCTATTTAATTTTAGAATGCATACCGTGGCGACATCCTATTATTACTAGTAGTATTTAAGATACAGGAAAATCTTAGTTCCGAACCGAAATGGATTTGCCAATATTGAAACGCACCCTTAAGGGTGCGTTTCAATATTGGCAAATCCATTTCGCACCCTTAAGGGTGCGTTTCAATATTGGCAAATCCATTTCGGTTCGGAACTAAGATTTTCCTGTATCTTAAATACTACTAGTAATAATAGGATGTCGCCACGGTATGCATTCTAAAATTAAATAGCAATTACCTCAAACCATTTCAAGGTCATTTTACCTGCTTCTTAAATTTCTACCTCTACATACGATTTGTAAATATGGTCGGTGCGGCTTTCTTTGCAATTTCATTTTATGCCGTATGAATCAAATCGGCACTTGTCAGCTTTCATGCAGAATTAGGGAGAAAGACGCGCGAACTTTAAGCATTCATTTGAATTTATTTGTAAATTGAAAAACTTAATACATATATATATAATATAGTTTGACATATCCTCCATAAAATGTTGATTGCATTATTAAATACATAATTTAAATTAAATTACTTTTTATACATTTACAATCAGCTACATTTATTTTATTTATAGATTTAGTTATTTTTTAACAAATTCTTTAACGCTGAATGTAAGTGATACTCATCCATTCGACTTTCTTATTTCATAAAAAATTATATAATAAATAAACAACTTTGTGTTTGCGAGGTGCCAAATAAAACATTTTCTTTTATTTGATACATTTGTAATTATTGCAGGCTACTGCATCTGTGCGGTATATCATACCTTTGTTGATCATATAGAATAATAATAAGCAAAACAGAAATATAGTCATATTGTCTTCATGTACCCATTAGTTCAACATTCTATTAAATATGTTTTACACGCTAAAAATACGGGTAAAGTTAGTATTTGCAAATCCTAAATGTCAATTTGCCCGTTCATTTGATTTATATAGTGTTGCGTTTTCGGGTTCGCAATAAACAACTCGTGCAATTTATTTATTTAAAACAGTCTGTATATTTACACACGTAAAATTAATTACAATATAAAAAATGTAAAACTAATGTATCACACTTAAACTACTACGATTTAAATTAACACAGGTATTTATTTCTATTACTAATATTTATGTCCGTGTATTTATATCACTTCTATTTATATAACACCGCACCACTATATTTATTTTGTACTACTTATATTTATGTTTACTCTTCGACTATCCTTGTCTCAGAATAAGAAGGAGTGATTCAAATATCGCGCCGAAATGGCGTATATTTTTAAAGTATTTCATTGGTTCTTGCGTAGGCAAGTTTAACATGGGAAAATAAGTTTGACAGTGGTTTGACAAAACGTCATTTTATGTTTATAGCCAAGCCATAACCTAGTCTCATACATTTTTACTTTGGTTTATTATACTTGATCATGCATTTGAAACTTTGAATTTGATTAATCTGTCAAAAATACTGTACGTCAGTGCAAAAATCAAACATTCAACAATTAATATCATTGCAAAAATAACTATAGATGAGTTCATACCATAAGTGAACTGGACAACTCACACATATTCTAGAATTGACTCATTAATTTCAAGTAAGTGTTAATTAAATACTAATTATATTACCACATGTTCATATAGGTACATGTTATATTTCAGATATGTCAAACGTAAAGAAACCTGTACTAATAGAAAAAGGTGAAAATATATGGTGGAGAATATGGGAAAAAGATTGGATTGCTGCAAGTATAATGAGTGCACGACAAGCTTTGATGAAAACCTGTAGGATTAAATAGCCATACCGATAAAGATAGGCAATTAAGAATACTTCATATAGGATCTGAATTGATACATAAGATGAAGTTGCTTCAAAAAAATCCCCTTTCAGAATATCACTTATATGAGAACTTTTGACAGAAGCAATTACAAATGTTACAATAAGTATTTGGAAAAATTGTACCGAGCATGTAAATTTTTAATCTTTTTAACACGATGTGAACACTAAATTATATTGTTAATTTCCAATATTTAATAGAAATAAATATTTGTTATACTTTATATATTTTCATAATAAATAAATTTTAATAGGGAATAATAATTAGTAATGTGTAGGTATATGTAATTATCTTTGCAGTTCGTGTAAACAATTTTAGCCGATGTAAATTTTTCTATTTATTGCTGTTGTATGTAAGATTCACATTTCCAAGACTAGTTGCTTGAATTTACCTCCTCAAGGTTTGTATAGCAGTAAAACGAATGATTTATCTATATAAGTTCTTTATTGATATTTAAAATAGAAACTAATAAGTAAAACTTTTTCTGCAAGTTCTTAAGGACATTTTGATAAGAGATAAAAGGTTTGATTCATTCTTGCTCTCTGATACAAATATTTAATAATAAATAGACTTGATTCGCAATTTTCATGTTGATGTAGCACATACACTAAAATGTGCAGTAATTATATATTTATAACGACAATCCTCCTCAAAACGCTCAGAACAAAGCCTATATGCTTTCATTTGTAAATTGAGCCTATATCTTTATCCATAGATTCTTCTAATTTTTTTTTGTAAAACTAGAATGAACAGATTTGAATGTTAAGAGATTTGTATTCATCAAATTATAGATATATGCACCTATTTGTGTTTATAACTTTACTCTCCTGTTTCCAATTGCCGTGCACTCGTATTGCTGCTTCGACTGGTAGAATGAAAAGCGGCACATCCATCTATTTTAACGAAAGTAGTAAATGAAACACAAAACAGCTAAATCCTTGGTTAGAATTAATACAGTTCTTCTAACCTCAATTGTCATGATGTCATATCAAATTGTCTACTAAATTTTAAGCTATGTGTTCCATGTTTTGGCGGGATATTTGAATCACTCCTTCTTATTCTGAGACAGGGTATACCACTCAAGGAACCATTTATTTATTTCTAATATTTATTTTTACTTTGGTCTGTTCCGCGCGACGACTACTAAGGACTTTCTTATTCCGGAATAAGAGATTCATTCAATAGTCTCGTGCGGAACAGGCAGATAAATAAATAAACATAAATAAATAGTTCCTTAAGTGGTAGTCGAAAAGTAAGCATAAATAAGTGAGTGTAGTTGTTACATAAATATTACGGAATGTAAATAGAAGTGATATAAATACGGTACAGTGTTACATAAATAACAGTAGTGAAATAAATACATGTGTTAATCTATTTGTAATAATTTTAAGTGCGTTACATTTATTTTACATTTTTATATTTTGATTAGTTTTATATTCTTATATTGTAATTAATTTTACGTGTGTGAATATACAGACTGTTTTAAATAAATAAATTGCACGAGTTGTTTATTTGGAACCCGAAAACGCACCAATAGTCTGAATTTTCAGTCTTTTTATTTAGTTCATATTATAACTTTTCAATTCAAATATCGCGCCGAAACGCTACTATTTTTAACAGATTGTATTGGTTCCTAGGTAAGCAAATTTAACAAGGAAATATAAATATATGCGATATATGTTATATTTTATAACATAACCAAGCCGTAACCTGTGAACATTCTCTTGCGTTTTTGTTTTGGTTTATTGTATTTTAGTGTGTTATTAAACACTATCGATATACTTATTTGATTTTATTATTTTGTGTTTTTTTTTCTGTCTTCTTTGTTATTTGTTAAGAGTGTTGTTAGTATTAGTATACACTACACTATTTATTTATACTTATCATGATCTGACAATTGTAATGCATTACAAGTTTGAGAATATTGACAATTTTATGTAACAGAGGTCTTACAAATATATAGTCTATTATTATTATTATTATCTGTAAGTGTAAATAGGTACGTCACGAACATTAGATAAGGCGCTTCCAACAAAACCGTGAAATTCACCACCCAAACAGCGTCAAGTATTAGCACAATAAAGACGATAAAAACAGTTTTAAATATGTACAAAATTTTAACTCTACAAAAACTAAAATTGAATAGCCTAGCAGCATTTTTCGAATTTCGCGAGTGTTTTATGTTTGCACTGGGCGCAATTGAATAATATATAGAGGTGTACTCGCTATATTTCACTATAAAATTAGTTATAATAGTTATATATATAGAAATATAATTTTGTCAATCAATGTTTGTACATCTATTTTTTGACCAATCTTTTGTTTGAGTACACGGTGTGTCTAGTAATTTCGCAATAAAAAATGAATTAGCCTACCTGTACTCAACTCGATTGTCTTCCTAGCCAACTTAAAACATCCGCGAATTTCGAAAAATGCTGCTAGGGTATTGTGCTGGGGGAATAGCAATTGTAGTAAAATCTTCAAAACATTAAGTAAGGTAAAGGTATTACTTTAATGTTAATATATTATAAATAATGAGGCTAGTATAAGATTATTGTTATTATTAAAAACTAACTAGCTGTCCATCAATCTCTTCGAGCTTGAATCGCCTTTTCGCGTCCGCTTACAGTTTTAAAACAGTTCCCTGTAAAACGCCAAAAAAAAAATCAATTTTGATTTTCTAAGCTTTTGGCACACCTTGTATAGACGTATATTTTTGTCCACGAACTACTATCACGGTGACAGGTGGAACGACAATTTAAAGCATCTTAACGTGAGTCTGACTTTTCGTTGTTGAAGTTTGAAATTTAGATGCTATTCAGCGTAATACTAAGACTTGACACTAAAAGATTCATAGTGTTATTAGTTTTACACAATGAAAGGACTACATCATTATTAAAAAAGTAATATCAGATTTCTTTTAGTTTTGCATAATTTGACCTGTCATTTATCATGGCCCACAAACGTCATCTGGGCTATAATATTTAATAATAGTCATACATCTTTTGACATCCTTCTGAGCTTCGCTATAATGCAAATTTGTGAACGATGCATGCCCATTACACAGAAGAATCAAGTTGTAAATAAAATGTTGGTATAGAATAGTATGACTTATTAATTTTA
Source organism: Amphimallon solstitiale (assembly GCA_963170755.1). Lineage (NCBI taxonomy): Eukaryota > Metazoa > Arthropoda > Insecta > Coleoptera > Scarabaeidae > Amphimallon > Amphimallon solstitiale. The sequence goes on from OY720679.1 coordinate 50,864,622, forward strand.
TTTATAATAGTGAATTTATAACTGGCTTCCATAATAATAAATTAGTTTCATTTGGCTGCTCTGAAATTGTTCCTGTCAAAGTGATTTTGCAGTGGCATTGAGTCGTCGCCTGTAGATCGTGCTCTGGCTATGTCGGTTGCTGAGACGATCCTATTATAATTTAAATATTTAGTAGTGACGCTGGTAGTTGAACTAAAAACAATAACCAAAAATAAAACAGACCGACGTGGGAATATCTGTGTAAACATTTTGCTTACACACACTGTAAAAAAAATATAATTCGTAATTGTCGGATCATTTTGTGATTCTTATTAAGTATTTAAGGAAAAATAACACAAAAAGGTAGTTCATGATTACAACCAATGCATCGAAATAAGAGCCACCTGCCTGGGACACGATCATCATGAACCATCATCAGAATGTTTGATTAACAATTTGATTTAATGGTGTATTTTCAAACATTTCCCATTAAATGATTGGACGCTGCGCATACTTCAAACTTTCTACTGACAATCAAATTATTTAGTAGTAGTTGTTGTTGAATTAGGCTGGAATATTTACTTTAATAAATTGAATAGTTAGAAAACAATTGTCATTACATTGAAATTTGATTCGTCTGTTACCTAGTAATAATAATATAAATCATATTTTAAGGTAATTGTCTAATATGCAAAACTAAAATGGATCTGATAACACTTTTCTCATTAATATTTTAAAGTTTATTTTACTTTCTTCTCTCTTGCAGATGTCTACGTTTTGAAGTCCCCTGATACCAAAAAAGTGGTTTTTAAAATCTCTCTCTCTCTCTCTCTCTCTTTCTCTCTCTTTCTCTCTCTCTCTCTCTCTCTCTCTCTCTCTCTCTCTCTGTCTGTCTGTCTGTCTATGTGTGTGTGTGTGTCACCACGGTAGCGGTCAAACCGCTGTAGATATCAATTCCAAATTTTATATTTACGTGTATAATCTGCCTCTTGAGATCTGATTAGTTTTTCAATAAAATCGGTTGACCGGAAGTAGTACTTTACTTCAGTGAAAAAATCGAATTTTGCAAATATTTCGTCAACTACTAAGTTTAAACAAATTTATAAAGAATTCATATGTACTTAAAATTAAAATTGAGAAGCGTTTTATTTAAAAAGTTTTTCGAAATTACTACCTTAAGTAGGTCTTTTACTCTTATCAAAAATCAGTTTTTTGCCAATATTTTGCAAGTCATGCTTTTTAGACAGGTACGCTACGAATATAAAAGCATTTAGAACTTAATTTCCAATATCTTTTGTATAAAAAAAAATTCAAAATTCGGACCGGAAGTATCACTTTTACTCTTACCGAATAACGATTTCTTGCAAATATGTCGTAAATTATGCATTCTATATATATTTATTAAGAGTACAAAAGTATTTAGAATTGGATTTGCAATATTTTTTGTATACATGAAATTTCACAATTCGGACCGGAAGTAGCACTTTTATTCTTAGCGAGTAGCACTTTTCTTCGAATATCTTCCAAAGTATGCATTCTATAGCGATTTATTAAGAGAATGAAAGTACTTAGAATAGGATTTGAATAAGTTTTGTATAAAAAAATTCTTAAAATTGTGTAGTTTGAAACGCTCATACGTATAAGAAAGTCGTGTGGTGGCCACACCTCATTTTTAAAATAGCGAGACGAATTTCTGAACAGACCACTTTGACAGTGAAATCTCATTGGTTGAAAGCAAGGCCAAATGACACCGTATCAATCTTGCTCACATTCTGTCAACTGACATTGTTTATTGTTAAGCCTTGTTGTTGTTTCTATTATTTCCCCGTTATTTCATTATATACTTTACCAGTTCTATTCAGAGCTCGACAGTAATAGTTATCAGATATACTCGTAAGTTTGTTTTCAAGATTTTCGTGCATGTAATTTGGGACAGGGGTATGTTCAGAAATTCGTCTCGCTATTTTAAAAATAGACTATAGTCATTTCGCTGTATAAAATTTGTAATTTCATATCTTTTTGTGTCAAGGTCTACAGTAAATATCGATGGAGCTTAAAACTATGACCAATGAAATATCAGACAGATGTCAGGGTGTTTAACCTTTTTTTCTTAAATAATTGTCATCATGAAAGCAGTTCTGATTTCATCACGAACTGAAATCGATTGATCGTTTTGACGTTTTATAACCTGCAATTAAATTTTTGTGAAATTGCCAACATTAATCAAAAGTCAGATGGATTTTTTCTGACAATTCTGACTTTTCCTGTAAGATTTAAGCCACCTAACGTGAATGTTGAGTTGACCAACATTTCGCGTATGCTCTAGTTAAATATATCGGTGTTAAAATGATAATAGATGGGTAAAGATGGCGACATAGATGTGCACTATTTTTTTTATTTTCGCTGCACCCTTTAACTGTTACTTAATTTTATTTTAATAATATACTATGTTCACCAATTATGATCAGCATCTGGGGCGTAATGCTTAAATTATTTTTTCTAAGGAAGGGATGCTTTTGTGTAATAAAGTAGATCGCGATCTTAAAGTAACTGATAATTAGTGAATTACCATGTATGATAAATTTTTAAATCGCATTGTCTTTATATGTAATAGTGGATCCATTTTTAAAATAGCAGTTACATTACCCTTTAAATCGTTAAATTAAAGGTGATATGTATGCATGATGTATTTGTTTCTTTGAATTACAATTAACGTAGGGCTTCCGGGACAATAGTCAATAGAAATAAATTTATATGACGTTGTTTGCAAATAATCAAGAGCATCAGTGCTCCATAATGTTTGTCATAAAATGTCGATATAAGTCATCAAATGCTGACTAATCAATTTACTCTTTCCCCTTTTTTTATATTTAGGACACATTAATTTAATAGAATACTTGCTCTTTTTGTTATTACATTGGTCCATGAAACTCTTCGAGTTTGAATTGCCTCTTCGCGTCCACATTTTCGCTGTAAGTTTCTCTGTAAATGTGCCTGTTTGGAACGTGACCACTGCCAGTCGCAGAAGCACTTGAATTTTAACGGTTATAAATTTTCTTTTAATTAGTTTATGAATGAAGATGCAAATGAAATAAAATCTCTCTAGAAATTAATTATACATTATTGTGGCATCTATAATTATAGACAAATGGGTTTATTAATTAAAAAATTTCCCATAAAATGTTTAACATTTCTATAGAAGTTACTGAAAGCTGATTACTTGGAACATTTCGTTGACATTTAGGTTTGATATAATGCGTGAGCACCTAGTTGAATGTAAGTAGGCCGAAAAGGTAAACCTAAGATGGTTGTATGATCAAGATTTATTGTATCATATATAAATTTCTTTGTTTTTTAAATTTGGTAGTACTCTAACTCTATTTGTCTCAAGTTTCATGATAAAAGTTGCCCCTACGTTAAATTTTCTTGCAAACTGTCAACAGTTTGATCTATTGCGAGAATGAATTGTCAAATTGAATGTCTTTGTAGACATAGCGTGCCTTCAATTAATTTTTTTTAGAATAACCTACAATTTCAATATTAATTTGAGAACACTGTGGAACTTTTCAATAAATTGACTTAACTATGACAGTAGTGAAAATGAAAAACATTACTGTAGCACAGTGTTCCCAAATTAATATTGATATCATAAGCTACTCTAAATGTAAATTAAAGACGCAGTATATGTATTTGTATGTAGAAAGATGACAGAGATGTGTCCAAGCCATTAAAGATACGATAAATGACCGATACAATAGTAATAATAATAATAATTGATAATGCAATAAAATGTAAATATTAACGGTTATATTTCTTTCAGTGGACGTCAAATGTTATGAATCACGCCTTTGCTTTAATTTTTATAACTACGATATTGGAAACTGTACCTGAATGACCGACAATGTAGAGTAATTACAACCGCAGTTCAGTTTGTTCTTGTTTATGAATGAAGACGCATATTAAACAAAATGTCTCTTAGAAATAAATTAAATATTATTGTGACAAATGAATTTATTTATTAAGACTTTGCCCACAAACCGAACAACATTTCTATATAATTTACTGAACGCTATTTAAAAAATTTTTGTTGACATTCAGGTTTTGTATCAATTGTGTGCATCTAGCCCAAGGTGAACATAGACAGACCAAAAAAAAACCAAGACGGTTCGTCAATTAAATGTTCTTTCATGTTATTCGTTCTATAAAATTGGTAGTACTATGCTTCGCTTTGTATCAAGTTTACGATAAAAATAGTGTATACCTCAAATTTTTTGACAGACTGTCATCGTGACACTTATACGGCAATGAAAAGTCAGACTCTTGACGTCAAGATGTTTAACCAAATTGTCGTTCCACCTGTCATCGTGACAATAGTTCGTTGAGTGTATTCATTCACACATAAACTTGTGAGAACGAAATGTCAGACTGGCAGTGCTTAATCAAATTGTCTTTCCAATTGTCAAATGAAATTAACAACATAACATGATAAACTTTAATAAACATGTTTTAAACTTACAGGTCAATGAGAGAATTAATTAATTTTCATATTACGCTTTAATAGTATACTTTGTAAAACCCAATCGAAAATCTTGCTGGCTCCTAATACCATTTAACCGAAAATGTACTTCTGATTAGTTGGTGCCTACCCGCAGGCGCATACTTTAAATGCTTGGTTTTATAACTGAAAATTGGTAAACGAAATTACGTAAATGCTTATGCGAATTTTATTTGATGTATTTATTTTATTTCGAAGTGCTTCGGACACATCTGATCTGACAAATAAAGACAACATCTTGAACACTGATATATTTCCAACATTCTGTTAACATTTAGGTTTCGTATAATTCGTGTGCATCTAACGTAATTTGGCGGGCCCAAAAGCAAAACTCAGATGATTCTTGATTTAGTCTTGCTTCCGTACTTCTTTCGCGAGAAGTGACGACATTTCGATGACATATATAATGAATAGAGTGTGATTGTATTTATTAATATATCTTAATAAAAGATAGCAAAATCGTTATATTTATTACTGTACTTACGTGCGACAATACACTTTAAGTTTTTATTTTATAATATCCGTCGGCATTTTGTTCATATATTCATATAGAAAAGAAATAGTAACGATTGATAATAATAACACTAATACATATCTGAAAGGTACCACGTTTCAATTAAAAATACACTTCTTCTTCGTAATATCAGATTTGGCACGTGGACAGTGCACTCAATCGTCGCGGAAGAGTCCACTCTTTTGGTTTCCAACCCTCTTTCCGCACTCTAAACCTCGACGGCCTGAAATTTCTTCGTCAATGTGAAACTTTTACAATTCTTTCGCGCGTGCCTGTCATACCTGACATTTCTACGATTTTGATCGGTTGTCACGTGAATCGTCATGACGTAAGCCATTTTGCTGTTAAAACACCGTATGCACGCTCCTCTTTAAAAGCCCATATCTCTGCACACGCTCCACTTAGAAGGAAAATCTCTCCGACGAGGAACAATTCAAGGTCGTCGGTAACTTCACGCCAAAGGGCAGCTTTCAATTTTGCGTATCCAGAGACGAGTTCTGCGCCCCGCGTACCCAATTTTCGTCGATTTTGACCGGGTTTGGTTGCCATTGGCTACTCGGCTTTTATTATATATAAAAACCCGGCGAACTGACCTCCGGCATTTCAAAGTTTTGAAAATTGCTATCAAATAAAATGTACCTATATTTACATTTTAAGTAATTAGCAACAACCTTAAAAAAATTTTGAAAAAAAATATAGAAGGTTCTTGTCAACAATTTCTTCTCCACTTCGTAAATGTAAAACGGCTACTAGGCTTTTATCGGCGTAAAAAAATCCGTAGGCATCTTTCAATTAAAGATAACAGAAAACTCCATATTTTAAAATGATTCAATTTGATTAAATTGACAAATTAAACTATGTAGTTACTTTTTATGATTTGTGGTGCCAACCTGTGAGCCAACTGCTCATTGTCTATTACGTACTTTCAAATAACTCGTAACATACAAAATTTTATAATTAGTAACCGCAAAAATTGCTGTTAATTATAATTTTAAATTATAATAAATAATTAAAGTATCGTATAACACACAACTAACCTCTAAATAATTGCAAGATAATAGCGCCATCTATACTATATGTGCTACACTATAAGGCGACGTAAATGTAACAGATATCTGTAAATGTATGTAATTGCTTACAAAAATGTTACAAATTTTATTTCATGGATCACTTAAAAAATTACACATGTATTTAGCTACTGTTACTATTTTTACCTTCCAAATATAAATACCGAATGTACTTGCTATATTACATATAAATTTACCGTTTAATTTTTAAATGTAGCCATTTTTTCTAGTAGTTGCAAAACCACTAACTTCCCATTTTATTTACGGCTTATATATTAACTTAATTTAAAAAAGAATTCGACCTTTCACCTCGTTTAACCTTTATCTTCATGCTTAATGCATAAAATTTACATGTTTTGATATCATACGCCTGAAAAAATGGAAATAAAAATGGTATTTTTCGGGTACATTTCTTTCCCGCCAAAACGTTATCAAACGCAGCCTTAAGGCTGCGTTTGATAACGTTTTGGCGGGAGAGAAATGTACCGGAAAAATACCATTTTTATTTCCATTTTTTCAGGCGTATGATATCAAAACATGTAAATTTTATGCATTAAGCATGAAGATAAAGGTTATACGAAGTGAACGGTCGTATTTTTTTTTAAATTAAGTTAATATATAAGCCGTAAATAAAATGGGAAGTTAGTGGTTTTGCAAGTACTAGAAAAAATGGCTACATTTAAAAATTACACAGTAAATTTATATGTAATATAGGAAGTACACTCGGTATTTATATTTGGAAGGTAAAAATAGTAACAGTAGCTAAATATATGTGTAATTTTTTAAGTGATCCATGAAATAAAATTTGTTTAGATTTTTGGTGGGTCTTTACATACATTACAGATATCTGTTACATTTACGTCGCCTAACAGTGTAGCACATATAATATAGATGGCGTTATTATCTTGCAATTATTTAGAGGTTAGTTGTGTGTTATGCGATACTTTAAATATTCATTATAATTTAAAATTATAATTAACAACAATTTTTGCGGTTACTAATTATAAAATTTAGTATGTTACGAGTTATTTGAAAGTACGTAATAGACAATCAACAGTTGGCATCACTGGTTGGCACCACAAAACCAAAAAGTAACTACATAGTTTATTTTGCGAGTTTAATGAAATTGCAATATTTTAAAATATGGAGTTTTCTGTTATCCTTAATTGAAAGATGCCTATGCTTTTACTAATGAGATGAATTATGTAAATCAATTAAACTGGGACTGTTTACGCCGACAAAAGCCTAATAGCTGTTTTATATTTACGAAGTTCGCAAAGAAATTGTCGGCTAAGAACGTTTTACATTTTTCTTCAAAATTTGTTAAGGTTGTTGCTAATTACTTAAAATGTAAATATAGGTACATTTTATTTGTTAGCAGTTTTCAGAACTTTGAAATCGTTTATTTTTTAAATAGAAACTGCACACCATGTCTATAGTATTTTTGACATATTCATCAAATTTTATAGTTCAAACTATATAGCAAATTAGTAAATAAAAAAATTCCAATGCGCAACGTTTCAAAAATATCGATATTAGAATCGAATAATGTATCAAAAATTCAAAATCGATTTTAAACAAATATTGAATGAAGAATATCGATATACCTTGATATCGACATTTTTATCATGTTTATATTAAAAGTTCTTTGCTGTGGCTTTTCAAGCCATTTAGTAACAAATAATAAAATCTTTAACTCAAAATATATATTTACTCAAAAAATAAAAAAAATTCAATAAAAAGACAAACAAAATATAAATTTGTATCTATAACGTATAAGATAATCCAAAACTCAAATATATAATTCTAGTGGTATAAAACACATACATAAATACAAATAAAAAATAAACATCTTAAAACATATCTTCTTTACAATTTTGAGGAAATAGTAATTGTGATAAAGATAACACCCCATGAAGGCGATTCGACGAACTATACGAGATGTCAAGTCTATGAAATGCAATATTCCGCTGCCGCTTCCCGATTATAATTTCTACGAAACAGCAAACATCCCAGTAGGCATTTTTCAAATTTCCAACTTCTTTCTTAAAAATATATTCTATTGTATTCTGTATAATATGAACAGTTTCTTTTGTATATTAATGTGAAATAAATGTGTGAAATTTCAAAGATTAAAATGGCATTTTTGATTAAACGATATTATCGAATAAAAAAATCGATAACAGTCAATATTATTAAATAAAAAAATATCGATTTCAATCACGATTATCGAAAAGAAAACATCGATACTTTTTTACAAAACAATATATCGTGCGCATCCCTAGTTCAAATCACATATGCCTGCCCACTCTTTCTTCCGGAGGTCAGTTCCCCGGTTTTCTAGTTTCGATTAATAACAATAATCTTTATAATAGCCTCATTATTTATAATATATTAACATTAAAATAATACCTTTACCTTACTTATGGTGGAATTCTGTAACTTCTCGGAAGCTGCGGCTATCGTAGGCCCTGGCAACGAAGTGACGTTGCGATGACGATTTCAGAATTTTTGCAGTTAGTGACGTAGAAGTGTCAATTTACGATTTTTTGCACATAACCTTTATGTTTAACATGAAAACAAACATCATCTCGTAAACATATACCAAAATCTTTCAATTTAAAATTTTAACTAATAAGAAAATTGTTTGAAATATAATATAGCGATTGCTTTTTTGCATTGCATTTTTTTTTAAAGAAAATGCACGGAACATTTTGTAAGGCCAAGACATAGTATAACCATATGTTTATACTGCTAGCAAGATAGCACGAAACACTTTGGAAAATTTCAACAAGAACTGCTATCATTAGGAGAGTTTCAAAGGACGTAGTATCGCACTAGTGTATAGTGAATTTGCAGATAAATGTCTTTTCAGGCACATTTATGGATGATGAAATGTGATTTTTTTATAAAGCCAACAAGAACAGATATCCCTATCAAGTGGACATTGTTTTTCTTACAAGAGTACCTAAACACAAAAAAATACATAAACCTAGCAGACAATATCCACAGAACATAAAGCATGTGAAATGTGCACAAACTAATTGTTTGAAAAAGTCTATTATGGTATCGTGTTCACAATAACTTCACAATTTAAAGTTGACTTTTTCATAAGATTTTCTAATAATAAAACTACATCAAATTGAGAGGATGTTTAACTTTATATTATGCTGAAGAAGATAAGAGGAAATTTACCTGTTTAGTCAATGAATTTCTTTATTTGTAAGTCAAACCGCAAAGATTTTATCAATATGTAACTATATTGAACGATTAATGTTTTAGGCTCCAAAAAGGTAACATTAAGTTTTAATAGCATAGGCCAAAGTACATAAATGGTTGAAGGATATAGATGATTTTGTATTTAGAAAATCGACCAATCCTGTGCTGTATTGTTGTACTTGGTACACCAAATCATTCGATATTATTGCAGGATTTTGTTGTCGAGCCTCTGAAATTATAGTAATTGAAAGTTCTCTTTATTTGCAGTTTTTACAGAAGAGTAATATTCATTAGGCTGAAATTTGCACTTTGTCAACTCAAAAGAATGTAAAAAATTATTGTTTAATAAATTTACCAGCAAGTATTATAAAACAATAGAAGACATTTGACTCGTATAATTATACTAATATTGGATATGAATTATATGTTTACTATAAAATCTTAACAATAAAGATCAAAAAGAAAAATAATAATACTGAACTAGAAATGTGAACTTTGAATAATAGGTACTCAAATAGAAATTGTTTGTATAAATATTGAAAAATAAAACACATTTTATTGTCAAATATATTTTTTTTTATTAACCTTACCATAAAAGTAGTGCTGAAATTTAAAAAAATTACAGTATGTGAATATAAAAAATATATATACAAAAGGAGGGTGTTCTTCATCGGCTAAAGGTGGAGCAAGTATATCAACATGTGTGCCATCAATTACACCTACATCTCGTGCACCCCATTTTTCATAAAAACTAAACAGAACAATAATTTTTAGAACGTTTAGAAAAGATATGATTGCCCTTGGTAAATATATGAACTGGGTGCTATCAATTAAACAAAATACATCTCCGGTCTCCCATTTTTTATCATAAAAACAAAATAAGGAATTATTTTTAGAATATTTTGATACAACATAATTACCCTTACTTAACACGATTCTTCGATTCACAATCACTGGGAAATTTTATCCATTCAGGGAATAAATTGTTTGATATTACAAGACAGGCCTGATGAACTATTCGACTTACTGAATTCTGACTGAGAGAAACAAGGCTATTAATACCAACACTATTCTGATAGCTGCCTGATGCTATGAAATTTAATGTTGTTAAGACCTGTAACAAATATATAATGTGCACTATAAAGTTAATATGCATTTCAAGTGATGTTTATGATAATAACCTTCAAATATAATGGTATATTTGTTTGTTATATGTCCATCCAATAACTGGATCAGGGTTTGAACAGTGCCCTTATTCAGTCTAAACATTTGTTTAAAATGCCTGTTTGGTATTTCAAAAGGATATCCGTGATTTCTTAAACGTTTTCGGAATATACGCATATAATTTCTAAAATAAAGAAAATAGAGAATATTATGTATACTCTATATATTTTATATTATCGATTACCTACCTGTTGTGATCTTCATCTAATAATAATGCCACAGACAATACTATACCCATGGTACAAATATATAAGGTATGCTACAACTTTGACTCAAATTCGCCTATTTCTGCGCTGGATGCAATTTCGTCATATGTGTTGCGTCATCCATCACATGTTTGTAGTTTTGAGTTTGTGCTTTGTTTATATTTAGATTTCGAAGAGTTATATCCGATTATATCGTATTTTGTGTCATTATAATTATTATTTTATATGTTTAGTGTAGTTATTAAGATTTGTGAATATTTTCATTAAGCCAAAGACTTTTAATTTGATTTATTTAGAACTTAAGAAGAGGTTATAACATAGAAGGTAATGAGTTTATTAAATATTGTATTATAAAGCAATACATTTGCCTCTACCTTTAGCTCATCTACTATGGTAAGCTGCTGTGTCTTGAGCTGCAAAAGCAGGTCAGAAAACACTCGAGGAAGGAATATTAAATATTTTCGTTTTCCTAAAGATCGAAACTTATCTCAGCAGTGGATACAAGCCTGTGGTAGAAGGATAAAAAACACAAGAAATCGTAGGTTTTGTATTTGGACGTATTTGTGTACCTTTTAATGATGTTATTATTTACAGATTATATATGTTCACTTCATTTTGCAAGAGACGCATATGAGAAGTGGTATTTAGATAATCGACAGATGAGAGAGAAATATATAAAATCGTACCAAATACTTCATAAAACAGCTGTTCCCACATTGTATATACATACACATAGTGAAGCTGCTGTAAATTACTCGACTTTACAACCATCAACATCAAGGTAACAGATATGAAATAACGCATGAGTGTACTTACTTTTAAATTATTTAGTATACAGAGTAGGATGTTGCAGAGGAAGAATGTTAATCTGTAATACGTACCTTCATATAATCACTACTTATACTGTATTTAAAAAAATACAAATAAATTTGTTTGTATGAAGCAATGAACCTAATAATAACCTATGTATTATATGCCAATGTAAAAAGTATTACCTATTTAATGAATTATTACAGTTATTCCATCAATCCATCGGAAGAAATCGACCTGTTACCTCCAACTGTAGAAGATACAGAAGTAACATTCTCTATGCCAAAAGAAGATTCCTCAACAAGGTAAGGAAAAATTTAACTCGTTAGTGGAGTTGTCAAAGCATAGTTATTATGAAAAGAGTTGTATTCAAATAAGCTGTCAAATTAAAAGCTCAAAATGTTTTAAATAGTCTTGTAATGTTGAAGTGGTGTGCAATGTAAAAATACTTAAAGAAATTGCTGTTTCATACTTTTAACAAATAAATAAGGTTAGCAATACTACCTTACCATGTTTAATAAACAAAGCATTCTAATTTTAATAATTTGTTCTAGTTGTTCTATTGTTCCCGAGGAAAGAAGAAACCAAACATGCGAAACAGAAAAATATTGTGAAGTAGCATTTACAAAACCTGGAGCTTTTTCATTTAAGTAAATATATATATATATATCATTAATGATGTAATTTATAATAATAATAATAATAATAATAATAATATTTATTCAATGTAATAAAATCATTACATGAAAAGTCAAAATATACAGACAAACAAATTAAAATTGTATATCAATAAAATTATTATTCAAATATTCATTGATTGAATAAAAACTTTTTGTCAGTAAAAATTTTGATATTTTACTTAAAAAAGTATAGCATTCATTGTCTGTAATATAATCTGTAAGGGAGAATGATCATTGTTACATATGATATTAAGGAATTACAGAAAGAAAATTATCGATTTTAATCATTACCTTCACATTAATACCTATTTTCATATGCCCGAACAGTACACAAATCAGTCTTACTTATTTAATTATTCTATATACTTCTTATTTGATACATATTACTATATACCTATGTTCCATTTTTACTGAAATGCTTGGCCATAAGCTGTTATGTAAGTAATAATGTTGTAGACTTTATTGATTAAGATTATGGTGTATAATAAATAATTTGAATATGCTAAAAACAGTAATTCTGTAATATATATTTTAATATGCATTTTTTTAAAAATGAAACAAATCAAGTTTGTGAAAGATAGTATAACGAATGATTTATGTATTGAGCATTTCTAATTTTGATTTTATAATGCAGACCATCTACTTCAACCGAAAACCCTGAAGACACACTATCACATTGGAAGGAACAATATTTTCTATCGCAAGGGAAAATACAGACCTTACAGGAAAAGGTGGCCTACCTCACTGAAGAAATATGTCACCTCAATAGAATTTTAGAGAAATATTTTACACCGGGGCAAATACGACTAATAAAATCAAAGACAAAAATGAAGGCAAAATGGACTGCTGAAGATATTTCCTCGGCAATTTCGCTTCGAAGCGTAAGTCCTAAAGCCTACAGATATTTAAGAACTACCAGAGAATATCCACTGCCAGGCTTATCAACCTTAAGGAAGTGGGCGACAAGTTTGGAATTGAAACCAGGTATTCTGGAAGAGGTTTTACTAATTATGAAATATAAGGCAAATGAGTATACCGAGCGCGACAGATTGTGTGTACTTTCTTTTGACGAGATGTACGTCTCTAATGAAATATGTTTCGATCGCAAAAGGGAACAGGCTGTAGGACCGCACAAAACAGTGCAAACCGTTATGGTACGTGGCTTGTTTTCGGCATGGAAGCAAGTAATATACTATGATTACGACTGTGGTATGTCGGTAGAAGTCCTCCGAAATATTATATGTAAATTAGAAGTAATACAGTACACTGTTGTAGCTGTTGTTTCGGATCTAGGACCTGGAAACAGAAAATTATGGAAAAATATGAAGGTTGGTGTAGCTGTCGATGAAAGTGAATCCTTCACTCATCCATCTGATGAAGGGAAAAAGATTTTTGTATTTGCTGATGTGCCACATTTAATCAAATTGATTAGAAATAATCTTTTTGATCATGGGTTCACCATAAATAATACAAAGATCACGAAGGAGCCCTTTCAGAAATTGGTTGACCTACAGGAAGGTGACTTGAAACTTGCCCATAAGCTGACACAGGTTCACATCGATGTAATTGGCAACCAAAGGCAGAAAGTAAAATATGCTGTGCAATGTCTCTCACGTACAGTGGCGCTAGCGATAAGGTGGTGTGGTGAACATAATTTAATGCCAGATATTGCATGCACTGAAATTAGTGACATAATTAATATCATTAACGATTGGTTTGATTTGTTCAATACTCAAACCAAATTTGATATTGCTGCCAATGCATATGGTGTTGATATTGAAAACCAACTGGATAAAATAGAAAAAATGACTAAATTAATACAAAATATAAGAGTCGGTACAAGAAAAAGTTTAATGTTTTTTCAAAAAGCGATACTACAAAATAACAGCTCTCTAAAAAACTTATATCAATATTTAAGGTCAAACTTTAATATTGAGTACATAATTACTAGACGTCTGAATCAAGATATAATAGAAAATTTTTTTTCATATATGCGAGCTATGGGATCCACCAATGACCACCCTAGTGCATTACAATTCAAATATCGATTGAGATGGTACATTCTTGGGAAGCATTCATCTGTTGTGTTTTCAGAAAATGTCAACACACAGGAAGATACGTCTGTAGTAGAGTTACTAACTACAGACGCAACACTTAACTTAACTACAGTTTTGGAACCTTTTGTGCAAGAAACTGGAGATTTTGAAGAAAATGTTGTCAGGGTGTCTGAGGATGACATAAATGAGGAATTTATGGACTTGCTGACGGAATTCGAAAGAATCCATTCCGCAACCTCTGCTACCGGGGATATTGCGAAGCAAGGCTTATACTATATAGCGGGATATATAGCACATAAGTTCAGAAGCAAATACTCGTTACATGATGATACTCAGATTGAATCCCCAGAAAGCAACTGGATTGGATTAGTCTCCAGGCGGTGTCTACGTCAGCCGAATGCTATTATGAAGAAAATGGCAGAAGACGCTGAACAAATGTTTAATGAATTCCATAAGAAATCGATTAACAAAAATACCAACATAATAAAGCGTTTGGTACAAAATATTAAGACTAGTTTGCCACAAGAAGTTGTGGAATCATATATTAGAGTAAGAACTTACATACGTATAAAAGAGATAAATAAAAATAATTATCAACAAAAAAGAAAATTACAAAAAAAAACAATAAAATTTACCAATAAAAAAAAGTAACCATATCTGTTGTTTTATTTATTACCTGTCAATTAACAATTAATAAACGAAAATCCAATATTAAACCAATAGTTTTCTTACTATAATACTTTCAACTTTTGCAATATTCATTGGTATCAGTAATTTAAAGCAATATACTACATAAAATGCACAATTTCAAGTCATAAATTTATTTTGTGATAAATTACTTTGTCAGTAAAGTAATTACAAATTGTATTATCAAACGACTAAAACAGGTTTCGTAAACCAAAGTGCTACATAATATCCAGTGGGAGATTTTTCAATAATACAATCTTATTATTTTGCTTTATGAGTTTGTAAACAGGTAATTTGTAAAGAAATTTAATTTAGTTACACATTCGTAAACAACTGTGCTATATATTATGTCTATTTTATTATTCTTTATATAGCTATCTATATACTATTACATCTGTGGTTATTCAAGAGTAATCTTTCTTTTCTTAATATCAGTGGTATGACGAAATTGCATCCAATTGACGTCATAAGGAAGCTGCGCTAGAACATACCTTATATATTTGTACCATGACTATACCTTTAAACATTATTAGGCAGCGCTAAAAAGAATGCAAGCGTTAGGCGTCGCCACTGTATTTTTTAAATTCCACGAGCAAACTTTAGGTGGCACCACCAAAGAGGATTATGCTGACTTATTACTTTTAACCGATAGATGTCATTTTGTTTAAGATTAAGAAAACAAAATTTAAATTTTAGAATTAAATAAAATATAAATTCAAATATTCCATTTTAGAGACTTTTGAATATTACCCAGTATAAATATTTAAATAATATTTATAAATATACAGCATTTTTAATGGGCAGAATAAAAATAAAATAAACTTGGCTAATATAGATAGAGATAGATGGATGGTACGTACTTCTTCCAAACCGAACTTCAGAAATTGCACCAGACAAACACAGTCCCAAAAGTAATTTATGACCGCGAAAAAAATTTCTTTTACACAGTCCCGTGTCCGGACGGTTATAAAAAGAGTTAATGTAAATAATGACTAAATTCTCGGGAAAGAATATGATTTTAAAAGCTTTAAAATCCAAATACATTGGATGTTATGATGCTTCCACTTATTATGATATAGAACACAGGCAAGAATAGAGATGCATAGGTATATACAGGGTGAGTCATCTAATAGGGTCAGGCCGATTATGCCTTTATGAGTAAAGATATTTCGAAGCGGTTCTTTCCTTGTGATAGCTGTTCATTAGGAGCACATTTATAAAATAATATACAGGATGTTCCATTTGAAAAAATTGGCTTTTTTGCAAACACTAACAAAAGCATATCAAAAAACGACAATAACTCTGTAATAGTCACTTTTACTGTATTAACGTCTTACATGTTTCTGACACAAAATTTAATAAACAATTCAAAAATGAACTGATATACAGGCTGTTCTATTTAAAAAAAATAACTTTTATACAAAAACGTGTCATCTAATTTTAATCCAGTTTCCTGCACATGCAGTTAGTAACTGTAAAAAAATAGAACATGCTTCTATTAGGACCTCTTATTGTAAACAATATTGCAAAAAATTTTGTCCATCTAATACGTCGTTTTCGAGAAATATAATTTTATACAAACATTGAATTTTTCAGAAAAATGGGAATAAGTCAAAAACTTTACACTTTAGGCCTATACTATCTTATAACTTTTTGACTAAAAATAATACGGGGAATTCAAAAATGCAATAATATATAGGCTGTTCCATTTAAAAAACTATAACTATGGTTAGCCACCAAGTTACGGAACACTCTGTATAATACAACATATTTTTAAAATGTGCCCCTAATGAACAGCTACCACAAGAAAAAAACCGTTTCGAAATATCTTTACTCGTAAAGGCACAATCGGCCTTACCCGCGTAGTTGACTCACCCTGTATATACATAGATAAGTACATAACAATGAACAATTATTAAATTTTTGATACTTTATATTAATAATAATAATAAAACAATGAAATTCGATTATCCATATAGAGATTATTTAATATTTGTGACTTTTTTATAGTATAAGGAAGTATTGTTATGACGAAAATTTTCGACCTCGAGTCCCCTGATACCGTAAAATGGGTTTTTAAAAAATGTCTGTGTGTCTCCTGTCTCTCTGTGTCTGTGTGTGACGGTCTATAGCGGTCAAACCGCTATAGATATCAATTCCAAATTTTGTATTTACGTGTTAGTTTTTCAGTAAAATCGGTAGACCGGAAGTAGTAGTTTACTTCAGTGAAGAAATTGAATTTTGCCAATATTTCTTCACTTACTAAGTTTAAACAAATTTATAAAGAATTCAAATGTACTCAAAATTAAATTGGAGAAGAATTTTATTAAAAAAGTTTTTCGAAATTCCTACCGGAAATATGCCTTTTACTCTTATCGAAAATAAGTTTTTTGCGAATATTTCGCTAGTTATGCTTTTTAGACAGGTACGTTACGAGTATAAAAGTATTTAGAACTTAATTTTCAATACCTTTTGTATAAAAAAAATTTCAAAATTCGGACCGGAAGTAACACTTTTATAGTTATCGAATAACGATTTTTTGCAAATATGTCGTTAATGATGCATTTCATATACCTATATTTGTCAAGAGTACAAAAGTATTTAGAGCTGGATTTGCAATGTATTTGGCATACATGACATTTTAAAATTCGGACGAGAAGTAACACTACTCTTAGCGAGTAGCACTTTTTTTATAATATGTATCTTGCAAAGTATGCATTCTATAGAAATTTATTAAGGCAATAGAAGTACTTAGAATAGGATTTTGAATAATGTTTGATTAAAAAAAATCTGAAAATTCTATAATTTGATACGCTAATACGTATAAGAAAGTAGTGTGGTGGCCACACCTCATTTTTTATTCCTAATGTTTTGTTGAGTCGCTATGACTTCAGGTAGATCTCTAATCGGTATATTTCTTGTGTAACGCGAGGCTACTTGTTCTAGAAGTATACATAGTTATGCATAGGCGTAACTAGACCTTGACCATAGGGGGGGTCACTGCAAAGATATGCCATGATCGTCCATTTTTCAAACCCGTTTTCTTTCGCATTTGTCAGTACTGGTAGTAGTTCTATTCCTTTCCATCAGAGTGTGTAAAAATAATACATTTGTCAAGACTTTTAAAAAAGTACTTAATGACCCAATTTTTCTTTTCTTTTTTATGATGGGGGCGGGGGGTTCTAACCCTCAAACCCCTCCTCCCCTGGTTACGCTTCTGCAGTTGTGA
This sequence comes from Amphimallon solstitiale, assembly GCA_963170755.1. NCBI lineage: Eukaryota > Metazoa > Arthropoda > Insecta > Coleoptera > Scarabaeidae > Amphimallon > Amphimallon solstitiale. The sequence goes on from OY720679.1 coordinate 50,882,849, forward strand.
AAGTTTGGAAGTCACAGACCCTAAATCTAGTTTGCAAAGCATTTGCAAATATGTTTTGATGGATTGTTGCAAACAGTGAAAGGAGTGCTACAGCTGTTTCAAGGAGAAAAACAGTATATTTTAACTAGTCGGTTAAATCAAGACGTAATTGAAAATTTTTTCGCGGTTGTTCTACAAAAAGGTGGTTATAATCGTAATCCAACTGCAAGGGGGTGTCGCCATTAACTCACTGATGAAACCACCCCTCAAGTGCAAATTATGAACCTGACACTGACGAAATGATGGAAATAATGTCTCTACCCGACTATGATGAAGTCCACTGTGAATTCTCTTCTTTTTCTTCTTCTTCTTCTTTTTCTTCATCGTCACCAGTTAAGGAAATGTCAACGTTAACTGGGCCGACTACTGAAGCATATCTACAAGAATGCGCTATTGTTTATTTTGCGGCCTATTTAATTAGAAAGTGTTTGGAAGAATTTAATTGTTTGTCGTGTAAACTATTTTCAACAACAAACTTACACTTGAACGACGCTACAAAATTACGTATTTTGCACAAAACTTACGGTAACATAAGCATAAAATCTGAACATGGTCTTACAGCACGAGCACCAGAATTTATTGACATTATCGATAGATGTTTGTCACTATTTGAAAGATATTTTACTGCCATTTATTATCAAAAGAAATTAAAAACCAGATTACTGAAAAAGATTTATAAAAACTGCCAAAGTACTGGGCATAACAAATTAATTTAAATTAAAGTATATATAACAAGATCACTGTATCAACTATATAATCAAATAATAAAAAAGGATAGAATGTTATATACTTCAGCAGCTCGCGTTAACTGCCAGAAAATCTTCGACGCCGTAGTACTTCCTCTCCATCAACAGCCCTTTGACCCTTTTCTTGAACTCGTCAGGTGGTACGTCTTAAAGTTTTTCCTTCAAGTGGTATTGTATAGGTACGAAGTGCTGGTATACTTGCGTGTGCGAGTATTTAGTAATCCAAATAATTCTTAATTACTCACTCTGTGACATATTCCGGAAATTCGAAAAATTCTTAACGATACACGCACATGTCGTTTTAGTTTCACTTTTGGGTGTGTGAAGTTAGACCTCTTTTTTCGGAATTCGGAATTGTGACGGTTGTTCCAGGTTGCTCTAAGTCGGTTCTCAATTGTTCCAAAGTATTTCAAAAATAAATCATAATCGGCCGAGAAAATGGGAAAAACAAAACAATTTTTTGCCAGGGCCCCTTTTTTCGAAAATCAAAATTCTGACGGTCGTTCCAGGTTTGTTTTAAATTGTTCCAAAGTATTTAAAAAAAAATCTTAATTGGCTGGAGTTAATAGGAAAAGCGATTTTCTTATAGCCCCTCTTTTTGAGAAAATTAAAATTCTGTTTCAGGTTGTTCTAGATTTGTTCGAAACACTGTTCTAATACATCAAGACCGTATCTCATATATCAAAAGATATTGCCAAAAAACTATATCCAAAAGTGAGAAGTTGGCCCGGCCCCCCTTTCTTCGAAAATCGAAATTCTGACGGTTGTTCTAGGTTATCCTAGGTTTGTTTTAGATTGTTCCAAAGTATTTCAAATAAAAAATCATAATTGGCTGAGTTAATAGGAAAAAATGAGGTGTGGCCACCACACGACTTTCTTATACGTATGAGCGTTTCAAATTATAGAGTTTTAAATTTTTTTTTATACAAAAATTAATTAAAAACCCATTATAAGTACCTCTATTCTCTTAATAAATCTCTATAGAATGCATACTTTGCCAGATATTCGAAAGAAAGTGCTACTCGCAAAGAGTAAAAGTGTTACTTCCGGTCCGAATTTTGAAATTTCGTTTATACAAAAATATTTCAAAACCAACTCTAAATACTTTCGTACTGTTGACAAATATTTATAGAATGCATAATTTACTACATATTGGCAAAAAAGCTATTCGATAAGAGTAAAACTGATACTTCCGGTCCGTATTTTGAATTTTTTTTATACAAAAAATATTTAAAATTAAGTTTTAAATACTTTTATATTCGTAGCGTATCTGTCTCAAAAGCATGACTTGCGAAATATTTGCAAAAAACTGATTTTTGATAAGAGTACCTAAAAGACCTACTTCCGGTATCAATTTCGAAAAACTTGCTGACAGTCGTTTCAGGTTGTTCTAGCTTTGTTCTAAATTGTCCCAACGTATTTCAAAGAAAAAGTCGAAATTGGCCAAGATAATAGGACAAAACGATTTTGCAAGGGGCGGAATGACTTGCACTTTCTGCACATTACAGTGTTCAAGAAAGTTTTTGTTGATGCAGTTCAATAACAATACTTTATTGTGATTTATAATAAACATCTAATATAAGCAGGGTTTATTAAATATATATTTTCTCAAGTAATATAATGTTCTATTATTACAAAATGATATTGTTACCAAATACTGATAAACTATTACAAAGAAAAAATCAAAACTGGCTGAGGTAATAGGAAAAATCGATATTTTTTCAGTCCCCTTTACTTAAAAATCGAAATTCTGGCGGTTCGAAAATAAAGTCATAATCCACCGATATAAATAAAATTAAAATCAAACAAAATGCTGTTATTTTATTTTGTGAATAAGCCTAGACACTTTTTCTTTTCATGTTTTTTTTTTTCTGTGAAGTAAAAACACGTATGTCGGAGTCCAGTACAAAAATACAACTATATGGGGTAGACTCTGTCGCTCCTTTCGCTTTCTGCACGTCCGCTTCGTAATGGATTTGTCTAAACGTCCTAACAAGCTGCACTATTTAGAAGAAAATGCGCTCTCTCTACGCACAATTCGCACGAGTGTCATCTCGTATGTAATAGTGCGAACTATTTCTGTGCAGAAATTTGCCAAACTCGATGGCATTTCAACATGAGATAAATTTATTTTGCGTATTCGCACTATTAGTGGCCTCTTTTGGCGTATTTTTAAACTAAATATAGAGTTGCCGTTTGCTAGGTAAGGACGGTTTGTCTGGAAGTATTGTCTGTGATAATGCTATAAAGCCATTCATATTTGCAAATATAAAACAATAATAAATATAACGAATAAACAAACAGGAACAATAATAGATATAACAAATAAACAAACAGGAACAATAATAATTATAACAAATAAAGTAACAGAAACTATAAATATAACAACAGGAATAGTATATTAACAATAATTATATAATAATAATATAACCACCAATGATCTAATAATATAGAACTACTATAGTCCGTCTCAACCTTATTATGCAGTACAGGTCTTATGGCAATTGATTTCGTGGTTGCCAAATCATCTCATTGTAAATGTCGTTACAGTTCCGGTTCATTATCTGACATTATTTGCAATCAAAACATAACCTATACGACTGTTTGTCATTCAAGTGATTCATACAAAAAACATGAAACACTAAAAGGAAAGAATATATGGGAAATTGGATTAGTTACAGCATGATATTTGTAATTCTAGAAATTTATTTAAAATCTAACTGAATATATTAAGCCATAGTAAATAAACTAATATTTCAAATAAATACCCAAGGTATTCAATTTTCTTCGTTACTGAATAATGACATCTTAATCTACTATCAGTGGATAGTAGATTAAGATAAATAATAAATTTAGACAAAGACAAAGTTAATTACAAATATATTTTTCATAACAAGACTTTTCCATTTATAAAAGCAACTTCAATAATACATATTTATAAAAAGAATAACAATAACCACACATACACATATACTTTTATTTTTTAATTTGTTACATGACTTATATAGTCTTATTGAATATTAATATGTTATTGTACATTCCCTTATACATTTAAAAACACAAATTCCTCAAAAATTCATTTTCAAAAATAAACTTTCCCATTTATAAGAACAAGCTAATACTACATAATAGTATACTTAATTTAAATAACTTAAAATTAGTTTTGAGTGTTGTAATAAATACGTGATAACATTTATGAAAACACTAACCACGACCATACAAAGGAGTAGATACACATATTACTTTATTTTTCTTCAATCACTTAAAGAATCCTGATCTGATGATGAATGTGTGACATTACAACATCGTCTTGCAAGTTATCTACTATCCACATTTTGCTTTCGATGTCTTTTACGTGGCCAATGTAGTTCTGCCAGTTGTTTATGGTTACATTCTGATAACCCTCCACAATTAATTGTTAAACATCTCTTTGTTTGAATGTCGTATTGTGCATTTTAACATAGTGCTTAACTAGTGCCCACACCATTTCAATTGGGTTTAATTCACAATGATAAGGTGGAAGCCGAAGAACATAATGTCCTTTATTCTTTGCAAATTCATCAATTTTGTTTTTGTCATATTGAGACCTAACCTCTGACACACAAGCCAGTAAATCTCTTTTTAACATGTCGTTATCTAGTGGTATATTCTTCTCGGTAAGCCATTCAATAATTTGGTCTTTTCTCCATGCTACTGTTGGAACCTTTTCTAATTTCCTCGTATGATATGAAGCATTATCGAGAACAACAACCGAGTTGTCTGGTATATTTGGAACCAATCTTCATATGTATCTGCATCTATTTCGCTATGAACATCAGCAGTATTTTTCTTACAAATAAATGTACATTCAGCACCAACAGCAAAACCTTGCTCGCCTCCAGCATGAAGTAATGCAAATCGAGGCCCAAGACCACTTGGTGATCTTAAACCAGTGCTGAGTCCTTGTGTAAAGGCTTGTCGACTGCTTTGAACAGTAGTGTCAGTCCATTTTTTATTTACTGTGTGTCCTGCATTCACCCATGATTCATCTGTATATATTATAGTTCTACCTGAAAATAAAACAATCACAATCAAACACAAGCAATTAATGAATTGCGTAATGAACATAGAAGTACAAAAAAATAAATGGTAAACTATACCTTCGTCTCTGAATTTCCTGATGTCTCGCAAGTATTTATGTCTCCACCTAATAATGTCATCTCTTTCAATAAGAATACTCTTTCGTCCAACTTTTTGAAATTCAAAACCCATATCATGTAGCAATCTGTGAAGAGTTGCTCGTGCAAAGTTAGGCAAAGCGTCATCATTATTAACAGCAACAAGAATAGTATTTAATGTCGGAGTGTGTATTGTCATCATATGAATGAAGTCGATCATTTATTTGTATATGTTTTCTTGTGTTTACTTTCTTCGGACTTGATATTTGACCCATTTGTTGTTCCCTCTTTACATTATATATGATTCGCTCTGAACAACATAAAGCTTTACTTGCTTCTTGAACAGCAGAGGTCACGTTCATGGATGTATTAAAATAATTATACACATTAATAATCATCTGCTTTTCCTTACGACTAAAATTTTCTCCCTTCTGTCGCTTTCTGCCTGGGAGCTCCATAATGACAGTGATCATTTATTTGTATAAGTTTTCTTGTGTTTACTTTCTTCGGACTTGATATTTGACCCATTTGTTGTTCCCTCGTTACATTATATATGGTTCGCTCTGAACAACATAAAGCTTTACTTGCTTCTTGAACAGCAGAGGTCACGTTCATGGATGTATTAAAATAATTATACACATTAATAATCATCTGCTTTTCCTTATGACTAAAATTTTCTCCCTTCTGTCGCTTTCTGCCTGGGAGCTCCATAATGACAGTGAATACTGCAATACAATATGGTTATCAAGTTTATCAAAATTAAAGATATAGGTATGCATACTTACTTTTAAATGCTTGAAAAAGATATGTTTTCTAAAAAGAACGATTTTAGAGAAATTAAAAAAGAAACGAACGATTTAACAGAAATTAAGAAAGGAAACAACGATTTAACAGGAATTAAGAAAGAAAACAACGATTTAACAGGAATTAAGAAAGAAAACAACGATTTAACAGAAATTAATTAGGTGAATTAAAGAGAATATAAAAGTATACACACTACGGCAAAAACTGACAATTGACAGCAACGATTACTCATATAATAGCCATATACTTTGTATACCTAATAGAACTTGCAACAAGGCAGCCGGATATAAAGATGGCGTTATTAAGAGACTACTAAAGATAATAAGAGATGCAATATCCCTATTAAACCTGTACTGCATAATAAGGTTGAGACGGACTATAGATGGACTGTAGAGAGAGAAGAATTGACCTCTACATACAAAGGAGACAGATATACAAAACCGTTAGTTGTGGGTAAAACAAGGCGGCAAACGTATGGTTGTGTATATAAACTTTCGGAATTTTGTTGATTTATACATATTTATTTGTGTTTTTGGTAACTTGAATTATATATTTTATTAGTAGATTTCTTCTAGTATTGATTTTATTTCATACACCACGGACTTTATTTTTATTTAAAGAAATACGAGCATAAAGACAACTGTGGATTCATGATGATTGAATCAACTATTTTTATTTATAAAATTGTGATTGTAATTAGATACATTTTAGGAATTTCATTTTTATTTGATATAGGCATATAGGTAATGTATATAAATTGAGAATCATCAAGAATATTGGCAATTGTTAACTTCAGCTTATAATTTAACAGTGTTGTTCTCATGGATTTAGTGTCATATATATTTGGTTAAAAGTGCTATTATCAGTAACAAAATTAGAAACAAATATTTTAAATTGTTGAATATTATATATACCAGCTTTGCAGTGCTTGGAGTCACATATTTAAGACACAATGGTAATGTCATGTGCAGCGTATGGTTGTACTAATAGGGCAGAAAAGGGAATGAACGTATGATTTCACAGGTTAACTATTCTTAATAAAATACATGATTTGTAAATTTGATATAAAAAATTTTAGTTTTCAATCTAATCGAGTACTATGCAAGCAGTGGATAATTTGTACTAAACGAAAGGATTTTAAGCCATCAAAATATTCAAGATTGTGTTCAGAGCATTTTGTTCCTGAAGATTTTGTTATAAGTTATGGAAGAAAATATTTGCCCCAAAATGCAATTCAAAGTATTTTCAATTTTCCTGCTCACTTGAGAAAAATTCCCTGTAATAGCAGATCTCAACGATTAAAAATTACTGATGCACCAAGCAAAGAACTGTTAAAGTAAGATTTCTATTTGTAGTTATTATTCTACCTAGATATTTTTAATGTTCTATTTACCTTATAGCTCAGAATCCCCAAATGTAACTAATGTTGAAGTATTTGAATTAGTCACAGAAAAAACACCTCACGAAATAATACAAGTTGTTATTCTAGCTTTATGTATTTTTAATATTTCTTTCTCCATTTTACTTCGATCACATATTTACCATTTACGTATTTGTTAATCCATATTAATTATATGTACATATATTTTAATAAAAAATTAAGCATTAATTGTCTTTTATTTTGAATATATCAGAAGTTGTAAGGAACACCTAAGAAAAGCTGTCAGTTTCTATATTTCTTTTTTCAGAACGTAATATTTTGAAAAATTCTAGTGGTCAATTCAAAATTTCCATCTGATATCTGTAGTGATTTTTTCTAATACTACTGTTTTAAATAAAAACTGAATGATCATCAAACATGCTAAAATAGGTATAATTAGAAGAACAAAATCATATAGTTATCTCACAGTCATTAAAAATCATATTTATTTAACTTTCTTTCCTTTTTAATTATTGAAGAATAGCAACTAGCAAAGCTACCTTTAAAATGTTATTAAACAGAATATATTTAATTCCATATTAATAATATATATTTAATTATATATCTTTATGATTATTAAAGTTGCAATACCTTTACTTTCCTCTTAATATAGCATATTTTTAACAAAATAATACTTTTAAACATTATAAGCCATTACAAGCTATTGCAACATATTTGAATCTAGCCCACATAAAACGGTCAATTGCGTTCATCCTTGTCAAACTTTCGACGCTCGTATATTTTCCTTCTTTCTCTTATGGTGTGGGTCACTTCCTAATCAGCAAGACATAGCGTACACTCCATCTAGTAGTATAATAGTATTAGATCATTGATAACCACAATATAACCAACAAAATCTTTACTCACGAACGTTTTGACATTTCTACGTCACTAACTGTAAAAATTCTGAAATCGTCATCGCAACGTCACTTCGTTGCCAGGGCCTACGATAATCGGAGCTTCCGAGAAAGTTACAGAATTCCACGTAGGCCCTGGCAACGAAGTGACGTTGCGATGACGATTTCAGAATTTTTACAGTTAGTGACGTAGAAATGTCAAAACGTTCGTGAGTAAAGATTTTGTTGGTTATATTGTGGTTATATTATTATTATATAATTATTGTTAATATACTATTCCTGTTGTTATATTTATAGTTTCTGTTACTTTATTTGTTATAATTATTATTGTTCCTGTTTGTTTATTTGTTATATCTATTATGGTTCCTGTTTGTTTATTCGTTATATTTATTATTGTTTTATATTTGCAAATATGAATGGCTTTATAGCATTATTATTAGATGAAGATCACAACAGGTAGGTAATCGATAATATAAAATATATAGAGTATACATAATATTCTCTATTTTCTTTATTTTAGAAATTATATGCGTATATTCCGAAAACGTTTAAGAAATCACGGATATCCTTTTGAAATACCAAACAGGCATTTTAAACAAATGTTTAGACTGAATAAGGGCACTGTTCAAAACCTGATCCAGTTATTGGATGGACATATAACAAACAAATATACCATTACATTTGAAGGTTATTATCATAAACATCACTTGAAATGCATATTAACTTTAGAGTGCACATTATATATTTGTTACAGGTCTTAACAACATTAAATTTCATAGCATCAGGCAGCTATCAGAATAGTGTTGGTATTAATAGCCTTGTTTCTCTCAGTCAGAATTCAGTAAGTCGAATAGTTCATCAGGCCTGTCTTGTAATATCAAACAATTTATTCCCTGAATGGATAAAATTTCCCAGTGATTGTGAATCGAAGAATCGTGTTAAGTAAGGGTAATTATGTTGTATCAAAATATTCTAAAAATAATTCCTTATTTTGTTTTTATGATAAAAAATGGGAGACCGGAGATGTATTTTGTTTAATTGATAGCACCCAGTTCATATATTTACCAAGGGCAATCATATCTTTTCTAAACGTTCTAAAAATTATTGTTCTGTTTAGTTTTTATGAAAAATGGGGTGCACGAGATGTAGGTGTAATTGATGGCACACATGTTGATATACTTGCTCCACCTTTAGCCGATGAAGAACACCCTCCTTTTGTATATATATTTTTTATATTCACATACTGTAATTTTTTTAAATTTCAGCACTACTTTTATGGTAAGGTTAATAAAAAAAAATATATTTGACAATAAAATGTATTTTATTTTTCAATATTTATACAAACAATTTCTATTTGAGTACCTATTATTCAAAGTTCACATTTCTAGTTCAGTATTATTATTTTTCTTTTTGATCTTTATTGTTAAGATTTTATAGTAAACATATAATTCATATCCAATATTAGTATAATTATACGAGTCAAATGTCTTCTATTGTTTTATAATACTTGCTGGTAAATTTATTAAACAATAATTTTTTACATTCTTTTGAGTTGACAAAGTGCAAATTTCAGCCTAATGAATATTACTCTTCTGTAAAAACTGCAAATAAAGAGAACTTTCAATTACTATAATTTCAGAGGCTCGACAACAAAATCCTGCAATAATATCGAATGATTTGGTGTACCAAGTACAACAATACAGCACAGGATTGGTCGATTTTCTAAATACAAAATCATCTATATCCTTCAACCATTTATGTACTTTGGCCTATGCTATTAAAACTTAATGTTACCTTTTTGGAGCCTAAAACATTAATCGTTCAATATAGTTACATATTGATAAAATCTTTGCGGTTTGACTTACAAATAAAGAAATTCATTGACTAAACAGGTAAATTTCCTCTTATCTTCTTCAACATAATGTAAAGTTAAACATCCTCTCAATTTGATGTAGTTTTATTATTAGAAAATCTTATGAAAAAGTCAACTTTAAATTGTGAAGTTATTGTGAACACGATACCATAATAGACTTTTTCAAACAATTAGTTTGTGCACATTTCACATGCTTTATGTTCTGTGGATATTGTCTGCTAGGTTTATGTATTTTTTTGTGTTTAGGTACTCTTGTAAGAAAAACAATGTCCACTTGATAGGGATATCTGTTCTTGTTGGCTTTATAAAAAAATCACATTTCATCATCCATAAATGTGCCTGAAAAGACATTTATCTGCAAATTCACTATACACTAGTGCGATACTACGTCCTTTGAAACTCTCCTAATGATAGCAGTTCTTGTTGAAATTTTCCAAAGTGTTTCGTGCTATCTTGCTAGCAGTATAAACATATGGTTATACTATGTCTTGGCATTACAAAATGTTCCGTGCATTTTCTTTAAAAAAAAATGCAATGCAAAAAAGCAATCGCTATATTATATTTCAAACAATTTTCTTATTAGTTAAAATTTTAAATTGAAAGATTTTGGTATATGTTTACGAGATGATGTTTGTTTACATGTTAAACATAAAGGTTATGTGCAAAAAATCGTAAATTGACACTTCTACGTCACTAACTCTAAAAATTCTGAAATCGTCATCGCAACGTCACTTCGTTGCCAGGGCCTACGATAGCCGGAGCTTCCGAGAAGTTACAGAATTCCACCATTAGTTTTGAAGATTTTTATTACAATTACTGTTCTTTTCATTTTTGGTGTTAGTAGAGTTAAATCTTTGTACATATTTAAAACTGTTTTTATCATCTTTATTGTAAAAATACTTGAAGCTGTTTGGGTGGCGATTTTTGACGGTTTGGTTAGAAAGTGCCTTATCTAATATATTCGTGACGTACTTAAACGTACAGATAGTGTATAATAACACAGTAAAATATAATAAGAGAATGTTCACAGCTTCACAAATTATGGCTAGGTTATGTTATAAAATATAAAGATATCGCATACTTATAATTCCTTGTTAAATTACTTACATAGGAACCAATACATTCTGTTAAAAATGGTACCGTTTTGGCGCGATATTTGAATTGAAAAGTTATAATATAAAGTAACAACGTACCTATGACCAAATTTGCCTTAAAATATGTATATAGAATTTCTCTTATTCGAACTTAGTAATCTCATAAAAAAAATCCATTCTGAAAACTGTCCAGGAGCCAAATTACAAAATAGAAATAAAATAAAAACATGATAAAAACTGATCAACTGTCAAACTGGCAGGCACTTGGGATTTGCAAATACTAACTTTACATGTATTTTTAGCAGGTGAAACATATTTATTAGAAATGATGAACTAATAGGTACGTTATGAAGACAATAATATTACTATATTTCAGTTTTGCATATTATTATTATTAGATTAGACATGATCAACAAAGATGCAGGCTACGTACTAAATGTATCAAGTTACAGAAAATATTTTATTTTCATAACACAAATTATTTATTGTGTAGTTTTATATAATAATAATATTAGTTTATTTCCAAAATAAGAGAACAACATTGTATTAATATAAATTACAAAATATAAATATATATGAAATAAGAAAATAAGAAAGTCGAATGGATGAGTATCACCTACCTTTAGCGAATATGTTTAAGAATAACTTAATTTATAAATAAAAGAAACGTAATTTAAAATTTTTACAAATAAATTCAAATGAATGCTTAAAGTTCGCGCGTCTTTCTCCCTTCAGCATGAAAGTTGACAAGTATCGATTAGATTCATACGTATAAAATCAAATTGCAAAGAAAGTCTGCCAGACCAAAACTACGTTTGTAGGTAGAAAATCAATAAGCAGGTAAAATGACCTTGAAATGCTTTAGATCTTTTCTTCAGAATTAGTTTTGTTTGTGGTTTAGAATTAACATCGTGGCGCCCTCCAATTATTACTAGTAGTACTTAAGAAACGCTAAAATCTTAGATACGAACCGAAATGGATTTGCTAAGATTGAAACGCACCCTTAAGCGCGACTAATATCTTAACTACAATCACCGTTAATATCAGTCACGCTTTAAAATATCTACTTGATATCCCTAGTATCAAAATCACTATATGCACACTTGTTCTACATTAGCAAATACATATTTTCATCCTTTTCTAAAATTGTGATTTTGCTGCTTCCCTAACAGCAAAATCACTATATGCACACTTGTTCTACATTAGCAAATATATATTTTCATCCTTCTCTAAAATTGTGATTTTGCTGCTTGGGTTGGGATAGACTAACAGCGATCACCGTCAATAACAGTAACGCTTAAAAATATCTGCCAGATTTAATTTCAAGTGGATATTTTTAACCGCTACTCATATTAACGGTGATCACCGTTAAGATATATTAGATATTTTTAAGGGTGATTGTTATTGACGGTGATCGCAGTTATAATTCACTGCTACCGATGTGTGCCGAATCGTTACGATCCGACTGCCGATATATCAGTCTGCATGTACCCGCTCACGCCGCAAAATCACTATATGCACACTTGTCCTACATTAGCAAATATATACGGTCGATATCCCACTTGGCAAAATCACTATATGCTCACTTGTTCTACATGAGCAAATACGTATTTTCATCCTTCTCTAAAATTGTGATTTTGCCAAGTGGGTAGTTGTGATCACTGCTACTGTAGAATAACAGTGATTAATAACTGCTACTGGATATATATGCTCATCTCTATTAAATAATGTAGTTAAAAGAAATGTAATGGCTGAGATAGATGAGTCAGAATACAATAAAAATTATTCAAGCGATGATCGGACAAATGAATTAGAGCAAACACTTGTTCAGGTAGCTGCCAGAGTAGACCCTGATGCAAGAAATAGTGAAGATGACGAGTGTGATTCAATAAATCCAAAACTGTATGACCATGAATCTAGTAGTAGTGTACATAATAAATATAATGAGCAACTTAACATCAAAAGAAAGCGAGATGTCGAGGAGAAAGCGTTTGAAAACCAGCCTGAAAAAAAGTATTGGGAAAATAATACTTTTAAGAACAAAAGTGCTGCAGAAATAAATGTAACACAAGATAAGATTCTCAGTCTTAAGCGGAAACAAGTTGGAGAGGCAGGTACTTTAAGACAGGACCTTACATATTGGGAAGGTAATAATAGTTTAGAAAAAAATATTAAAAACAAGGTAGACACAGAAAAAGTAAATTGTGAAGATAAGCATCAGAAAGGTTATACTGCTAATAAACGTAAATCTTTTCAACAAGATGAAGGTCCATCTAAACATAAAAGGGCTCATGAACAAGATAGGCTAGATAATGCAAGGGTTGTAGCTACTCATTATAATGCTTTGGAAGAAAAGGGCTTAGAAGAAAGATCAAAATCACGAATAATTTATTTACGTAATTTTCATAATTGGATCAAAAGTATGCTTATAAATGAATATTTGACAAAAGTGAAGGACAAGAAAAAATATAATGAACCAGTTCGAGTACATGATATGTGTTGTGGGAAAGGTGGTGATTTATTGAAATGGCGTAAGGGTAATATAACCCACTTAATCTGTTCAGATATAGCTTCAGTGGCTTTAGAGCATTGCAAAACTAGATACCATGACATGGCAAATAGAAGCCAGCGGGATCGTAATTCTGGTAGTATATTTACTATAGAATGTATAGCTGCTGACTGTTCAAAAGTTAGGTTAAGAGAGAAATATAAAGATGCATCTATGAAGTTAGATATTGTGAGCTGTCAGTTTGGGTTTCATTATAGTTTTGAAAGTTTACCACAAGCTGAATGTATGATGAAAAATGCAGCAGAATGTCTTCAACCAGGTGGTTATTTTATTGGCACAGTTCCAGATTCAAATGAATTGTTAGCACGTGTTCGTAAATCTAATGCAAATTGTTTTGGAAATGATGTTTACAATATCATTTTTGATTGTGATACAACTACTCCTCCATTATTTGGTGCAAAATATAATTTTTATTTAGATGGTGCTGTAGACTGCCCTGAATTTCTAATATATTTTCCATTGCTCGTGAAATTGGCAAAAAAATATGGCTTAAAATTAGTAAAAAAAGAGAAATTCTATGACTTTTATGAGCGAATGAAATTGGAAGGCAGAAACCTATTGACTAATGTTAAAAGTCTGGAAACCTATCCAGCACCACAAGGAGTTGAACTTGTTGGTAATGCCAAGGATGATTATGAACATGCAAGATTATTTCTTGAGTCACAAGCTAGTAATACACGCATTGGTACACTGTCTAAGTCAGAATGGGAAGCAACATGTAAGTTAATTATCTGTATAGAATATTTTGTATTTTGAATTGAGTTTTTATAATCCACTTTCCAAAAGCTTAATGCAAAAATCCTCTTATTGTTTTATCTCCATTACACTAATAGTTGTACTTATTCTAAAATTAAGAATAATGGTGTGTCATGTCAATATTAAAAATTTTTTTTGTTTGTTTCAGCTCTGTATTTAACATTTGCTTTTGAAAAAGTTAAGGGTACCTGGAATGCTGATGGTGTTGAAGTTTATGATCTATAATTCAATTACTATTTATATTATATTTGTTACAATATACAATATTTGATAATAAAGTGTTTTATCTTCGTACCCCATAATACCCAATAAGTGTAGAGATTATGGATACATTTAATAAAGCGATAATTTTATTGATTGGTCACATGCCCATCCTTAAAAGGGTCAGATATGTATTAATGATTTAATATAATCCTACTTGAATGTAAAGTGTACTAATGAATAAAATAAAAATTATAAACTTATGTATAAATTCTTATTGTGAAGATGAAAATTGACTTTCAGATTTTTGCAGATATATTTACAGTAGTCTTCCTCTAAAAATGTGATAGATTTTCAAAGAGATCGATAGAGCGAAAGTAATATGTAGTAGTTTGCTTCAATAGAAAAATCAAGTTTTACCAACGTCTTGTCAACTGTAACTTAAGTTTAAACAAGAATAATTAAAAGTAAATTTGGGGATAACTGTATAAAAGTTCTTCAAAATATCGAAAAACAATTTTTGGGAATAATTTTTCTATAAAAAAATTGTCTGAAGTAGGACCGAAATAATACATCCAAAACAGTTTTTTTTTAATATCTTGCAAATCATGCATTCTATAAGGATTTATATTCTCTTTATAAAAGGATTTAGACCTAGAACTCCTGTATAGCATATTTGAAACGCAAATAGGTAGGTTGTGTGGTTCCCACAGTTTATTTTTTATTTATGATCTCCAGAATTTTTGACAGGTTCTTGTCAAATATTAAAAATAAAAAATGTCAATTTTATAACAAGCAGTATAATAAGACGAGTTTAGTATTATAAGTTTAAATTTCATTTTAGAATTCATCTTGATATTGTATTTGAAAATAAGGGTGCTTCAAAGAAACGCCGAATTAATCTGCTTTTCTTTTTCAAATTTTGGCGCTCATAAGGTTATTGCCTTACTAGCAACCGCATGCGCAGATAGTTAAATTGAGCACTTTGTCGAAAGACCGACGTTCACTACCTCATTTTCAATAAACGACAAAGTGTTTGCTGACAATCTGCAAAGGAATGGACGTGGAAATCTCGGCTAGTGATGAAAATTCCAGTCCAGTAAGTAAATAAATATCAATCATTTTTTGTGTACTATGGATGTTCCTTGATAAAATTGTATAATATTTGCAATAAAAAGCAGTTTTCTAGTAGCAGACTGGCTAAACAATCGTAAAATTTTCTAAGTCCCAAAATGGCGTCAGAGACTAAGTCCCACGTATAGCTCATATAACATGAAAAATTTTAATATTTATAAAGATTCACTGTTTTCTTTTCTTGAAAATTATTTTGATTTGAATTAAAAATTTATTTTGCTCAACATGTAATTTCAAGTATTTTATAAAATAATTTGTCTTTTTATTTATTCAGAGCCATAAGACCAAAGAAAATGAAAAACATCACGTGAATGGTATAAATAACGGATATTCAGTAAAACATAAAAGCCATAAATCTGATCATAAGGATAAGCACAGAGATAAGGACAGGGATAAAGATCGTGACAAAAGTAAAAGTAAAGATCACAAGAGCTCCAGTAAGGACAAGGACAAGCACAGCAGTTCTAGGGATAAAGATAAACATAGCTCTCATAAATCTTCTAGCAAGGATAAGGAACGTGGTGAAGGTGATAAGCATAAGGATAAGCATAGAGACAAAGACAGGGATAAGTATAGAGATGAAAAAAAGTCTAGTTCCTCATCAAAAGATAAAGAATCTAAGAGCTCTCACGATAAAGAATCTAAGAGCTCTCATGATAAAGAACATAAGTCGAGTTCTAAAGATAAAGAAAGAGAGGGAAAGGATCGGGACAAGGACAAGCATAAAGATGGGAGGGATAAATCTAAATACAGCTCCAGAGATAAAGATAAAAACAGCAGTTCAAGAGATAAACATAAAGACAAACATCATTCCAGTTCCAAATCTAAAGATAGGGAAAAGAAAGAGAAAGATAGGAAAGCAGAAAAATATGCTACAGGTATATTTGTTATAGTTTATAAAACTTCTTACTTTACTGTACTTGTCTTACTTCTAATAGCAAATTAGTAGATAGTGTAAACAGTGTAATCTTAGAGATTAAGTACAAAATTTAATGAAAAAGAACAACCCAAAGAAAAAAAATGCATAATAACATGTTGCATTTTTATTATTGGTTTACAATTTTACATAATATGTTTGAGACAATTAAATAGATTAACATTTATGTTGAAAATGTATTTTAAATTACTGTAGATTACATTTTACTAAAATCATATATTAATTAAACACATGCAGGTAACCTCAATTTATTTATATAATTACTAAACTAAGAAGGAATATTTTCTCAAACATTTGATTTTAAAGTGAAATCTTATGATTTTTTTATTGTATTTTATACAAATAATACTAGTACAATAAACAATGGAGAAATGGAGAATAAAATTACAGTTGCTGAAATACCTATTCAGTTTTCAAAGCTTGTGCTTTTAATATTTTATTTGTAATTGGTATATTAGGCCTCCATTTCATATGGTTTTGTTGCAATTTTTCTAAACAGTAATCTGAAATACAAGCAATTAATACTAAAAAGTTTTGCTCTGAAGTTCATATAAAGTTTTGCATTATTGAATTGTTTTGTGTCAAACCGTAATGTTAATGTTTACTGCATTAGGTCTATGTTATCTAACCTATTTATTATGACAAACTTTTTTTTTTCAAGGTAAAACAGTAATATTATTATTCTTTGTGATTACAACGCGAATTCTGGGATTGAAATGATAGGCTTTCATAACCTCTTTGCTTGATTCAATAGTTTTGAGTCCTGATTACATATCTGTAAAGCTGATGTGTCTAGATGATATTTTTCTATATTTTTGGTTTCTAATTTCTATTCAGTTGTTTACACTTGTCACAAGCTGGTAAATGAAGACTTGTCTGCAAGAATGATATGCACGATACATACCTCTTCATCCATAAATTTATATGTACAGTAAAATAAGATTTTATCTATATTACTGTAAAAAAAAATTTTTTCGTACTGCGTACAGAAAAGCTACCAAAAATCATACTTACAACAATTTCATTGGAAATTTCAGCAATATGTTTTATGATCATCGAGAAATAATTAATTTTTAGGTAAATAAGAACAATTTTTGTAGTACTGCAAACATAAATCAAGATGAATAATAAACATCTTTTTGTAATGCAGATTATACTTTACGTTCCTTATCGTTAATTTATATAGAAATAGATGGATTGAAAGTGAAGGTTTTTGAAAGACAGAGAAGCAGCTTTTTTAAGTCCTTATTGATACATACTCCCATGCTTAAAATTCACAAGTTGAGCTGAAAAAAAGGGTTTTGAATTCTGTAATTCTAGTATGTAATTGCTAGTAACCATTCGATATACCTTCTATTCCTACAGCAATTCATTATTGTTTAAACTGTAAACCTTACATTCACAGTCCTTACAATCAACATTTCAGAATTATTTAGCTTAAGATCATACTAAAAATAATCATCATCATTATCAATATACAGTGTGCTTGCCGACGACCTGCGTATAGGGCTTACTGTGAGATAAAACGACGACACCGAGAGTTTGTATGAGTTAGTACGAAAAAGCAATATACAAACTGCTTTTTGGTCGAGTGTAGTGTTGGAAAAGAGGGGATTCGAGTAGATTTACGCTGAGGCTAGAACGGGCTAGACTGACTCTCCGTTTAATCATCGCAACAAGGATAGATAGCAGCTGTACAGCAGTTTGTATATTGCTTTCTCGTACTAACCCATACAAACTCTCGGTGTCGTCGTTTTATCTTACAGTAAGCCCTATACGCAGGTCGCCTGCAAGCACATGGTATATTGATATATAAAAAAATTTAAACTGGGGAAACAAAATAATAGATGATACTAAATACAATACTAAACAAGAAACTTTCAAGTCAAGAATTTTTTAAATGGAAACTCATAGTGAAAAGTGTTGATTTTATTTTATACTGTAATCTTGGTTCATTAAATTTGAACTACAAAAGAGTAGACTGACATTGAATTCATTACTAGTTTGTATTTGACCTGCTACATGTTATTGTACATTGTATTTAATATAATAATAATATATCATTGAAGCACTGCTCTTGTGATTTTGGAAGGCATCCAAACGAAGTATTAATAACTGGAGGCTTCCTTCACATTTGTTAATTAGAATTATATTAGTTAATGTTTGTAACATGTTTAAATCCTGAAAAAAATATAAAAACCTTTGGGGATTATTGATTTTTACCAAGTATTCATTTCTTATTTAATTGTCATGCTACAGAGCTAAATAAAAGTCATTATTATTTTGAAAAATGGTAATTTTCGAAAATTTGTAGAAGTGTATGAATTACGCATCAATCCTTATACTAATCATATAAGCTTAATGTGGTGTATCTATAGTATAAGAATAAATATGCTCACATACAATAATAAAGTTATGTTATCTGAATATACCGGTTGTGTCAAACACCATTAGCCATAGAGAATCAGTTAATACGTACTATCGGTAACATAAAAAACTAGGACAAATATTATTTCAGATAGCCATGAATTTTGCTAATTGTGCTAATGTCATTCAGGCTTTTGGCACTTCTGTCACACAAAATAATATGAGGTTATGTAATTTAATTTTTAATGTCAGAAAATACAATTAACAAAAGCAAAGAATAATAAAATAACAATTAGTCATTCCTTCGTTTTTGCCGGTAACACTCTGTAAATGACGAGGCATGGAAGATATAAAAGGTCTTATTAAATTTTGGTGTATTCCATGTGCCCTTAATTTGTTCTTCTGCGGTTACCGGCTGACGATTTCTTTCTGATTTTTTATCATACAATCCCAAACATTTTCGATGGGGTTGCGATCAAGACTATGTGCAGACCATGGCATTAGTTCAATATTCTTATCTCGGAACCACGTGGTTACATTCCGCGCAGAGTGTATAGGACAGTTGTCGCTGTCGTTGTTTTTCTAGAAGTAATTATTCTTGCCTTATCAATAAAAGTGACTTGCGGCATGACTAATGACAGCTTCAAATAATTTCGTTTTACTGACAGCTAATGATATCCGTCGGTTTTACATAGCCAAAACAAAGCTGTCCTAGTTTTTTGTGTTAGCGATAGTACGTATGTAATACGTCGCAGCGCGGTGTCTATACATCGTACTTCCATACATACGTATACACAGATCCCCTATGGCTAATGTTACTTGACACATGCGGTATACTGTGCCCAGTGATGTCCAGTGGTATCTTCTTTATTAAGTTTATTACGTCACTAGACCCTTTCGCCAAATTACCAGTTCATGACATAATGAACGTACATAGACTTTTGTGCTATGGCTATACTGAACTTCATGACAGTTTTAGTACACGAAACATTTATAACTTAAATCAACATTCATCTAAGAAGTATTGTTTTTTATACAGAAGAGCAAAAGGAAAAGAAATTTGACATAGATTCTTCTAAAGAAGATTCAATTGATGAAGATGATCAAAAGCTGGTGATCAAAGAAGAAACAGAATCTCAAATTGAAAATGATCAAAATGTTTCAACTGCCAGCAGTTGTGACTACAACTTATCACAATTTAAAGATGAACCGAAATATGAAGATGAACAAGATCACGATGAAGGAGACCCCATATGCGATACTGAAGGTGAAGGAGAATTAACAATGGATGTCAAAAAAGAAGAAGAAGAAAGTGATGAAGATGTCCCATTGGTGAGACTTTATTTGGTATCATTAACAAGTTTTGAGAAATATTAAATCGCTTCTTTAGTATGTATCAATTAACATTAACTAATGGAGTTTGAGATTATAGATGAATAAAACCACTTTAGCAACTGACATGCGCCAATAAATTGTTGCAAAATTTTACGTTTCAAGTAATATAACCTACAAAAGGTCTTTAATAATTACCTTTTGATGTTTGTTATAATTGTCATTGAATCAATACTTCGTACTTTGGCCATGTTGGTTGCTATAACGAATCTACTATAGCAGATATACTATATGTTGAAGCACAGGCCGTATGTATCTTTATAAAAGTTGATTTTGCAAGCCAAGGTCATTTGAGATTTTACAGGCTATAATCACTTCAATATTAAGTCTCTACAGCATACTGTAGAGCTGAGGGTGGAGTGTAAGATCCTTGTTTCAAAGCAAAGTATAATTTGCACTGAATTCCTCTACTTCATGAAATTATATGAATATTTTCACAATTTATTTGGAAACAGGTTCTGAATCTTTATTATATCTGTTCGGAATCGCCGTAGCTGCTTTTCAGTTGACTACTTTGTGTTTTAGATAACTTGCATTTATAAATAAACGCTATTCAATTGGAACAAAAACTTTGAATAATTACGTCTTGTATTAACTGAGAGACAGCTCTGAAGTTAATCGCACATAATTTATATGCTAGAGTAATTACAGCTTGTATAAATAATTAAATCACCTTGAATCCCAAAATAAACTCGTATTATACTCAAATTCAAAGCATGTCTAAATTAAAAAGAAAAGTTTGTACAGAAAAACGAAACCTTCTATATTATGACGGATAGCGTGCTACTAATGCCTCATATTATTTTGATATCCCGCTATAGAGTTTCGTATTGTTGAGGGCTTACGAAGTAAGCACACCAAAGTAATATTTTGTGTGTATAATCTTCCTCATGTAACTAGAGCAACGAAGATCGCACATTTCTCTGATAGATTCTGAGTCGTTTTATAGTAAACATAACACTATCTTATGAGCTTAGTATACATGGATTGATTAAGCAAGAAGAAACGTATGGTTATGTGGATTGTGGGAATATCTAGAATTCATATATAAGCCTTCTTCACTACCAGTGCTTTGATTATTGCAGTTTCAGATTATCAGAAGTAGTCTACTTGATCTTCAATTGACAAAATTCTTCTTTTGACATTGCCTTTCCTTATTAAACGTTGTCGCTCATTTTCATTACTTTTTACTGCAGGTGCTGTCTTTGCTATTATTGCAGATTTTGTGCTATCGATTCCAGTCATAATTATGATAAATTTCTAAAGGTCACACTGTATAACCTACCTTACAAAGATGAATTGTTTTAAAGTATTAATTAAGTTTGTAAATAAAGTATGTTTAGTATGTATAATTTGTGTATCTATTTTAACATATGTACATTAACTTTCATTGCAGACGAAGCCGTTTCACAACAAGCACTTACCGGTACGTTTTACAACACTTTCTTGTGTTGTGTACTTTGTGCTTGATTAGTTAGTTACCTTACATTAATACGTTTTAGCATTTTTCACGTTTTATTCTTTTTACACATTACATCTTGCCACAGAAACTTTCTTGATGTGTATCTTATCATTTTGCAAAATGTGCATGTATTTAATTTTTTTTAAGGCTTCTAGAGTGGAAACAAGCAAAAGGAAGATCGATTCAGATGACGAAGACGATATGCCTTTGGTGGTTAGAAAAAAACCAAAGAAGGAGAAGAAAGATAAGAAGAAACGTGTTATAAGTGACGAATCTGAAGATGACTATAAACCTATTAAGAAGGAGAAAGAAAAAAAGAAGAAAAAATCGGAAGTAAAAACGGAAGTGGCGACTGAAAGCCCGAAGAAAAGGAAAAAGAAAGAGGAGGAGGAACAAGATGTATGGAAATGGTAAGTGTAGTTGCCACTTTATGATTATTGATAAAAACTGAAATAATATAAAGTTTATTCCAAAATTCGATTTGATTGGTGTAGTGTATTTCATTGATTCTGATGAATTTGTAATTTCTGTTGGAGCAAAGCTGCGGACAGCTATTTTCAAAACTATAAACAATTTTTAAAATTAAATATGAATGTGTTTGAAAGCGTTTTTTGAACAAAATGGTTGCTGGTTCGAATTTTGTCTATAGGCCACCTGAAAGCTTTTTTTTAAAATTGTTTGTATATGGTTCTGTATTATATTCCATCGAAAATAAATCAATATACAGCTTGAGCGCGCGGGGTATGATCACCCGATGCTAGTCGATATTCTTCGGACGTATATTCGGCAAATGATCTCCGCTAGCTGTGTTCGCCAGATATAGATATATAGATTTATTTTTCCAGAGTTGTTATTTCGTTATATTTACTGGAGAGAATCTCTAATTTTAATTTCTATTTCAAGGGTCGTTTTTATGTTATTTTATGGTATTCCTGTTATACTTATTTATAGTTTTTTTTTTACCATGAAATTTCTATTTATTTATTTTTCTCTAGACATCTTAGTTTATTCTGCAGATGTTTCAGGCGGGTTGTTTTTATTTCATTCTAAAACCCAGTTGTACTGCTATAACTTTGTACACAACTACATTATTATTTAATTTCATTAGGATAATCATAATTACGTTATAAGTATTACAATCTTCGCGTTATTATCGACTTAGTTATCTAAGCAATCGTCATCACTTAAAGAGAAAATTTAATTTGTTCTTTTTGTCAATCTGCAAAAAAATAATCAGATCACTATGAGTTCGCATATGAGCAGGCAATGCTAGTATGTTGTGCCGTTACTCTAATATGTATTATCGGACCACGTTTAGATGCGAGTTTACGTATACCATCGGGTGATCATACCTCGCGCGCTCTTGCTGTATATCTACACTTTGTGTCAATTTTATTAAAAAAAAAAAAACAGGCATTTATGGGCTATAGCCCATATAGTCTTTCTCAACCTTATTAGAATAATGCAAGCCTTATGGCAATTCACGATTTATTAATTGTTTGTCTAGTCATCCAGAAGTAGCAATAGAAAATATATTGCTAATACATTTTGTAAGATATTCATTATCTTTTTCATCAAGTCAAGGTTCATAAATAATATTTCTTAAACAACATTGAGCTATATATATAAATTTATATTTTCTGGAACGGGTCTGATATAGAATAATTAAATATTAATTAATCACGACACATCAGTCCACGATAATGTATTTACCATAGTAAATGTATGGACCCGATATGCTTTGAGCGCATCACGCGCATAGAAGCCATTTTAAATAACGTACGTTATATTTTGAATAATCACTTTTTTATTCAACTGTTCAACAAACTAATAATATGGAAAAATCATAAATTAGAGATTATAATACGGGTTTAAAATGGGCATCGTTATGCAAAAGTTACCAACCTACACGCTGACTAAAACTGAGTTGAACATACCACAAGATTTTATACACTGCTTTCTTTGATCTGCAGAAACCGATCAATAAAATATACAAAAAAAAACTGGTGCGCCCGTGGGCGATGAGTCATTGACCGCTCGTGTACGGTCTTTATTCATTACTGAAAGATATGTTTTTATACCTAGTTTAACTTTTGTTTTGCAAGTAAAAATGATTAGTAAAACAAAATGCACTGATTTTACAAGTTGCAGACTGCATACAACCCACAAAAATAAATATTAAAAAAATCTATATTTTGACAGTGTATCCATACACTAGTCTGATAATAATACTATTTTTTCTACTCCCATACTTTAATTGTATTATTAGATATGCTGAACCTGTACTTTAATGATGTCCATTACGATACAGATTTTCATTATGATTCAAGTTTATATCCAATAGGAATTTTTCATTACAATACAAGTTTATATCCAATAGGAATGCGACATTCCAATATTCAAACAATATTCAATATGGCGACTGCATATCTGACAGATATAAAAATTAATTAAACGTGACAGTTCTCTGCAAATTACAAGTAGTAAAATTTGTGCTTTTTTGAAAATATAAACTAAAAATGAGGGATAATGACAGTGAAATGTAAAATTTGACTCCAGCAGAAATTATGGAGCAAGCCTTAGTAGCCACGAACAATTTATTACCAGCTAAAGTCGCAAAAACGTACGGAAAATTTTACGCTCAATTTATGAAATGGAATGTTCAAAAAATAATGTTTTATTATGTGGTCGTAGAAAAAATAGTGTATGCAACTCGCATTTAATGGCTATTAAGACAAATTATATCCAGATTGACTTTAATTTAAATTCCAAAACCTTTAAATATATTTCTCAGTTCTTGATCTGTGAGGGATGATAGGTTTCTGCGTAACTGCCCAAATCCGTTCATATTTTTTTGGATGGTTCTGTATCTTATTTTTTGTATTTGGCGCCTCGGCCGTGTTAATACAGACATCTCCCGTATAGAGGTGATATTCGTAATGGTGTTCACGTGTATGCATATTTGTTAACCTAATTAACTCCCTTTTTTCATGAATATATGTGTATATATAAGATTTTTTTTGAAAATTAACATATGTTAAAACTATTTCTACACTCCCATCTTAAAAATCTTGTAAAAATTTATAATAATGGAAGAATAAGAGACTGTAAATATAAAAGTGTTAGTGGTCAGTTAAAACATGAGTTTTTTAAAAGCTATTGGGAAATAACTAAAAATAAAAACAATAGGTAAAAAATAATGTTGCAGTATTTTTTTATATGTTATTGTATAATTAATGATTTAAATATATTTTTTATAAAAATTGATGTTTAATATTAAAGTTTTTGACATATTAGAAAGAGGTTATGAATTAAATTATGATGAACTGAATTAACAACATGGTTTACAATTGAAAATGTATGGATATATTTTTAATAAATAAGGTTTAGACTAATTACATTGATATTTATGTATTAATATAATGAGTATGTAGTCCATTTATGAGATTTTTCAATTGCTTTTCACCGTTTATTAGCTGTGCTTCACGTTTTATCAAATGTAATTCTCACATGACAATGTTTGTCACATTTGTACCAAATATATTATTTCCCTTACTTCAAAACATTTTCACTATTTATTGAATGATTTTTCACATTTCTAGGCAAATGAAACTATATTTATATCATATATATCATACGTAATTATTATTATTAGTTACGAAATAGTCGCCCAGGTGTGATTCCATATGTTGCATGTAATGCAGGTAATGTTCATGAGTAACTGCTTTGGATGCTGCCTGAATGTTTATACATAATGGTCCTCATTTCTTGGTTGTGAACTTGTAATATTATTCTCACATTGACTAAACTCTTCTTTAGGGTTTAAATATGGCCTGCTGACAAGATGGTGACCATAATTTCCAATACTATGTAATACTTCAGCGCTTCTATAAATACCCACATTATGCATCACAAAAAAACTTACTAAGTTATCTCGTTCTGCAAGTGATAATCAAAGCAACAGAAATTCTGTGATGTGATTTTTATTGTAGGGTGGGTCTAGACGAAATTTTAAATATATACAAAGAATTCAAAGTCATAGCAGCTGTAATGAAATAAATTAGCTGAGTTTATGTAAATGAGCTAACTACATAGTATAAGGAAGTATTGTGATGATGAAAATTTTCGACCTCGAGATTTTTGCAGATGTCCCCTGATACCGAAAAAGTGGTTTTTAAAAAATGTCTGTGTCAGTCTCTCTCTCTCTGTGTCTGTGACCACGATCTATAATCTATAGGTATCAATTCCAAATTTTACATTTACAAGTATAATGTCCCTCTTGAGATCTGATTAGATTTACAGTAAAATCGGCAAACCGGCAGTAGTAGTTTACATCAGTGAATGAAATCGAGTTTTGCCAATATTTTGTCAACTACTAAGTTTAAACAAATTTATAAAGAATTCATATGTACTCAAAATTGAATTTGAGAAGAATTTTATTATGAAAGTTTTTCGAAATTATTACCGGAAGTAGGTCTTTTACTCTTATCAAAAATCAGTTTTTTACAAATATTTCGCAAGTTATGCTTTTTAGAGGTACGCTACGAATATAAAAGTATTTATAACTTAATTTTCAATATCTTTTGTATAAAAAAAATTTCAAAATTCGGACCGGAAGTATCACTTTTACTCTTATCGAATTACGATTTTTTGCCAAAATGTCGTAAATTATGCATTCTATAAATATTTGTCAACAATACAAAAGTATTTAGAGTTGGTTTTGAAATATTTTTTGTATAAATGAAATTTCAAAATTCGGACCGGAAGTAATACTTTTACTCTTAGCGAGTAGCACTTTCTTTCGAATATCTCGCAAAGTATGCATTCTATAGAGAGTTATTAAGAGAATAGAAGTACTTATAATAGGATTTTAAATAATTTTTATATAAAAAAAAATTTAAAACTAGTTTGAAACGCTCATACGTATAAGAAAGTCGTGTGGTGGCCACACCTCTTTTTTTTTTGTGATCTGCCATAAGACACCCTTGAGTGAGATGAAGAATATTTTGTCTCTTTCATGCATATTTCTGTTATATATAGCATACTTGAAGTGATTTTGTATCACTGCAGTCGTTTTTTTCCCAATGGTACATTTCCCACTTCACTGAATAATTAAAGTGCTCTTACGCTCTGCCCTTTTGAAGGTTGAGAGCGAATGTTGCAAACGACGAAATGTTTGAGTACAGTCTTAATCAACCCAATCACAAATCAGTTCCTGACAGTACTATTTCCTCACTGTGCGACACACTTCTTTCGGCCATAAATGCGACGCCAGTCACAATTGTGAAAATGATTTGACGAAAGGGAAATGCATATGATACAATTGATGTTCATTTCAAACTTAGCAATTTAATATAGAACTTTGAAATTATTCTAACAGTTTAACAAGTTTATCAATAACTTACTTCTTTCAGTGGATACTTACTGAAATTGCAATAAATTTATTAATTCTTTTTGGAACTGTTTTTGAAATAATTAACATTTTCTCAGGTGGGAGGAAGAAAAGAGAGAAGATGGAGTTAAGTGGACATTTCTTGAACACAAGGGTCCTGTGTTTGCACCTGATTATGAACCAATACCATCGAATATTAAATTTTACTACGACGGTCATGAGATGAAACTATCACAAGATGCTGAAGAAGTAGCTGGTTTTTATGCTAAGATGTTAGACCATGATTATACAACTAAAGAAGTATTTAACAATAACTTTTTCAAGGACTGGAGAAAAGTAATGACTGATAAAGAAAGAGCTAAAATTACTGATCTTAAAAAATGTAATTTTAAAAAAATGCATGCTTACTTTATGGAATTGGCTGAAAAGAACAGGAATCGCACAAAAGAAGAAAAACAAGCGCTAAAAGAGAAAAACGAATCCATCCAGAAGGAGTATGGTTTCTGCACTATTGACGGACACAAAGAGAAAATAGGAAACTTTAAAATTGAACCCCCGGGCCTGTTTAGAGGTCGCGGTGAACATCCTAAAATGGGCATGTTGAAGAGGAGGGTAGTACCTGAAGATGTTCTGATCAATTGCAGCAAAAACTCTAAAATTCCTGTTGCCCCAGATGGCCACAAATGGAAAGAAGTTAGACATGATAATAGTGTAACATGGCTAGCTTCATGGACTGAAAATGTACAAAATCAGGTAAGCAATCGGCACTTTATTATTGCTAAAATTACTAATTCAAAAATAATATCAAAATATAGAATATTAAACCAAATGAAAATGAAATTATTTGTGACACGTTATACACTTTGCGCAGATTTTGTTCCTTCTACCATATATTCACCTACAATCTTATTCTATTATCGTCATACTCATGGTAAAATAGTCTGCCAAGTTGGCACAATTAGTAGCAGTTGAGTAGTTAGTATCGCTGTCATTTTATAATGCGATAAAACTAAAAATATCAGTATTACTTTACATTCCGTGCGTTCAGGGAGTTACGGCGCCGCTAGCGCTGAGCTGTGCTAGGTCGAGCGGTGTCCTGAACGCGACTGCTTATTGCCGGCGCTGGAGCTAGCGGTCGCCATCTTGTCTAGCGAAAATAAATTTCGCTGGATGACCTAGCGGCGCTAGAAAGAAGTGGGGATAAGCGGTGAATAATCAAATATGAATTTAAAAATTCAAATCCGCTGATTAATAAAAACATTAATTTATTAATTGTTGTAGTTAATATCATTTTTACGGTTGCTGTTGTACTTGTTGTTATATTTAATGTAATGCGAATGTATATATAATGCATATAAAATAGATATTGATAAGTACTATTATATTCGGTTTACATATAAAGTAAATATCTTTTTTCTACTTGAAATAGATTATTTATTTCAAATAAATAAACAACTGTTAGTGGATCCTAAGTAGTATATGAAAATAAATTTGGCTCGATGACTTAGGAGCGGTAAAGGAAAGCGCTTAAAATGCAAATTTGAATCTTGTGAATAATGCGATCAATAGAAACTTCAATTATGTTGTACAATAGATCTTAAATAGTGCCTAATAAGTCTTTTTGATATGTTTATATATTGAAATGTATTTTGAAATAGATATAACTAACAAGTAATGTCAAACAGCACAATTCCTTCTAATAAACAGCATAATTCCTTCTAATTTGGCACTAAATTTAATCAAAAATATTAATAGCTGCTACTGAAACTAAGGAGCTATACATATAATAATGCTGATTTATGGGCCTTATCGTCTTATTATATTTTCGTGTTCTAAAATACATTAGTACTGCCTTCTGTAAACTTTTTTCCTATGTATAAGTATAGATAGCTATGCAGTCTATTAGGTAATGTAACTTAAGACTTTTACACAAGATCTGCTATCAGATTCCAATATGTTATGTTGAAATAATATTGCTTTGTCAACTACAACAATAAAACAAACATACAATGTTATCAGTTTATGTCATATTTATTTATCAGTTGTATACTCTGCAATTATACACTTATTACAATGTAGCATTCACAAAATACATCAATTAAAATTGAAATGAACAACTATTCACAGTGCCGATAAATATCTCAGCAAAAACTGCTAATATAATAGTGTTAATGGTTACATCATTTTCAACAAAAACATTAAAATAATCCAACAATCCAATCCAACATCAGATTTCTGCTAATATACATCATCTTCATCGAAAACTTCCACATAATCCATATAATAATTCACTGTAAAATGTAGTATTAAATATTTAGGCACACTATATATTATAATAAATAATTTACCATCACCTCAGTCTCAATTTTAAAATAAGGATTTTATATTGCTATCATATATGGGACAACCTAATTACACACCAAATACGTCGACTTTATTTTTAGTTTAGATTTTAAAAGTGCGTATGTCATGTCTTCATACTTCAAACAATAATAATAATAGTGAAATGAAATAAAAATAAACTTCAGAACGCCATATTGCTGATGTCAGAAATTGTGATTTTTCAGAAGTAATAAATGTACAGGGTTATTGACTATATTTGGACCAATAGATAACTTTGTTATTTGAAGGATTAGAAAAACGTTTAAATTAGGAAAGTTGTAGGATTTCACTCAAGGCGCTAGAATTTGATATCAGAAAAAACAAACGAACGTCGTAAAGCCGTCAAAAACGGGTAACTTATTTTTTTTTTAATGGAATACCCTATATAATGTTACATAATCTGATTCTAAATAAAATTTCGAGTATATTCCATTTATATAACATATACCTACATTCAACTGTTTTCGCGCTATCGCTGATTGAAAATCGTACTACTAATATGTTTTCTACACCATTCGTATATGAATTTACGTAAGTCATTACGGGGTTTCTATGGAAACATAGTAGTAGTACGATTTTCAATCAGCGATAGCGCGAAAACAGTTGAATGTAGGTATATGTTATATAAATGGAATATACTCGAAATTTTATTTAGAATCAGATTATGTAACATTATATAGGGTATTCCATTAAAAAAAAACTAAGTTAGCCGTTTTTGACGGCTTTACGACGTTCGTTTGTTTTTTCTGATATCAAATTCTAGCGCCTTGAGTGAAATCCTACAACTTTCCTAATTTAAACGTTTTTCTAATCCTTCAAATAACAAAGTTATCTATTGGTCCAAATATAGTCAATAACCCTGTACGCATGCGCTAGCAACAATTTTAAAATTTACTACTGTGACCCGTTCAATGACTTCAGGACAAGCTCTAGCTGTATTGGCTTCCAGCGCCGTAACTCCCTGAACGCACGGATTGTTTTTATATTTATTAATAACTACTGAACACAGGATAAACAAAAAATATTCAATGTTAGCAATAGAATTCAATGAAAGATTAACTTAATAAATCTGTATTTGATATAACAAAGTGCACTTGTGAATTTTTTTATTTAAATGAAATTAGATTATTTTTCATAAATATTATGTTTATTTAACTAAATTCACGGTTTGTGTGCACTGCTTACCCCACTTACATCTACATTTAACAACTTGAATAAATTTGACCTTTTATTGTATTGTAACGAAACAAGCCCACAAAAGAAGCAGACCTCCGGGCGACGACAAAAAACGTACCGGTAAACAAGTCGTAAATCAACTGCACTCATGTACTACGTCAGCGACAGCAAGTCTGGAATATGGTAGAAAAGAGCCAGAATTTGCTGGTATATCTCTAGACCCTTTGTCTACAGATATAAATACCACCGGTGGGATTAGGAATTCATTCGGTAGTGTTCGTACAGTGCAAATAAACATAAATACAGTAAATGGTTCAGTGTTATTATAGTTCAAGAAGTAAATAAATATTACAGACATATATAGTAGTGATAGAAATAAATACGTGTGTTAATTTATTCGTAGTAGTTTTAATAATAATGCGTTACATTGATTTTATATTTTTAATAGGGTGATTAGTTTTAAGCGTGTAAATATAAAGGCTGTTCTAAAATTATTGCACGAGTTGTTCATTTCGACCACGAAAACGCAACGGTGTTCACTAATCTTCCATATATTCTGAACTTTGTTTTCATACTATAGCTTAGTGTTTTATGACGATCTGTATTATTGGATTAACTATATAAAAGTGAAATTTTCGTTGGGTATATGCAATGTTTTACATTGTGGTACCTAATATTCTCAATAATTGTTAATATGGACATCATTCCTACATCATAAGAAAGGCAAGAAATATCTTTGCTCTTGGGATCAATCTGTGTGATATGTTGTATGTATTTGTTATGCTTATTATTCACCTTTAACACACTTGAGATTCAGTCATCACTCCTTAAAGTGAAATTAATTATAAGCCTTATAACAAACAATTTATTCTTGTTTTCTTCTTCTTCAGTTTGAAGTAGAGTCTTTGATTATAATGTTAGAAGTGGAACATAATATTAAAAGTATATATTTATTTTACAAATAGGAGAAAGAATATCGGGTTAATCCGCTGTAGTGCAACCGCAGACACGTGTTTCAGACTCGTTGGTCATCGTCAGTACGGTGTAGCGAAGGAATAAGGTGGGATATCCTTGGAGATAGAAACAAAAGGAAAACCATCGGGAAGACAGACCACCAATTGCAGCTTAAATGTCAGAAGATCCTCAGGTCTGAGTGACAACAACTGACACCGCCGCGAGGCAGACATTGTCAACCCGCGTGCCGTCCAACCCAGGAATGATAAATCAATAAGGAAATATCACGGATACATAATAAAAATAGGAGAAAGAATATCGGGTTAATCCGCTGTAGTGCAACCGCAGACACGTGTTTCAGACTCGTTGGTCATCGTCAGTACGGTGTAGCCAAGTGTGTGGTGTGGTGGTCTGTCTTCCCGATGGTCTTCCTTTTGTTTCTATCTCCAAGGATATCCCACCTTATTCCTTGGCTACACCGTACTGACGATGACCAACGAGTCTGAAACACGTGTCTGCGGTTGCACTACAGCGGATTAACCCGATATTCTTTCTCCTATTTTTATTATGTATCCGTGATATTTCCTTATTGATTTATTTATTTTACTTTATAAAGTTAAAACTTAAATATGGAACAGTTATAAAAGGAATGTTGATGTTGAATATTGTTTGCCTTATGCTTTCTTCCGTAATTTTCCAAAATCGATACGATAAATTTTGCTATACTATCCCCTTTAAGACTCTTAATTACAGTCACTGTAAGCCGAGTTTAATTCCTATCCTAAAATTTCACACGAAGATAGTGTGTCCCTTTGGCAGTGGTATTGAATTGAACAAGTTGTAATTCATACCCGAACATATCCTAACAAATCTGCATAGAATGAATAATTTTTGATATATTAGCAAAAAAAAAGTGTTTCGAAATTTGAGATGTGTTTTTTTTATACAAACGTGTTACTGATTAAGAATGAAAGTATTTACTTCTCCGAATTTGGAACTTTTTATTACAAACAGTTTTCAAAATCAAGCTCTGAGAAGTTTTTTACACTGTGAGATATTGTCACTATTTTTTGATAATAGCTAAAATTAGATCTTAACAGGAAGATTTTTTCCAGTTTATAGCTTTAACCGTTTGGGCAATATCGTAGTCTTTTTTTTTACTCATCACAGTTGCTTGCTTGATAATCTGTATCTCACCTTTGATTATTAAATACTATATTGTTATTTTTAATTTATTTTGCAGGTCAAATACGTGATGTTGAATCCTAGTTCGAAACTCAAAGGTGAAAAGGACTGGCAGAAATATGAAACTGCTCGTCGTTTGCACAAATGCATCGACAAAATCCGAAGAGAATATAAAGAAGACTGGAAGTCCAAAGAGATGCGTATCAGGCAACGCGCTGTCGCACTTTATTTTATAGATAAGTTAGCTTTGAGAGCGGGTAATGAGAAGGACGAAGACCAAGCGGACACTGTCGGTTGCTGCTCTTTGCGCGTTGAACATATCCAGTTGCACGAGAAGAAAGACGACAAAGAATACGTTGTCGTTTTCGATTTCCTTGGTAAAGATTCTATTCGTTACTATAACGAAGTGCCAGTGGAAAAACGAGTGTTTAAAAATTTGCAACTTTTTATGGAGAATAAAAGTCCTGGTGATGATTTATTCGACCGTCTCAATACCACCGTCATGAATAAACATCTAAATGAACTGATGGATGGATTAACTGCGAAAGTGTTTCGTACTTATAACGCATCCTTCACGCTACAACAGCAATTGGAGAAATTAACCGATCCAAATTATTCCGCCTCTGAGATGATATTAGCTTACAATCGAGCTAACCGTGCCGTCGCTATTTTATGTAACCATCAACGTTCCGTGCCCAAAGGTCATCAGAAATCTATGGAAAAGTTGAAAGAGAAGATGGATGCCAAGAGGGATGCCATAGCGGATGCGGAAAGACAAGTCAAAGACGCTCAAAGAGATGCGAAACACGGCAGCGTTAAAGAAAAAGTGATATATGATAAGAAAAAGAAACTATTGGCACGCCTAAAGGAACAACTGCTTAAACTGGAAGTGCAAGAGACTGACAGGGATGAAAATAAAACAATAGCCTTGGGTACTTCGAAACTAAATTATTTGGACCCTAGGATTTCTGTGGCATGGTGCAAGAAGTATAATGTCCCTATTGAGAAAATCTACAACAAAACTCAACGGGACAAGTTCCGTTGGGCTATCGACATGGCAGGCCCCGAGTTCGTATTTTAATTTAAATGATTTATTTTGCAATTTCTTTTATATTATCGACATTTCTTATATATTTCCTTTTACTGTACTGTGAAAAGTAAAGCTAACACCTTCAAAAATTGGCAGAGCATACATAACAGGTTGTTTAAGGGAAATAAACGGTCTACTTTTAGTATTTATTTTAAAAAAATGTGTATAAATTTGGATGGATAACAGAATTAATGTGTAAACTTTTGAATTATTTATTATACCTTGTAAGAAGTTTCTATTTTACTGTGATCCCAGTGTACATGTAGTACAAAATGTTGGTTTTAATACTATTAAAACTCCTTTTGAACAGCTTAAGTCGTGTTTCATCTCTTAATTCACCTAATTTTTTTTTTAGCTGCTGTTTTATACTAATAAATTTAAGTATAAATAAGGTTTTCAAAGATAAGGCAAGTATATAGCTTTTCCATGTACTGAGAAATTAACATCTAAGATCTCCCTAAAAATACACCAGTGCAAACAAATAATGTCTACGACATAGTTTTTATTTAAGAGTATAAGGAAGTTTTTAAAATATTTATTCCACTTGGCCCATGTCAGAATCTAATTGAATTAAGAAAGTAATTATATGTAATATATAATAATAATAGGGAGTATATAAAAGCTTTTCAATTGCATTCCTATATTATAGCCTACAAAAAGAAAATGCAAGTTAAATACAACTTCCCTGTTATGCACAATAAATTCGGTAGATTTTTAGAGGTGTTGGGATTTATTATTCCAGTACTGTATTTTGTAAAATAAATAAGTAAAATATATTTAATTATGGATCATGTCGTTTGTGATGTTCGGTGAGAGATACAAAAAAAAAGAAAACTGCAAGAAAGTGTTTTATCAAGTGTAGGTAATAAGATACTTTAGTGAATTTTTAGATTTTTTTCATTTTAACCGTGTAAATGAGTATTGCCGATCTTGTTTAGAAAAAAGACACTTCATGGAATAATTATTTATATACATAGTATGTAATAAAAGAATATTGTGAAATATTATTTTATCCTTTCATCTCGTATTCATTTTCCATTATTCTATATATATTTCTGCATTTGTGAAATGTATGTAAATCTTAGTTGTATAATTATTTATATATATATAATATAATTCTTCTATTTGTAAAATTAAAATTTTACAAGATGAAGTAGTAGCAATGTCCGATAAATACGATTTGATGGATTTTATTTTCATAATTATGTAATGACCAATATTTTAGTTATTAATTGTTAATAACGCAATTGTAGGATGTCTGTATATTACAGATATAATTAATTTAAAATGGAAATAAATGAAGATGTTCATTCACAGTTTCTATTTTGATTTACTGTATAGTAGATTATGGAATATTTTCGAAATGCTATATTTAGTTTTTCTATTCAGCACAAGAAAGTGTGTTCTGTGTTATATCACAGTTGGTGATTTTCACTAATAGTAGTAATCTAAATGGTAATGTGTTCAATTACTGCCATATTTTATAATTACAACTATCTTCACTATAGTTAGCACTTTTATTTGTCCAATGTCTCATTGCATGACATTGAGATTTAAAAAGATTGTCTATCCTGCTCTGGTAATACATAATAAATTTTATAATAATGTACACTTTTCAGTAAGTTGACTAGAAGTTTATTCTTACAAATTGTTAATAACATTGACATGGAAAGACATCTGTTACAACGATTTTGTTCTTGTACTGTTGTATAGTGCATAATAAAAGTAATCTATACTAATAAAAAAAAATCATTTTTATGCTATCATCGGAAATTTCATTTTACCAACCTACCAGTGGTTGATGGTGTTATATTGTGTTCATGTTCAAATCTTTCATTAATTTACTTTAACCTTAATTTTTGGAAGTTTACTTTTTTATTTTTCCACTTAACTTTTGTTTTATTCATATTTCATCAAACACCCCTCTGTAGAAACTTCATAAATTCGGACAACCAGAACTATACTAGAAATAAAGGCATCCTATGCATAAAAACTGTCTGCGGTAAGGATCGTTTACATTGGGCGATTAAATAAACTGATAGTATCAGAGATCGTAGTGTTTATTTACTTTTACGTTTCTATTTCCGTTTTGGCTACTATTTTCATTTATTAAATATGCACAATTTCTTATGTCAAATACTACGGCGATATATATTTTACATGTGCCTGTTTGCATACGGCTCACGTGTTCACTGAATCTCTTCAGCGATTTGAGTATAGACAACTTTTCATTAATAACATTCTCAAGAAATGTATAGTGTAAAACAGTATTAAGTGGCATCTAATATTAGACTATAGAGCATATCAACCTTAGTATTCAGTACAGTCTCTTATGGGATATATACCTCTTTTACTACCGTAAGCAATTTATAATAAACTCTTTTTTTTTCAAGGCAATTTCAGTTTGATTTATTATGTTTATGGTTGGTATTATCGGTGTGGTGCATCACACACTGACCTGTATAGTAAAATATTATACATGGGCGAGATAGGGGAATAGGGTTTTGTTTCACAAAGACCAGACTGACTCGTGTTTTGTCGGCTCTCAGGGAAACCGGTAGGTAGTACGGTGCCCGAGAGTCGACAAAACACGAGTCGGTCTAATCAGTTAAACCGTATTCCCCTATCTCGCCCATGTATAATATATATATATATTATACAGGTCAGTGTTATCACAACATAACCTTCCTGTCAAGTGTCAAATTAATATTCTAGAATAATATCCTAACCAGCAAGTATTTAAAATGTCATGTTATTGTAGTGAGTTACCCTAGAGTTACCAACCTAACCTGTCATTGTCGAACTGACAACTATGTTGTCTGTCTCCATAAGACATACTGAATACTAAGGTTGAGACGGTCAGTAGAGAAGTCACATAAATAATTTTTTTGGGCCTGCTTTTTCCATCTATGTTTACAGTATGCACATAATGCCAAGTGAGAGGGGCGTTTACCAACAAATAGAAACTTATGCAACTTATATTACTAGCGGGACGGGTAGACGCAAGGGGGTGTGAGTTGGTGGAGCAAGACGATATTCGGTTTCGTCACAGCACTTCGGTTTTATTCACAGATTATGTCGTGGGTTGAAAATTTTAATATACACAAAATTAATCGTCAAATATTTAAATTCTGAAATCTACTCGCATATTGGTATTATGTACTTAGTTAAACTAAATGGAATTAACAAATATCACAATGATGTAAATAAACTTGTAGACTAAAAATTACCTCGTATTTTGATTTTTCATACGATTTGCATGGTTACTTCTTTGTTTTGTTGATGTTTTATAATAAGCCAATTTTCGCTTGCCCATAACTTTTATATTATTATACACTCGAATATTATAGGTATATATGACATTTCTTTTTAATTACAAACTGTCACTCGGATTTAAGTCTGCAATAACCGACCGATTCCGATAGATTTTCGTCTTCGCTAGGACCGGTAGAGATACCGTAAAGTGGGGCTAGGCGACGCGATAACTTCGAAAAACCTCGTGTGAAATGTGTGTGACAATGTATACTATTTAATGCTTTTTATCTTCATAGACTTGATTTTTGTTATATTGTACGTCAAATGTGCAGCTGGCGCGTAGAAGTTGTTTTTTTCTTTTGTGTACCAGCCTTAGTAGACATCAATCAAATGTACATACATACATAACTTTTTTACGAAAATAAATTTATGCAAAAACACCTTGACACTACAAATGTATGCCTTTTGCACCGCTAACCCAAATTTGAGATTCTAAAATTACAAAATAAATTTAAAAAACGGCGATGCCTTGTAGGGCCATAGTTTTCGATAGGTAAACGCGCCTCTTAAAGCAAAATCGTAGTTACCAGATAATAAATAGTTTTTTGCAAATATCAACAATTTCAAAACAATTTAAGTATATAATATTACAGGATATACCGTAGTCGACAAATTTTAATTTCGGTTTACAGCAATACTACCTATCAGTCCCATGCAGAAGATCACCTTATAATATGCAGCGATGCCTGTTTGCCAACAGTGGTGGGAGAACCGACGCAGTGTCGGGGGATCCTCACATTTGATAGCGAACGTTTTCCGAGTGTACTTGGCAGCCTCGCTATATGTTTATCTTTAGTTTAGTTCGCCTTGCTCTTTTCCTCTTTCTACTTTCGTATCAGAAATTAAAATTTGTCGACTACGGTATAGCTTCCGATAGTAGTAGGGTTGCCAACCATACCTTATAATGTATCCTACTTTATTTTTCACAAACATACTTTGTACTTCTGCATAAAAATAAAGTATGCTAAAATACTTTATTTTGGATCTTTACAGTGATTACGCTAAAGAAAACTCTCCGATGCGAACGATTTATCGATACCCCAAGATAAAACTGAGCGGAGTACATACGATTAAATACGCTCATTTAGTGAGCGTCATGAAATTCTGTTTGCATCCAGTTCAACAGACCTATCTATTGTGACGTATTTACTAAATGAGGGTTGTTTGCATCCACTTCACCACACTTCACTGACTTATCTTATTACCCTGCTTAACAATTTGGCGTTGTGACATATGTACTAAATGAGCGTATTGATTTCTGTTGCCGCAACATCAGCTGTTACTGAGAGGGTTTTTTCGGTGATGAATGTGAAGTGAAAAATTTTATAAAAAAAGTATTACCTACTTATTTATTTAAATCTAAACTTAGAATGTAAAACTAGCTATGAAACTTTCACAGGCGACCTAACGGTATTAGCATGTGCTTAGAGCACGTATTTTTTTGTGTTTAAGGGAAAAAACTTAAAATTGGGAAATACTTTTAATTTCTTGCAAATACTTTATTTTTTCTTATTCAAAATATTAGATACGTTATTTTTCTCGAAAAAGTTGTATTACTTTTCTATATCGGCAGCAGGCATACCGTGAACATCGGCTCTCCTACGATAAGATCAATGCTTTGTAGTTTCAATTTATTGTTAGCGTTTCGGTAATGTAAATAATTAATTGAAAAATAAACTATCCTGCCATAAATAATTATGCTTACTCAGAACGGCTAAAACAAACGAAATATAAGTCACAGTGGGCTAAGAAGGATTGAACAGTAAATACAATAATATTTACAGAGAATATTGTGATTGTGGTACCGGCGACAAATTGTTCTTTATTGTGAATAGACAAGGTTACAATGTGATAACCTACAGGGGTGATTATATTTACCAAAATAGTACGAAAAACTTGAAAATAGTCAAAAACAAATTAAACAGAGTCACAAATAAGAATAACTGCAATACCGAGTGTAAAGTTCTGAATATAGGCAATATGTCTGATACAGAGACTATAACATGGGCGAGATAGGGGAATACGGTTCAGTTTCACTCAGACTAGACCGACTCGTGTTTTATCGGCTCTCGGAGAAACCGGTCGGTAATACGGTGCCCGAGAGCCGACAAAACACGTGTCTGTCTAGTCTGAGTTAAACTAAACCGTATTCCCCTATCTCGCCCATGTATAACAGAGACCATTTCTTACACAAGTGAAAAACGAGAAAGAGAAGAACATAGACGAGTATTTGGATAAGTAAGGAAACAAAGAGAACCCCTAAGAAAGAGGGGGAATAACTTTACCTTTAATTTTTTAATTTAATCTTACTTTTCTAGTAACTTTCTCCAAAATTGCGTGCTACGTTGGTGTTGGAATGCGTTAATGGCGATGCGAACAGAATACGCTCACTAAGTAAGAGTAGATTTTTCCACTCGCAAAAATGGCGTCCGCTCTAAAAAATGTTCAAATTGAGCGTCCTAGACATAATAAATACGTCAATGCAGTCAGGAGTATTGCAGAAAAACGCTCGGACAGGTCGATTAGTATTTTTAGTTGTGTATTTTTTGACATAAGAAAATTATATACAGAGTGTCTAAGGAAGAACATATGCAGCAATCATTGTTTTTTTTAAATGGAACATACTGTATATTATGCCATATTTGAATTTTATGGTAAATTCTCAACACTTTTTGTGTAACATACCATATCCCCAAAATCAGCTGTTTTCGGAATAATGACGTTTGAAATGTTATAAATTAAAAAAAAAATACATGAAAATCGATTAATTTGAAGTAGTACATCATCTGAATCCGATCACTGAACAGTTGCCCAACTGTAACTAATAAAGGTTTGCGATATAGATATGAGAGGTACAGGTAGAGAGGGCAGTCTTATGAATTTAGTAGCGTGAATGAGTTTAAACAGAGTGAATGTATTAGCTATTCAGGAAATGAAACAAAAAGGGAACAAGGTGATTGACATAGGAAATAGTACATTTTATAATAGTGGTTGTAAGGACAAAGTTTTTGGTCCAACCACATTTACAACAACACGAGGAATTAAAACTTCCAGATGAAGGCGAAATGAAAGAAACTATTCACCAAATGAAGTCATCATGTGAAAATTAGAGGAATAGCCCCGTTGCATGTGGTGTATAAAATCTTGTCGACCGTTATTAGTACAAGGTTAAAAGAAGAAACTGATAATATGCTGGGAGAGTATCAGTGTGTATTTAGCAGTCAGAGATCAACGGTGGACCAGATAGCTATACCAAAGCAGTGCAAGAGAGCCACTATAGGCAAGAGATAAACATGCATATGCTTTTTATAGAATTTCAACAGGCATATGATTCAGTAGATACAGGATAATTATAAGAAGCTATGAGCGAAATAGGAGTACGGGAGAAGTTAAGATTGACGGAAATGGCTCTAAAAATTCGAGCGGGTTAGTCCGGATAAATGGGAGACTGTCGAGAGTTTTCAAAGTTTAAATTAACCGGTTTGAGACAAGGAGATTCCCTGTCAACATTATTCAATATAATATTAGAAGTAATAGTAAGACGAAGCAATACAACGGGGCCGATATATCTCAAAAACCCTAGTGTCTCGCCTTTACCGAGGGCGCCATGATAATAAGAAATATAGAAGAACTAAGGCGAACGTAGAAATTGATAAGTGAAGCAGCGAAATTGGGACTCAGATTATATAAAAGTAAGACGAAGTATATGAAAACCAGATACGACAAAAAAGGAAAACAAGACGAAGAAGAAAAATTAAAATAAATGACGAAAAGTACCGCTTCCAAAGGGTGAGGAGTATCAATTACCTTAGTGTCCAAGTAACAGATCGACACGAGATGGAAGATGAAATCCAAGCAAGACGTTAAAGGACACAAGTTTGCTGGAATATTAAACGAGTTGCTAAGAAATAAAGAATTACCTAGATGAGCAGAAATAAGGATTTATAAGACAGTACTCTATGGTGCAGAAACTTGGACCCTAAGCAAAACGTGTGGAAATGTGGTAGAAGTACAACGCAAAATATTGAGAAGAATAAACGGTGGGATAAAGACACAAGGCCAATCGAGGAGAATAACAAATGAAGAATTTTATGTTCACACTACTAATTGAAGTAATAATAATCCCTTCCTGCATCTGGAAATCCCTTTTTAAGTGAAAACTTCTATGGGCGCGTTGATGCATTGATTGTTGGGCACTGAGCGAGACTGAGCCGTCACGCTCGGAATGAAACGCTAGTTCGGGTAAAGTCGGCTCGACTCTCAGCTTTGTATTATAATACTAACTAGCGGTATTTAATTTCAATTAAATTGAAATTTAGAATAAATATGCGAAATATTGTATTTTTATTTTCTGAAAAATTCTTGTCCGCGTGCAGATTCGATCACGAGCCGCCCGGGTACTCGCATGAGAATTATAATATTTGTATATATACATGCGTACGTATGAATTTTTGAAGTGAAAACTTGATCAGACCGAGCGAAATGTACTAGAATAATGTATACACAATAATAATAAATATATATTTTTTAAATGTAATATAGAACGAAATAAAAAGTTGTATTTCGTATTATTAACCTCGCCTTGATGAAGTTTTCACTTCTGCCGTGTGGTCTAAAGCACACCCAAAATTTTTTTATACATATTTTTATCTTCGCGATAATTCTCATGGCTTCTGGAATGACTGTGACCATTCATTCTTTCTGAGATTTTTTTCTAGTACTTTACGTCGAAGAATCATCTGTTTACTCACAACTTCTTTGTTCAATAACAAAAGTTTCTTCAGTTTAATCTTGTAGAAAATGTTGTATGTATGTATTACGTATTACTATTTACAAAATAACCGAATGAATATTAGAAACAAAAAATTTCTTTTATATATGTGCATAGTGAATCAATGGGACTATTCGAATATATTATAGGCGTTTTCGGAAAATGTATAGCATTTAACTGACCCGGTTAGACATGTTCACAAATTTTGCCGGGTTATTTAAAACATTTCCGAACGCAATTTGCGTAACGTAACATAACCTAGATTCGTAGCTTAGATGTTGTACCAGTAGAATGATATAATAAAGGAGTACCACAGTGAATACACCATCTCCAGATATTTGTAAAATAGTTTTAGTAACAAGTTTGTTTGTATTTGAATCTGACGATGATACTATAATCTGTATAAAACTCAACGCAAAAAGGAATAAGAAGCCAATTTGCATTAATAGCAATAAAGTAGTTGTCGCAAAATACAATTTATCGTGGCCTTTTTAAATTTGTTTCGTATAAAAAAAGAAGAGTTTTGTGTATTGACATTAACGCTTTGTAAGGTTATATCCGGAGAGTCAGTAAAACAACCTGCACTACTCTACTCGCTTGCCAAGGTTATGAAAACCGAACCGGGTTGTTGAACCCGGTTATTTTTCGATTTTACGAACACGGTTGTTTTTACCCGACTGAATTAATGAACGCATTTTTGCTAACCGTGTTGTAACCCTAATGCCCGGGTTTAGTTTCCGAAAACGCCTTATGTTTATTTTCTGTCTTTTCATAGTCAATACTACTTGGCCTTCACACTAAGCCTGAGGGTTAGAAATTGGAGCGGCAATATTAGAAATTTTAGTGGAAACTTTTTTGCAACTAAGTGTACACAGTATATTCAAAAATTCTGATATGAATTAAAAGGCAAAGTGCGACAAACTTGAGTGATAGTGATTCAAATTTT
The DNA here is from genome assembly GCA_963170755.1 of Amphimallon solstitiale. Classification (NCBI taxonomy): domain Eukaryota; kingdom Metazoa; phylum Arthropoda; class Insecta; order Coleoptera; family Scarabaeidae; genus Amphimallon; species Amphimallon solstitiale. Next base: position 50,925,868 of record OY720679.1, read on the forward strand.
TTGATTACTCCTATTGATAAGTACAAAACTATTGTGGAAAATGAAAAAAAGAATACAAAATTCATATAAAGTTGTCAGCTATGAGTTGAGTCGTTTTGGCAACCGAAATGCGCCAATAATTTAAAGTGGCATCAAATTTGAGATGTTGCATAATTTGGTCTGTCAAGTAATATAACCTACAAAAGCCATTTCAGGACTGTCATAAATAATAATATTGATACACATTTTGACATTAGTCATAATAACCTTTTGACATTTGTTATAAATGTCATACAAACATATAAATTTGTCAACAATGCTTGCCTACTATACAGAATAGCCAAATATTAAATTAAATATAGGAATAGAAAAATAATATTTAATACTTTACTTATAATATTCAATTTGTAACTGGATTTCATGTAATATTTTATTAGAGTAAGCTACATAACCTGTTAAAATATATGACATGTAATAAAATTATAAAAGTAGGACTATGCAGTCTCAAGTGGACTATCGGATACATTCTGGCGCTCTAAGATATTACACTTTCTCCATTACCATATCTGAGATGATTTTACTTGAACAAAATTTCTCTAGGATGAATAAAGCCAAGTACTTTTACTGAAAGAATAATATATCAGCTGTTTATATAAAAAAAAAACATTTCATTCTAACTTTGATTGAGAAAACCTTGTTTCCAATTTGATTTACGTGATTTCAACATAAGTAATATTATATTCTAAAGGTATCAGAGTAAGCTTTACAGTCGTAGTTATAATTGTTAGTGTAGAATTCAATTGCATGTCAACTTTACAAGCATGTACACTATTCATGCAAACCCAACCCAGCCAGAAGTACATAAAGTATTTGCACAAACTCCCAACGTGAACCTGCCAACTTCTATAGAACTTCTTCCAGTGATTCTTCTATTTGTAATTTTTCAATAGAATTTAATATGTTAATATATATATATATTCGTATGAAAATATGAAACTACATGATAGGTACAACAAAAGAAACATATGTAAGTTATATTACATGAGTAGAAATATATTTAGAAGCGCCATAACTGCAGGGGCCCTTTGAAACACAGCACCATTTGGTCTAGGATGTAGGAAAAAACTTGCAGCATAAAAAACCTACATCACAGCGCCACAAAACTCTGGTCTTTAGTTGTTAAGATCTAAGCAACAGCCTGTGGAGTTAAATTATGTAAATTTGTATATCCAAATTCAAATTTAGCTAAAGGACATTCTTCAACAATATGTTTAACTGTTTCAATCTCAGTTCCACAATCACAAGCTGGTCTCGCAATCACATTCCACTTGAATAAATTCCATTTCCTTCGCCAATCTCGCAGTTACATTTGTCTTTGGATATATCTTCGATATTAAGTTGAAAAATCTTAACAACTGGACCAATATTCCTTGAAACTTGAAAAATTATACCTGTCATATGACCGTGATGATCTTGGGGATCTTGTACGGTCTTCCAAGTGATGGTTATTATGGACAACATTATATTCTCCATTTTGGACCGTCGTAAAAATGGTTACCATCAACCAAAATAAAATAAAATTTATATTTTTATAAGTATACTGTTCATATAATTTATAAAAGAAGCAATGAAATTACTAAATCACTGATGAACATAATAATTAATTCCAAATAATAATTTCATACAGCAAAAAAATGCACATGAAAATATAACGCCTGTCAATAATAAAAGAAATTCAAATTTTCTATTTTATACGCATTTGTAAGAACTCATAATCATTGTTTAATATTTGATCAGATACCCGAAATACCGCTAAAAATTATCTGTAATCTGTATTGGAAAAACGCAAAATTGAACTAACCGGTATTTTAATCAATGATTACGCCAACCAGCATTTTAATCGGAGTTGGAAAAATTCCGACTAAAATGCTACTAATTTTGAGAATAAACTTAAACTAGATTATACTTGTGATTACATTTTTAATGGTCATATAGTCTTCACGTAAGTATAGCTCCAAGATATGTACACAAATGGTTGTATGTAATGCGAAACTTATATGTAAGGAAAAGTGTTGTCAATTTGGAGATATATATATGTCAACTCGCCCAACCAACCTACTCCTTAAATATTTTAAACAATTAATAGTAATCAAATCTTCACAAGTTTGGTATTAATAACCTATCGCTGTAAACGAAACGAATATATTTTTTTCTTAACTTTTAAAGCACATAGTCCTACATACAAAAACTAAAAATTTTAAACCAAAGAATATACACATATTTATTACAATGCCTGCATTAAGTTAACATATATTCATTACTATTTATAATGGATATAAAATGTATTTACTTAAAAAAAATTACATCTTCCAGTTCTGGTGGCATGAATTGAAATTTTTCTCCTTCTGCTAGTTTTCCATATCCTGAAAAAAATATTTATGATATATTTAAGAACAACTAATTAATAATAACGACAAAAAAGTGTTTTTTGTATCCTTTTTGATAATAAATATAAGCATCTAGCTACAGAACTACATCTCCAACCAGAACAAAGTTGCTCTCTTTAATTTAAACAATTTCGTTTGGTTACCTATCTATAATAAACAATGAAGAAGATAAATAGAATAATTTGCAATTTTAATTACATATGAAGTCTTTATAAATTTGTTTAAACTTAGTAGTTGACGAAATATTGGCAAAATTAGATTTATTCACTGTAGTAAACTACTACTTCCGGTCTACCGATTTTGCTGAAAAACTAATCAGATCTCAAGGGGGAGATTGTACACGTAAATACAAAATTTGGAATTGATATCTACAGTGGGTTGACCGCTATCGTGGTCACACACACAGACAGACAGACATTTTTTTAAAAACCACGTTTTTTGTATCAGGGGACATCAAAACGTGGACATCTGCAAAAATCTCGAGGTTGAAAAATTTTGTCAACAATATTTCCTTATACTACGTATAAGAAAGTAACAAACAATATTATTAAATAAAGTACTGCAATATTAAAAGTAAACATTGATTGCAATTAAAAGTTTTTTATTTTAAATCATTTGCAGCAAATTCATCACATTCAACTACCTCTAAGATATCCAGAGCAAGTTTGATATTTGTTCCAACATTTTTCGTATACCTACAAGATTCAACAACGATAATTACTTTCCAGAAATTAGAAAGAAGCTGAAGATTTCTGAAGCAAATGTTAGGTGGAGCATTATGGCAATAAAGAGAACAATTTGATGCCTATATTAATGGATGTCTTCTGGAAGGCACATCTATATTTAACAATGGTTTATTTAGTACAAATTGTGTATATATAATGTATAGAAATTAATATTTTAGTAACACTCTACTTTTAGAGCTTAAATAGGACCCCCATTCCTCTTAATATTCCTTCTTTCACTTACAATTTTATACACAATCAACAATTGTTTACTTGACAAAAAAAGGCAAAGTCATTCTATAAATATTTGTAATGGTATATGTACGATTTATAATACACACTGCATTTTTTTAGATTTGTCATGTCATTTATTTACAGAAAACATTCTGTGCAAAAGGATAATATTATAGTTGTAAAAGAAGCAATGGAACTGTTTTTATAATTAATAAGAAATTTAAAAATATTATACTGAAATTTAAGAGTTTGTGTGGTAGATTATCCTATATCAGATTAGTAAATGGAAGAGCTAATATTACATATCTAAATGTATATGCTACAACAGAAAGGGCAGTTGCAGAGAACAAGGAAAATTTTTATGAAAAATTGTCAGTAATAACATGCGAGCAAATCCCCGAAAACGACACTCTAATGGTTATGGGCGATTTAACGCCAAAATAGGAAAATACATCCATTTTAGTAATGAAGCAGGAAAGGAAACTATAAGTACAGGACATAAGAAATGATAACGGAGAAATACTGTGCAGTTGAGTGACCGAATTTAATATGTACAGTAATGGACATAAATAAATAGGACAGTGTTTTTTTTCTAATGTAAACTAGGCTTTGACAGACATCCTCACTTACCGGAATTGTAATTCAAATGCAAGTTAATAATTTTATAATACATATAAAACAGAACAATTTAATTTCGGTAAAGATTTAATACACATATATTTTTTAAAACTACAACTTTTCTAATACTTGGTCATCGCACCATTTCGGTTGATAACATCAGTAAGTCTCCGTTGCATCGAGTTTACCAAATTTATACAATACTCTTGGGTAACAACATTTTCCCATGCATTATTAATCACTTCTAATAATCCTTGGGCATTTCTGGGTCTAATATTTTGGTTTCGGATGTTTCTTAATAACAGTCCCCAAACATTTTCAATGCAGTTTAAGTCGGGGCTGCGACTAGGCCAGTTAAGCATATTAATGTTGTTTTCTCTGAACCAATTTTTTACTGCATGAGCTATATGGATGGGACAATTGTCCTGTTGAAATATAAATTCATTATTAGGATATAATTGGGACACAGAAGGCAACATGATATTATCTAAGATCCGTATGTATTCTTCGCTATTAAATCTACTGTCAATATGCCACAGAACACCAGGTCCACGGGCTGATATCCAAGCCCACAAATTTATGGAAAATCTGCCACTCTTGTCTGAATTGTTAATATATCTTTCATCGTACCGCGAATAAGCAGGTCGATATACAGGAATAGCACCACTATATGTGGCCTGAAAAGTCTTTTCATCCGTAAAGATGACATTATTCCAAAAGTTATTATGGAAAACCATGTGTTCTAGAGCAAATCCCACACGCGCCTCTTTGTGTTCTTGCCTTAAAATATTTTTTTTTGCTGCTGAACGGTAGCGCAAGTCCGACTCTTTAACACGTCGTCGTCCAGTTCGTGCAGATCCCGAGAAATTTGTTTCTTCAGCAGCTCTAATTACGGTGAAAAATGGATTTTCCCTTAGTACCTCAATTAATCTTCTGTCCTGTTCTTCATTTGAAATCCTGTGTCGTCCTTGTCCTGGGTTCCTTCCTATTCTGCCTTCTTGTCTCCATTTTTTGACAATGTTAGTGACAGAATTTTTGTTAATATTATAGCGCTGAACAATCTGTCTGACCGACATTCCTTCTTCCGCTCTAGCAATTACAGAACACTTCACGATATCGTTAATTCGAGGCATTTTTTCCACTTCAGTTCGACAAATAAATTTTTGACAAAACAACTTGACAAATGTCATAACTATAAAGCCAAATTTAAACAACTAAATTTTATAAAAAAAAGTTACTTAATTTTTTGACTTGTCCTAGTTAATTATGTCCACTACTGTACATAGTACCAAATATAAACATAAGAAGGAACACAAGGTGACATGAGTCATACCCAGAAAAACACTGGCAATCATATTGATCACGTGTTAGTAGCAAAACGGAGAGAAGAGAATTATTATATTAAAAACGTGGGATCATACAGATGAACAAATGTAGACACAGATCATATACTAGTGTTAATAAGCATGCAATAGAATTTTGTAGAGATGGAAAAAACATGTAATTTGAAGAAGACGGGATTCAGAAACAATTAGAGATAAAAAGAACTAAATAGGTAGAACAGATAATACATAACTTGGAAAAAGATGCATGGTTGTAAACTATATACAGCATGTGTCAATTTTCACTAGCCATAGGCGATTAATCCATACAGTACGTGGCAACATAGTACCCCTTCTTTCCTTTTCAATGCCAGCACGACCGATGCATGCTCGTAAATACAAGTTAGCGTGGTTAGCAGTAACTATTCGACCACCGGCTTGGGTGTTTGTAATGCGTTCAGAAATAATATTTACGAGATGCAAGGATTTGTTTTTCTTTTTCCTTTCAGTAAATGCAGAGAATTATTAAACTGCGTTCACGCTGCATGACACAAACAAAAGCGTAATTCTAATAAAATTAAAAATAAGGTAAATAAAAATGGATTCTGAAAATAATAATAAACTACTAGATCATGAGATCGCGGCGGCCATTTGATGTTTCCCGTTCCAGTAATAAGACGGCTTTTATTGCAGACTAGATCGCAACGTGTTCGCAGCTAAACATTGAATGTAAAATATGGTCGGGAGAAGTGGGAAGATCGGAGAAAATCGTTGTGATGTCGATTGTTGCCGGGATTGGTGACGGACAGTAGGGGTGCCACGTATTACTTGTATACGTATAGATCGCACGTAAACATTGAATCCCTATACCTAATGAAAATTGACACATACGGTATACCGTATGATGAACACCGAAATCCAGGACATACAAAGACTAGCAACAAGATTCTACCTCGATACACCAAGCCATACAACCGAATTACCCAATCAATCACCGCGGCCGAAGAAAGCTCGCATGAGCAAATCCTGAACAAGTCGATGCTTATCATCAATTTTGATTCGCGTGGAATTGCCCACAAAGAAATCGTACCGCCGAGCCAGACAGTGAATCAAACTCTTTATCGCAACGTCCTTGAACGTTTTCGGCAAAGAGTCGGCGTGTGCGGCCTGGCATTGCCAGCTCATGGATCCTGCATCACGATAATACCCCCAGTCACAGCTCATTGTCGGTTGGAGAATTTTTGGCAGAGAAAAATATTCTAGTACTCCCACACCCGCCCTACATTCCAAACATGGCTCCATGTGATTTTTTTCTTGTTCCAACGCTTAAGTGATAATTGAAATGTTCCCACTACGGAACAATAAACAACATCCAAACAGTCACGACACAGGTTCTAAACAGCCTAACGAAACAAGACTTCCAGAACTGTTACCAAGTATGGAAAACTCACTAAAGACGCTGTGTGCATTCGCAAGGGACATACTTTGAAGGGAACAATATTAATTTGTAGATACATTCGACGAAACTCTTGAAAACTAATCATTCTCATTAATTCTGAGACACACCTCGTATAATGTATAATAGTAATTATACTGATGTACACACAACATATAATATAATATAAACAATTGAATAAACAGTTGAAATTAATGTCGCACTGTAACGAAAACTGGTTGAACCCGCGCGACATTGCAACAATTGGAGAATTCATTGATGAATTCAATCTAGCATATGGTATATCAAAAGTAATACTCTGCCTCGCTGATAACCGAGGAATATGAAACCGAAGTTTAGACAATAAATTTCTACCTTGAAGTGAACAAGGTTATATACAAATTTCATAAGATTTAATTGACGACGAAGTTTAAGTGAATCCATGTTGATTTTTTGCAGTAATAGTCGATAGTCATACCCTCTGCAAGGGTAAGTACCATCCAGTTTGAAGTACAAATACTTTAAAAAGCTTCCTCTGCACATTCTCCACAAGTAATTTGTGCGAAGAGTTAAAGTCCGGTTATATACAAATTTCATAAGATTTAACTGACGCCGAAGTTCAAGTGAATCCATGTTGAATTTTTGCAGTAATAGTCGATAGTCATACCCTCCTATGTGTGGCAAAAGTCAGAGAGCTATCAAAGTCAACACCCAATTCTTTGATTGTTGAAGTATTGCATAGTCAAAGGAAATGGGATCCATTTTTCTGGTAAATGTTACGACACAACATTTGTCAGTGTTTAAGATAAGGTTGTTTGTAACACACCATACACAAATTTTGTCTAGTTGGTCTTGTAAGTGTAGACAGTCGGCAACTGATGTGACAGATCCAAACAGTTTCAAATCATCAGCAAAGACACACTTGTCACAATGAATCTCCTTAATGAGATCATTGATGAATATTAAAAACAGTAGTGGACCCATATTTGACCCTTGCGGTACTCCAGATGATGCAGTGAACAAATATGACTTGCATCCATTGAAGGTAACGTACTGCATTCTGTTTTGCAGGTATGAAGAAAAGAATATCACCAGTGGAGTACTAAAACCGAGGATGTGTAGCTTCTGCAGAAGCAATCCGTGATCAATGCGGTCAAATGCCTTTGAGAAGTCGGTGGTATATACTGCATCGACCTGGTCGCATGTATCAAGTGTATCAAAAGCATATTGAGTGAAGCTCGCAAGATTTGTGACAGTTGACCTCTTCTCCATAAATCCATGTTGTTCAGTGGCAATGAAGTTCTTGATGAGCGGATAAATTCGGCTATGCAATACCAACTCAAAAACCCAGATATGCAGTTCTAATCTGGTCCTTGATCAGAGCCCTTAAGTACTTGTATTACTCAACAAAGTTGGCGCTACCAGTTCTTTTGAAACGCTTGAAGTAGTATGCCTTTAATTTGATGTTACGAATAATTTTCGACGTATACCATACCGGATATTGGCGTCTATAGTTTTTATAAGGTGGCACATAAAGGTCCACAATAGCGAGCAATTTCTCATAAAACAGGCTGCAAGCAGTGTTCACATCAGCAAGATCTTGTAAGAATGACCAGTCTGTTGATCCAATGGCTCTGTATAAGTTATGGAAATCTGCCCATCTAAAATAATACGACTTGCAGCCCGGGTTGCTTTTGAAATTGCGGTGCACATGGCCCTCGAATGATACAGAAATTAGTATAGAGGGGTGGTGTGGATTCTCATTTAGAAGTGGACACATATTTCTAGTCACATCAACCACTACGTTTGACAGAGTTAGATCAAGTAAACGACCATTACAGTTTGTTATTGAATTGTATTGGAGAAAGTTCATATAATCCATAAAATTTTTGGCTGTGAGCGTGTAAGCATCATTAATAAACTGATTGTTGAAATGAGTAATATTGAAATCTCCTAAGATAATTATGTTTTTATAATTTATAAGAATTTGGTCATATACCTCGACAAAGTTCTCGAGATAATCAACAGACACATTAGGAGGCACATAAATTGTAAATATATTGACACTGAATGAACTATTAAATATACATTGCACCCCAACGATATCTATTAAATGAAACGAATTTAATAAATCGCGTAAATTCAATGCGTATGAGTTTATTGTAGTTTTTACTGCTAGTAGCACACTTCCACCAGTTGATTTCCCCGTCTCCTCCAATCTTCTGTCACATCTAAATATATTGTAAGATTGCGGAAAGTATTCGTAGGAAGAACAGTCATCCGATAGTCATGTCTCGGTAATACCCAAGACATCATAGTCTTCCGAACAGCAAGATGTAAAGAAATCCAATGACTTGGCACGCATACTTCGGACATTCTGGTAGCAGCAGCTAAATGTAGACAACCTGTTGGACGATATCAGTTTAACTTCACAATCTTCGGTAACCGATGCACATATTTAATCCTAATATCATTTTCGCCCTCTTCAATTCGCTTTCTGTTCTGTCCGAATCGAGTTGTAATATTCAATTTGTTTTGGTGTCTTATCACAGAATATTTTGACATTTACATAGGCAGTGTTATTTTTCAAATTCTTAGCTTTCCTCATGATATTATGCACAAAGACTTCTTCAGGTAATTTTACTTTCAATAATCTAGGCCTAGCTCGGTGAGGGTCATATCTTCCCAGTGGGAATGGGGTTATATTGTCAATTGACATGTCTGGGCAAATGTACTTAATTACTTCTGCAACAGATTGCGCCTCACAATAATCCCGAGCCTTCTTAGTAGTTGCTGTTGATTCAGGGATTCCTTGGATAATAATATTGCATTTTCTTATCCGGCGCTCCTCAACCTCCCGCACCACGTCTTCGAAGTTGAGCCCATTCGATTGTGATCGGGCAGATGACGTAAATTGCGTGTTTAAGTCGGAGATTCCTTCCTTAATTTCGAAATCATTGTTTTTAATTCAATGATTACATCTCCAGAGGTGCCTCTGCACATATTGCATGTCCAGGACATTCCGGAAGCTGCTTTAGATACTATAGTTCTTAGATCTGAACTTGATAGACCGACACATGCACGACTGTAAGAACGTTTACATATAAAGCAAGTTACTAATTAAAGCTTTTCAGTTTCATTATTGCAACATGAACATATATTCATTTTGGTAATTATATATGCACATACACACATATGCACGCTCTGCGCGGGTTGCGACCGTGTGACAGCTGCAGGGGTGTTTTTGCTGAGGAGGGGGTTATGACTATTATTAACGTATATATAATGGCTTGTGTAAAGTATATACATACAAATAAAACCCAGTTTATGAGAAATTCCGATAATCACAGCTACCATACTAGACGTAAGGATGAATTAGTGACAGCGCGCCACCGATTGAAGCAGACGCAGCAATCGTTCAGTTATTGGGGTGTGAAGCTTTACAACAAAATACCAGACTTTGTTAAGGAGTTAAGTGTGCACAAGTTTAGTAAAACAATTAGGCGTTTTTTATTGACTAATGTTTTCTACGATGTTCAGGAATATCTGTCACGCGACTTCAGGTGATGCCTCTGTGTGATGTTACTTGTGTTGACTCATTATTGTGTACAGTTTTTTTATTCTATTAGTATGATATGTGTACATGTTACTGTAATTAGTTATTCGGAAGTTTTCTTTTTTCTGAATTTTATCTTTACACTATTTTGTACCTGACATGCCATGTAAGTTTTTTTGATGGCGAAATAAACTACTACTACCACGCGATCATTTAAATTCTAAATTATAGCAGGCGGGATTTTTTTTATTAGGTTGTCCAGAATGTCAATTATTGATTAATTAACATTATGTAACGTCACTTTGACAATTCAAATTGTAAATTAGTACTTATATACCAACTTAATTTAAATTTCACAGCCTGCTCTAATTTAGAATTTAAATGATCGCGCGGTACTACTACTACCACGCGATCATTTAAATTCTAAATTATAGCAGGCGGGATTTTTTTTATTACGTTGTCCAGAATGTCAATTATTGATTAATTGAAATTTGCGGTTATGTTATACTTTGTGACATTTGTGAATCTTATGTGTAATCGATTTAAATTTAATGGAAATGAAAGCATTACAAGATAAATTAGTTTTATTGTGAATTACAAAAGGTGTTCAAAGTGTTCTTTCTCCCCCTGTTGCAATGCAACTGTTAACCCTCCGTTTCATATTTCATATTTTCAAAAGCATTTGCCAACATCTGAACGGTTATAGCGTTACATGCATTAGAAATTGCCTCTTGTAGTTCTTCAAGATTTTGTGGGTTATTTTTGTAAACTGTGTTTTTCAGATACGGATAAATGAAATAATCAAGAATCGTTAAGTCGTCCGGACTGCGAGGCGGAAATTCAATGACTCGATTATCATAAAACTCGCGAATTTGAGCCATACTTTCCCATGTTTTGTGAGCTGTTGCATTGTCCTGTTGGAAATACCCATGTAAAAGTTCGTCATCATGAAGATTTTGTAAAAACGGTTCAAGTAAATTATTTCGATATCTCTCAGCATTTATCGTTCCTTCAAAAAACACAGGTCCAAATATACGCCTTCTAGAAACCGCTAGCCAAACACCAATTTTCTGCGGATGGAGGCGATTGAATAAACTCATGAGGATTCTCCGAAGACCAAATACGCATATTTTGTTTGTTTATATAGCCGGATAGGTGCTTCGTCAGAAAAAAAATGTTAAATCCAAAGTGTTGTTGTTATTTAAATTATTCAAAAACCACTGACAGTATTCTATTCGTACAGGAAAATCTCGAGGGAATAGCTCTTGAACGACGTTAATCTTATAGGGATAAAGATTTAAATTTTCTTTTAAAATTTTTTGGCAAGTTCCATATGAAAAGTTTATTTCTTGGGCTAATCTGCGAAGAGATTTTTTGGGAGACTGTTCCATTCTTTCTGCAACATCTGCCACAATCTCAGTAGTCCTTTTTTTGGGCGCGCCACTACCAGCTTTCCTACCTACAGTTCCAACATTACGAAATTTCGCCACACATGTGTAAATTTCTTGGACTAATTTTTGATAATCCGCAGGAAAATTAGGGAAGGCATTTTGAAAATCATTGATGCAGTGCGGTACTGAATATGTCCATTCACCATTCTCTTGTCGTTCGGCGTTTTTAAAATAACTTTCAGTAAGAAAAATCTTATGTTCTAAATCAAACATTTTGAAACGTCACTTTGACAATTCAAATTGTAAATTAGTACCACGCGATCATTTAAATTCTAAATTATAGTAGGCGGGATTTTTTTTATTAGGTTGTCCAGAATGTCAATTATTGATTAATTAACATTTTGAAACGCACTTTGACAATTCAAATTGTAAATTAGTACTTATATACCAACTTAATTTAAATTTCACAGCCTGCTCTAATTTAGAATTTAAATGATCGCGCGGTACTTATATACCAACTTAATTTAAATTTCACAAACTGCTCGAATTTAGAATTTAAATGATCGCGCGGTACTACTACTACTACTACTATACAACTGGGATAGGAATTGACGAGGATACAAACTTCACGTTGAGGTGCCGATCACAACGACTTCTTCAAATGCACAAACAAAGGAATGAAGGCAACGGAAAGGCCCCCTGCAGAGACAATAGGAGAGAAAAAAAAGGCAAGGAACTATGAAACCAATTATTCTGATAGTACCATGATGATAAATAATTAATAAATAATTGATAAAAATACATAAGCTTAGGAATAGTGTAGGTGTACGATGTATTTATCTACTGTACGATTTAATAATAAATGTTAAATGTAACAACAAAAAGTTAAACACACAAAAAGAAACAGGCAAACCGCAACGATAAAATGAAAAACGGAAACGAGTGTTTTACAAATTCATCAATGTATATATAACTTACGCAAAATCTAACATCGGTTACACCATTCGATGCACCACAACTTGCAGTTTGTAATGCACAATGTAACAACTAAAAAACTCACTAAAAGTGATCTGAAGCGGAACCACAGAAAACGTGTACATCGATGCTGTTGTGCGTATACGTGAAATCGTAATATGATGCTAATGTATGATTTCACATATACGCATTTCTTTGCTTCCTTTATTTATAAATGGTCTGAACTCATTTGATTAAGGGCTATCAATTTTTTCTATAATTTATATCGCTAATTTACAGTGAATTGATACTAAAATTCACTTCTAATGACTAGTTTAGAACTGTCAATATAGAGAGAACTAGAAAGTTCAAAGCCTGCTTAAACTACAGTGCGCTTTAATTAACATGATGTAAAAGATAAATAAATTACCTATATCTTTCATAAGCCTTGTTGGAGCATTCCTTAAATGCAGGGGAACACATGGCTGAGCACCTTTACATTCATTTATAACACGCTTTGCAGCAGCCAGAGCTGAATCTGCTTCTCTTGATTTTGGAGCTCTTGCTAAATAAATGGCACATTGTGCCAGTAAAACATCAGACTCAGGCATTCCCAGTAATTGGCATCCTTGCATTGTCGTGACAGCTAACTGCAAGGCATTTGGATCGCTATTACCTGATTATTGTTTCCTTAACATCAAACACTAAACATTACACAGCTAAGAATACTTACCAATGTCTTCACTGGCTGCTCTAACCATTCTGCGTGCAATAAATAGAGGATCTTCACCACTAACTATCATTCGTGTAGTCCAGTACAGGGCTGCATTTGGATCAGAGCCCCGTATTGATTTATGCATTGCCGATATTAAATTATAATGCTCTTCACCTTTTCGGTCATATAATAGATGAGATTTCTAAAATAATATGTTACAGATACAGTTAATATAATTTATAATACTTTTAGCATAATATGGTAACATACATTCTTATAGCCATGATAGCAATAATAACTTACTTCTAAACAATTATACTTTGAAACAAATAATACTTGTATTTTAAGTTATATTAAAAATATTGTCAAGATATACAATACCACAAGAGAAGTACATCTTTGAGAACTACATTTCAGGCCCTCGATTTTTAAAAACATATGAAGCTATGATTCAAAACATACCTTTATTCCATCTTTAATATCTTCAACCGTGATTATTTTATTTGTTGTTGAGGTATTATGCTGCAAAACGAGTTGCAAATTTGTTAGAGCTATTCTTGCATCACCATCACTGACATCAGCTAACCACTGCAGAGCAGAACTACTAATTGCCAGCCTGGAAGTGATTTTATATTAAATAAGGATTAATAACATAATAGTTTTTACCCAAAAATATCACTTGAGATATAGTTTTCATCAATAATTTCTATTTGCATACTTCTTGCAATATTTTGTAAAATCTTTAATAAATCTTCATCTTTTAGTTTCTCAAATACAATTACTCTACATCTACTCAATAAAGCTGAATTTACCATAAATGATGGATTTTCTGTAGTGGCTCCTATTAATGTAATATCGCCCTTTTCAACATGTAAAAGAAATGTATCCTGCTGTTTTTTATTAAAACGGTGTATTTCATCCATAAATAATACTGTATGTCTACCAAATTTTGATTCTAATTTTGCAGCAGACACTATATTCTGTACATCCTTAACCCCACAAGTGGCAGCACAGAGGGACACATACTTCAACTTTTTAGCATTTGATTTACATATTTCTTGAACTACACCTGCCAAAGATGTTTTACCACATCCTGGTGGTCCCCATAAAATCATATTAGGTATCTCACCCCTTTCTAATAAAGTTCGTAAAACTGTATTTTCACCTAAAACATGGCTTTGCCCAAAAAAATTCGATAATTGTTTAGGAGCAGCTTGCTTGGCTAAGGGCACCAAAAATTTGAAATCTATAGTAGTACAGTTATCATCAGCAATACTTTTATTGTTCATATTAGAACATGAAGGAACAGAAGACGTTAAATCTGACTGGCCTTTATTAACATTGAATATATCGGCATAAGAATTTGTTGAATGTAGTTTTGACAATTGTGTAGCTTTACTTGATAGTAATGGACTTATTCGTGGCGATTTTAGTCTACTTGCAGTAGTTGGTGAAGGTGTTTTTTTGCGCTTATTCGATGTTTCTGAAGATGCATCCGAATGTAAAAATAAACACCTATTTGCATGGACTTCTATTTCACTTGTAGGTATTTTTTTGAAACAAATAGGGCACATTTGTTCCTTCGAATTATCATCACTCATTTTATAGCTAAGTTGAGTTGAACTTGTACTTAAAATTTAACTCAAATTGGGCCTTTTACTTTATTTATTTAATTTAACCCACAGATTTAACCTGCAAATACCTCGTCACAAAGCTTGGAGGCAAAATGAAGTGACAACCATGTATGTACATTGTACATCTAACATTCATAAACATGTATATATTATATATGTAAAAGTATATATTATATATATAAAAGTAAAGTGTACATTTCTTAATTAAATTATAAAAGTTATTAAATAGAACACAATTATTTCTTATAGACGTCAAAATGATGAATTGAATTTAAAATAACCGCCATTTTAAATTTAAAATATGTTCCTATGGTAACAGCTTATACCATAAAATCAAACATCCAATACACAACACCAGCAACATCTTATTTGTGAATAAACAGGCATAAACTATCCTAAACTATGAAAACTCAGTCATATAAAGCAAAAATATTATTTATAGGACCTCCAAAGGTATGCATTTGCAATTTATTTTGTTGAAAACTTTCAATTCACTGTTCAGTTGTGTTCGATTTCTGTACAGTTTGTATTTTATACGGACAGGTAATATTTGTGATTAACAAAATATAAAAATCTTTTGTAGATCATTTGCGTACGATATTTTATATCGAATTATAAATTTTGAATAAACCTAGATCGTCCTTACCACATTTTCTTATTTTCATACTATATATAGTACAGGTCAGCAGTGATTCTGTTGTAAAGTCTCAGAGCAATATGATGAAATTACTATAGAACATAATACATAATGATTGAATCACAAGAGAATACATTTCAAAATAATTTTTGTTGTAATAAGTTTCAGCAGTAATTACAGAAAAAATAACTATAAATTTTCTACTTTTGTAATCTCAATACCAAATAGGTAGGTACCTACCCTAGACCACCCTAGACTGTTTATACACGACAAAAAAATGTGTTGTAACAAATTTGTGAGTGGCTATTCTTTCATAAAGACATTGTTTTCTGAAAAGCAAGGACTGGAACTGGAAAATACTATATCTCTTAACCACTTACATATAAATAAAGTTAGCTTAGAAACAAGTAAATAATATAATGGTGACATTTATACAAATTTGATAGTGTAGTTTGATAAATCACTACTGTAGTCGCAGTAAAACTTGATTCATTGATAAAATAATCAGAATCAAAAGCATATAGAAGATTCCGAAAATAGTGATTTTGTGATTATGCTAGTCAAAAGTTCATTTTTAAGACGAGCGTTAAAAATTAATGCCGCCGCTCATAGCACAACTCCTGGAGAAAACCTACCTTTTAGCATAAAAAGCAGTGTAGGCCTAACTTTCAAGATGGGTTTATTCTTTGGAATCGGTTTTGCGTTGCCATTTGTTGTGGTTACATATCAGCACTACAAAAAGCAGCGTTAGCTTATTTTAATATGATATCAGAATAGTATTTAATAGGATATTTTTGTATTGATACAAAATTACAAATAAACGTTAAAATAAGTAGTAAGTTTATTTTTTTATAATTAGGCAGGCAAGAGTACATTGGTAAATTATTTAGCAGACTTAAGTATAAATGTGCCTGAAGAGCTTAGGCCAACACAAGGCTTGAGAATTGTAGAATACGATTTAAATAATGTCGAAATAAATGGGAAAATGGTGAATGTTGATGTTCAAATTTGGGATGCTAGTGGTGATGAAAAGTATATTTACTTTTCATATTAAGTAGGTATATAAAATATTGATCCAAGGAAATGTTACAGATATTCTCCACTTTGGTGTGTTTTCCGAAAAAACGTTGATGGAATTGTTTTTATATATAATCAAGAAGATGAAATAGGTGTAAGAAAATTAGATTACATGTACAATTATTTTGTATCTCAGCCGAACAAGAGCTTAAAAACTTGCTTAGTATGCAATGTTCAAGCTGAAGAGAATAATGTAAGGCTATGTAAGTTTGAATTGTTCTGGAATAAACTGGAACCGTGATTAACTATGAAATTTACATTTGATTTCTGTTTTGAAATAACTGAAAAATTTTTAGCATCGATTTTTTCGAAAATTTCTCAAATATCAGTCAACATAGAAAATCAAGGTGAGAAATTCAAACAAGACTTTTCCAAATATATAGTGTCTGTCATAAGTACCATAATAAACAAGTAAATTATTGTCAAAGGTATGCAAATATGTACTTTATTGTAATTTATATTTAAAAATAAATTCTCTTAATAACTGCATTAGTTTTGGTTTATGAAATCTAAAATGGTAAGTTTCCCATTAGTACTTTAAATTCTATGGATATAAAAGTTTTAATAATACAAGCAAGTGTGAAAACCTAAGCTTAAAGTTCGAGGTTGTCGTTATATGCAATGAGAATGAGACGGACGCAGTCGATTTGCATGCATAGTTGCATAGACACCCGACACCCGAGATACTTTACGCGTTTTCGCAAGTGTTTCAAAATTTTGTTCTGTTGGTCACGAGTTGTTGCTATAGATATATTATTATATTGTTTATGAACGAGCTTATTGCGGGAAAAATTGTTACCCGTGAAGTCTAAAGCTGCTTATGAGAGGGTTTATTCAATTTTCTACCATTGGCGAGAAAATAAAGTCTTCGCGGCAACAGATAAATGTGGGGCATCATGTGAAAAAATCGAAGGGAACAAATTGTAAATTATTTGTTAGACGCGGCAGACGAACATATTTATTTGTGAAGGTATATAGTTTTTGGTTGTTAAAAGTTCTCATTCTAACACTTCGAAATACCAAAACGCATTTAGAAATAAAGTTTACCATTATTATAGAAGGCTTCGTGGTTAAACCTTTTACCATATACCGAAAAATACATCTTCACGTCCCGTGAACACATCTCATGATCGATTCATCTTGTTTTATAATAATGGGAAGTATACGCGACAGCCTGTGGGTATAAACACCTTTGGTCAACTTCTCTCTCAAATTGCCGCGTATCTCAAATTACAGGATCCTAAAACTTATATGGGGGCACTGCTTCCAAAGAAGCTCCGCAACTATGCTAGCTGCAGGAGGGGAGATCCAGTTTCACTGAAATGACATGGCGGTTGGCGTTCTTCTACCGTTGCAGAAGTATACATCGAAGATTGCATAGAAACTGCCAAAAAAGTTTTTAGGGGTAACACAACTACAACTGAGTTCTCTACAAGTGACACGTCGTCATCATCATCATCATCATCAACAACCAACGGTGTTCAGTATTCTCGTAAACGTGAATTTCACTTTCACACAAATGAGAAGAAGAGTGAAAATTGAATTTTTATTGACATGTAATTTGAATACTTATATTTATTCGGAGTTTATAAACAATTTTTGTTACTACTTTCTTCGTGTTTTAAATACCTAGCAGTTTTTAGTGTAGGATTAAATATTAAAAAGATGATTTAAAATATGGCCGTCAGAAAAAATAAATAAAGCATTATTCAATCCATTATTTCAATAACTTATTAGTCTAGGCAGCCAACTAGGGCACACATATGTTTTGGTGTGCTACACGATATTTATATGTGTTTCAAAACTTATAAAATAATGCCACCTGATACAAGATCGGAACAGAATATAAGTGAAACAATTATGTTCTTTTACTTTCTTATACGTAGTATAAGGAAGTATTGTGATGATGAAAATTTTCGACCTCGAGATTTTTGCAGATGTCCACGTTTTGAGGTGCCCTAATACCAAAAAAGTGGTTTTTAAAAAATGTCTGTATGTGTCTGTCTGTGACCACGATAGCGGTCAAACCGTTACAGATATCAATTCCAAATTTTGTATTTACGAATATAATCTCCCTCTTGAGAACTGATTAGATTTTGAGCAAAATCGGCAGACCGGAAGTAGTAGTTTACTTCAGTGAAAAAATCGAAGTTTGCAAATATTTCGTCAATTACTAAGTTTAAACAAATTTATAAAGAATTCAAATATACTCAAAATTAAATTTGAGAAAAATTGTGTTAATAAAGTTTTTCGAAATTCCTACCGGAAGTAGGTCTTTTACTCTTATCGAAAATCAATTTTTTGCGAATATCTCGCAAGTCATGCTTTCTAGGCAGGTACATTACGAGTATAAAAGTATTTAGAACGTACTTTTAAATATCTTTTGTATAAAACAAATTTCAAAATTCGGACCGGAAGTAACACTTTTACTCTTACCCATTAACGATTTTTTGGAAATATGTAGTAAATTATGCATTTTATATATATTTATGAAGAGTACAAAAGTATTTAGAGTTGGATATGGAATATTTTTTGTATAAATGAAATTTCAAAATTCGGACCGGAAGTAACACTTTCATACGTATAAGAAAGTCGTGTGGTGGCCACACCTCATTCTTTAAAAAGTGAAGAATTTGAAGAAATAACGACAGTAATAAATTAAATAATAATACTTCGAGAAAGTAATATACAATTAACACACATGGTTGCAAACAAATTACCCAAGATTTAATCATTTCTGCAGAAAATATATAATGCTACTTTTAGAATAATTTCAAACTTTCTATTTTCATTTATTCCATAATAGCGCTTATCAATCACATCATACTTCTTTTAGTGTAGTACTTACCTACAACTAAACTTACATTTATATTTTCGGTATTAGTAGTACGACAAGCAGCTTCGGTCACTTTGAGTCTCCTTATCTCGCTTTTTTTGGGTTATGGAAACATCAAACTGAATGTAAATCAAGAACACAAGAAATAAAACAAAAAATTTAAAATCAACCGCGCAAATAATCGCGTCCTTACGCATATACGGCATATCATGAAATACTGCCATCCGATTGGCTACAAGCATGTTCCATAACGGAAGTCAGGGTTAATTCTAGAGGTGGGCAAAACGGTTATTTTCATTGACCCGGCTCACTCGATTCAGCTCCTCATAGTGAGCCGGGTCCCGGAACCGGCTCATTTGAACCGTGTGGATCCGTAATAGCATACCGTTCCAGGAACGTGTAGGACATGTAATACTCGGCGCCCGCCGTCTCAAACGAACCAGGATTATTTAGGCTGCGCATACACCAATTATACAAAATGTTTGACACACAATTTATTTGAAGCTATAATGCACACAAATTTGACAAATTATCAGATTGTTGTATACAAATTAAGCAACAACTCAAGTGAGCCGAGATCCGGTTCATTAACATTTAGTGAACCGGCTCCCTCGGTTCCCTGCTGGGATTCGGTTCACTGAACCGGTTCGGACCCGATCCTTGACTTGTACCATGTTTACTATAACATGAAGGTTTCTAAGTCGAAATATGTATGGGTATATCATTACAGACACCCATTAGCTAATATAACCAAAAGCTTTTAACCCGTTTTATGGATACATTTTCGATTAACTACAAATAAATTTTATTTCTTTGCGAATTTATACACAAGCGTGGAATCTTTTTAGTAGAACACGTAAAATTGAATACAATAAGCATTTGGCCGTGGACCGCGAGTGTCTTTTAGTCCGTCTCTGTTTCACCTGCGGTAATTAGTGCAAAATCTACGTTCGACGTGTTAATCGGCTAAAACATACCGATACAAGAATGCAACGACAACGGTAAATCTTCAATTTGTGTCTACTAATTTACAAGCTTATGTATGACGGGTATTTGAATGAAATTATTACATTATTTTTTTTTAATTGCTTGTTTTTCAGACAATGTTATGTTTGGTAAACAAATTTTTAAATTTTATAAAACATGGAAGCTGTACGTCTACGAAAGAACGTACATATAAAGAATAATATTAAAATAGAGGAGCTCAAGTTGGGAAATATCACCCCCTCAACAGTACAAGAAAATGATAAATGTAAGGTGAAGAATTATGACAAGGAAAAACATGTTAAAGAAAACAATATTCAAAACCATACAAGTAAAAATGCTTCATTTAAAATATCATTTGAAATTGATGTTCTTTCAGTAAGTTTGTTTTTTTGTGCCTTGATAACCCGAGTTTATAAACTATCAGAACCCAAAAATATAGTGTAAGTAATGTTATCACTGATCGTCTGTTTCTTTTATATAATTTTTTTAGATTTGACGAGTTGCATTATGGAAAATATGTTTCTTTATACATGAAGAACACATTTTTCTTTGATTCTCATCCTCCATTAGGAAAACAGTTAATAGCAAGTGTTGCATATTTAACAGGCTATGATGGGAAATTCAAGTTTGATAAAATAGGTAGTCCTTATTCTGACAGTGTTCCTCTATATTCTATGAGATTAGTACCTGCATGTTTTGGTAGTTTAATCATTCCTGTAACTTATCATTTAATGTTGGAGCTAGGTCTAAATCAATGGACTAGTTTAATAACAGGACTGTTATTATTATTTGACAATGCAATATTGACACAGAGTAGATTCATTTTAATGGAATCTATGCTATTATTCTTTATGCTTTTTGGATTATTGTGTATTTTAAAGTTTCGTAAATATAATGATAAACCATATTGTATCTACTGGTGGTTATGGTTAATTATTGGATCTGCATCTTTAGTTTGCACACTTTGTATAAAGTATGTAGGCTTTTATTCATGTTGTTTAGGTTTAGCAATTTTAACAAAAGATTACTGGAATTTGTTATCCTCTTCTAAATTATCAGACAGATCCTTAGTCTTTAGATTTTTAGCTCAATCTTTCGTAATTATATTAGTTCCCTTGCTTATTTACATAAGTATCTTTTATGTACATCTCAGTCTTCTGTACAAAGCTGGACCCCATGATAGTATTATGACAAGTGCTTTTCAAGCCTCGCTGGATGGTGGTTTAGCATCTATAACAAAAGGACAACCTTTGTTAGTGGCACATGGATCACAGATTACACTGAGGTGAATTATTTTTTTTCTAACAAAAGAAACCTGTTGAAGATTTCTTTTCAGACATACACATGGCAGAACTTGTTGGTTGCATTCACATACACATGTTTATCCTGTAAGATATCCTGATAAAAGAGGATCCAGTCATCAACAACAAGTAACTTGTTATTCTTTTAAAGATGTAAATAATTGGTGGATTGTTAAAAGGCCTGAGAAAAGTGACTTGGTTGTAGAACAACCTATTGATGCCATAAAACATGGTGATATTGTGCAACTGGTACATGGTAGGTAAATTGTAGACTTTTTCTTATAATTATATAAAAATAGAAACATATTTGAAACATTTTATATGTTTAATAAACTTTTGTTTACTAATTTTCTGAATTATGCTCTAAAATCTTAATGAATATCAAAACAGGTGAATCAAGTGAGTAGGTATTACTTATTATACATACCTAAAGTAATTATAATACAGTCAGTTAATTTTTCAATAATCTTGATGTAGTGGGAAACTAGGTATAGTAGCTTAATACTAGTTTATACTAGCCTCGCAGGATTACCTAAATGACTTGAAGCTTTACTTTCGAGACCACCCCATTCTTGCACAATGTTAAATAAGTATATTATTGGTGAATAGACATTTAGTTTTATATACATTTATAATTAAATGTTTTACATATCCCTTTATAAAAACACAAATGTTCTAGGAATTACTAGTAGAGCCTTAAATTCACATGATGTAGCTGCACCAATGTCTCCTCAGTGCCAAGAAGTGTCTTGTTACATTGATTATAATGTTTCAATGCCTGCTCAAAATTTGTGGAAGGTAGATATTATTAACAGAGATCAAAATGGAGATACATGGCACACCATTCAATCACTAGTTAGATTAATACATGTCGATACCAATCAGGCCTTGAAATTTAGTGGCAGACAGTTACCAGAATGGGGTTTTCATCAACATGAAGTTGTTGCAGATCGAATACTATACCAAGATGATACAGTTTGGAATGTTGAAGAACACCGGTATACAAAATGTAATTAAAAATGTTTTTTGTTTTTTTTTATTTTAAACATTTTATTTACATAATTTTTTCAATTTCAAATATGATATTGTAAAAAAAAATGTCAGGCTATAGCTGCATGCCCAGAATTTTTCTTATATGTTTACATCGTGACATTTTCAGCTGAAGATCAAAAAGAACGTGAAAGAGACTTAGTATCTGCTGAAATGATTCCAACTGCAATGACTAAATTATCTTTTTGGGATAAATTCTTTGAATTGCAATACAAGATGTTGTTTTCGGGCACTGAAAATGTCCAAAACCACATGTATAGTTCAGAACCATTAGAATGGCCATTAATGTCTAGAGGAATAGCTTATTGGATTTCAAGTACCAGCAATGTAAGGAAGCACTTATAAATGATGTTAAAAATATATATTTAAATTTTTAGGCTCAAATTCATCTTTTGGGAAATATAGTGATATGGTACTCTGCATCAATATGTTTATTACTTTATTCTGTTCTACTAGTGTTTTATCTTTTAAGAAGAAGAAGATTGTGTTATGATATAGATGAAGAAACGTGGGAAAAATATAAATTAAGTGGTGAAGTTTTCTTAACTGGATATCTATTTCATTATCTACCATACTTTTTTGTGGAGCGCACATTATTTCTTCATAGCTATCTACCAGCATTAACTTTTAAAATTCTGTTAATGACTGCGCTTTTGGACCATATTTATTGCATACTGAAATATCATGTAAAATTAAATTTTCTTATATACCTATTTCTGACATTATTATGTTTGTGGATTTGCGTTATATTTTTTGTTTTCAAGACATTTCTTGTACTTAGTTATGGTATGACAGCTCTCAGAACACAAGATATTGTCAATTTGAGATGGAAGGATACTTGGGATTTTATTATACATAAGAACTGATCAAAATCTTTTAGTTTTACTTGACTGAATCTATATTCTCAACATGAAAATGCATTACATTTTTATACCTATATATATTTGATATAACAGATTGAAAGATAGTGTATTTTTTATACTTTTATTTATTGAATAAATTTATTATTTTTTTGAATAAATTGTTTAATTAACATATAATGCTATTCATTTGACGCGAAGATATTTATATATCTGCTATTGGAAAAACACATAAAACTGAGTAATTAGGCCTTGGCATGGCTTTACATAACATGTTGGAATTCTATTTTGGAATAAATGATATTTCGAAAATGTGCTATCAAATTCAATATTGTGTTAATAAGTACAACCAACTTAAGAAGTCGCTCGATATAAAATTATATGATTATTACTATTTCTCTAAAGAACGAGCGAGCGAGGCGAATAAAAGATGAGTTCGATAAAGGCACTTCATTGACGTGGTGCATACATAATTTTATCGCCAACCGCAAAAATTCGTAATTTCTATCCCTTCATTACCGAACGCTTCTGATATGTCAGAAACAGCTCGATTTGTCATTGCCCACAGTTTTGACGTAATTGATGAAAAAGAGTGTATTGCCGAACGCAGCTATTGTACAGTACGATAAAGTGTTGTTTACCTCCGCAAAACGCTATGGTAACGCATCGCTTTATTGATGGCTGGCGATAATAGTTATCGCCAACCGTCAGTAAGGTGATGCGTTACCATAGCGTTTTACGGAGGTAAAGAAACACTTTATCGTACTGTACAATAAAGTACTTTTTCTATTCCGGTGCTATAAAGTTCACTTTACGACACCCGTTTTGGTTGCATAAAGTATTACTTTATCGCACGCTAATTTTATTTTTTTGAAGTTGGTAACAAAAAAAATGGAACCAAATCGTATTTAAATGTCAAAATATAAGCCTTTAAAGTAACAAAAATGTGCAATAAAATTGTACAAAGTATAAAAAGCACACATGCTAACATTTCACTTACTAATTCGCAATATAAATTGTTAAGCAGAGTTGGATGATAAGTTTTCGGATGCTACTATTGACATTTACTTACCATGTTGAATAGTACAACTGTTATAAAACTTTGTTTTGATAAATATGTAGAGAGTTTGTGGACGAAAGATTTTGTAAATTGTCTTCTGCTATTTTGCGAATCTCTGGGGGCGTGCAGTTATTTATTTCGTCCTTTTTGTTGATAATTTGAAATAATTTATTGTATAAATCAGTCTGAATTTTAAACACAATTACATATAGCACCACCGATATTCAAATATTTAAAACGTTCTACTTAAAAATCAGAGTAACCAACTTCAAAATAGCAAAATTTCTAAAATATTCGAACAAAACATGTCTCTTATTTTAAGCTTTTTTGAACTTTTAATAACCGAAATAGAAAAAATAATATAAAATACACGTTTCATAAGACATTTTGCGCACTTGTTCTTTAGAAAACTCGCCTAGCGGCTCGTTTTCTAAACTTGAACGCGTGCGCAAAAATCGTGTCTTATGAAACTTGTATTTTAATATACTATTACCTGCCGCTAATATCTGTCAGCGTAGCCATGACTGATGACTTTAAAAATAAATCGTTTGTCACTGTCATAAACTGTCATAAGTTATTATATCTTTATTTCTTAAATTAACAATTTTCACTGTTGGCGATAAAATTTTGTATGCACCACGTCAGTAAAGTACCTTTACCGAACTCGCCTGTTACTCGCCGCGCTCGCTTCACTCGCTTGGCTCGTAAATCAGACTCGTTCGATAAAGTATCACTTTACTGACTCGTTCGATAAAGTATTACTTTAACTATTATGTACCAAGTCAGTAAAGTGATACTTTATCGAACGAGTCTGATTTACGGGCCAAGCGAATGAAGCGAGCACGGCGAGTAATAGACGAGTTCGGTAAAGGTACTTTACTGACGTGGTGCATACAAAATTTTATCGCCAACCGTGAAAATTGTTAATTTTAAAAATAAAGTTATAACTTATGACAGTGACAAACGATTTATGTTTAAAGTCATCAGTCATGGCTACGCTGAAAGATATTAGCGGCAGGTAAAGTACCACGCGATCATTTAAATTCTAAATTATAGCAGGCGGGATTTTTTTTATTAGGTTGTCCAGAATGTCAATTATTGATTAATTAACATTTAGAAACGTCACTTTGACAATTCAAATTGTAAATTAGTACTTATATAACAACTTAATTTAAATTTCACAGCCTGCTCTAATTTAGAATTTAAATGATCGCGCGGTACTTTATTGTACAGTACGATAAAGTGTTTGTTTACCTCCGTAAAACGCTATGGTAACGCATCGCTTTACTGACGGTTGGCGATAATAGTAGTCGTCGAGTCTGAGTGAAACTGAACCGTATTCCCCTATCTCGCCCATCTATAGTGAGTATGATTTGGCTGGGCATGTACATGGACAAGACTTTTTCGTTTATTATCGGTGATATACTCGGCATCTGGGACAATGAGCGCGTTCGCCAGAAGCAATCGCTTGCCAACAGTTGTTAATATTTCTGATGAACGGTTGGTTATGCTGCAATTGCTGCAAACATGTTTGCGATTGGTTTGCAAGCGGTCGCCACTCTTGTAAGCGTATGTACTTTATGCTTGCTATCGCTGCAATCAAGACGCGTATACGATTCAATTTGAATTTTAAAATAATGGCATCAACATGTTCATATTTATTTAATGATATAGTGTATGATATCGCAGAGGGAGATGATACACATGAATTATTAATAATGTTTGTTTATGATTTAAAGAAATAGTAATATAATATTTTTTTTAAGCAGATGAAAAATATTTCGAAAACTATAGTATGAACTATCAAAACGAAAATGAAATGTAGTTTACCGGAAAAGTTTGTCGAGACGTCCTAATATGCTCTTTGAATAATTCGGAATAGTTAATTCAAAATAACCACATACCTTTCAAAATTGTTGGGTAGAACACAGTACTAACACTACTTCTTATTCGAAACTCAATACCTTAAAGTAGTGTTGGACACTACTATTGAGAGTTGCTAATAACTATTTTCTATAGGATTATTCAAATAAAATAAAATCATTATTGACAATGAATGTGGTTGAAATTGAAAAACAAAAGCAATTTATATTACACATGCGACAAAACTTAGTTGATGTTTTAATATATTACAAAACATGAAATGACAATAGGTAAATATAATTATTAAGAACACCTAACATTTAAAATCAAGGGAAAGTAAGGTACTCGAGGTAATTTTTATTTAGAAACTGAATGCGTTAAAATTTTATTCTGTTACGCCTGTTGTTAGTATACTTACATTGGAATTTGAAGTAATTCCATTACATTTAAAACCACACTGCAAGCATTTCATTTCACTCAATCATTACTTATTTTTATAAAATAATTCCAAAAGACTTTTTCCCGTGATCATTTACAGAACGTAACGTTTTCTCTTGGAAAGCATAATTAACAGTAGGTAACTAATACAAAATAAAATCTTTTTTGTGTATACAAATAAAAGTGAAAATTGAAATAGACTAATAATAATAATAAAAAATGCATTTACTACGGGGTTTTAAATAATTTCACTAATATATGTTGATTTATGTATCATACATACTTTTTTATCCTAAAATCGTCAACAACTAAGAGCGCAATTAGTAAATAAAGAAACTAGCCATTTGTATATTTTATACATAATTAATTAAATTTTCTGTCAGGTGAAGTATCAAATCTCTGGGTAAAAAGTGGGTTCATTTTAATTAAAATATCGATAGTTAAAATGGTGGGAATCAGTACTTTAAGCGATAATTTATAAAAACACGTACATGTTTCATCAACATTTATTTATAAATAGATATCATAACAGGATAAATAAAAGAAATATAAAAAATAGTAACATATATCAACATAAACACAGCATTCAAGTAACAATTTTACTAATAATTACTGCTATATATCATAGTACAATACACTGCTTAAGTGGCTTTATTCAACTAAATGCCTAAGGGTGTTTTAGGTAATGTAATTTCAGTATTAGAACTTTTAACTGAAAATAATACTCGTTCTGTTAATTGCCATTAATGATGTATATAAAGTTCAATCAAAACTTTAAGAAAAAGTGTAACAGCAAAACCAATAAATGGAACTAAAGAGAATTTACATAGGTATATACATTTAAGATTATCTATTTTTTATCTTACTTAGAAGGGGACTATACCAACTCTATTATTATTTCTAAGTTTTAGTTTACAATTTGACATATGACCATACCATTTGTTCATGAATTACATTCTTATAGGTTTTGCTATATAGGAACAATTTGATCACTGTGATTATAATTTGCGAAATATTTGCAAAAAACTGTTAATCGATAGGAGTAAAAAAGTTACTCCCGGTCCGAATTTTGAATTTCCTTTTTTACAAAAATGATTTAAAATCAAGCATTAAATACTTCCATATCTTAATATATGTGTCTAGAAAGCATGACTTGCAAGATATTTCCTAAAACGTAATCGAGATTTTTTGCATGAACATAATAAGGATCGGTGAGTCAAACGTTGACAGTTACATCTCAACGGTAGTTTAATTTGCATGAAAAAAACATTTGAGTATTGAAAAAGGAATTTGCATAGCGTTTGATAATGTAATTCAAAAGTAAACTACCATCTCGCCAGGTAGCGACCCTCGCAAATCCAAAAAAATCCTCAGACCTCAATGCGGCACTCAAACCCTTATTTTCGGGTATAACTCCTTTTTGCTCAGTGAGGGCTCGATTATTTTTAACTATAGTACACTGAATGCAACCAATTAGAAACATCCATTATAAAGAGTGTCCCAGAAATAAAAAGACGGAGTAGCAGATATGTAAAGTCCGAACAGAAACAGGCCCAAATATACCGCAATAACGAAGAAATTAAAATTTTAATTTTCTATGTTGATTTTTAGATAAAAAAAATTACATTACGGACCTGGCACAGAATGTATGTTTATAATTTACGTAAGAATGTTCATTTGTAAATAGAAACGAAGATGCATTCATAGAGAAAAATACGCTTTTATTTGCATAAAACGGGAAAAAACCGTTAAATCGTAAAAACATTTTTTGCGGGATGTGTCTCAATAACGCAGCTATGTAGTCGGTTGTTGACCCAGATGGGTGACCTACTTTCTCGCAGGCAATAAAAGGTTGTTTTTATTTTTAAAATAGGAAGGTTGTTGCTCTTTAATGTGTTCGTAGTTGGAAACAGCTGATTATTAGAATATTCAATAAATCGTATTTTTCTAGCAGGTTTAAAATTAAAGTAATTAATGGTTTGATATTTATTATGAAGTATCTATTCCTCCTTTTTTTAACACAAGTAATATGGTGGTTCTGAAAAGCACCGATTGTGAAAGTGAAGCAGGTGGATATTTAGTGCAGGGTCGGCGTAAGGCCAATTGAATTCTTTATTATTTTTTTTCTGCCGTCTGCGCACGAATAAAGACTTGATATTTTAAGGGTACGTTTTTACACAATCTAGCTTCCGATTTCTGCTACTCCGTCTTTTTATTTCTGGGACACCCTGTATAATAACAATAAAGCCCAAATATTACTTAAGAACGTCATTTTTTAATAATGACGTAGTCAGTGTTACAATTTCAACAGATTATATACATGCAGTAAGGGGCATGATATACACTTGTAAATGCATATATGCTACTTGCAAGAAAATATCCAATATAATCCATATTTTGTACTTCAGCAATACGTTCATATACCCTTCCTTCAATTTTAATTAATAACATTCATCATTTTCAAAACTTACAAAAATTGTTACAATGTGGTCTTATTCTGCATTAGGTATACAAAAGTATGATGCTCAATTTTAGAAAAAGCATATTAAACATAACATAACACAAACTAATGGTGATAAAAATGGTCAACAATCTGCTGACATGGTATAAATTCAAAAGCGATAGATAATGCTAATTCTCGGTTTTTTACTATCACCAAAACTGTCACAAAACGATTTTTAATTTCGATTCTATTCTGGTTATAGGAATAACTAACTCTGAACTAAAATAGTTTTAAGTTAAATAAGCGATGCAATACTGAACAGAGAGATATATTTAACTATTTTCAAGTCTTATTATAACAGGTGTCTGCAATTGATTTACGCATTGCGATTTAGAAATGTTCATGTTTCTAATTCATATTATGTAGGTATAATATTGCCAATGCAATTTTAAATTCATATTATGTTAAGGTTGTTCAGTTTATAACTTTCAAAATAATTTCTAAAAAAAAAAACCGCAACTGTGTCACAAATTTGAGAATTATGTTGAATTCTAGCAGGGGTAGAAATTGTTTATTTATTTTTATTATGCATATATGTATTATATTTCAATTATGTCCAACTACCTTTAGGTGTAGGAGTGATACTAATACAAATATTATGTAAAACTTATATATTTAATACTCATGTTGATTCTCGTATCCTGTTTTTCCAATTATTTCTATCCCGCGCCATACGTCTAGCCTCACTCCACTGGATTTCTTACTTCAGAGCCTCTTGCCGTACTTGTTCCTCCCATTTTAGTCGTGGTCGTCCTAGCTTGTTCTTTTCTTGTACTCTGGTTTCATAGACTTTTTTTTGCTAATCCATTTACATTCATCCCATGTATGTGACCCAGCCAACCCATTGCCTTTCTGCGATTACCAAATCTATGGTTTTTGTCTTTAATACGACCAATACTGACTCATACCTTACTCGATCTCTTCTTGTGATTCCTTTCATTCTTCTCAGGAATCTCATCTCAGTAGCTATTATTTTACTTTTGATCGGTTTTGTTAATGTCCAGGATTCACTGTCATATATTATTGATGCCTTGACAACTTTCTGGTATACCCGTGTTTGTATTTCCCGTGGTATCTCTTTCATGCCAAAAAATGTTGTTTTCAGAGTCTTATACTTTTCACTACTTTTCCAACTCTCTGTTTTATTTCTTCGTCAATTTTTCCTGTCTCTTCTAAGACTGTACCTAGGTATTTGAAACTTGTAACCTGTTCTAGTTCTTGTCCTTCGGTTTTAATTTCACGCCGTTTTCTCTTTGAGGACACTAACAAGGTTTTACTTTTTTCGATGTTTATCTCCATGATCATTTTCCTGAGATATTTTTGAAGAAATATCATCAGCGAATAAGAGTTCTTGCAGTGTTACATCTTCCATTTGCCTATTGGTATATCTTTGCACCTTCCCTTGCATCTTTTTATGGCATCGGCTATTAACAAGGAAAATAGTAAAGGGTTTGCCACACATCCTTGTTTGAGACCTATTTTCATTTCGAATTCTGTAGCTTCTAGATGGTGCATTCTTAGCTTGGCTGTATTATTTCTATATAGAGCCCTTATAATTCGTTTCTTCTTCTACTCACACTGTTCCATATGTCGTTTCTTCTTATTTGATCGAAATCCTCTTTTAAATCTTTAAAACATATATGTATTTCCTTTCCCTTTCTATCTAACTTTTCTCCTATGTCTCTGAGTATAAATATCAGATCTGGCATACTCCTTCCCTTTCTAAATCCCTGTTGTGATTCTTCCATTGTTGCCTTTAGCTTCTGTCTTAATCTGTTTTCTATTATTCTAGTGAAAACTTTGCTCGGTATGCTTGTTAAAGTGATGCCTCTCTAATTTCTGCCAATTTTTGCATCTCCTTTCTTGTACAATGGTATTACTATATTTGTATTCCTATCCTTGGGCATCCCTCTTTGTTTTAATCTACGAGGAAAGAATAGAACAGAAGAGATAATAAACTGGTGGGGGAATGGGTATTATTTAGACGGAAGTTACCACTTTAAGGCAGGTCAGTTATGGCAATATTGACCAATCATAATTTATAAAATGAGTATGTATTTTGAATAACTTGTCACATATCCGGTATGTTTGATTATGTGTTCAGTGGCGTAACATATATATATTCTAGGCATGTTTTCTTTAATACAGTTATAGAATAAATGTTACTATATTAAAAAGAATAAACGGATTGAAAAAATAAAGCACTCACGATATGTCTTTAATTATTATTGGACTAAGAACCTATTTAGAATGATTATCGAGAACATACGAAGCGTACATATACCCTATACAAAATATTTATGCATGCTTATGCATTGCGGCGGCCATATTGAGTTACCACTTTGGACAAATATTATTATTAAGGAGACTCTCTCCTGTTCTATTCTTTCCTCGTAGGTTTTAATATATCATTCATTATTACATTCTTTTGCCTTTCCTCCCACGTACTTTATTATTTCAGATGTGATATCACCGTGTCCTGGAACTTTCCCTGTTTTTAATTACTCAATGGCCTGTGTAATTTTTTGAAATGATATCGGTTGTAGCTCATTTCAGCTCCATTATTCTCCTGGATCTATTTTTCTTCCTGGTTTAGATCTGCTAATTCTTCAAAGTACTGATTCCATCTGTCTATTAGTTCAATCTCTGTAGTTAAGAGCGCGCCAAATGCCCTTCAAAACGCTCTGAAGGTCAACAATTTGCATTTGTATACATAGATGGAGTTACCCTTACCAAATTCTAATATAAAGCTATGGAATGAATTTAAATGCTAGTTTAACTATTTTCCGGAAGATGGATTTCCAAACGCTAGTTTAACTATTTTCCGGTAGATGGCAGGAGTGATGTTATGCTTATTGGTAAACAAAATAAATATCCTGAACATAAGAAAGGTTCATAGTGGAGCGAAAATCTGCAAAAAGGCTCCAAAAAAAATTACGTAATTCTCTACATGAAAGTGTTATATACGCCTTTTTTGCCAGGTACTGGAGATCTGTATTGCAAAAAATTGACAAAATTCTTATCAAATGAGTTTTAAAAAACAAACACAAGCGCGCAACTGGGAAACTATGTTTATCGCCTAGATTATAATTTTTTTGGCCCGAAAGATAATTTATGAGCGCAGACAACTTTTTTTTGTTAAAAGAACATAAGATTCCGAGTTTGATGTGAATTTTTCGCTATTTTGCTAAATTGCTCATTTGTAAAAGTATATGTGTATACATATGCCTCTACAAGCTACACGCGGAAGCACTGCATAATGGGGTTGAGACAGTCTTTGAAGAAGAATTTGAAGTGGCGCCATCTGATGCTGAAGGCTCTCCAATTAAAAGCGAACCTATTACTTTATTTTAGACAAAAACCACCATTTATTGATGAAAAAACATAGTAATTGGCGTTAATATCTTGTTTTTTGCGTTGATCTTTCACAGGACGCTTTGAGATGACCATGTCGAGGTTCCCTAATGATATAGACACATTTTATTACTACTATTTCAGAAAAATGTCATGTTTTCAAGTGTTTGTAATTTTATTAGTTGATATTATTAAGCGCTGCTACTTTCAGAATACCTAATCTACATATTGCACTTTTTAAATATCACAAAGAATGGCAGCAATTTTCAATGGTTACTTGTATTTCTTGTCACAAAATTTATGTGTTAATCTACCGTGCTGCCATCTAGTCGCGTTTTGCGCAGCGGTGCCGCTCTTAAGATAATACCGCTTTGCCTAGTACATTTTTTAGTCTAGGAGCTTTCTTCTTTCTTAATTGTTTTAGTGTGCTATAAAATAGTTTTTGATTTTCTAAGTAGTTTTCATTCATTCTAAGTTCGAACTTTTCCCAGATCTGTTTTCTTGCTCTTTCTTTTGTTTTACTTCTGAGCGAGAAATTTTGTACTTTTGAAGGTCATTTCTTATCTTCGACTGCATACAGCATGTGTCAATTTTCATTAGCCATAGGCGATCAATTCATGCAATACGTGACAACGTGGCACCCCTACTTTCCTCTCCAATGCCAGCGCGATCGATACATGCTCGAAAATACAAGTTAGCAGTAACTATTGGACCACTGACTTGGGTGTTTGTAATGCGTTCAGAAATAATATTTACGAGTTGCAAGGATTTGTTTTTCTTTTTCTTTTCAGTAAATGCAGAGAATTATTAAGCTGCGTTCACGCTGCATGACACAAACAAAAGCGTAATTCTAATAAAATTAGAAAATAACCCTTATAAGGTAAATAAAAAAGGATTCTGAAAATAATAATAAACTACTAGATCAGGAGATCGCCGCGGCTGTTTCACGTTCCAGTAATAAGACGGCTTTTATTGCAGACTAGATCACAACGTGTTCGAAGCTAAACATTGAATGTAAAATCTGGTGGGGAGAAGTGGGATCGGTGTTACTTGTATACGTATAATATTTGAGATTCTTGATGTTATATATGATGATACTTCTTAAACTGTTGTCAAGACTGTCGGCCTAAAGTATTATATATATAATATACTATATATAAAGATAAAGTGTACTTCTGTTCATTTCTCTAAATATTCTGGCTAATTTCTGTTGTAATTTATTATTGGTTTCCTCATCTTCTAATTCGTAGCCTCTTATTTTTTCTTTATTTTCTTCCTTTTCTCAACTTTGATATTGTAATTGTTTATTCTCATTTGCATTGTTAGCAGGTAATGATCACTATCAATTTCTGTTCCTCTATATACCCTCACATCTTTTACCGACTGTTCGTTATTGATTATGAAATAGTCTATGACGGATTTCTTATTACACGATTGCACTTATCTAGTGTACTTGTGGATTTCTTTATGTTTGAATTTCGAGTTTGTTATGACAGTATGCGATGCAGAGATCCAATAATCATTCTTCATTGTCGTTTTTTACTGGTTCCCCATAAGGTCCTTTCAATTCCATTTACGACTCTGCAATTCATATCTCCCATTAGTATAAGATCTCTTTTGTCTAATTCTGTTTCTAAGATTTCAAAAAATCCATATTCGCCGCCCTTTTTATTTGTTACCTCAACGCTTTTTAGTTTTTTGTTAAATTTCCCACTTTCTATCCTTCCTTATCTTTTCTGTCTTTGTGTTTATCCCTGGTTCCTAAGCTGAAAGTGCCATCTTTCTTCAATTCACCCCATCTATAAGTTTCGTTATTAATTGTAACTTTTTGATGGCTTACTTTCACTTCATTTCGCTCTTACCTTTGTTCCTTCGCTATTTGTCTTAAATATCTCTGTTCCTTATTTGTCTCCTCTAACTTTTTTTCTATGCATCATTCTGATTATTACTCTTTTCAAAAGCCACATTCATATCGTTTCTCAGTTATTGAATAGCCCGCAGCACTTGCTCTATTTCGTTACTCGTCTTGGCTACGTTCGGGGGCGACCTACCAGTAATTACACTTCCTTTAAAAGTTTTATTTGCTTCCTCCTCTCGAATTTCTAAACTGGTATCGAATTATCTTCCGTTTCGGTTCTCTTTCTCTTCCAGTCATGTGTTTACGGTATTATCTTGTAAATAATCGTTTAAAACACAATTCCACGATAAACTGTTTGCCTATCCACTCGAGCGATCGGAAAGATTTACACAACGGTTGACCTGTCGGATGCCAGTTAACATTATCTCGCCTGCAATGGAGATGTACTACTATAGTGTTTACAATATTTAACTCCGCCTGGGACATTCGTGGGGTGGATTGAGTAGCTCCATGGGTGTAACTGCCGGTACAAAGCCCAGATAAAGGAGGAGGGTTGGTGGGCCAGATTAGCAATCTACCCACCGTTAAAAGAAAAATCGCTCGAAGAACCACGCATAGCCTCGGAAGGACGGATAATTCGATAACGACTCGGCAACAAAACAGGACAAAGAGACGGAAGAGTAAGGGAATTATCAGGCTCGGAACGTGGAATATTAAATCCTGGAACAACAGAGGCCAAGAATTATTGACGGAACTCACGGAGAAGAATATATATATATGCGGCATAGGAGGTTAAGAAGAAAGGCAAAGGAACACATATAATGAATAATTACCTTTTTATATATAGTGGGAAGCCAAAGAACGAAAAAGTAGGGATGCTGCTATACATTAAATTCCAACAGCACATTGATGACATAGACTACTTTAATGTAAGGATACTGAAGGTTAAACTAAGAATGGACAATGAATGTCTAAATATCATCAGTAGGGCGCGGAATCGAGCGAATCATGACTCATCGCCCATGGGCGCGCTATTGAAATGTTGTATTTTAAAAGAGGTTTTAATTTTATTTATGAATAACAAGTGGCTGGTGATTATAAAATACAAAATACCTTACTATTTGTTCATTTTCTCTTCTGTAAGACTTGATCTTTTTGAATTAAGTACATCTTTGTAGATAGTAAACGTCCTTTCTACATCGCAACTGGTTATAGGTGCGTACTGGAAATATTCTTTTATTTCAGCGTATTTAGCATACACAATTGCCGCAATGTTATTAAACCTGGATTTCTATTAAAAACTGCGTCTAACTTTTGACGAAAGCCACATCCG
Source organism: Amphimallon solstitiale (assembly GCA_963170755.1). Taxonomy (NCBI): domain Eukaryota; kingdom Metazoa; phylum Arthropoda; class Insecta; order Coleoptera; family Scarabaeidae; genus Amphimallon; species Amphimallon solstitiale. The sequence goes on from OY720679.1 coordinate 50,962,035, forward strand.
AAGTCAGTTGGAATTATTAATACCACATCTAATGTGGTTAATCCATTTTTACTTTCTTATACATAGTATAAGGAAGTATTGTGAAATTTTCGACCTCGAGATTTTTGCAGATGTTCACGTTTTGAAGTCCCCTGATACCGAAAAACTGGTTTTTAAAAAATGTCTGTGTGTCTCTGTGTAACCACGATAACCGCTGTAGATATCAATTCCAAATTTTGTATTTACGTGTCTAATCTCCCTCTTGATATCTGATTAGATTTTCAGTAAAATCGACACAGGAAGTAGTAGTTTACTTCAGAGAAAAAATCGAATTATGCCAATATTTCGTCAACTACCAAGTTTAAACAAATTTATAAAGAATTCATATGTACTTGAAATTAAAATTGAGAACAATTTTATTTAAAAAGTTTTTCGAAGCTGCTACCGGAAGTAGGTCTTTCACTCCTATCGAAAATCAGTTTTTTGCGAATATGTTGCAAGTCATGCTTTTAAGACAGGTCGTTACGGGTATAAAAGTATTTAAAACGTACTTTTCAATATCTTTTGTATAAAAAAAATTTCAAAATTCAGACCGGAAGTATTACTTTTACTCTTATCGAATAGCGATTTTTTGCGAATATGTCGTAAATTATGCATTCTATATATATATTTATCAAGAGTACAAAAGTACTTAGTGCTAGATTTGCAATATTTTTTGAATATATGAAATTTCAAAATTCGGACCGGATGTAACACTTTTACTCTTAGGGAGTAGCCCTTTTTTTTGAATATGTTGCTAAGTATGCATTCTATAGCGATTTATTATGAGAATAGAAGTACATAGAATAGGATTTTGAATAATTTTTGTGTAAAAAAAATCTTAAAATTGTATAGTTTGAAACGCTCATACGTATAGGAAAGTCGTGTGGTGGCCACATCTCATTTTTTAGTTTGAGATTCGATTTTCAAAATATGTGATTAGTTTAGGCAAATTTCCAAAGTGTTCCTGAAGGAATAACAACTGATTTTTTAAATTTGGGATTTGTGTTAGTTCCTTGCACTCAGAAATACTTCGATCAACGTCCTTTAAACATGTAACGAAATTTTGTAAACTATCGAAATTCTCTGCATAAAAACTATTTCTGTGTATGTTTTAGCAAAGCTAAGTGACGGATATTTTACAGACTTTGCAATAAATTTCGGAATCACTGACAATTAAATTTTCATATCAGAAAATAATATATCATATTATATAAATAAAAGGAATTATCGCGGATACATGAAATACAGGAAAGAGAAAATTATTGGGTATATTCCGCTGTAGAGCAACCGTAGACACGTGTTTCTGACTCATTGGTCGTCATCGGTACGGTGTAGCCAAGGAATAAGGTGGGATAACCTTGGAGATGTATGCTATACTGAGGATCTTCTAACTGAAGCTACAAATGGTGGTCTGTCTCCTGATGGTCTTCCGTATAGCATACATCTCCAAGGTTATCCCACCTTATTCCTTGGCTACACCGTACCGATGACGACCAATGAGTCAGAAACACGTGTCTACGGTTGCTCTACAGCGGAATATACCCAATAATTTTCTCTTTCATATTATATATATATATTATATTGCGAAATATAAGGTAAATATAATGAATTTTAAAAACTCGTCACCCTTGTACCTACGCCGATGAAGAAGGGATTTTATTCATAAAATTCCTTATTTTATTGCCCTTTTTTTCTCTGATTCTCGGACTCTTGTCCAGCGTAAACAGATGTTGCAGTTCGCCCTATGAATTAGTGCTATTCAGATATAATGTAAAGAACACACAGTTGTTTACATTATTTCTTTGCTCGGTTGAGCTCCGTGGTAGTTTAGCTCGCTCGATTCCGCGCCCTAATCATCAGTGTTTACGCCCCAGACGCAACAAAGCCAAGAGAGGAAAGAAGGAGATTCTACGAAGAACTACAAAATTAGATAGATACAATACCAACTAATCAAAAAACAATACTAATGGGCGATTTCAATGCCAGAGTGGGGAATGTTCCATTACAAGGTGTGAACCAACGTTTTAATGAAGACGTCAGCAACGATAATGGTGATCTACTTGATGATTTCTGTGCCCAAAATACTCTAAGAATTAATAATACGTTCTTTGAATATGAATTTAAGTACAAGTACACCTTCAGAAATGTGCAGCGCTATCAGTCCATGATAGACTATATTATCACCAATCGAAGTTTTAGAAGTAAGAACTCTGAACTCAGCGAACATCGGAAGCGATCACTCAGTGGTGGAACGAGATATGTACGGATCGCAAGGGAAAATATGGCAAATGCTCAGAAATAGAAAAGCAGATATAAATGACACAATAAAAATAAACCCAATTAACATCACAAAATGGGAAGAATACTTCAAAGGCCTATATAAAGAAGAAGATGAAGAGAAAGAAGAACACATCCTACATCTGGCAGCAACGGCATGGAATGAGAGTGACGACGTTCAAGGGGCAATAAAAACACTAAAAAATAGGAAGGCTCCGGGAAGAGATAATATAAGGAATGAGTTGCTGAAGTATGGGGGAGAGTACCTAATACAAGAGCTTGTAAAGCTGTTCAATAACATTCTAAAAAGAGGAAAAGCGCCACTAGAATGGAAAACCAGCATCACAATCCCAATATTCAAAAAAGGAAACAAAAACAACCCGGAAAACTATAGGGGAATCACACTATTGAATGCGGCACAAAAACTGTTGACCAAAGTAATATTAGAGAAAAGTAAAATACAATTAACTATAAATGAGGAACAACAAGGCTTTCGTAGAAATAGATCCACTAGTGACGCCATATTTCTTATCTGCCAGCTGGTCGAAAAAGCGATCGAGTTTAACAATCCAGCAACAAAGTACGTTCAGACATTTTCCCCTAAGAAACATAAAATAAAAAAATATGTGAAAACACGTTTAGTTACGGTTAATTAAACCACAATCAACTAAATTAATATTCGCGTTATTGTAGAATAGAAATATTACTTAAAAGTAGATTAATAAGTATATTAAATTGTGTATAGGAACATTAAAATTTATAGTATGAATATAGGCGGCCATGTTGATTTCTCTTTGACAGTATCTTAGACAACTCTATAGTCGAGTCGTTTTGGCAACCGACACGGTCAAAGTACGAACTAAAGCCTACGATTCAATACCACTACAAATTTTGATCGGCCAAAACAATTTTAAAACAATAAAATTAAAGTAATTAATTAATATACCTCAAGAAATATGGGTCATTTTCAATAACCTTTAACTTTACATGTACTTAAAATGATATTAGAGCATACTAATTTTTTTTAGGTATATTACGTTATGGTGTGTCAATCCGTGCGTTCGGGGAGTTAGGGCGCTGGAAGCGAATACCGCTAGAGCTTGTGGCTAGCGCCAGAAGTCACTGAACGGGTCGCAGTAGTAAATTTTAAAATTGTTGCTTGCGCATGCGTACTTTTACTACTTCTGAAGAATCACAATTTCTGACAGCAGCAATATGGCGTTCTGAAATTTATTTTTATTTTGTTTCATTATTATTATTATTGTTTGAAGTATGAAGACGTGACATACGCATTTTTAAAATCTAAACTAAAAATAAAGTCAACGTATTTGGTGTGTAATTAGGTTGTACCATGTATGGTAGCAATATACAATCCTTATTTTAGAATTGAGACCGAGGAGATGGTAAATTATTTACTATAATATATAGTGTGTCTAAATATTTAATACCTACTACATTTTACAGTGGGTTATTATATGGATTATGTGTAAGTTTTTGATGAAGATGATGTATCTTTTATCAATATTATATAGCAGTTTTGGTTGGAATATTTATCGGCACTGTGAATAGTATTCATTTCAATTTTAATTAATTGATGTATTTTCTCAAAGCGACTTTGTAATAAGTGTATAATCGCAGAGTATACAACTGATAATTAAATACGTCATAAACTGATAACATTGTGTGTTTGTTTTAATGTTGTAGTTGAGAAAGCAATGTTATTCCAACATTTAACATATTGGATATTTTACGAAAACACGAAAATATAATAAGACGATAAGACCTAAAAACAAGCATTATTATATATATAGCTTATTAGTTTCAGTAGCAGCTGTTAATATTTTTGTTTAAATTAGTGCCCAATTAGAAGGAATTGTGCTGTTTGACATTACGTATTGGTTATATTTATTTCAAAATATATTACAATATATAAACATATCAAAAAGAATTATTAGGCATTATATAAGATCTATTGTGCAACATAATTGAATATGTTTCTATTGATCGTATTAAGATTCAAATTTGAATTTTAACCCCTTCCTTTACCGCCGCTAGGTCATCCAGCGAAATTTATTTTCGCTAGACAAATGGCGACCGCTAGTTCCAGCGCCGGCACTCAGCAGTCGCGTTCAGGACACCGCTACACCAAGCACACCTCAGCGCTAGCGGCGCCGTAACTCCCTGAACGCACGAAATTTAAAGACAAATAACCTAAAATTGCTATCTCCTTTTATTTTTAAACTTTAAATATTCCATTTTACATTACCGTCAAGTTATACTTTTTCAAATTTGGTTTTCTATATTTCATCATTGTATATATCTTATAAAAATATTTTTTTTAACATTCTTTCAACACTTGTTCTTCGCCATATTAATGTAAAATTTCAAAGATATAGCATATTTTTTTGATTTTAAATATTTACTGAATGTACCTAAGAGCACTAACATTACCGTCACGCCAACTTTTGGTACAAATTTTAAACAATGTACGGCGCCGGTTGATCGTTTGTTTACTTTTATGATCTTCTATAGCCAAGTGGATGTTCGGAGTCCGTGTTTTACAAAAATAACTGCCGTTATATGGGCTTTTTTTTCTATAAAAAAAAGGTAAGTTTTAAGCAGAGTATTTTTTCGCTCACCATTACCGTCCCATGGGACAATTTACATCGAATAGTAGCCATCGTTATCATCACATTCGTCCAATATTTTAAACCACTGCTAGTTTCATATTTCCTAACATTAAGTCTTTCTTTCTAGATGTAACATTTCTAACACTGTTTGACTACTGTTAAAACTTTACCGTCACGTTCGCAAAACAGTCAAAACGTGATGGTAATGATAATAAAATGATTTTAACTTTCTTTTTACAAGTTAATGATTAGTTTCTAAACATCTGAAATATCACTACAAAAAGTATAACAGTATAATCTTAATAGTATATTTTCTGGAAGTAATATAGGTCAAAAGTTAAAGGTTATTGAAAATAATCCATATACCTTCCCATAGTAAAATACTATTACATGAAAGCTAGTTACAAATTAACATTATACTGTATAGAAGGCAAGCATTGTTGACAAAATTAAAATGTTTAGATGACAATTATAAAGCTCGTTTTACATCTATCAATAAATTGAAATAGAAATTAACAGATGTAAAACCCAAATTGCCGTTAATTTTGCATGTACTCCGCCAAGTTCTAGAAATTGAACTTAAAATTGATAGATGTAAAACGAGCTTAAGAAACGTCAAAAGATAAATTATAACAAATGTCAAAAGGTGTATGAATTTTATTATTTATGACAGTCCTGAAATGGCTTTTGTCGGTTCTATTAATTGACAGGTAAAATCTTGCAACTTCTCAAATTTGAAGCCATTTTAATTTGGTGGTGCATGTCGGTTGCGAAAGCGACTCAACTTATAACCAAAAACATAATAGTACAGTTGAGTTGCTTTCGCAACCGACATGCGCCACAATATTAAAATGGCGTCAAATTTGAGAAAGTTGCAAAACTTTACCTGTCAAGTAATATAACCTACAATAGCCATTTCGGGATTGTCATAAATAATAATATTTATACACCTTGTGACATTTGTCACAATTATCTTTTGACGTTTGTTATAATTGTCATCTAAACATTTTAAATTTGTCAACAATGTTTGCCTCTTAAACAGTATAGCCAAATGTTATATAAAATATAGGCGTAGAAAAAATAATATTTAATAGGTTTATTTATAATATTTAATTTGTAACTGGCTTTCATGTAATAATATTTTAGTATGGGAAGGTATATATCCTGAAATATTAATTAATTAGTTTAATTTTATTGTTTTAAAATTGTTCCGGCCGATCGAAATTTGGAGTGGTATTGAATCGGCGTCTTTAGTTCGTATTTTGGCCGCGTCGGTTGCCAAAACGACTCGACTATATATTACTATTTATAAGAGTCCTGAAATGATTTTTGCTGGTTATATTTATCTCGATAGATATAATTTTGCAATTGCCATTGTTATATTATTCATCTCTAGTAGCCTTTTTTTAAAATTAATATTATGTATATACATTTTTACAAAACCGTGCTCATTCGCGAGAAGCAGCAGATATTTACCAATCTGTTGACCTACGAAAATTTTTTTGTTACTATACAGATAACACCTAATAATACTTACATATTCTATATTTAATAACAGTTAATGCTTGGTGTTCGCTCAGTAATTCACCAGACTAGAATTCAGTTTATTATTGTCAAGAATTAATAAGTTACATTACCTAAAACACCTTCAAATAGTAGCAATAAAATATCAAATACATACAGAGTGACCAAAAATTAAAGCAATCCGCTAAGGTAGATAATAATTTAAATTTATCACCTTTTTTGGCTTTATTAAAATATTTTAGATTAATTATACATAATTTCTTATCACCAGCATTTCATTACACTACCTACGCAGAATGATTAAATGTTTGGTAACTCTAATACAAATCGTACATTCAGAAAGACTTTCAGACAGCTATGTTCTACAAAATGTATAAAGTACCGTGAATGTATAAATTACAGTTCATTTTTGTCATCACAAATATTTCTTTCATTAGTAGTATCTGTAAATATCTATATACTGGGTGTAACGCTTTTAAGATATAGGGAGTTTCCATGTAGAACTATAAATTTGCGAATATTGGCTATCTTAATTATTTTCTAGCATAATGTTCAAGACAAAAGTTGTAACGTATCAAAAATCACGCCTTCATCCCTTTTTGTTTGTTTCCTTACATCACTTGGTATTTAAATAAGATGGAAAAAATAATAAAGAAGTTTTAGAATAATGCAACGTTGCTTATGAAATGTGACAGATTCATTAATTTTATATCTAGGAAGATCGTTATATTAATGGAAATACAATATGAATTCTTACAATAGAGTAGAAAAAGTTAACTTTTTCAAATGGTTTTACCAGGGTTCTATATTCAGAGATATTCGGGCAACTTTTGCGGCGTTCTATCATAAGTGACTGATTTCATCTGTCAAAACAATTAGAAGAATTGTTAGGCAGTTTGAGAACAAAGGTACTGTTAATAAATTATGTGAATGTCAAGAACAGAAAACGAGAGTCAGAGCCAATGCCGTTATCTTAAGTGAAGTGGAGAACAAAAATATATCCTTAAGATAAATGGGTCGCAATTTTCGAATACAATGTAGGGTAGTTGTTCCAGTAATGGACACCCAAGAGATAGTATTTCAAAAGTTCTCGAAAACTATGATATTTTATTGAGACGAATATAAAATATGCTGAAATATAGTAAATTTTATGTGCTTTATTTTAGTATATGTTTAAGCTTATAACTTAATATGCAAAAATTTGTTTTTTAATAATTTATGCAATATTGTCAAATGTGCCAGTGGTGGACATACTATCATCAATAATGGACATATTTTGGGTGAGTAATGGACACCTTTAAAATTTTGAAATTACCACGTCCTGACTGCAGATTTCCATCCCGATTTAACGGTGCGGTCTTCGATGCCTAACCCTAACGGGGGTCCATAGATGGAGCTGTGATTGCATATGGATTTTTTGCAGTTTTTATTATAACCGTTGATCAATAGAGAAACAAACAGAGAAATATTTATAATAAAGATAGTAATACAACAAAAATGAATACAGAAAGTGTTCCTAAATTCGGATTAAAACACCCATCTAATGTATTTTTTCGGTACCATTTCAGGCGAAACCAAAAATCAAAATTCATTTTTTTTTCGGATTCGACATCAGCATAGTGCCTTTTATAAATTGAGTTAATTTCGTTCTGTTACTTCCAAATTTACTAATTTTATGATTTTTTTTGAAAAAACTAAGGGCAGTAGGATTTTCAAAATAACTCAACCTGATGAGTGTGTTTTAACATTTACTGTGTGAAAATTTCATTGTTCTTGATTTACAACTTTTCGTTAAAATGGTACCGATATTCCTTATGGACATATAACACCGGCGAACCCCAGCCTTAAGAGGCGTGAATACAGCTACATCTGCCGGTTGCATAATGTAAGTGCTATTTGGCAATAGGGATATTAAAATGATACCACTATCGTCACAAAGTAGGGCTGCTTGTTGAGTTAGGTGTGAACGATGTGCATCAACAAAAAGTACAACCGACCGAACAATATTTGATGATTTCACAAACGGTATAAAATGATTTTTTAGATATTCATAGAATACTTCTGAATGAATCCATCTAGAACCTGACCTGCCAAGCGCCCAATTTTCTGACACAGATTCAACTATAGCTTTTGGCATCATTTTATGGAAAGATTAGCATTGGCAGTAGGTACTACATGGAACTGTAGTACTACCAATGCTACTCTTTTCATATAAAAAGATGCCAAAAGCTATAGTTGAATCTGTTTCAGAAAATTGGGCTCTTAGCTGAAAATGTGGCCATGAGTAATCTGTTCTTTTTCAGAACTGACTTGTTCATAAAAATCTTCTGTCGTTTTGGCTTGTTCTAAAACTTTTCCAGTTTTTTGGGCACACAACAAATTCTGATTTGTCGCCATTGAATATGCGACTAGGGTCCAGAAGAATTGATTCCAGATTGCTTACTGATTCGGCATGTTTCTCTTTTATTTGGGAATGGCGTTTTAGAAAACCTTCCATTGTCTTCTAGAAATTTCTTGACTGATAAAAGAAGATTCTCTTTATGTACTGGAAATCCTTTCTTCGTCATGGCAAGAATCCATGCAACTAACATTTTTTCTTCTATTGCAAGTAATTCCGATTGAGGACACATTTTTCACTAAAGAGGAACAACACTTGACAATTTCTTGATTAATGTACTTCGGGGAACACCAAACTTTGCTGCTTTCTTTCACCGTTTGCACGGCTTTTTGCATATTCTCATAAGAATATGAAAAAAATATCTTTTAGTTTACTTCTTTGTAGAATTGGCGTACTTTTTTGTTTTTCCTATTGGACACCCGCCGGGTCTATTACTGACAGTGTTGAAATTCTTGATTGAGTAATGGTCACCCCCCTAACAAGTCCTCCATTGTTGCGATTATATGGTACTAATTATATACATATATTTTTGACTTACTGTATTGAAGTACAAAACGTTACAAAAGTTTGTACTATTGTCTGAACTTGACTTTTTGTAATATTTAACACCACGGTGCACGAACCTTCGGATGACTTCAAACACCTGTTTACAGGACGGCCATTTTAAAAAGTTTCCCCTACTCATACAAGGCTGAAGTTAGGTACATAAAACTGCAATAGAGACGTGTAGTATGGTTACATGAATAACTAGACTACCAAAACAAAACTTTTTGGCGCTTATTTTAAAAATTATTGGTCAATTTTCATCGAAGGTGTCCATTACTGGTGCAGTGTCCATTACTGGGGCAACTACCCTACTCGATTACTTAAACTTATTGCAAGACATCGTAGGACCAGCCATTGATGATCTAGACTTAAATTATGGGGCATCCATCAACTTGATGGATGCCCCGTACGTTACACCCGTGAAGTAACAAATTATCTAAACTATACATTTCCTAATTACTGAATCGGTGGGGGTGATGAAATTAATTGCCCAGCCCAATCACTGGATTTAGCACCGAATGAGTTTTTGTCTGTGTGGACATCCGCACGATTGTTTATATCGTAGGAGAAGTTATGATAGTATGTAAAATTTAAAGAGTATTAACTGGAGACGCTTATATAGTAAGTTGTTATCACTTGGCTAACTTGAGAACACACTTTTACAATAGGTTGAGATACTGTTCGACTGTTGGTGGAAATTTGTTCGTGCATTTAAGTTTTTTCTGGCATAATTTTTAAATTTAATTAATAAAATAAAACAAGTTATACAACCGGTTAGTTTTCACTGCTTATGACCGTACTAGTTACTACCATAACGAATTTGTTCAAACATGTAACGTTTCGATGCTATCCTCCATTTACAGTAAATATCTAACATCACCATATGATAGTTCATATCACATAATGGGTATTTCTTTTACACATTTCATTTGTTTCAAACTGATATTTTCTGCCCCCCCCCCTCCACACTGAAACTAATCAACCTTTTTAAATATATCAAATTGATATGTTGTTGTTTGTGGTTATATACCAAATTTTATAATGGATAATATATCTCATGCCAATTTGGTTGTACATAAATCGTATGAGATGTTCCTTTTCCATTTCAAAATTGTGATATTATCTCATATGATAAGTTATGATCAAGTTGACCACAAAAGGTGGACGGCCAATGATATCATAACTTAAGTTGGTATTATCTTTCTAAAATATCAAAATCATAATAGAAAAAAAAACCACAAGCGCGATTTGACAAATTCAACATTTCTGCGACTGAGCGCGCAGGCAATAAAAAGACTGATTAGCAGGAATGTAAAGTGCTACCAGAAACAAACCTATATGTTATCGTAATAACGAAGAAACAAAAAATTTAATTTTTTGGTGAAATTTTTAGACAAGAAATTTACATTACGGTCCTCGCACATACATTCGTTTGTTCATAAATAAACACATATAAATACAAAGAACGTTAGGTCAGACTAGAATAGTCTTGCTGTGTTTATTCTAAAATACACAATAAGACTATTGACTACTGTACCGAGCGTATAACGATAACATAGTTACGTGTGCTTTTTGTAAAAAAAGAAAACTCTAGGGGTAATTAAGCTTGAAAATGGCTCAACAGGTGATACGGAAAATCATCTGTAATTTTTATTTAGCTATTGTAAATGTCAATACTTTAGTAACTTTTCACATTAAGTAACATGGTGGTCCTGAAAAGGACCGATATGTGAAACAGCTGGATTCCTACTATTTACTGCCTCGCGTATGCGTCTGGTAGCTGTAAAAATACGTTGGCGAAGATCTTCTTCTGTCTCAATTTCATCCCCATCATACACCAGTGTTTTCATGTAACCCCAAGAAATAAATCTAATGTCGCGTTGTTGCAGTTTGCGTGCTTATACGTGGATTCGCATTTACCATATCCCAGAGCTGCTTTTCCGCACGTAACCCTCTCCGTTCTCTTTTACCACCCCTACCTTCGTAATTTGGATATAGTGTTCCCCGTTCTCGTAACCCAAACATCGTGTCCATAATCACCTGATACGGACGCCTACGATCAGAAAAACGTTCCGCGTATAAAGGTTCAACTGCTCTTCCGTTTCCACTTGTTTCACCTTACATATACATAATATCCTATAATTAGTGCATTGTAAAAGCTATGCCGATACATGCAAGCCCGCGTTGTACATTCGTTCATACCGCGGTCGTCCGGGTTCGGCTTAAGGACAATTGGATTTTTAATTATCTTTTTTCTACCCTATGCGCACGAATAAAGACTATTTTGGAAATAATTTTTAAGCACTACAGCTATCAATTTCTGATATTCCGTCTTTTTATTGCCCGGACACCCGATATATCGCGTGTATCTCTAATTTTGGATGGTAGACTCGTTTAAACGTACATTTCTTCTTTGCGCTTAATGAGGTATGTGTCCTTCTCATTGTAAAAGAGCTCTATATATGCAATTAATGTGAATAAAAAATAATACAAATGAATATATCATACACACTTTTTTTTTACTTTAAGATAGTCTACTGTACTAGTCAAATAAATTATATAATAATAGTTATACACATTTTATTTATATAAGCTATAATATAACAACCATTTAAAATTTCTTATGAGGTGTCTTTGCTCGCTATGTTACTGATACCAGGTGTCTGGCTAAGCTAAGCCGTATCTCGGCAACCGTTTATCGTACAACCTTGCGGAAAAAATCTTGATAGTAAAATGGACTACGGAAATTTCAACAAAAATATTTTTAAGTTTTCAGAATGACCGCAGGGGGGCGCAATTCTCAAGATCAATTAAAAATTCGATAATTTTTCATTAAATTCTAGACTAAGATAGATTAATATTTTTACTAGCAACATTTTCAGACGCTTTTATAAAATTTTCATTTGAAACTTTTTGATCTAAGTTCCTTACGAAGGGGAGGGTAAGGGGGGGGCATGTCTGTGTACAGAAGTAGGTATAAATTCGGTTTGCCTCAACGGATTTTAATGTTTCTGAGCTCATCAAATAGAGAATTGAAAGATATGTAGTACGAAGTTACGTGGTTGAAAAAAAAGTAACAAGGGCGCTGTTCTCAATTTATGTATATTACTTTCTTTTTCTTTAAAATTTTAAGTGGAACGGTATATTTTTGATATCATAATATTGAAGCACATAAAAAATTGAAGGGAATTATAAAAATCGGAAGTTGCTACCAATCCAGAAAAATAAAATTTTTTAAATATAAAGTTATTTATTTATTGCGAGTATTAATTTTATTTTAATTTTAAGAGGGTCGCTAGACAGTGTATAGTTTAGTTGCAAGATTCACAGAAGTGAGTGGTCAACTTCTGTGAATCTTGCAACTGGGTACAATTATAGTTAAGAGTGTAAAAGACAATTTAAATTAAGCAAAACCCAATCATTCTACAAAATAATATTTGTGTTACACAGTAACTAGGTTTAGCAACACTTTCGTATGTTAGTAACCATTACAGTAAAAGACATATTTTATTTCAATGTTGGTTACAATACACTCTCATAGCGTGAAAATAAACACAAACCTGCAAACTTCTGTTCAGACATTTTTTATTAAGACTGCTTCTAATACCCAGTCCTCTCAAAAAATATCGAATAGAAAGTTTGTAAAAAAGGTACCTATCTCTTACTTTTAGTTTCGTATACTTGTTAATGTTGTATACGGCGTATTGTACCCACTCCTTGTAACATCCTTGGTAGTACTGATAGAAAAAAGGCGCGAAGTTAAATCGCAATGTGCACATTTAATTTAAATGTAATTAATAATATCAAGTGGCGCAAGCACTAAACAATAACAGATTTTTTTTAGATTCTACAGCAGTCAATATAAGCATGTAGAATGTAGATATACTTCGCCTTTAATACTGTCTGAAAGATTTTCTAAATATACATTTTGTATAATACTTTACTTTAAACAAAGTCTATAAAAACTTAAAGTATAAAAAATACGAAAATACTTTCAATATATTTTACAGATGCCACTATAAAACACACTTGTTACAATTTCATTTCTTTTAATAATTTATTCTAACTAGAGGAAGAATTACATTTATTACTTCTTCATTCATTTATTATCTACAAATATGATCATTTTATTAGAAGGATATATCGCAGTTATAGGCCTCAATAGGTTAAACAGACTAGGGAATTATAATCTTTGGTCTTCTTTTTGTACAGTGAAAACGTTTTTGAAGTGCAATTCCAATTTTCTATATATTTTCTATGCATAAACTTATTTAGATTTCTTTCTTATTTCTAACTAGGTTTCATGTTTTCAGTATATTTAACAAACACTTCTGTAATTTGGGAGATATCTTAAAATACAGTATGATCAAACATTTTTTAAAACAATAATGTATACTCTATACACTAAGCAAAGTTTGGATAAACACTAATACAGAAATAAGAACAACTACATGGCAATGGAAACACGTGAGTACGAGAATGTAATGCAAAAAAGTTCCCTGCTCGCAAATATCGATGTAAATTTCTACATTTGAAACCTACAAATCTGGCATAATTCCACTTTTGCAGCAGTTATGACGTAGAGAATAGTATAGCCATTTCTCCAATTTTAGATGTTACAGCAATGATTGAGCAATTGGACTGAATTGAATTATTTCTGAAATCTGTGAAAGATAGTAATGTTTCCAAATTGAAGAAAAGAACTATATTCGTGTTTGTAGATTCGAATGTTGCTATCAATACACTGTAGAGGAAAATTATGGAATTGCTTGGCAGAACTAAAATACCGAAAATAAATGTAAAACAGAACATTTGATATATCTATTATTCTAATATTTACAAATAGTGTGCTTTTTTCACTTCAATATAAAAATAACAATTATTTTTTTCCCACCATAATTTCTCGATTACTTTAAACAGCTACACATCTGGTACTGTCGACCGCCTTTTGTTCGCGCATATTTTGATGACGTGCAGGTCTTTCTCTGATTGTGTTTACGATACATACGAGGGCGTATTTTTATGTTATCTACCTAGTCATGAAACAAAAGAGTGACGATGTCAAACAAATTATTGAAAAATTGCTGTCACTGTTAGAAGTACATGTGCTAAGTTGTGTTTAGTTTATGCTGTGTATAGAGATTTGAGACGGTCCATTTCTCGATAAAATGAGTGAAACTAAAGTTGAACATCGCAGCGTAATAAAGTTCCTGACAAAGGAAAGCAATGGTACAAAAGCAATTCATGAAAGAATGGTTGCTGTATATGGGGAAGATACACCATCTTATTTCCAACTAAAATATTGGTCTAAACTCTTTCGATGGGGCCGAGAGTCAATCAATGATGACCCAAGGTCCGGACGACCCGTTGAAGCTCGAACTGAAGACATTGTGCGAAAAGTCGAAAAGTTGGCACTGAAAGATCGGCGTGTAAAGATCTCTGTCATTGCCAATGAAGTCTGTATATCCGAAACAAGTGTTCTCAAAATTTTGCATGACGATTTGGGTATGAAGAAGGTGTCTGCACGGTGAATACCCAGATTCCTTACACCTGAACAAAAACTGCAGAAAAGAAGTTTCTCAAGAAAATGTGGTCAAGTTGGAGAGGGACAAAACATTTTTATCTCGAATTATTACCGGAGGATGAGACATGGGTATATTACTGGGACCCTCCTACTAAACAAGAATCCATGCAGTGGGTTCATAAGGGCTCTCCACCACCAAAAAAGGCCAACACACAATTTTCTGGAAAAAAACTGATGGCAACTGTTTTCTGGGACGCTGAAGGAGTTTTGCTTATTGAATATATGCCGAGAGGGTCTACCATAATGGGGAGAGGACTGCGGAAACAATTAAAAATTTAAAAACTGCTCTGGAGGAAAAACGCCCGCATTCTTATCCACAAAAAAACTGGTTGCTGCACGACAATTGTCGGGTTCATAAGGCAAACAAAGTTCAGCAGATAATCAATGACTGTGGGTTTATAGAGTTAAGGCATCCACCTTATAGCCCCGACCTAGCTCCGTCAGACTCTTCTTATTCAAAAATTTAAAAAAAGCATCTCAGAGGAAAGCGTTTTGCTTCTGTTGAAGAACTCAAAGAAGCTGTTGAAGAATATTTTGCGGGGTTATCGAAGCAATTTTTTTCTGAGGGTATGGGGCAACTGGAAAAAAGATGGAATAAGTGTATTAGTGTTGAAGGGAGTTATGTAGAAAAATACATTTTTTTGTTCTCTTATGTGCTCTTTTTTTCATGGCTAGGTAGATAACATAAAAATACGCCCTCGTATAATGGCACACAATCGGGAAAACACACAAATGTAGCTTAATCAACGGAACAACATAGCTCAATAAATAGACGTAAAAATAAATAGTGCCAAAACAAAACAAAAAAACAATAGTAAACAGAAATGAAGATCACCAATGTTACATATGGAATAGATGGAATACACCTGGAATATGTCACAACAATGAAGAAGAAAAACAGCTAAGGTAATACTGTACATATGTGTAGAGTTACAGAATGTCTTTATCAGGAGAGTAATATATTCATGGATATATAGTAAAGGATGAGTAGAAAGATTAAGAAAGAACATGAAACAGTAGATAGAACATTTAGCAATAGGAAAATAGAAAAACATCCACCGAACGAGAAATAACTACAAGAGACAAGACGTGAAGAAGTTTTGTACCCCACCGTAAAATGCAAAAGCTAAGTAAGTGCTTCGTCTCTTGCCTATAAAGTAAAGACTGCAATAACTTTATCTTCCAGTGGTACTACAGAGGATCACATATAAAGGTTTTTACAACTATCGAGGTCCTATTACATGTTTAGACGCCTTAGAGCCTGATACGGCAAATAACACATGACTTTTGATTAATAATAAAACTGGCATTAATAAACTCTACATATTTTGAATTTCTTATTAAATTATGTAAATTCTGTAGTTATAATAAAATAATCTTTCATTTTAAAAGTTCAATCGAAAGCCACATGGTATATAATTAAATCAGAACGTACGATCGCATAAAAACCAATTATTTACGTATCTGGAACGGCTCTGAAGACATTTAACATATGATACATTGATACTTGATGTATGCATCATGCATTTAAAATGTTTGACCATACCTATACAAGGGATGACAGCGTGATTTCCATGTATGTGCGTATTTGATTAAAACAAATATTCAAAAATATCTATCTCATTTAAACAACTCTTCTCATAATAATTTATTAATAAATACATTTGTTAGGAAAATAAAATCAATTTTTCTATCACTGACACATTCATAGATTATAGTATATTTATAATTATATATTACACAATTAAACTTTCTCTTTTCTATCTATTCAAGGAACAATGAAAATTTCATAGTATCCATCGATTACTTATAATTTGGAATGTCGTTTAAATATAGTGCATATACAACAATTTGGAATGTTAAAATTTAAAGATCTACCACTTTTATTTTAAAACTCTTTAATATATATATATACGGCCATATAATTAGCAGTCCCTGATTTACCCATAATAAATGTCAAATTTCTTAATAGTTATCTATTATATAAGGGAAAAGAGCATTAGATTTTAGCTCGAGGTTGTGTTAAAATACCGAGAGCTAAAACTGTTTTTGCCAGTGTATAATACACTATTTTTTTTCTGTGATGGGGAAAAAAGACGATTTAATATTGAAAAAACATATTATTACAATATATTTAAAGTAAGAAAATCAATCCATGTAATTGATTTCATGGAATGGAAGGTGAAAAAGAAAGGGGACGGATAACATTAGATGATATTGAATGATGTAAACAGGAGATTTATAGTTACTGAAGAATATATCAAATTTTACAGAATGTAAATAGCCCTTCGTCCAGCAGCAGCAAAGGATCACCGCTTGTTTTATGCATATTGCAATGGAAAAAGTATAAATCAGGTTGTAGAGTAGAAATAAGGTACCTGAAACAGTAGTCAATTTTCTTCGACTCGAAAAAGTTTTGTACTGCCATGCATTTCGAAGATCGTCTGCGATACTAAAGAAACATGGCGGTTGAAAGTCATCAACGGTCGCTGAAGGGTATGTTGATGAATCGGTGGTCCACAGGACAAAAGTAGCTAATAAAGTGTTTAGAATGTGTGGCACTACACTGGCTGAAATAGAACTCAATTTGGGACCACGTATATCAACGGTGTCATTGGCAGAAAATATGATTTCAACTCAAGAAAATTCCGAATTGTTCAAGGTAAATGTCCTTCATGCAATTCACATTTAACAAATGTACTTTCTGACATTAAGGAAATGTAATTTTTTGTATAATAAAATATCATAAAATTACATATTTTCGTGTTCTTACTTATGTATACATATCCTGCGAAAAAGTACTCATTTTGTTACCTGTTAAGAAAGATAAAATGTCAAACTTTTTCCCATCACAGAAAAAATATGTTTTATCACATAGGCAACCAAATCTGGTTACGAAACTCTAATAGCATCAATTGGAACAAGAGCTTGTTCTATAAAATATTGAAGATGTATTCCTCATCATAACAATTGTTGTTCAATTATTTGTCCCTCCAAAATTTAACATTAGAAGTAAATGGAATCTTTAATCAACTTCCTTCCATCCACATATATCTTTAGTTATACTAGAAGTAAATATTGATAATTTTATAGGTATTGCTAATTGTATGACCGCAACTGTATATTTATTTTGAACGATACTTTGTCTCAAAATGAAGAAAAGTAGTTTTCACATTAGGACATTAAAATTTACAAACACTTGAAAAATATGAATTGAATCTAGCATTAAATTTAAATTTACAACCTGTGATTTACGTGTTTCTGGCATTCTTTGTTAAATACCTATAATTTTAATCCATTGAATAAACCACATATATTTTTATAGTATCAAATGTTTCAGTAACGAAACATGCAAGATAGGGATCTTCTAAAAGATAAGAGAAAATTGGTTAAGTCAGACAAAATATGTGTGAAGTCAAAGTCTTTCCAAAACAAAACAATAAAATGGATAAAAATAAACAATTACAACATACATTTTGTCATTTTGTTTATTATATATTCTATTTCTCTTTTATATATTTCTTCTACTACAAATGCCACATATTTACGACAAAAAATACTTTTTAAGTTGTGTAATTAGAAAGTCTATATAGTTACATTCCATTGGCCTTTAAGGGGATGTATTTTTATGTTTTATTACGATATTTGAATTCTATTCAAACATAAAACTTAATAATACCAAAAACTATTTTAGTATCACCTCTTGCTTTATGAGTTGAAACCGTCTCTTCTTCTGCTGCCGACGTATATATTATATATTAGTTTAGCATTTTCCGAGCAACTGCTTCTTCTTCGGTTATCTAAAACAGATTGTTCCAGGTTATCACATAAGCAGAAACAGCTCTATAGATATCCCTTAGGATAGTGAACGAAACGTCAACTGCGGAAGAAGAGACAACACTG
The DNA here is from genome assembly GCA_963170755.1 of Amphimallon solstitiale. Classification (NCBI taxonomy): domain Eukaryota; kingdom Metazoa; phylum Arthropoda; class Insecta; order Coleoptera; family Scarabaeidae; genus Amphimallon; species Amphimallon solstitiale. The sequence goes on from OY720679.1 coordinate 50,980,918, forward strand.
TCTGATGCAAGAAGATATATTGAATAATCACCATGGAAGCATATAGTTTTGACAATTTTAATCAAACTTTAATTGCAAGTAGCTAGATGGCAGAATTTATAAGTTCCATTTGGAATTTTTTCGCTATAGCGCCCCGTATCGTGTTTCCCTGAAGTCAAGCACATTTTGTCTCGCTTAATCAACTTTCTATTTCATACAGTTTACAATATTACAATAGTGTGAATATAGGACATTACAGATACAATAATAATTTTCTTTCTTTTTTCTTTTCTTTCTATTTCATACAGTTTACAATATTACAATAGTGTGAATATAGGACATTACAGATACAATAATAATTTTAAAAATGTTTCTTTTGTAGTATCGTTTAAGATTTCATTTCTTCTTGTTAAATTAATAAAATTCAGTATCAAAAATTCTTAAAATAAGTATTGAATTGTGTACTATATGTCACATTGAATTCTCTTTGCCTGTTTCACAATGATATTAATATTAACAGCAATGTAGAGCCAAAACATTATATATATACATATTACGCACGCATAGTTGCGATCGCAGATTGTTGATGTCATTCACAAAACCAAATATTGTTTGAATTAAGCATAAATGCAAAGCAAATCACCCACCCATCTAATGAAACGCGTCATACAGGTTATGTGAGAATACATTTTTGCGGTTTCCTATATTTCTTAAGTTGTAGAGTTATAACACACTTATCTCTGTAAACATTGGAGGTGTTGAAATTTTTAGAAGTAATAACGTCTCTAACCTCAAAAATATATGATCTGGAGAATAGAGAAGCTAAGCTTTATCATTATAAACTAAGTCAACATTACCATTAACATTACACTGACGTTCATATCATTGCAAAACTGGCGTTATATAGATCCTTATCAAATATTTAAGTTTCCATTTTGCAATGTTGTACTTTTTCTTAGCACGATACACTTTGACGTCGCTATACCTACAATAATGTGTTTAAAAATGTCTTCATCTTTTAAAAGTTATCATTAAAATCCTCCTTTTTTTATTTTTAGAGAATTATTAATAATACGTTTTGACAGAAAATAAAGAATAAATATGATGGCCATTACAGCTAACTGCAATGTGAAGTGGGCGGACGAAAAGCTAACTAAAAAGCCATGTCTTTATAAGCAATAATTCACATCGCTCTACTTCATTTTGAGACAAGGCATAATAGAATAGTATTTATTCGAGAAAATAGAAAAGATCTTAAAAAACAGGAGATATATTTAACGTGAGACTCTGTATATGTTTATTACGTATTGCAGACCTGTTAGCTTGAGCAGACTTGATTATCTGTAGCACCATCATCTTGCAATCCAAACAGACAGCCATTTGAGATCCTCGTGCCAAATTCGCCTTTCTGAAACGATCCATAGACGAACTAGGCCTACTTGGGCTGGGTTGCCTACTAGAACTCGCCGAAGTGCTAGCTTCTGACTGGGGTTTAGATTTCGAGAAGGTGTTGTACTCATCCTCCGGGCTAGCCATTATGCTAGGGCTCAACAGTACAACTGGAACACTTGAAAAATGTTCCATCGGTATGTTCATTTTGGAGCAGCATTTAGTACAAACTGTTCGTTTGCACAGTGTGCAACGTGTACCCCACGGTCCAAGTATACCGAAACGGGTTTTCAAGCACAGAAAACAAACTTTTCTATTCTCGACGTCGCTTTTGACGTGGCCCTCTGGTGGTAGAGCTTCAACTTCAGCCTTAGTTAGAACTGTACGTATATGAACAATTTCTTCTAATGTTAGCGATAGTCTATCATCTAGTGATATTGCTTCGTGCCACGGTTTTGTGCTATTATCTTGTACCGCTTGTGCAATTTCAGGGGTCAACTGAACGGATTCAGCTTCCGAGCTTGTGCAAGATTGTCTGGAACCCGGTCGCGATTGTGGCACTGACTGACTTTCGAAGTGATCTGTGTATACATTCAAGGAGTGTCTTTTACCACTGGTCTTTTGCGGTGGACATTGTAACGCCAAATCGTACGCTTCCAAAACGTTTTCGTAAACCTATGTAAAACAAATATACTTAATAATCACATGATGTCATTGTAAAAAACTTGCGAAATTTTACATTGTCTTCATATAACACTTATTACGTTGAATGGTCCTTAAAATATGGAAACTTATATTATTTGGCTAATAATTTTAAAGACGCATCGCGGAAAATTCTAATACAATAATTACGGTTCAAGATCTGTGGACATTTATATGAAAGATAGAATTAAAGTTGTGATATATAACTACTCAGAAAAATTACCCTATAGCGTGATACAACAGGCTGGATACTAGGGTGGAGTGATAATGTATGAAAAAAAAAAATTCTAATTTTTTTTATTGGAATAGCAATACAAAGTTGCCTTTTAATGAGTAAATTCAGCATACAAAAGATTGTTTACTTGTCTTGATGTTATGAGGTGCCCCAACCCAATTGAAAATTAGAAAAATACTAAATTTTTAAAAACATTGATCTAATTTTGAATGATAGTATTTTTATAGATTTCATGTCCCTCATAAAAAAAAAACTACATTGTGATACGTTGATTAAGAGCCTGGTTAGGAGTACTAATATTTTTAATCAAGAAAAATTAAAAAATATATATTATCAAGGAATGAACAAAACCAGAAATTAGTAGATTATTTGGTATTAAATTGTTTTTTTGTTTCAAATTTAGGCATTTGCTGCCGTGATAATAGTCTTGCCCTTATGAAACCGTCTCGTTTTTTTTCTCCACAAACTGCACTTGAAGCTTCGGTCACTAATTTGATACAGCGCTCTACAGCTTGGGTATGGCACGGAAAATCTTTAATATTCTGACATGTAGTCAAACCGTTTTCGACAATCTCTTTCAAGGCTTCATCAGATAAATTGGAAGTCAGAGGTGGTTCAGTTATCTTACATTCTTGCCACGTAATTAAGTCGGTATAATCTTGAGCATCGAAATTTAAAGCAGGCACTTTAAACGTTCGAAGCCCTAGAGTATTCCCTGCTCTTGCTTTTAAAATTCGCTGATATGCTAGTTTACGTATGATTTCTCTGTCGTCTCCAAGCATAGCAATAAGAATATTTTCTGGATGACCAAAATATCCATTTCTTTGGATTACCTTATCAAGGATTTTCTTCAAAGGCGCATTCAAATATCGAGTTAGGGTAATTGTTTGCCACAGGTGCTTAGCTCCGTTTATACATGAAGGATAACATTTTATTGTGAACCACATTGGACCATAAACTCTCATAACGAAAGTGGCTAATATCACTAAATTTTCTTCGGGGTCTGTTTTAGTAGCATATAATCTTAAGATTCTATTTGCTGTAGTAAGCCATCTAGAATGGTTAAGTGGTCCAGGTGTAATATTAGCTAGATCAGGAGAAAAAATGCCAGTGCTGATAGCTGTCATCACATCGTAAAGATATTTTTGGTCGGTGCTCAAGTCATTTCTAGCGACTTCAGGTAATATGCAGGGAATGGTGGTAAATTGAACAAGTGGCATTGATTCACATTTTTGTAATTCAGATCCAATAGGGCCTGAAAAGCATTTAGGCCCTGTAGTTTTTCCATCCAGATGCAATAAAAGATGTCGCAATGGTAACTCATTCGAATGTAACTGGCAGACAAACCATTGTAATGGTTTGTTAAGTTCTTCTTCCATAAAACGAATAACACCTCCGTTGAAACCTGTATTCACGACTGTACCATCGCAACCAATAACAACTATTTCATCCAATTCCACCGATTTTGTTCTCAAATGATTTATTATGGTACTTTCAATACCTTTAGCAGTTCCCAACTCACACGTAACATGCCCGAAATAATCACTTCCTGGCTCTGATACAATCACATAATGGTCTTCTGTTACTCTTTTTCTATAAAATTTGCCTTCCTTCTGAATACTAACCAAAGTCTTATCTTTTCTGCCATCAAAATAAATTCCGCGTATATTTTTATTGCGATCTGCATCGTGTAATGCTGATCTGACTTTCGTTCTTTCTCGGCGCAACTTTGAACGATCAATGACAGCACTTGGATCCTTTGATGTAATAATACCAACATCTTTTAACACAGAAGAAGCTATAATAGCAGCTGCTCTGTCAGAGACTCCAGTACGATCGCAGGCGAGAGCTAATGATGGTAAATTTAATCTCTTTTTCTTAAGTGGCGGAGCAGCTACTTGTTTTGGCGATTGATAAGGACTAGAAGCTACGCTGTTATTGCTTGAGCTGGTGCTTTCGGTTGTTAAGTCATCAGGCAAAGAACGAGAACAAGACGGTTGGTTAGGATCCATTATCTCTTTTTTACGCAGTAATTCTTTTTCTTGTCTTTTTAATTTTTTCATATTTTTTACAGTCGCAACCAAATCTACACCGCCTATCATCATTTTTCTTGTAGTTCTTTGATCAAGTAAAAAACATACTTCTTCCTTGGGAACACGACTGTCTTTTGAGCAATTGCACTCTGAGATTACTTTGCATTTGCAACTGCAAATATCAAATAACCGTTGGGACTCAGTAACAAATTCATTTATTTTCTCTTGATATTTCTTGTTCGTTTGACGGCTTTGATAAGGTTTTAGTAAGCTTCTATATTTGTCATGGTAAGATCGAATAAGTTGTAGTACTCTCTTAAAGCTGACAGTAGGAAGCGACGCTTTTCGCCAGATATCTAAAATTTCCGTAGCCAATCTTTGGGATATATCATGAACTGTCGGCTCTTTTGTTGTTTTGTCAGGCTTTAATTCATATTTAATATATAAGTAATTTTTCATAACAGCATTATAAGTTGGTAATTGAGACACTGGTAACTTCTCCGGTAAACCAAACACAGGACAACATGTCTCTTTTCGTGTTTTGACTCGCGACATTTGACTGTAATAAAGAGAAAAAATAGGTATAAATTATATCGAAAATAGTGTGTCATCGACAATCTGTGAACAGGAAATTAAAAATATTACTTACATACAGTCTTATTTTCTTGACAGCAGTGGTTAAAATTAATGTTTCTCACAAGTAAAATAACAATAATACACGCGCACAATGGCGTTCGAACAACGTTTGACAAGTGCAGTGAAATCATCTCTCCCGCCTCAACACCCCCGCCCCCACCCCACCTATCCACGCACTATTCAAGGTTAAACAGTTGCCAACGAAACGGAACACACAGAATATGATTTAGCGTTAATTTGACAATATTAGACGTTGGTGTTTTTTGACAAAATTTTGCGAATTTCTCTAAAGTTCATGATGTTGGGGGCACCTCTAAATTTATCATGTGCCAAATAAAATTTTGTATGTATATTTGTGAACAATAACAGCAACTTTTTACAGGTATTCCGAAACGAATATGAAAAAAAAAATTTTTCACTCCACCCTACTGGATACATCTCCCTTTCTATCAAAATTGAGGAACACAATGTATGTCAATATAGGTAATGTAAAACGTTAACAAACCAATAGAAGCTGTATCTTGAATCGATTTCATGTAAAGCTTGATAACAATTGATTTCTAATTTTTGTTCATTCTTACATAAATATTGCACTATTATTATCTATATACAGGGTGTACCACTTAAAACTCCCAGGTTGAAATTTCTCGGAAACGAATAAAGATATTTGAATTTTGTAAAAAGTAGTTACTAAAGAATGTTATTGACTCTAGTTTGCTCTCACAATTGTGTTTTATTATGGTGAGATATAGATGGCGCTGCGATGAAACGAATTTTTTTGATCGCCACAATCTTCATTTGTTTTTTATTTGAAAGAGTATTAAAATTAATGTAACTTTTATTATTTGTGTTAGTTACCAAAATTTAACAGTTTCATAGATATTCGTGTTTAAAGAAAGTAAGAGTAATTTTAAAGTTTTTTCTTTATCTTGTTTAAATACTTAAAAGGATCAAATATAACTAACAAAGATGATCAAAATTGTTGCCTTTTTGATTGCTACTTAACGTATATCTTAATAGTTCTCTTCCGCAAACATTTAACAATGTTTTTCTACTAATTTTTTGAACACTGGCATAAATTTTATTATAAAGGTCGCCCATATCTGTTATGGGTTGCTTGTATAATTCAGCTTTGAAGTAACCCCACAAGAAAAAATCTAACGGGGTTAGATCCGGCGAACGAGCCGGCCACCTAAGGACGCCATTAGTACCAACACACGCACACCAGTTAATGTTTCATGATAAAAGTGGAGGGGCCTAAAATATATCCGTGTCAAATTCCACACCAAACGTTAACGCCAAAAACTGTTTGATTTCTTGTTTGCCTTATCCACCTAGGAAACTAAACTTGGAGTCTGTGGCTTGAAACTACACAAAAACACTAAAACACCTTCGCCACACTAAAGCACAAAAATGGCTTAATACGTATTTCAACAAGTAAGTTGTCATCATCAGTAGCACTGATTAAAAATCGCGTTGTCTAGTGTTGTTCTGTTACGCTACGGTGTGTAGACAGCGCGATTTTTAATCAGTGCTACTGATGATGACAACTTAGTTGTTGAAATACGTATTTAGCCATTTTTGTGCTTTAGTGTGGTGAAGGTGATTAGTGTTTTTATCCACCTAGGATTATCTTCTGACGAATATCGAGCATTATGTTTAATTAAAGTACCATTGTTGTGAAAAGTCATTGTTGTGAAAACGACATTCGTCACTCCACATAATCTGATTCATAAAGTTGTTGCTTTTCGCTAACATTACAGAAAATTCTGCCAGAAAATCGAGTCTGCGTTGATTATCTCCTATTCTTAAATGGTGCACTAAATGAACTTTATACGGAAAGTATTTATTTGCTTTTAAAATACTACGGCAAGAGGTTACAGATAGATCATACTGTTCTTTTAATTGCCGTAATGATGTATGTGGATTATTATTAACTGTTTGTAGTACCGCTGCCGTAATTTCATCATCTCTTACTCTTTTCTGCCTTAATTGCTTTTGTTTTTTGAAGCTATCGTAATTTCTGAGATTTGCACACCGACTTATAAATGTTTTGTGATCTGGTAAAGGCCTGTTTGGAAAGCGTAGAGCACATAATCGCATTGCTTCAGATACATTTCTACGGGATTCTCCGTAAATTAAATCCATATTTTTAATACAATCTTAACGCAAAGTGAGTAAATGTTTGAATGAAAATAATTATAAAGACAATTAATTGTCAAGCAAATATCACTAATGCGTGTTAATGTCAAAATATTTCCTAAATAATCAAAGCAAGCATACATATAACACAGATATGAATGCTTTTCTGCCTACATACATACCTATGGGTGCCTATGAAGTGGAATTTATAAAAAGGAACTAACTATAAAATTTAAATTGTGAAGTAACTATGATAGCAAGAATTGTGAATATGTTTACTGCTATTTTTCCCTACAAATTAAATATTTAAACAAAATAAAGACAAAACCTTAAAATTGCTCTTACTTTCTTTAAACACGAATATCTATGAAACCGTTAAATTTTGGAAACTAACACAAATAATAAAATTTCCATTAATTTTAATACTCTTTCAAATAAAAAACAAATGAAGATTGTGGCGATCAAAAAAATTCTTTTCATCGCAGCGCCATCTATATCTTCACATAATAAAACACAATTGTGAGAGCAAACTAGAGTCAATCACATTCTTTAGTAAATACTTTTTACAAAATTCAAATATCTTTATCCGTTTCCGAGATATTTGACCTGGGAGTTTTAAGTGGTACAGCCTGTATAATGCAGAGAACAAACAAAAACAGTACACTTACGTATTGTAGTGAACTCAAGCAAACTCTTTGTAAGTGTACATGAACACAAACGATAATTACTGTCATTTCAAGGTGAACACTAAAAAGAATATGAGAAGAACATACTAAAATTTAAAAAAACCAATTAGGCAACACCTAGAGTACATTTGTTAACACGCATTCTATTGTGTAATTTCCGTAATAATTGGAATTGTTTTTGTAAAGCATTTAAAAGATGATATTCAAGATACTTTTTAAAATTTCATGCCTTTCTGTTTATTTATGGGCTATGAATTCAAAACAGAAACAATAAAAATTTAAATTTAATTTTGTAATCTGAAATCTTTAAAAAAAAAAAGAAGAAATAAGAAATTTCAAATTGAAAGAAATATAAAAATAGTTATTTATTATACAAGGGAAAAAAGTATTAGATTTTAGCTCGAGGTAAGGTTTATCTCCCGACGCGAAGCGGAGGGAGATAAATTACCGTAAAAATCTAATTTTTTTCCCGTGTGTAATACACTATTTTTTTCTGTGATGGGAAACACGACGATTTAATATTGAAAAAAACACGTAAATACTTTATATTAAAGTCAGAAAATCAATCGATGTGACATTTCAAGTGACATTACACCTGCGTTGCTATGGAAACCTGCCAATTTAAGCGGGCAAAAAGTAGAACTTTTTTCCCATGGGCAAAAAGTAACACTTTACGCCCGGGTTGATAAAGTGACATTTTATTACCTGTCAAGAAGGATGAAATGTCAACTTTTTTTCCCGTCACAGAAAAAATAATATAATATTCATAATTAAATACATCATTAACTGTAACTAATAATATTCGTATGTTTTTGCTAACAGTATGTCAGCTATTAGTTACCCCAAAACATAAAAATATTCGCATTCTGGGGTAGCCTAGATTGTTGTTCGTATAAAAAATAACTTCCAAATGTGAAAGTGATGTTTGGCATCGATTCGTTAGTAGAGACAAGATCTATATACTCCTTTGCTCTTTAATATTTCACCTGAATAAGCAAATTTTAAACGTTTGATCCAAAAATACAGCTGCATTTAATAGAGATCATTAACAAAGAGCTTCGATTATCTCTTATTTATAACATCTATTAGGAAAGGCTTTATTTTACCAGGTGGAAGATGTTCGATTTCAAATAATAAGTCTATTATAATAAAGATATAATTCACTTCATAGCTTTTCTGTTTGCAATTTGATGGTGGCAGTGCAAATAAAATTTTAGGTTTATATAAAATTGTTAATAAAATTCTAAATGTCATTATTAATTGATAAATCTACATTTTGAAATCTTATTGTGTATATGTGTATTACGTTGTTTTAACTCCAATAACCTCTGGCTAATGTTGAATGTGGAATGCCATCTTTTCACATAATCTAGTATCAGTGCCCTTTTATTTTAAATACTGTTATAGGTTTGGATTCTTTTATGGTTTTAATGGATCGCATGTATCTACCAACAATCTTTAACTTAATAGTTTATAGACGGAAAAAGGTGATTTGATGGATTCTAAAGTAGTTGCGGTTGAATTATTTTCTAAATTATCATAATCTGAATCATTTGAATTTGAGTTATATCAATACAGAGACTAGATTTGAGTTCTTTTATGGCGAGTGTTTTTGTCATTACACATTTGCTTTTAGCGTATTGCACATTTATTACCAGTACTCTCAAGTCGTATCTGGTCCAAGCACCAAAATCTTCGCTTTTAGATCATCAATGATTTCTGCCTTTAATTTTTGGAAGATAGCAATTATTTTATTATTAATATTGTGTTTGTTTACTTTTACATTCAATGAACCGAACACAGTTCTTCCAAAGGGTTTAAAAGCTTCCTCCATAGATAATGCCATAATGGCCTTACATTATTGATAAATACCTTGATAATTATCAATTCTACAGCTTTTGTTGACCTGTTCAGATAATCTTGCTTTCTTTTTTGCAATATTTTTAGGTTGTACGCAAGTTTTTTCCTTTATATAATTCTTTATGTAGTATTTTTTAATGTCTCTATACTACCGCGTTGTTGTCTCAAAAACTTTTCCACTATAATCTTCACTACAACATAAAGTGTCGATCGAATCGTTTTTTTGTCTAAGAAATTATTCAAACTTATAATCTGGTTGCAGCATACCAATATTGACGCAAAAACTTCATTATGCTTGTACTCTGCCTTAACTTTCTGAACTATCAGAATTAAAAATTGCTGTACGTTTTGTGAACCGTCTATGTTCAACCACATTGAGTATATGTATTCATTTATATGATAGTGAATATTGTATGTGTACATGTACACCTATCATATGTCGAAGGAAGGAATTTCTGTTCTTTAATAGTGGAAGTGTCCTCGCAAATCTAGAGTTCAGAACCCTAAGTTATAACATGCCTGTAATTGATTTAGGCCGCCGCCATTTGCATTTTAGAGATTTTTACAATTTCCACCCCTGCCAATTAATTGTCAAATTTGACACTAGAATTCTATTAAGTGCAGCTTATATGTTTTTTAACAGTAATTTTGAAAATTATAGGTATAAACCTACGAGTAAAGAATAGAACAGGAGAGAGTCTCCTTAATAATAATATTTGTCCAAATTTGGTAACTAAATATGGCCGCCGCAATGCCTAAGCGTGCATAAATATTTTGTAGAGGGTATATGTACACTTCCTGTGTTCTCGATAATCATTTAGAATAGGTTGTTAGTCCAAAAATAATTAAAGAAATATCGTGAGTGTATTATGTTTTCAATTCTTTTCTTCTTTTTAATATACCACGCGATCATTTAAATTTTAAATTATAGCAGGCGGGATTTTTTTTATTAGGTTGTCCAGAATGTCAATTATTAATTAATTAACATTTTGAAACGTCACTTTGACAATTCAAATTGTAAATTAGTACTTATATACCAACTTAATTTAAATTTCACAGCCTGCTCTAATTTAGAATTTAAATGATCGCTCGGTATTATAAACGGGTTTAAATGAAATCTGCGTCAAAAATATGACAAATATTAAATGACTTGGATATATATGTTACGACACTGAACACATAACCAGACATGTCAGATATATGACAATTTATTTAAAATACCTCTTTTTAAATTATTATTGCCTATGTTGAATGCCAATGAAATAACTTACCGATGAAGAGAAAAATTAATATTCTTTATTCTTGCCGTTTTAGAACGACCACAAGCCACACAATTGACCATTATAGAAACACTAAAATGTCATTTTTGACATAACCGGACATAACTGACCTACCGAAAAGGGTAACTCCGTCTAAAAAATACCTATTTCCACACCACGTTATGCTCTCTCCTGTTCTATTCTTTACTCGTAGGTATAAAGTAATCAACTTGAACATAATATGTATTCGAAATTACAGATTATTAGTTATACGTACATATGATAAATATAAGTACATATGCTTATATGTACTTATATTAGGTCACGTCAAAGGCGGTAGAAGAAATGAAGGAAGATGTTTCCAACTCTGATATAATGTGACATCCCCTGATACACTTACTCATTAATATAACTCAAAAATTAATAAGGATACATAACACCAATTTTACTATTAACAATTTCCGATATATCTCGCTAAACATGTAAATACATGTCTATTTCAGGAAATAGCTTCCGGTCGCAAATGAACACTAATATTATAGCTTATTCCTTAAAATATTTAGCATATATGCCTACATATTTTTGTTTACTAAGGTAATTTAAATTTTTTCCATTGCAATAACTGTATTAAATTCATGTTTATTTTTTAATATTAAATTATTTATTTGTAGGCCATTAAACATGATTAAAAAATACCGGGTGTCTGTTTAAGCTCGGCCACCGGCCATATCTCGGCAACCTTTATCGTACAACCTGGCGCAATAAATCTTCATAGTAAAATGAACCAAGGAAATTTCAGCAAAAATATTTTTAAGGTTCCAAAATGATCGCAAGGGGGCGCAATTCTCAAGATGAATTAAAAGTTCAATAATTTTTCATTAAATTCTAGATTAAGATAGATTAAAATTATTATTAGCAACATTTTCTGACTTTTTATACAATTTTCATTTGAAACTTTTTGATTGAACTCTCATACGAAGGGGAGGGTGGAGGGGGGGGTATGTCTGCGTACAAAAGTAGGCATAATTTCGGTTTGGCTCAACGAATTTTAATGTTTCTGGGCTCGTTAGATAGATCATTTTACAACAAATTGAAGGGTATGTAGTACGAAATTGCGTGGTTGGCAAAAAAAATAAAAGGGTTCTCAATTTATGCATATTACTTGTTTCTTCTTTAAAATTTTAAATGGAACGATATATTTTTAATTTCGTAATATTGAAGCACATAAAGAACTGACGGGCTTGATGAAAACCGGAAGTTGCTACCATTTTTCTTGACGAAGATGTAGTCATACGAAGACAATCCAGAAAAATAAAACTCTTTAAATATAAATTTATTTATTTATTGGGAGTAATAATTTTATTTTAGTTTTAAGAACGTAACTAGACAGTGTATAGTTTGCTTTCATTTAAATTGCTCTTCCATAAATGTATTCATTTCAATCTTTTTATTGATTTTTTAATTCATTGCATATATTACGTTAAATTCCCCTTTTAAATGTTTTCAAATTCCCTAGCTATTAGTTTTTAAATATAATTTCTTGGCTTTTCCAACACTGAAATAAAATAATAATAATACTGGACAGTGTATAGTTTGCTTTCTTTAAATTTCCATCATAAAACATCGCATGCACCGTGATACTGAATTACATTATTATGAGATTTCCATGTGGGCCATGAAAATCGAAATGTAAGAATATTAATGTCACTTGTAGTTAAACTTTTTGTACGTCTTTAACAAATTAAGCTTTTTGGACACCTGCACATAATTATTAAGTTTGTAAAATGTCATATTCTAACGTTGAAGCTTATGACATGATCAGAATGTATTTTCAATGCTTTAAAAATGCAGTTCTTGCTTCCTCACAATATTCCCTAAATTATCCCGAAAGAAGACATTATTAAGTTTTTATTTAACCTGATTACAACAATTGCTGCCTTCGAATTTGAATTAACTGTGCTCTTTACTAATTGACAAGTAAACATGTGCGTTGAAAATAATGGTGGACACTTTGACTATTTGTTAAGTTTAAATTTTTTTTGTACTTTCTTATTTAAATATATTTTTTCTGTGACGGGAAAAAAAGTTGATATTTTATCCTTCTTGACAGGTAATAAAATGTCACTTTATCAATCCGGGCGTAAAGTGTTACTTTTTGCCCATGGGAAAAAGTTCTACTTTTTGTCCGCTTAAATTGGCAGGTTTCCATAGCAACGCAACGCTTGAAATGTCACATCGATTGATTTTCTGACTTTAATATAAAGTATTTACGTGTTTTTTTCAATATTAAATCGTCGTTTTTCCCATCACAGAAAAAAACAGTGTATTATACACGGGAAAAAATTAGATTTTAGCTCTCGGTAATTTATCTCCCGGCGCGAGCTAAAATCTAATACTTTTTTCCCTTGTATAATAAATAACTATTGTTTGTTCCGTTTATATTACTTGGTCAATATATTTTCTTATTTTTGTTAGGTATAATAACAGGTTCTTTTACCTACTTTCATGTTATAGGCGGGGATGAATTAGATATCAATTTTTATACCCTTTCGTTACAAATGAGTAAATTATTTGTTTATAACTAATGCATTATATTACATGGCTTTTTTTCCTCTTTATTGTATACTTAGTTCATGGAAATTATTTTTGCTGTTGTCTTATAATTAGATGTATATCTGTTGGGTAATGGTACTCCGATACCTATGGTCACAGGAGCAAAGAATTTGGGTTTGATTATTGACAACAATTTCAGATTCAATGCTCAGGTCTTGAAGTACGTTAAAGGTGCTTACTGCAGCTTGAAATTGATTTATCACCACCGTCATTACTTTTCCATCAAAATTAAAACAGAGCTCTGTGATTACCTAATATTATCAAAGTTTAATTATTGCGTATTCAAAATTCATGCATTCGGTTAATACTTGGGCTACGAAAATATGATCACATATCCCATAAATTGATTGACCTGGGCTGGCTTAACACATGGGTAATAGATTGCTGTTTCAGGCAGGTGTGCTCTACTTTCGTATCATTGTCACCAGGACTCCACCTTATTTATACAATAAACTCAGCTTTCGCGAGGATGTCCATCACCTAGGTCTTCGTCCAAGACATCTGCTAACCACTCTCGGTTATAGGACCTCTCTGTTTCAGGGCTCTTTCTCATATAACATTGCTAAATTTTATAACAATTTGCCTTTTGAGGTAATGGGCTATTCCTTCTCCAGGTTTAAGACATGGATGCACCTGTTGGCTGGTCAGCGGTAGACCTTGTTCCTGTTTGATTGGGTAAAGGGTTCTTTTTCGTGATGCCATATGTCTAATGGGAAATGCCTTTAACTTTGTCTTTGGTTGTATATCTATGTATATGTGTACGTGTGTATTTGTATGTGTATCTGCAGTAATTTACACCTGTAAAATATTGTTGCATCCGGGCGGAATGTAGTTTTAAGTTAGTTTTTAGGCATTCTTTACATACTTATTTTTTATTAATTGTAAAGGCTCTAAGGAAGATCAGAAAACACCTTGTTGTGCTCTGAGTAGAGTCTTTTGTTTTTCACTATACGCATAGAATTTAGTTCATTCTTGTTTCTTATCTTCTTTTATTATATTTATTTGTTAATAATCTTGTTGTATGGTAGAAAATAAATGCTATTATATAAAAACATATTATTATTATTATTATTATTATTTTATTTCAATGTCGGAAAAGACAAGAGAGAATTTAAAAGCATTTAATGCAATGAATTAAAAAATCGTTGAGAAAATTGAATGAATACATTTATCGAATAGTATGATGAAAATTCAAGTGAGGCTTGTGATCATTTTTGAAACTTAAAAATTTTTTGTTGAAATTCCTGTAGTCCGTTTTACTACAAAGATTTTTTCCGTCAGATTGTACAATAAACGATTGCCGGGTTATGGCCGGTGGCCGAGCTTAAACAGACACCCGGTATATATTGAAAAACACAGATGATAATAATATGGATGTATAATTTTATGGCAACAAATGGTGTAATTTTTGACAATTCAAATACATCTGGATATATTAATTAACATTAAATATGTTTTCTAATAGAAGAACATTAGAAGAATTTAATAATTTTTGGTGGGATATCCAGTAGCAGTTGAAGTTAATCTACTGCTACTGGAAATCATTAATAAATTCTCTCTCTCATGAAATGTGGTTAATATGAACCTTAAATTACTAAGAGAAGTTATGCTATTTTACTAAAAAAGTCACTGAAAATGGATATACAGGGTTGCTCATTAGTGCGTCCAATATTGGCGTTATTAAATAGTACTGAAGAAATTTATTTTATAAAAAGTGGCACAGTAACAAAAAACACACATTTTGAAAATAATTTGAATTATACAGGGTGATGCGTTAAAATGGCACACATTCGAATTCTTTTTTTAATGAAACACCCTGTATATTTTTTGTATTTCCTTCTCTACTTTTATTTGTGTTTTCATCGATATCTGGAGTTTTGGTTTTGGATGACGCATTGTTGAGTTATTAATGAAAATTATAAAAAAAATGGTTGCGACAATGTTTACCATAATAATTCTATGCGCTAGCATTACGATTATCTAAGACAAAATTATTTAGTAAGTATGCAGCCAAGAGATGTGTTGAACCTACAAAATAATCAAACATTCATTTTATTATACAGGATGTTTGTTACGATGCAATCAATTTGGCTATCGTCAAAGAGCGTTTACTGATTTTTTTCAAATAGAACACCCCCGTATGTTATTAAATTTTTGGAATGATGCGTTAATTGCGCTTAATTTTTGTTAATAATGTCCTATACCCAAACCCAATAATTTCGGAGTTATTTTTAATTTTTCATTACAAACCGCTAAATTATTTGTTTTCGATTCGATTTAGTGTACTGAGTAAACGATTTGACAAACAAAAACAATAAACGACTAAAGGTATCAAACTGTAATTTTGTTAGAAGCAATATTTATAATAAATTTTCAAAGTGGCCCCCATTTTGAATAGAACACATTTGCAGCATTGACAGAAAGGACCTATTTACGTGTTGCAACTTCTCAATGGAAACTGTTTCAAAAGCACGTATTATACGTTGCCTCATATCGTCTGCTGTAGTTGGAGGTGTCTGGTATAGTATATTTTTGATGTACCCCCATAGAAAAAAATCAAGTTTGGTCAAATCTGGCGATCTAGGTGGCCAACAAATGGGACCACCGCGGTCGATCCATATACCTTCGAATTCTTGATTCAAATAGTGTCGGACATTTAGTGCAAAATGTGCTAGAGCACCGTCGTGCTGAAGCCACATATTTTCTCTTAGAACTGGAGGAACGTTTTGCAGAAGCTGAGGCAAGTCATACTGCAAGAAATTCAAATATTGCGCACCGTTTAAATGTACGTGAAAGAAATGTGGTCCAATTATAAAGTTGTCCATAATACCAGCCCAAACATTTATAGTCCATAGCCTCTACTTATCAATCGCTCTTAATATTCTTGGGTTGTCTATTTCATAATGATGAAGATTATGACGGTTTGGGCTACCACTCTAAGTAAAGGTCGATTCGTCAGTAAATAATACCTTTTGGAAGAAGTTAGGTGTTACCTTTCAATTTCTAATCCTCATTCGCAAAACGTTCTTCTAGTCTCTAAATCAGGCCCCAACAGTTCTTGATGAAAGGAAATACTGTAGTGATATTTATTTTTTTTAAAAATCTTGCTAACAGTAAATAGTGGTATATTAGTTTCTGTTGATATGTTGGCCGAACTAGTAGAGGGCTCTTCAATTACTGATAACAAGACTTTCAATTTATCTTCGTCACTTGTCCTCTTGGTCCTTTCAAGCTTTTCATAACTCACATTTCCTGTTCTAATGAATCTTTCCCTAAGTCTTTCCAAACTTGTAACTGAAGGTTGTCTTCTGTCAGGATATCTTTGCGCATAAATTCGCTTGGTTAATAGAGAATTCTTTTGGGCAGATCCCATAATGAAAATCATGTCAACGAGTTCGTTGCTTTCAAACTGCATATTGACTTAACTAAAAACCGTAATAATAATATGTGGCAAACAACAAATATACAAGAAAAGTATGTACCTACCCACTAATTCAATCAATAAATAACAATGAGAATATTAAACGCAGAAACTTAAGAAATCACTAGTATTACAACTAATTAACAGCAACAATAAGATTTTCATTTTTGACTTTTGTTGACGTTTACTTGTTTTTGTTTGTCAAATCGTTTACCCAGTACACTCAATCGAACCGAAAACAAATAATTTAGCGGTTTGTAATGAAAAATTAAAAATAACTCCGAAATTATTGGGTTTGGGTATAGGACATTATTAATAAAAATTAAGTGCAATTAACGCATCATTCCAAATTTTATTAATATACGGGTGTTCCCTTTGAAAAAAATCAGTAAACGCTCTTTGACGATAGCCAAATTGATTGCATCATAACAAACATAATAAAATGAATGTTTGATTATTTTGTAGGTTCAACATATCCCTTGGCTACATACTTACTAAATAATTTTGTCTTAGATAATCGTAATACTACCGCATAGAAATATTGTGGTAAACATTGTCGCGACCATTCTTTTTATAATTTTCGTTAATAACTCAACAATGCGTCATCCAAAACCAAAACCCAGATATGAATGAAAACACAAATTAAAGTAGAGAAGGAAAAACAAAATATATACAGGGTGTTTCATTAAAAAATTTTTTTGAATGTGTGCCATTTTAACGCATCACCCTGTATAATTCAAATTATTTGCAAAATGTGTGTTTTTTTTGTTATTGTGCCACTTTTTATAAAATAAATTTCTTCAGTACTATTTAATAACGCCTATATTGGACTTTGACGCACTAATGGAGCAACCCTGTATACGAGAGGTATTTTTAAAATAAGGTCCGTTTGTGTATAATGACGCGCTATCGCCGCAGTTCGCAGACGCGTCTGCTCTCAACATGCTTTGCGCACATTTGGATGCCATTTGCAGCAGAAGATTATAATGTTTAAGAAAATTGAGTCACCGACTGTGTGATACGATATGTAATTCGATTCTTGAGTGCAAGAAACTTGGCAGCAGCGGAAATTCACCATCACATTTGTAAAGTTTACGCTGATAATGCTATCAGTGACAGTAAGGTGCAAGTGTGCATGATGAGCCACGCCCTGGCCGGCTTTCTCTGATTTCTGAAGATTTGGTTCGTGATGTGGACAACAAAATTCGATAGCACTGACGACACGCGATTTCAAAGTTATCGATTGATTTTCCACGGATTTCAAGGTCAGTTTTGTACATCATTGTTTCGGAGAAACTGAAATATCAAAAATTGTGTTGTCGGTGGGTTCAAGGCTGCTTTCTGATGATCACAAAGCAAAAAGATTGGGTTGTGCTTTATCGTTTTTGAATCAATACGATCAGGAATGAGATGAAGTTTTGGACCATATCGTGACAGGAAAATGAGACTTGTGTGTCTCACATGACTCCTGGGACAAAGTAACAGTCAACTGAATGGCGACACACATCGTCGCCAATCAAACACTTTCAGTATGAAAGAAAGTGGCAACTGTGTTTTGGGACAGGAAAGGGATTTTGTTAGTGAATTTTATGCCTAAAGGCACAATAATCGATTCTAATGCGTATTGTGAAAAAACCCCGACGTGTCGTACAAAACAAGCGGCGTGGCCTATTGTCTTCCGCTGTGATGTTGCTCCATGACAATGCAAGGCCACATGTTCCAGCACAAACCCAAGGTCTAATCATGTCTTTTGGATTGGAACAACTGGAACATTCACCTTACAGTCCAGACATTGCACCCAGTGATTTTCACTTGTTTCGGTAGTTTCTTCGTGGTAAGCGGTTTGACGACGACGAAGAAGCGAAAGCTGCCAGTCATGGATTAGGTTTCGCGACGGGCGGGATATTTCTTTGACAATGGAATTCAAAATCTCGTTGAGCGGTTCGACAAATGTTTGAACAAAAATGAAAATTATGTAGAAAAGTAGATGAAAGTATGAAGAATATGGAAGTAAATATATTTTAATCATATTAAAGTATTTTTCTTCCTATTAAAAAACAGACCTTATTTAAAAAATGCAGTATTATTGGAACTATTTACTTAATTCATAATATTGACGCTATAATTTTTGTTTAATTTCTTATCTAATTATATTCTAAGTTGTTTTAATTATATTGTTTCCGTTTATGATTTTTTTCTTGCTTTCGCTAAATACTTACTGAATCATCAGCACTTACCTGATTAAATTCTTCCTGCCACATTCCATCCGACGCATCGGACATATCCTCATCCTCATCATCTTGTAGTTGCGAGAAGTCTACTTTAATAAGTCTTCTTGGTCGCGAGACTCCTTTAACAAGACCATCATCTGCCATTGGTGATGAGTGTAATTCTTGTGGTGACAATGATTTTCGACTTGTCTTCCTTAGGGTACGTCCTTTCCTAATCGAGTTCATCAACTGTTCTCTTGGTGTCAAAGACCGAGAATACGGTGGCAATTTGCGATCGGACACTTTTCTTAGCGTAGGTCTGGATCTTATGAATTCTAGTATTATGGCGTGTGCGTCTTTCGTTACTCTGGAAGGTACATTCCCATCTATCATGATCTTCCTTAAACTATAGCGACATGAACGAATATCGTTCATCAATATCTCGTACGGCGTCAGTTCGTATTCGATAGGGGCCCGGCTACAGTGAACTTTCTTTAATTTTACTCCTGTACGCAATTCTTGGATTACTTGCACCCAAAATCTATAACCAAATAAGACAATTAAAATGTATGTTCATAGAAACATATGTAGGTATGTATATTATAAAAAAAAAGAAGTAGTGATAAGTTTAGCTACGGAGTTGGTCACACGCAGCGGAAAATCTTGATTCTTTGTATATCCCTGCCCTTCCTGTTCTGCATTATTTCCAGGGCGAGTTTGTTTTTAATAGTAACTCGGTTACCCGTCAACATATACACTCGTTAAATTCTTCTTTATACATTAAAATAATGCCACATTTTAACATGTGAGCGTTATTAATGAAGAGGATTTTGAAGTGATCACATATTTAATTCACACAAAGTATGTACGGTTAACAGCAGATTATGCATTCGCGTCCATATATTTGTCACAAATATTAGTTAAACTTCTTAAATTAGTGGACATTTTTATTATCAATTAATAAAATACTGGAAGCAGAAATGACCACTGATTCCTCTTGCAACTACTTGCGACGGTTTTGCTGGTGCTATGAACTTCGACTTTATTTTCTGGGGAGACAATCTCCAGAGTCTGCTGCCGAGGGATCACGGTTCTCTTAGAAATTGAAAAATGTCACGCAGCCATTGGTATTTTCATATTACTAAAGAGACAAAATTGTTTAAATTAGTTTACTAGTAGTATTTCTAACGCTCCTTAAGGTAAAAGAATGCAATAAACAATTGAGCATAGTGTTTTCAAGTTTTGAAGTAAAATCTTTGTACATCATATATTTTTATGTTAAAACGTAGTTATTATAATTACTATTTGTAGGTATTGACCATTGAGGAAAAATACTATGGAGACGCTGTAAAGCATCATTGCTGTACCCTCAAAACGGGAGCATTGGGCGGGGCTAACTGTGGGATCAATATGGCTGCCTTACCTAGTCCGGACTACTCAAAATTATAATCTATCAACCCACACCTGTCACGCCTACACTAACCTACGAAATGTTATTCCAGACGAATTTTTCTTGTCAACGCCGTCTCTGCTGTTGCAGCTACGAAGAGCACAAGAAACCATAATGTCTTTTAATATTTAACTTATTATATAACTCTAATACACGATGCACTTAACAAACACTCCACTTTTTACCAACACTACCAGTTTGACGTAAGTGTGGTATCAATATGGCGGACCTGTACCTGTTTGATCACGTGACGTCGTTTCCTTACCTATTTTTTCTCAATGGTATTGACGGTGTTCAAATATTAAGGTGGCTTTGAAAACAACACAGTTTTATGGCATTAGGATAAGCAGTGAATCGCAAAAACTAAAGATCTAGGCCACCCAAGAGATAGAACGACAGCTGGAGTTTCGCCTCATATAATAATCAACCAAATTAAGACAGCCTTCGTCATTAACAGACTCCAAAGGTCTACTCGAAGGATAAGAGGTATTTTCTGAGGCTCTACCGAAAATTTAGAGACAATGAAAGTGTGTTTGCCAAAACAAAAGTTTTATGATCAGCTAGGCCACGGAATTGCAGTTGTTGAATATTTTGAAGCCTATCGTGATATCCAATTTGCCTTACGGTAGCGCGGGTTATTTCATCCTAGACGAAAATTTGAAGTTGTAATAAAAAAATATAATATGTATATTTATACTGTGTTCAAAGTTAAGTGTTCTCCATAAATTTTTCTTATTATGGAAACTATAAAGTTGGTTAAATTAGCGAGTTGGAGGCATTTAACTTTCTCATACCCAGTACAAGTAAGTATTGCGGTCACAAAAATTGTTAAACTCGAGACTTTTGCAGTTGACCACGTTTTGAAGTGCCTTGATACCGCAAAAGCGGTTTTAAAAAATGTCTCTCTCTGTGTGTCTGTAAGCACGAGAACGTCCACACTGCTATGAATAGGTATATAAAATATATTATTATTATAGGTACATGAAGAGAAACAGAAAGAGTTTATTGATAGAGCGTAGTGAGATAAGTATTTGGAGATACAGATATTTAGATCATATAGATCCTAACAAAAAAAGATGTTTTACTTAGATGAAACGTGGTTAAATAAAGGGCACACACAATCAAAAGCTTGGGTTGATGTTAATGTACATAACCGGTGGCATTTATTGATGGTGTCTCGACAGGTTTGAAAAATCCAACAGGAAAAGCAAAAGACTTATTATTGTGCATATAGGATCTGATGATGGGTTTGCTAAAGGTGGATAGATAGTTGTACAAAGCAAAAGAACTGGCGACTACCATGAGGATATGAGTTCGGTTGTATTTGAAAATTGGTTTAGTGCTGTTTTAGAAAAATTAGCAGACGATGGCGTTATAATTATGGATAATGCGCCCTACCATTCTCCAAAGTTGTAAAGATTCCAAGTACATCATCTAAAAAGAAAGACATGCAGAACTGGCTACAATCAAAAGAAATACCAATTCAACTAGAAATGAGTAGACCGGTTTTATTACCATATTGTTATTAATTTCAACTATGTTGTTGATGAAATGGCAACAGCAAAGAACAAACACGTGTTGAAATACCACCGTACCAGAGTGAACTAAATTGAAAAAAAAAAAGTGAATTGGTATGGGTCGAAATACAAAATTATGTTACCGCGAATAATAAAAATTTTAAAATGGCAGAAGTCAAACAATTACTATTCAACAGGTGCATGCATATTAGTGCGTCTACACATAACATAATGTACATAACCTATATCATATAGTATTTAATTACATAAAAAATATTTTTTATCATATTCTTCTAATGTATATATTAATATTAAAATAAATTGTCCTGAAATAATATATCTATTAAATTTGATGTAAGTTATTTAATCCGTAAATATAACCTTGGTTTTTTTTTTGCATGAATATGCAAGTTTGGTATTATTGACAAAATCATTTTCTTTTCAAACATGAATCAATTCAATCTCCTGACTTTGACCATTTGGTGTTGTCATTTCTTTGTAAAGTTTCTCAAGAAAACGTAAAGAGCAGACATAATTGTGCTGTACATACAAGCTTTATTTACAAAATGACCCTGATTAACCCATGATTCATTGTGTACATTGAATTTTTCCATCTTATCTAAATTGTTAAATTTGATGTAAGCATGTATGTCCTCAGCTGATAATATCATCAAGTTCACTTTTAAATATATAAGCTAATTTTGCATAACATTTGCTTAAATGTGTATTTTGTAAAGTCAGGTAGTACTTTAACAATATTAACAACAATCAATATTTTATTTAATATTGGAAGATTATTTAGAAAAAGCTATGTACTGTGCACCTAAAACGTACTTGTACCTGTGCATTTTTTGCTTTTTTTAGTTGGACTTCGTAATCCACCACCTGTACTTATTCTACAAACAATACTCTTCTTACAACCTTGAGTTGTACTCATTTCTTCAACTGAGGCATAGTTTTCTTAATAGTAGTTGAAGGCATTAAGAATTAGTTGTTGTATTCTAGCCCTATAACTTTCTCCTTCTAGTTGCAAGGCCCATAGTATTCTAAAAATTTCTTGAAATAAATAATGAATCTAATAAATTGTAATAGGAAATACTCGCATGTGTCTTGCAACAAAATGTAAAAAGTTTATCAAAAGTATGTACGGTAAATGTCATATTTTAACCGTGGCATGGTTGTGGTAATGCGCTCCGTAAAAGCCAATTATATATAGCCCGATATTTATTCATGTTCCAGTGGTATGCAATATATAAAAATACAATACATATCAAAAAAACTGTTATTAACAGAAATTGATTGTCTGAAAATGAGATTAGCACCATATTCAAATAATTATATACCAATAATAATAATTTTTCGGAATATAGGCTTTTACTGAACACATAACCGCTATCACTCTCAAACTATTTCATAGTATTTACGACGGTACATACTCTAAAACAACATGACCAAAAAGGACAACAGAACATACAAATTTAGAAATTCGATTTTACAAAAAATTACGAAACACTCCAGCCAACATAAATATTCTATCTCTTAAATTTTCATGACGTCGGTAACCTGGGAGAGGATGTCTTATATTACAAACTCCTTAAAACAATAAAGAAGGGCTATAGTCCATAAGAGCCTGTACTTTATATAATGTAGAAACAGAGTATAATATACAACAATTTTGTATCTTTAATAATAACAAAGTTACCAATAGTGGACACATAATTTGGATGACCTTGTATACACTAGCTACAGGATCCATCATCTTAGTGAACTGTATGCATATTTACAAGTCTGAAAATACTAGGTTCACATCCATTACTAATCCCAGTTTAGTATTAGTCTTGTTACCATCCTACAGTGCTAAACATAAGATATAATGTGCCTAGATATAATCTATGGGCCATCAACATTTGTTACAGGCAGCTATCATTATATATAATGTCCACATTACAAATTAGGTATGAATCAGAAGTTTATAGATTTTCTTTCTATAATAAACAACTTACCTGGCCCAATCTGCAAATTGCAGTTGTTCCAGTTCTCTGTTTCCTTTTCCTTCAACAAAATTACCT
Source organism: Amphimallon solstitiale (assembly GCA_963170755.1). NCBI lineage: Eukaryota > Metazoa > Arthropoda > Insecta > Coleoptera > Scarabaeidae > Amphimallon > Amphimallon solstitiale. Next base: position 51,005,119 of record OY720679.1, read on the forward strand.
GCACCCTGTGCTACTTTTTCTAAAAATGTTGCCAATTCAATAGCTTCAGTAACAAGAGCTCGCATAACAGCTCTATAATGAGCTTCGGCTTTCGACTTACTCAAACTAACAAGATGCCGTTCACACCGGCTTATCACTTGAGTCAATGTTATTTGAGGCACATTCCTTGAACTGTTTGGTTCATCCTCAGCTTCTTCAGAATCCCTTTCAATGCCTTCATCATCAGTTTCTTGGTGAGCATTACGATCATCAGGTATCATATCATGTATTAGTTGCTCAAGATCTTGACTAATAGATCTCTCTTCTCCATCATTGAAACCCTTATCTAGGGCAGTGTATATGACACAACCAAGTGCTGTGATTAATTGTTGCTCACTACAGACTCTTCTCAAATTATCAGCATTAACTCCATACAGAGTATTAGGATGTATATTTCCATCTGTCTGTAGAAATACCTGCTCAACATCTGTGATATAGTGATATGCTGTATGCTGACCTGATTCTAAGAAATATTTAGCACACTGATAACACAAGGCCCATGCATGCTCTTCTCTTATAGGTGAATTGAAAGAGTTCAGGATATCTTGCAAACAGACACTGCCATCAGAATTCACATTGCACTTACTTTTTGTTGACATTTCGCAGTTAAATGACGTCAAAACACCGACAATTCGTTATCATCTCTAACCTAAAATCAATGAAAAAACGACCTTCAACTGACAAGTAGGTGGTGCGCATGAAATCAATATTTAGTCAACTTTTTGTGGTGGTGAAATGCAGTGAAATGTCAGAAGTTAAATAATCCTGCTACTATATAGCTGCAGCTGCGGACTTGCACGAGCAACTCTAGCAAGTTCCTCCTGGCTACTCCTGAGCTTTGCGGGAAGATATATATCAATATATATATTCTACGTCTATATTCTATTGCAAACATACTACATAATTTATTGTTCTTTATTTTCGTTGTTTTATGTTATTTATTTTTTCTTATGTTTTCTAAATAATATATATGCAAAATTGAGGTAAAAACTTTACGTAATGTTTCTTGAAATTATATTCTGACTTTCATTAACTTATAAATCTTGCAAGTAAAAATTGAAATAATTTCAAATTGAGTTCAAAACAGTTTTATTCAATTCACAACAATTGTTTCACCCTACTAGGGCTTCATCAGGTGATGAATATTATAATCAAACAAAATATTTGTAGACGTTCTTATTTATGTCTTTTCCTAAATGAAGAGGGGGGAGTTTGTGACAATTCACATGTTACAAACTCCCCCCTCTTCATTTAGGAAAAGACATAAATAAGAACGTCTACAAATATTTTGTATTATAATATTCATCACCTGATGAAGCCCTAGTAGGGTGAAACAATTGTTGTGAATTGAATAAAACTGTTTTGAACTCAATTTGAAATTATTTCAATTTTTACTTGTAAATTATGGAGTTTCAACACGTATCTCCGTCTTCAATCAATTATTTATAAATCTTGATTTGAATTTAAAACTAACTTAGCTTTTACAGGGCTTTACCTTCAAACAGAACAACTGCACACTGCACCACAAGTTGGCATTACCAACTTGCCACCTTCCAACAGTTTGCAGTTGCCAAGTTGCCACTGTTTTTTAACTAACTTCACTTACTATAATTTGGTTGTCATGCTACAGTTGTCAGCTTTCCGAGCTGTCACAGTTCCGTCACAGTTTATTACTTTGTCACTCTTCGGTTTGCAGTTTCTGTGCACTGTGCAGTTTTGTGATTGCAATTTTGCCCGCACCAAAGCTGATTGTCAATTTGATTTTCAGCTCCTTTCACAAATAATATTAGTTATTTTTCTCCTTATAGAATGTCTTCGGTTTTGTGTCCAGAAATTCAAAATCCTGGATTTGCCTTTGATAACTGTGCAAGGTAAATATATAAAAGTTTGGCATTTTTTAAAAAATGCATGTCATTTTATTTAAGGTTAGTAATATTTATGTTCACTGATATATATTCTTATATAGAAATGCGCATTTAGAAAGTAAAGGCTTTCCTGTTCCAAAAGCTACAAAAACAGGAACTACTATTGTTGGTATTATTTATGAGGATGGGGTAATATTAGGAGCCGATACAAGAGCTACAGAAGATACCACGGTTTCAGATAAAAACTGCTCAAAAATACACTACTTAGCTTCTAATATGTAGTAAGTACATTTAGATGGCAGTCTTTTTGTGAAATACTATGTTATTTACGTTTCAGTTGTTGTGGTGCAGGTACTGCTGCAGATACCGAAATGACAACCAACATGGTATCGTCGCAGCTGGAATTACATCGTTTATACATAAACCGTGTTGTACCAGTTTGTACAGCAAATCAGCTATTAAAGCAATATTTATTCAGATACCAAGGTTATATTGGTGCAGCATTGGTACTTGGAGGTGTAGATAATACTGGTCCACATTTGTATTCTATCTATCCTCATGGATCCACTGATAAGCTGCCTTATACAACTATGGGCTCGGGCTCCTTAGCTGCAATGGCAGTATTTGAGTCACGTTGGAAGCCAGGTTTAAATGAGTTGGAAGGAAAACAATTAGTCAGAGATGCAATTGCTGCAGGTATTTTTAATGACCTAGGATCAGGATCCAATGTGGATTTATGTGTAATACGCAAAGGGTCTGTTGAATATTTACGTACTTATGATGAAGCTAACAAGAAAGGAAAGCGACAGGCATCTTATAGATATCCATCTGGTACTACTGCTATTTTGTCTACTAAAACTGCTAATATTGATGTCCATGATGTGTCTGTTAAGTATATTGACCATGATTCTTTAATGGATACAACATCATAAGCACTATATTCATATCTATGTATTCTTTTTTAACAAAAGGTTATAAAATATTTTAATTTCTAAAATACACTTTTTCTTACATACATGTTTATTATTCATACAGGAGTGTTTTTAACTTCATCAAGTCCCAGTGAAATTTCAATTTTAAGTTCTGTGTATTGCTACTTTCAAGAGCTTAATACTGTACTAATATATAATAATACTACATTGTCATCTTCCATAATAAACTGAGTAAAACATGTACTCCCTCCGTCCGAAAATATGGTATACATTTTGTAATTTATTTTTGTCCGGATTTATGGTATACATTTACAATTTGTTTCCGTCCACATTTACATTTCTTGTTTGATGTAACATCAGCACAAATTTTACCGTCATTGTACTGTTTTTGAGTCATTTTCCCAAATTCTAGACACGGATAAACGGGTTACCCCAAATTCAGTTGCAACTTTATTTATACTGCCGTGTTTCAGCTTCTGCCCTTCTTTCAGCTGCAACAATTTTTGCAATAGACCATGACGTTGCTCACCGGTTAATTGCTTGAACTTGGAATTCCTTTTCAATAAGCTTACTTCATTATTTATAACAATATCTGCAATTTTGTGAATAGGGCATGTGTAAAATAATTTTTCATGAAATGACGTTTTAACTATATTGACGTTTTTGACACAAACCAAATCGGACATCAGCCAACTATGTATTATAGTTGTTTACCTAGCATAAGAACTGCCAAATAAGTATATTTAATTATAGTTCGTTACTAATGTCTCATTAATTTTCAAAAAAATTTCAAATATATACCATATTTTCGGACGGAGGGAGTATTTCTTATATCACTATATTACAAAGTGATATAGTATGCTAAATTATAAAGTAATACAGTGGTAAAACAATGTAGCTTGTGTGTTTTATTTAGTTTATTATTTTATATTAGTGGGAATTTTTGATATTTTTACTATAGTAATGAGATAAAGTTAGCTTGGGCTTCTACTAGTGATGTCAAGGCTGTATTACACTTACCAAGTTATTAGCCAAGAAATTGTCACAAGTTCTTGATCAAGTTATTGTTGACCTTGCCTGTTTTACACTTACCAATTTCTTGACCAAGTTTTTAGGTGAATTAGCAGTACCAATAGTGCAAAAGTACGAAATAAAAAAATTAATAAAGTTACGGAAGATTTGTGTTTGATATTGGATTTGTGTTTGATATTGAATGTAAAAATAACTGCACAAGAGATACAAAAGAAAATAAATAATTTACGCATACAATTCTTTCAAGAAGTATCAAATTAACATGTCATTTTTAACAGTATTCTTAAATGGAATTTGTGTTTACATTTTACACAGTTGGCCAAAAACTCTATAACATGAATATAATATAACTAGGAATCACTAAAAATTTGACCCAAGTTGAGAAGAAAAATATAACATGTTCTAAGCCACCAAGTTCTTGGCCAAGAAATTGATCAAGTAAGTGTAATACAGGACTTGTCGTCAATTTTAACTTGATCAAGTTCTTGGCCAAGAACTTGGTAAGTGTAATACAGCCTTCAAGTTTATGTGGATAACATGCCATATTACTCAAACATTATGTTGTGCTATAATAGATATTTTTTTATTTACTCATATAAAGTAGAATTTGTGCCTTTCTTCTGGCTCATTTTTACCTGTATTTATATTAGTAGCTTTAAGGCCGTTTGACACTTACGTAAATTTTAAATAAAATTCACAACTTAATTCACACGCAAATTTTATAAGAAATACATATCGTGGCATACATAAATTTTAGCTTGTAGATTTGGTTGTTAATTCACATGTAAATTATTTAGAACATGTTCAATTTTCTGGGTGGGTGTTTCTAGTAAATCTGCGCGCGCATCGACATGAGCAGGTAAATTGAATATCACTGCAATACACTGCGATATCACGTGTGTTAGAAGTTGGTTATTGCTGATTATTGTACTTATTGTCGGTATCTTGATTCTTGATCATCAACAGTATATAAAAAAGACATCTTGGTTAAACTATCAAGTACGAGCATTAATTAATGAATATCAAAAGCATCCTTGTTGATATGCGGTGAAAACCAAAAACGATAAAAATTGACATGCACGATCCCACGCACTTTATTTATTTCCCTCATAAAGGTTTTTTGTTTTGTAATATTTTTTTCAATTAAATTAAGTAAATCGTTAAATTGTACACTTGTAAGTCTAAGAAAATATTTGTATGCATTCGAATCTTCTATTTTCAACTGGTAATTTATCAGACTTAAGATGCCTTTTCTTTTTCGATTTAACCACGATCGAGCTCATGACTTTTTTACGTTTTTTACCACGGGCCGTTACAACTACGGCTGTTGCGATTATTATAGTAGTAGTTAGAAGTAATACTGTCGTCTACTGCGTCCATAACAAATCCAATAGTGTCCAATATTGATTTAAAAAGCAAACAAACCAACATAACCATAACCTCAAATCATAATATTTAGTATCTAGTGCGCATGTTTAATTATAAATTTGTTAGCAAATTTTATGCAAAAAGTTGATGTGTGGCAAACAGGCATTTCTAGTGAATTCACATGTAAATTTGTGATTAAATTTGTTATCAAAAGTTTCTGTATGATACTGTGTTAAATTTACATGTAAATTATGATGTAAATTTAATTCTTAATTTTGTATGAAATTTACGTAAGTGTCAAGCGGCCTTTAGTCTGTACTGCATGGATGGAATTCAAATACCACACCTACTATCTTGCAAATTTCTGTTATTCTGTAGTAATATGATGGGAGAAGCATCTGCTACATACAAAAACTATATGTATCAATTATGATTTTATTCACTAAAAATAAGGGTTATTTATTTGTATACAACAGGATTACTTTAATAATATTGTCCACCTACTGAGTAAGGTCAACTGCTAGACCTATTTGAATTAGGGTTAAGTTAAAAAGCTGTACATATTAGTAATACATTAATTGCCATTTATATTTAATTCCAAATAATTGTATTAACACTATTAATTAAGAATTTTCCAAAAAATTTTCTCTCAAACGTTTTGTTTGATTGGTGTGTATCACCTTCAATCATTCCACTCAATACATACTTCTCATATAGTTACTGAATGGGAAACATTGTTTTATTTTCTATGTAACGAATACTGATGTTTTTGTGAGTATCCACCCATCTCACGTATTCTATATTATTAGCCTTCTGCTTCTCCTAACTGTTTTCACCAAACAGGTTTGAGGATTTATATTAAAATTTATACAGAGTATTTTATATATCCTTATATAAGAACAGGTAAGTTAAAAGTTTTCATATCTATATAAATTAATAACAACAAAAGTAAAAGTAATTGTATGTAAAAAGATTATTATAAATTTAGACGTTTGCTCACAGCAGCGTTCTCCATTATATGATAATCAGCCATCTGATACTTTTCACTGCTGTCATATGTTAGAATTATACAGATTCTGCATTATGTTGCAATGTCGTTCTTTCTCTACTTTCTCATAATTTTGTGTTACGTTGGTATTAGCGTTAATGCGCATGATGATCATATGTGGAATTCCATTTCCCTCTAAGTCGAGGCGCGCACCAAAGTGGTGTGGCGATGGCGTGGAAGTGGCGTGGTGACAACGTGGCATGTGGCAATTTTTTAACGAGTGAAATCAGATACGACAGCGCGCATCGATATGGCGCTGTGGCAACTGATTTCACTAGTTAAAAATTTGCCACATGCCACGTTGTCACCACGCCACGTACGTACCATTTCGGTGCGCGCCTCGACTAAGATGACGACCGCTCCACATATTCAGAGTGAGCGTATATTATCTCCAAATGTTCACTGAACAGTTCCGCAACTGTTGTTTGTGCTGAACGCGACCATTGACGATTTAGACATTTTTATATTAAATCGGCACATCAGAAACGTCTTTCGTCATTTGTTATACTGCCAGAGTTCTCTCCAAATATTTAATTAACATAATAAACATGACAATGATCATGTTTACGTGCAACTAAAGGTAGGTTTTCGAGAACGCGAGCGGCAACACTCGGAGAGGAGGTTATAGTCATGAGGCTAGTGCGGGAAACATTATCACATGGGGATATGGCTATAAAAAAGTTATATAATTCAGCATATCGCAGCACTGCAATTTGACACTATAAAATTGAATTCATATTTCAAAGCACTATAACAGTTGAATATAGCTGAGTCGCTCCCGCTAAAGTCCCTAGATAATACAACCGACATGCGCCACCAAATTAAAATGTCGTCAAATTTGAGATGTTGCAAAATTTTACTTGTCAAGTAATATAACCAACAAAAGCCATTTCAGGGCTGTCATAAATAATAATATTTATACACTTTTTGACATTTGTCATAATTATCTTTTGACGTTTGTTATAATTGTCATCTAAACATTTCAAATTTGTCAACAATGCTTGCCTCCTAAACAGTATAGCCAAATATTACATAAAATATAGATGTAGAAAAAATAATATTTAATAACTTTATTTATAATATTAAATTTGTAACTGGATTTTATATAATAGTATTTTACTATGGTAAGGTATATATCCTGAAATATTAATTAATTAGTTTAATTTTATTGTTTTAAAATTGTTCCGGCCGATCAGTGTATAGTGGTACTGATTCGTCGTCTTTAGTTCGTGCTTTGACCGTGTCGGTTACCAAAACTACTCGACTATATTATAGTGGAAATCATCAATCTGTTCTAAAATAAGCGTCCACCATGTTTAAAATTGCTATTGTAGTATTTTAACGCATATTAAAATAGAAAAATACAATTGACCAATCGACATGCCTTTTAGATTTAAAATAAAATAATATTTTTTTTTGCTGAAAACATGATTATTCGATTTTTTTCTGTTAACACAAAAAGCTTAGAATAGAGGTTTTCTCTAATCAAAAATAATGTCCATATTGCATTTGACTATGAAACCAATACATGACATCAATCTACAAGGATCAATCACAAAATTAAAGATCCATGTGAAATCTACTAAGCTGTAGAAAATAATAAATCAAATATCATGACATATTAGTTTTTTATTCATTTTTCGCTTATAGTTTTGTTGTAAGTAGAATCTTATGAATGTGCAGGGAATCTTCTGAGGCTCTAGGAAAAGTATAAGCTTTGTGTTTTAAATTAATAAGTTTTAATAAGCATATACATGCAATACAGAGGTTTCTATTAAAAGACTATTTTACTTCAAATCTCCAAAACATTTTTCGTTAAAAATATTTATGTCTAAAAATGATTTGGAATAAAATTATGTATTTTAATGCCAGTTCGAATAAATGAGTTGCATTTTTAAACAGAATATTGTCTGGTATGATTATATAGGATAACCGAGCGATTTAATTTTGTCCCTATGCAGGAAGAACTTTTAATTTTAAAAATGGTGTATAACTTTATTACCAAACTGTTATTTAAATAGTAGACGATTTTTTTACAGATTGTAATGTATCTTTCTTGATCAAAATTAAAAATACATATATTTTAGAATATAATTTAGAAACGTTTTCGTGTCGATAAAATGAATAAGTTTGTCTAATTAATGTAGTTTCTGTATGCCACGCAAACAGCAGACAATATTTTTAATAGTGTACCTTATCAAATATCGTTTCTATAAATAAACTTGCCGTTATTAGGTGCACCATTACAGTTAATTGCTATGATTATTATGGTAAAGGTCAATTATTAAAGAAGCTATATAACATTAATGTTTTTAAATCTATTTGAGTATTATATTCGAGAAGTATGTTATAAAATAACAATAAATTACATATTTAACTTAAATTAATGAGGTGATTGCAAATTGTGTTTGCTTGTTTTGTATGGACTTTTAAATAAGTCAACAAACCTTTCAGGTCAAAAATTGTTGTCTAATCCATAGGAATAAATACATATTAAACGCGCAATAATTGGATATTTTGAATAGTTATTCGAAAATTGGTATCGGTACGTATTTTTAAAACTATGACCAACAATATAAAACAAAAATTCCTTAAAAAGTTTATAATCAACTGCTCTAATGCACTCCAATGTCAGTTTGACAATTGTTAAAAATATATTAACACATTAAAGTTTTTAATGTAACTTTTAAGCGAAAAATGTTAAAATAATTTTTTATGGGTATTCCATATCTTGGTATTTAATAGGTTACGCGCGACAGATGTGCGTTGTGTATTTTTCATACAAATAAATATGTCCTGCTTACTTGGAATTTGTTTATTATGACTGAAGAATGAAGAGTTTTAAAAGTGTTTCAGTTCAAGTTATCGATAGCGAGATCGCCTTGTTAATTCCCAACGGTGTATATGAAATTAAGCAAATGGAACCAAGGTCTAGGTTAAAGGGAATTGTCTTTTTTTGCTTCGTATTAGCAATTTTTGGTATAGTAGGGATTGGATATTTTTGTTCTGAAAACGTGTGTAGTAAACAACTGTACATACATAGATACATATGGTTTTCTTCCAGGAACTTGTATTACGAAGCACTAGAGATTTAATACCTGTTGGTCTAAATGATGCAGTAGGCAAACCTCTTGGAAATTTAAATATTAAAACTGGTTTAAGTTACGATGATATGTTAAATGATGACTTTAATTTTGATATGGATTCCCATGATGTAATGGTGTTTCTTCATATGCAGAAAACTGGTAAGTATTTCTTATTTATTTTATTGGTTTGAATTTGCATTTTTTATGAAGACACCTAACAGTTTAGTTTATAATTTCTTAGAAAAGAAAATAATGAAAGATGAACAAGAAACTAAGCATTTAAATAATTTTGGATTTTATTCAAAAGTATTATATAATATATAGAAATAGAAATATTATTACCTTAGGCAACAAACTATTATTGTATATGAATATTCATTTATGTATATTTTGCTAATATCTTAGCTTATGTGAATATGCAACTTTTATCTGTATAGAAAAAATAGAAGATATTTTAATATACTGTAAAAAGGAATAAAATTTTTAGTAATACTGTTTGACTGTTATAGTGTTATAATGACTACATTAAAATCTAACCTTTTGATAATCTACCAAAATTGTCAGATAATTTATATTCAATTATTTAAGGTTTTTAAAATAATTTGAGTTATTTGTAGTTATTATATAGAGTTGGGTATATAATAAACAATAGTACTTTTACAAAATATAAAATGTATAAATTAGAAGGTTTTTGTCACAGTTAATTTTGGAAGCACTGGGCTATTGTATGTAGATTATGAAAGCAAGTGTGTTAGTAAATATTTCATATCATTTATTTCATAAACGATGGAATTAATTCCATCACAATAATATTTGAAGTAAATAATAATAAATAATAAAAGCACTTGGTTTCATACAATAGCCCAATAAGTCAGTAGGTGTGTTTATACATAACTAAATATATATATTTAAAATAGGTTTTATTAAACAAATAATTTCATAGTAAATTTTTCTAGTGTTTGCAATATGTCCTATAAATTTCTTGTACTATTTCAAAAATGAATCCGACTCTAGAATTGACAGAAGCTTTCAAAGCGCCCTTACTGTGTTTTTTTTTTGCTGAGAAAGTTTCCCCACATCACATGTTGGAGACAAGTCTGGTAAATGAGGTGGATACTATATAAGTGAGAATTGCTACATATTTCCTATCTGTGTAGGTATGCATTATTCGGAAATTGATCTTAGTTTGCTTATAAACGCTGGATTTTAAAATTTATCTAGAGTTTATTGAATTTATTAGAAGAAGTAAACTCTTATACTGTATGCACTCCGTACTCCACAAAATTGTTAATTTTGTTCAAATAAAGGCTTATTGATGCGTATCCCTGCATTCCGCCAATAAGAACATAACGTTCGTCATAGTAACGGTAGACAAGTCCGGCCATTTTACTAACTGTCAAACGTCATATTGATACACTAATATGACATTTTCGTTTAATTATTTTGATTTTTTTAGAAATCTTCAGTTAATCGTCGACAAAGTAGTGTATATTAACTTGCAATAATGACTATTATTTGCTCGAACCGAGTTACTCCCTCGCCGCTTCGCGGCTCGGTTCGTCAATTCGGCTCTCGGGAATAATAAGTGTCATTATTGACTCATTGTATAAACTACTACAGAGATATCAACAATTCCTGTAGACCACGTGACTACCAAATTAGGCAACCCAATTAACAGCAGTTGGTAGTATTGAATATTTTATGTAAAATATGGTTAAAAGTGTCAACAATGACAGCAGTATTTGTGAATAAAATGTACGCTACTGTCAAATACTAGCGATACGCGAATCTCATAAACGTATGAACACGAAAATCACCAGATTTTAGAAAATTACTGATCACGTGGTCTACAATCTTTCTCGATAGCACTGTATTATACTCCTGTAATTTTCTATTGAAAGAAATATGTTTTTATACATTTTGTGTATTGGACATTTTATAATATAATTAATATATTGAAAACAAATACAGGCCGAGATAATGATATTATCATTAAAAGTAAAGATAAAGAAACGAACAAAAAGCCAGAAGCGTACAAGCAGGGTTGGCAGATATATATCAAGTGATATACAGTAGAACCTCGATTATCCGTGCTCCACGGGACCGGACGAGGCACGGAAAATTGAAAATCACGGATAATCCGAACATTTATTTCTTATATGTATGTATGTATACATACTAAAAAGATAACAAAATAAAAAACAGAATTCTACATAAGTAAACTTTTACACTAAATAAGAAAAAATAAACTCTACATAGGTAGGCTAACTTGCATTTATGTATATAAAGCAGATGAAACGGAATGATTCCCAGGGATTCTCCTAGTACACTGCTGGCGATATCGATATTGCGTCATCATGCGTATGGCACGGATAATCCGCAGCCCGGATAATCCGCACACGGATAATCGGGGTTCTACTGTATATCACAATATATATCTTGATGTTTATCTTTAACGAAATAAATAGTGGTTTGATATATTGCGTAAAATAGAAAATGTGACTACAGCATGATGAAATAATAAAAGGTGCTGTGAGCAGGACTCTATCCCGCTCTAATTTATCAGCTGCGCTCCCATTTTTCTCCCAGAATAAATCAGTACTCTATCTTTGCAACATTTCTTTAGAATTTGACTTAATCCCGTTGCTATTTTATTAGACTGCATGCAACGAGATCAAACGACAATTGGAGTTGCAGTAGAAATAAGATATTAACTGGAAAAAGATTTGAAGGTGAAAGATTAACCAAGTACGGTAAAAGAAACGTTTGTCAAAAGAAGGGATGTGGCATTGGGATCTCGTCACTATTTGGCGAATATGCTCGATCACAATTTAACTCGGATTCAAAAACAACAAGCTTTTGATCTTCTAAATTCAAAAACTCAGAATTTGTTTCGCTTGTTATGGCTCCAGTCTTCTCCATTTCCAAACTATTTATTTTCCATACAATTTCAAACAACAAATCCAATGATTAGGTCGAAATCAGTTGCAATTTCTGACTCGAAATGCCCCCCCCCCAAAAAAAAAGAGAATTTTTAAAATTATGTGAGTAGTAAGTTCAGTGCAGTAGCGGCAACAGCTCGTTTAGAAAGTTTTTTCCGGGCTTTGGGATAATTTGATCTAAATTAAGAAATCGTTTGGGCCACAAAAAAGCGAGTAAACTTGTATTTTTTCTGAATTGTTTAAATGAAAATACTGATAAAAAAGCCAAACACTCGTCAAATGATAAACTATTTGCCTTAAGTTGATTGTCTCAAGAAGATGATGATATTCCTCTTTCTTTGTTACCATAATAAAGGTTCTTTTTATATATATATTTTTTTTTGTATTTTAACCAAGTGAAAAATTAAAATTTCGGATATATATCCAATATTATGATATTTTGATATTTACAGCTCAGCACATATAAGTTAAGCGGTGATCGACGCAGATCAAGAAGAGAGAGAATGCACGATAGAGATCGATACAGCTGTTATAAAAGCATGCGTGTATACCCCGCTACTACCACTCTCCAACTTGTCCTTTGCGCATATGACCTTCACCGCCCAAGTTATATGTGCTGAGCAGTACATAAATATCATATTTGACAACCCTGCATAGAAGTATGATAAATTCGACTTTACAATTCAATACAAGTAAGATGCAGCCCATAAAATTAAGTTCAATAAATTAGAAAACTCTTCCGGACATACGTATGTTTCATGATCAGCTGCGATTCTAAATTTAGTTAATCGCAATATCCAACAAGCATTCTTTCTTATCATTAAAAACCGCAAAATTTAATCGTGACTGATACGATTAGCCTTGAGTGACACTCTCGCGCATTTTATATATATAGCAAACAAAAACATAAAATCGGGCGAAATTTAACATTAAATAAGTTTGAAATGATATTGATATCTATTACTTTACGGTGTACCCGAGGTCTGTTCTGGATGGTATTTTATCTATTTTTATGGCACGAATTATGTGACCGATTCTTAATGTTGCCCGGAGTTGTATAATCTCGTATTGCATTCAGTCGCAAAAGTATTTTATTATTAATAATAAAACGATAACAATCTATACATAGGTATTTGTAAACACGAATTTGTATTACCCGTATTCAATGATTACTATAACTGGTAGCAATCGGAGTTGGAAAAACCGGTCCTAAGTATTTTAAAGCAAATAAACTAATTAGGGAACTGCCAGTTATATTTGACCGAACATTTACTGAAAATTCGTGTTGGCGTCGTCTTTGTGCACACCGATGAAATTTGTAGTATCAGATGTGATGAAGCTTCATATGCAAATATTGCATAATTCAGAATTAGCCTGCACAATTGGGAATCCAAAATTAATTTTAGCGGGCAGATATCGGCGAAGTTGTGACGTCACGGTGTTTATATTGAGAATTGTAGTGTTCCTCGCTCTCTTTCTTTGTTTTAACACAAGGAAGGTGTAATTTTATGCAATATGTCAGAATACCCCTGTCACAAATTTTGGTGTTCTTGTTCCCTATATATAGTGACATTCACAAGTGAACTGCTACTTTGGTATACTGTTAAGTGCTATTATAATTTTTAAAATGGTTGAAGCCTTTTGGCATTTTAAGTAGTATTTCCTCTCTAGATGTAAAGCACATTTTAATAGTGGTTTCAAAAACCCAGTTTTAAAAGAAATCGTTTTACATGTTTGAGAAAAAACAATAAAATAAATAGACAGAATTACATATTATTATGAAAGATCTAATTTAAGTTTCATAAATCTAAAAAAAACGTCTTTTTTTATACACAAATAATCTATGGATTTACTTGTCAATTAAAAAAATGGTTTCTCCAAAATTCAATTATTACTTTCTTATACGTAGTATAAGGAAGTATTGTGATGATGAAAATTTTCGACCTCGAGATTTTTGCAGATGTCCACGTTTTTAAGTCCCCTGATACCGAAAAAGTGGTTTTTAAAAAATGTCTGTGTGTCTGTGTGTCTGTGTGTCTGTCTCTCTGTGTGTGTGTGTGTGACCACGATAGCGGTCAAACCGCTGGACATATCAATTCCAAATTTTGTATTTACGAATATAATCTCCCTCTTGAGAACTGATTAGATTTTGAGCAAAATCGGCAGACCGGAAGTAGTAGTTTACTTCAGTGAAAAAATCGAAATTTGCAAATATTTCGTCAATTACTAAGTTTAGACTAATATATAAAGAATTCATAAGTATTTAGAACTTAATTTCCAATATCTTTCATATAAAGAAAATTTCAAAATTCGGACCGGAAGTATTACTTTTAGTCTTAACGAATAACAATTTTTTGCAAATATGTCGTAAATTATGCATTCTATATACATTTATGAAGAGTACAAAAGTATTTAGAGTTGGATTTGGAATATTTTTTGTATAAATGAAATTTCAAAATTCGGACCGGAAGTAACACTTTCATACGTATAAGAAAGTCGTGTGGTGGCCACACCTCATTTTTTTTACTTTCTTATACGTAGTATAAGGAAGTATTGTGATGATGAAAATTTTCGACCTCGAGATTTTTGTAGATGTCCACGTTTTGAAGTCCCCTGATACCAAAAAAGTGGTTTTTAAAAAATGGCTGTGTGTCTGTCTGTCTGTGACCACGATAGCGGTCAAACCGCAATAGCTACCAATTCCAAATTTTGTATTTACGTGTACAATCTCCCTCTTGAGATCTGATTAGTTTTTCAGTAAAATCGGTAGACCGGAAGTAGCAGTTTACTTCAGTGAAAAAATCGAATTTTGCTAATATTTCGTCAACTACTAAGTTTAAACAAATTTATAAAGAATTTATATGTACTTAAAATTAAATTTGAGACAAATTGTCTTAAAAATTTTTCGAAATTCCAACCGGAAGTAGGTCTTTTACTCTTATCGAAAATCAGTTTTTTGCGAATATCTCGGAAGTCATGCTTTTTACACAAGTACGTTACGAGTATAAAAGTATTTAAAACTAATTTTCAATATCTTTTGTATAAAAAATATTTCAAAATTCAGATCGGAAGTATCACTTTTACTCTTATCGAATAGCGATTTTTTGCAACTATGTCGTAAGTTATGCATTCTATATATATTTATCGAGAGTACAAAAGTATTTAGAACTGGATTTGCAATATTTTTTGTATATATGAAATTTCAAAATTCGGACCGGAAGTAGCACTTTTACTCTTAGCGAGTAGCACTTTTTTGATATCTTGCAAAGTATGCATTCTATAGAGATTTATTAAGAGAATAGAAGTACTTAGAATAGGATTTTGAATAATTTTTGTATAAATTTTTTTTTAAAATTGTATAGTTTGAAACGCTCATACGTATAAGAAAGTCGTGTGGTGGCCACACGTCATTTTTTCATTTGTCACACTGTAGTGGCTTCGTGTTGGGAGGTTTTGAGTCGGTCAACTGTGATGTTTAAGCGCTTTATTGACGACCATATTCTTTTAGCAGAAATAAAGGTATAGGTATTTGTTGCAAATAATTCTAAGGTTAGATTGCTTAACATTAATATTATGTAATCCTATCTGCATATGTATACTGCCCTGCTAAGCAAAAGTTCCGTATGTGCAATAATGGCCAAAATGAAACATTGGGATAATTAATTGTTATACTACGAGCATTGTGCGCCCTTTTTACCAAGGAAAAACACCGAATATGTCATATATTGGGTGTTTATATGACATATTCGGCGTTTTTGTTTGGCAAAAAGGGCGCGAATGCTCGTAGTGTAACAATTATCCCAATGCTTCATAGCTATACGATGATAATCAGGTGCATTATTGGTAATAATTACAGCATTTTAATAATTACTATAGCATCTTTGGAATAATTGCAGTTTATGGGTTCAGGCCTCGCGCGGGGGGTGGGGGATGGGAGAGTACTTTTGTTTACATTATTAAAATCGCAGAAAAGTAGGAAAAAAACATACAAATTATACTTAATTGTTGTATGATAAAGTGAAATAATAATAATAATAATAATAATTTATTGCCGTAAATTTTTACAAAAAAACATTGGCAGTGTCAAATAACAAACAAAGGAAAAGTTAAAAAAAGAACACACTGCAATAGCAGAATCATATACAGCACAATATGTATGTTACATTAAGAGAACAGACATACAAAAGTTAACACAATTTATAGTATCCACGTCCGGTATTTACAACGTATTATTTAATAACTCTTTAAAGTTATAGAAGGCCCTGCCCAAAAGATATGCTTTCAAATTGCGTTTGAATGCGGTTCTATTCACATCAGCAGCTATCTTTAAGTACTCCGGGAGTGCATTAAAAGCCGAGATAGCTTTGTAATAAGGCCCCCTCTCGTAGCTGCTTGACCTATGCGATGGCACAGACAAATTGAACCCGTTTCGCGTGGTCATAGTAACATAAACCTGGTTATTCCTGACAAACCGTGACGAATTTCTCTGCACTAGCATAATCAGCTCATAAATATACAAAGAAGGGAGCGTTAAGATCTTCAAATTACGGAAAAGATCCCTGCAGGAGGCCAAAAAATGCACCCCACACATTGATCGAATCACTCTCTTCTGCAATAGAAATATAGTATTGAAGCTGGTGGATGATCCCCAAAAAATAATTGCATAACGCAGGCGAGACTCTATGCTACCATAATAAAATTTCTCGATTGCATCAGTCGAGGTACATCTCTTCAATATATTCAACGCATATATGGCGGAGGAGACCCGGCCGGCCAGAAGAGCGCAGTGCTCACGCCAAGACAAGGATGAATCCAAAGTAAGGCCCAAAAACCACAAGATGGACTCATAGGGACTGAACGGCCACCAGATCGCACATGCAAACTGTAATCAATCTTTGAATTTTTTGAAAAATAAACTATCTTCGTTTTTGCTGTATTTAAAATTAATTTATTAGAGTTGCACCACGAGCCCATGTCAGCAATCACCCGAGATGCCAACGTCGATAATTGACCCAGACTCTCACTTGTTACGACACATGTAGTGTCGTCAGCGTACTGTGTGACAGCACAGTCACAAAGCCCTGTCTGAAGGTCGGAAACATAAATCAAAAATAAAGTGGGCCCCAAGATAGACCTCTGCGGCACACCCCTGTCCACCAACGCAAACCCCGACACATAATCCCCACACACCCCATCCACTACCCCATTCACACTCGTGGCATGATATCTATTTGTGAGATAGGACCTGAAAAGCTCGAGTGCCGTCCCCCTAATACCAACCCTCTCCATCTTATTTAATAGGATGTCGTGATCAAGAACGTCGAAAGCCCTCGATAAGTCAAAAAATATGCCCAAAACACAACACCCGCCATCCAAAGATTCATAAATGGAATTAATGGCATTGTACATGGCGTCACATGTCGATTTCTTTGCTAGAAAACCAAATTGAGAAGGATTTATTACATTGTGTGAGGTCAGGAATGAACTCAATCTCTCACTAATGACTTTTTCAAAAATTTTACTAAAGCTGGGCAACAATGATATAGGACGGTAATTGCTTATGTCTGTGGTTAGTCCCTTTTTTAGACAAGGTATGATCTTCGCCAACTTTAGCTTATTGGGAAAGATGCCCCTCTCCAAACTCAAATTAACAAGATACACCAACGGCTCCACAATAAATTCAGTAACGTGTCTCATAAGTGAGTATGGAATATCATCAATACCAGCAGATTTCTTTACACTCACCTTATTAATTATATTAATTATTTCAATTCTGTCAGTTGGAGCGAGAAACAGGTTACTCGACAAACTTCTTATATTGAGAGCATCAGTTACTGGCTCAGCCATGATAGGGGTTGATCCCCCAAACTGAAAGTTGAAACAATTCGCCACCTCAACGGGATCTGAAACCAACTCGTTTAGGTCGTTTTTTAGATGAATGTGTTTACTCTTTTGCTCCTTAATTTCTCTTCTGACTACATTCCAAACTGCGCGACACTTGTTCGAAGAGGAACTAATTACATTATCATAATAGCTACGTTTAGCCAAAAGCAATAATTTATTATATTTATCCTTTTCCAACTTATAAAGTTTATACAAATCAACATCCCTATGTTGCATATACAATCTATATAAATCCCTAATATTCCCGGCCATCTCACCCAAGGCAGAGGAATACCAGGGCAAATTCATTCTACGTTTCATTTTTTGTTTGTTCAGCGGGAAACTTATATTAAAGTAATACATAAATGTATCATAAAACACATTGAAACTCTGATCGGGATCAGAGTACTGATAAACCGCATTCCAATCCTCTCTAAGTAACATGGATCTGAACGTGTGCATTTGATTATCAGAGAAATCGCGTTTCATTACAAATCGTGGTAATTTCCTATTTCCCCAGTCACAATGGCAATCCGCCGACACCAATTGATAATGATGATCCGACATAAGGCACTCAACGACGTCAACAGCAAAAGCATCCGGATGGACATTTGAAAAGATATTGTCCACTCTCGTGGCAGACGTTTCAGTAACCCTCGTATCGGTATGGATAAGGGGCTTTAAACCATATGAATTAAACAAATTTAATATCTCTGAAACAAGGCCGTTATCCTCCTTGAAATTAAAATTGAAGTCGCCACAAACTATAATTCTCTCCCTACACAGATCAAATGATTCGAGAAGTTGCAATAATTTCTCAAAGAAGACCCCAAATTTACCAGATGGACACCTGTACAAACAAACAACTATAATGCGTTTTGCTCCATGTCCAATATAAATCCCAGAATATTCAAAATCCCCCTCAACCCGCAGTACTGAACAATCAACCGGGGAAGCAACCACACCCGACCGGACCAGCAACAAAGTTTCTCCGCCCCTGCTCACTGAGCGACAGAAACCATCCACCATTCGATAGTTAGTGACAGTAACATTAATTATTACGATTTTCATAATTCAAGGGTGTGTATGACAGATATGACTAATAATGTATCTGGAAAAATTCGCTCGGTGAGTACCAAATTTATATTTTATCTCCATTTCTGTATATTTGCACCCATAATTTTATAAGTAAAATTTGTTCAATTAGAGGTCCTGCTATAAGTTTAGTGCGTTTGTCAAAAGTCGCCTGTACCCGTAAACTGCAGTTTACCCGCATCTTTATTTATCGAACAGATACAAGTCTAATTTCAGAACAAAAATTGAAATGGTAAAGTATTCGTAGTAAACCCACTTATTCTCTGATATCCTCTTTAAACTAAATTAGCCCTAAAATACTTTAGAATTCATCCATTCAGACTTATTGTTAATATTAGTGACAAAATAACGTCTACCAATGCTGCTTCACTTCAACCCGACAATTGTTCCATTAGAATTTAAAAAATGCTGTCTTTGCACATCTACAAATATTAAAATAAAATTTTAGTTGAGAATGATTTTGGATAGATGGCGATTGTTATTTTAGGTTAGGTTAGCAGAATCAGAAAAATCTTGTTATGCGACTGCCTTATATAGCGTAGCGATAGCTATATCCAGTTGTGCTTGATCTACCAAAAAAATATCTATCGGACGGCAGCATACACCAAACAATTTTGTTGCCCACGTGAACGTGTTGTGTACATTTAAATCATATCGGTCTGTAAATACAAAATTTATTAAAGCAACATATATTGTAAATATGAGTCATTTTGGTCCGTAAATATAGAATTTGTTAATAAATTTGACTACAGCGCTACCTATCGGATTCTAGAATAGCTGTGAAATATCGTTTCGACACAACAAAATGTGTCGTCAGGAAGTTACACGATCTGTAACAGACGCACCAACGATTATATTATTATATATATATACCGCAGATCTTAACTTATATTGATAAAGGTTTGCCATGGAATGTAAAAGTCCGTCTTAGGTATCATTCTTTTGAGATAATTCTGATTAACTGATTAACTGTCATACTGACATTTGACTGACAAAATTTGTAAATATATGTTTATTTAAATTCATTTACATGTTTGAGTAACATTTTATTAAAAAATAATAAATAAATTACAATAAATGTTCAAAATGACCCCCGCCTTGTTCGATGCACACGTTTACGCGCCTTTTCATGTTATCAAAAGCATTTTGCAACATTTGTGGCGTTATGGTTGCATATACTTCAATAATCTTTTGCTGCAGTTCTTGCAAATTATGTACAGGAGTTCTGAAAATTCTATTTTTGCAGTAAGGGATCACAAAATAGTCAATAATAGTAAAACGAGGTGACCTCGGAGGAAACTCAACTTGCGTATGCAAAGTGCTGTTGCGCCGTCATGTTGGAAATAACCATTATAAAGTTCATCGTCGTGTAGTTGTTTTCTCTCTGCATTGATGGTGAAATTGAAAAAAAAAAACAGCCTAATTATCTTTCTACGGAAGACTGCCATCCAAAGCCCAATTTTTTGGAGATTTAACTAAAAAAATGCGGTTTATTAGTGCTCCACGTTCCCATATTTTGAGAATGTACGTACACTGAAAGATGAAACCATGCCCTATCGGAAAAAATGTTAAGTTTAACAGGTCTATTATTCTATTTATAGATATAGCTGTCGGTTCTTGGTGAAACATAATTTATATATACTTTAGGGTAGATAAAATTAAAAAAACACTTGATTTCGTTTCACTTAATTTATTAGAATATCTCTAACAATATTGTTTCAGTATGTTCTACCATTCTCAAAGAACTACATTTGTGTGTCTATTTTTTAAACTTATATATTACTTGAGGGTGTGTTTACTGTACCTACTTTGACCATTTTATTACTGTGTCTATTATCGGTGTGTTTATGTATTCTGTCTGTGTGTTGGTTATGTGTAATTTTTTATGTAGGTATAGCTTTTTTAATTTCTAGTATTTCTAAATAATTAAGTTTTTTGCTTTTGTTAACATTATGTAGTAATTTACATCCTTCCCGATATAGATAGTTGTAAATTACTACATAATGTTAACAAAAGCAAAAAACTTAATTATTTAGAAATACTAGAAATTAAAAAAGCTATACATAAAAAATTACACATAACCAACACACAGACAGAATACATAAACACACCGATAATAGACACAGTAATAAAATGGTCAAAGTAGGTACAGTAAACACACCCTCAAGTAATATATAAGTTTAAAAAATAGACACACAAATTTAGTTCTTTGAGAATGGTAGAACATACCGAAACAATATTGTTAGAGATATTCTAATAAATTAAGTGAAACGAAATCAAGTGTTTTTTTAATTTTATCTACCCTAAAGGTCTATTATTCATTAAATTGTTGACGAACCACAGGCAGTACGCAAGACGTCTGGGGTGGTCTGTTGGCAAAAGAGCTGGATATGATTGCATCGTATATAGATGCATGTTCAAGTACTCCGTTACAATGGTTCGGCATGTTCCATAAGAAACTCCAATTTTTTGGGACAGGCATCTCAAAGATTTTGTGGAGTCCTGTTCCATACGATTACGAACGTCAATAATCACTTCTTCTGTACGAATAATTGGTCTACCAGCACCTGAGTAACAGAAAATTTTCAATATCTTTGTATAAAAAAAATTTCAAAATTCGGACCGGAAGCAAAACTTTTACTCTTATCAAGTAACAATTTTTTGCAAATATGTGGTTAATTATGCATTCTATATATATTTATCAAGAGTACAAAAGTATTTATTGCTGGATTTGAAATATTTTTTGTATAAATGAAATTTTAAAATTCAGACCGGAAGTAACACTTTTACTCTTAACGAGGAGCACTTTTTTCGAATATCTCGCAAAGTATGTATTCTACAGAAATTTACTAAGTACCTATAATGGAATTTTGAATAATTTTTATATAAAATTACCCACAGACTTATTTTTCCAAGAAGAAGAACTATTTAAAAAAAATTAGAACAATTTTGTATAATTTGAAACGCTCGTACGTATAAGAAAGTCGTGTGGTGGCCAAACCTCATTTTCAATTATACATATCTTCGTAACCATTGAAGATAGAACAAATATAAAAATGGTAGTAATTTTTATGTAGAATTTAATAATCTTAGATAAAAATTCATGGCACACTTAGCTATCAAAACATAACATAAACTTAAGTTTTTTTAAATGGCAATCATAGTTGGCCATGACTTCATAAAAACGCTTATTTATTGCCAACTCGCATATTAAAATAATTTTTCAAAGCTTACTTGCTCATTATTTCCTCAAAAATTAACAGTAATTGTATTACTCGCTATAATAAATTTTTTAAAAAGATTACCATACCAAACCTTATATCTATGAAATCAGAAAAAAATAATTTTTATGAAGTCATGGCCAACTATGATTGCCATTTAAAAAACATAAGTTTATGTTATATCTTGATTATTAAGTGTGCCATGAATTTTTAACTAAGATTATTAAATTCTACGTAAAAATCACAACCAGATACCATTTGTATATTATTAGTTCTATTTCAATAGTTACGAAGATATGTACAATTGAAAATTTCGGCAATTTTGAATTTTTTAAAAATATTTTCAAAATTTGACTATAAATGTTAGATCTGGAACTACTATCAAATACTCTTTCTATTTCGTAACAACTCTGCTAATTTAACTGAACCTGTATCTCCAATATTAAGAGAGTTACCCAAATGGGCAGATTGTATATAAAATATATTAAAATTCTTTACCGAATATACAAAAAATTTATTAAAAGTGAATATTTATCTTGGTATAGCAATACTATAAAATGACAATTTGACTGTATTTCAGTACCATTTTTTATAGATTTTTTTTTAAATTTCTTTGAGCGAGAACAACACCCCAATGTATAGCCTACTATAATTATTTGAAATTTGAATGCTGTAATAATTATTAGTACTTCAATATCAATATTGCCGACACTGTTGACAGTAACAGTTTAGATAATTTCTCCTTCTTTACAGTATTTCGACGTTTTGAAAAGCGCTGTACTTATACGTTTCCGTTTCAACGGGATCGGCAATGTCATCAATTCATTTCGTATAAAATATTATGTAGCAGCTAATTAATCTTAAATTATAATGGATCTTAGATGTTTAAACTTGACGTAATAGATAATGCACAAAGAGTATATTGAAGGAATCGATCATGTGTAATTGCTTATGTGATACTTGATAGTCAACAATTTTTTTGCCAATGCCATGTTTGTTGACCTCAGACTGCGTGCATACGGTTATATAACTTTTTAAAATATGTTTCATAATTTCAATGCGTATTTCACATCTACGCTAACGATCATACGTAAACTAATTGAAATTTCTGAAAAATGTATTTGGGTTGCAGGTGAATATACTGTAAACGAAAAATAATTTTGTATTTTTATTTTCTCTCCTTTGTCCCCATTCTGCAGACTTATAAACGCTCCATCGTATTACTTTCATTGAAAACCCGAGTTCAAAATAAAATAGAATATATCTTGGACAATATCGACGAAGTATTGCCAAATATATATCAGTCAAATTATACGAGGATTATGTAGAAATTGAAGGACACATTTTTTTATATTGCTGATGAGTAGTAATTATTTAAAATTTGTTGGCACGGATGTGTTTTGTCGATTGGTAATGTTATCAGAGGTGCACAATAACTAGTTAGTTTATCTGAACACAAATAAAAACGGATCAATTACTAGCTTTTAATGGGCCATGAATAATTTATACACAGCATATACTCCCAACAAATAATGTTATATAGAGCATTCCAAATTTTAATATGGAAACCAGTTATAATGTATTCTTTAGTGAAACAAATAGGTCTAGATGTCACGTGCATTTTGTGTTAGTTAGTTTCCATCTTTTGTCACTTACAATATTCCCATGGTGAGCTATCACTGTCAGGGACACACGCTATATTCGACGCGGCACTATTTCTGTCTGATTTTATCTTTTGGTTTACATTGTAGGAGGCACGTCATTCGGCAGACATCTAGTGCACGATTTGGATTTGCAACGTCCATGCACATGTCCAGTTACCAGAAAGAGATGCTACTGCTTTCGACCTCATTCAAATCAAAGTTGGTTGTTCAGTCGTTACACGACAGGATGGAAATGCGGTCTGCATGCTGATTGGACGGAATTGACAAACTGTGTTGACGAGAAACTCGACGAGATGGAAGGTCATGTGGCGAAACGAAGATACTTTTACATCACTCTTTTAAGGGAACCGGTCTCCAGATATTTGTCGGAATTCAGACACGTGCAGCGAGGCGCCACGTGGAAAGGCGCGAGGCATTTTTGTAAAGGTAGAAACGCCACGAAACAGGAAATTCCCCCTTGTTACACAACAGAAACTTGGGAATATGTAGATCTCGATAAGTTCATGGATTGCGATTCGAATTTGGCTGCGAATCGACAAGCACGTATGTTAGCCGATTTAGAATTAATAGGTTGCTATGATAAAACGTATATGACATCATCTGATCGAGAGCGGGTGATGTTAGCTAGCGCGAAGCGTAATTTACAGTCGATGGCGTTTTTCGGTTTGACCGAATATCAGAAAGTCTCGCAGTACACATTTGAGGAAACTTTTAATTTAAGATTCGGTATTCCATTCGAGCAAAATAACACGACAGTATCGAGTAATACGATGCCTACTTTAACGGCAGCTCAGGCGACCAAGATCGCCAGACTGAACGCTCTCGACATCGAGTTGTACGAGTTCGCTAAAAAGTTATTGTTTAAAAGATTTGAAAAGTTAAAATCAAGAGATAGTAATTTCCAAACGAGGTTCGATCACCTCGGTGAATTACCTAATCGCGGTGGGATCGAATTCGATTGGGACAAACTCGAAACGGAGAAAACGTAACTTAAAAGGAGAACGTTTTCGTTTACTTTTTAATTCTCATGACCAAAACATAAAAACATAATAGCACTAATACTTACATAAGTAATAATTTTTATCCGCGACACATTATTTATAACATATCAAAAGATAATAGTCAAGCTACTCTAAGCATTTGAACAGTTCATGCAGGATTATTGAATAAATTGGTACTACTAATTTAATAAGATATTTTAATATTTATAAAGAAGTGGAGTTATCTATCGCTCATTGTTCATGAAAACACCGTATGATTGTAAAAGTTTGAAGGAAGAAATATTGATTTATTATCCAGCCTTATTACCGTTGACCTCTTTAACATGTCATTTATGAAAGTAATCATGTTTGTAAATAGAGCTAGTTGTTGAAATGTCCTTCATTGACATTTGATTTGACGGATTTAATAAATGTAATGTGTCTGCAATTGATTTATACCACCACCGTTTATTTTGGCGAAGTTTACGGTTTACAATTTCCAAATTTCATATTAGAATCCCATATGCGCAGTTTAAAGGTTTTTTAGTAGTAGTTTTGAACATTATCCACATAAAGTAATCAACTTTAACAGAATATGAATTTGAAAGTACAGGCTATTAATGCTATAGTTGAATCGCCGAACAGATGCAGTAGCAACATTGCATTGACGTAACAGCTTAAAAAGGCAAATTTTACAACGCTTAACGCATAGACTTAATCATAAATATTTTGACATTAGACGTTATAAAAAAATATGTAGTTCTAACCCCATATTTCGATGCAAGGAATCTACACAATCTCCTATATAAATGTAATTATAATAGACGAAAATTAATGCAATGTACGCTGTTTTTCGACTAGTTACCAATACTTTCCATTACTTTAGATTATTTTAGGTGTAATCGAAAGGAAAATGAAATGAAAATAAAATACGAGAGCCGTCCTTTCTTTAGGTTGATGTGAACAATAAATGTTGTGATATGATAATTTGTTTGACGTTTGAAATAGTACATTATATTAAACAACATTGTTTAATATTCTGTATATAGTTGCATTTGTATAACAATTTATTTAAAGCAAGTTTAAGGTAGCTAAAGTGGTGAAATCAAAGAATAATTTTCTTCTAAATAAATGCACATTTAATGAATATAAAGTAGTAATTTAATTTTTATTGTCCAATTCGCTTGTAAATTGGGAAAATGGGAAGAAATAAGGAAAACGATAGTTTCGGAAAATTTTAATGCAATATATACACTATTAGGAGAAAATATATTTTAAGTTTCTATGATTACTTACATGATACAAAGAAAATCGGTTTATTCATTCATCAATAGATGAATTTACATATAAAAGATAAAGTATAAGAAAGCAGTGATTTACAAAAAGAGCATATTAAATAAAACAGCATCAAATCACTCTCACTATTAATTAGTCTTCAATAGAAGATGATGTAGTGGAATCATCACATGTTATATTTAATGAGTTTCCATGACAATCTATTAAATTATCAAGTTCCCACATTTTGATTTCCACATTAACCACATGTTTAATTGCGTTCTTCCAATTCTCACATAAAATATTGAACACACCTTGTTAGAATAATTGCTTTACATCCTCCAGTTTGAATGATACATCGTGCCTAGCAACATACCCCTTTACTTGTGCCCATATCAACTCTATCGGATTTAATTCACAATGGTATGGAGGTAGCACAATACCTTCCTATTTAATACTTCAAGTATCTCATCTACAGCATATTTCGCAAGGCTGGTCACCTTTTTCCTTAACTAATGCTAATAATTCTGCCTTCACCATGTCATTTTCATATGTTATGTTTTGATTTACAAGCCATTGTTGAGTTTCAGCTTTGCGGTTGTTTGCTGTAGGTGGTTTATTTACTTTGTGACTGTGATATGGTGCATTCTCCAAAACAATCTCTGCGTTTTCTCACAAGTTGGGTAAAATATGTTGAAACCACTCTTCAAATCCCTCCGCATTCATATCTTTGTGGTAATCGCCTATCTTTTTAGATTTAAAAAGTAGCGAGCCATCCTCTGCAAATCCCTCGTCAGAACCTATGTGTATTATAATTAACCTTTTCCGGAGGGTTTTTAAAGCCTGTGGACAAACCATCTATAAATGCTTGTCTGGCAGTAAGCACTGATGTGTCTGCCCACACTTTCTTCACTCTGTGCCCCGCGTTCACCCATGTTTCGTCTAAGTAATATATCGGTGTTCCAATAATATCATTTTTTTCTTTTAGAATACTATTACGATTTCTCTTTTGATAACTACAAATGCAAATCTGTTTATAACAAGAAAGAAACATTTCATTATACTTTACCGAAGGGTTAGTTTTCTTATTAATTTTCTGAGTTGAAATTTTAAAGTTTGGTAAATCGTCTCCTTCATTTATCACTATAAGAATTTTCTGTACAATTAGAGGTTCATTTGAAAAAAAAGGAATGAATAATTCCTCGAATGCTATTCCGCATTACATCATCAACGTTGTCCAGTATGGCCTTTTTCTTATGGTATTTCTTTGGTGATTGAAATTTATGATCAGCACTATATTCTTGCAAAACCTTGTAAACACTACGTTCTGATATTCCTGAACATAAATCACCAAAATGAGACTTCATTATTCATTTATGTTAGATATTAAGCAAAGAAACCGAGAAAGAATAAAATAGTAATAATGCAAAATTGAAACTGTCAAATCACAGTACTAAATTTATTCTAGTGTGGCCGTCCTTGCAAACGAACCAATAGTAAGCGTTATTTTACATATGACGCTCAAGTGACGCATTTCTCGTGCGCTGTTGCTACTGCATCTGTTCGGCGATTCAATTATAGTTCATCATATTGGCAGTAAGTATTGTTGCAAGTAAGCATGATCACATGATTATAAAATGATGTTTATATTGTAAATTAAAATTTTTAGAAGTGATGACTGAAGACGTTTCCAAGTTGCTGACTTAATAACATGAACATTTCTAATTCGCAATGCGTAAGTCAATTGCAGACACCCATTATGAATTTTAAATATAGGCACACCAACATAAAAGTCAAAAAGTGTTGCCAATCCAATAAAGTCAGAATCACTTACAATCACTCGATATAATTCGGTGATTAAAATATTGCAGCGAGAATATTGTGGTCAACACTGAGCAAGCTGCTGATTTCCTAACATGTTTTTACAAAAATGATCTGCGTAAATAGAGTCTATTGTTAATATATGCTTCATATGACTTGAGGGATTTAACGAATTTGAATTTTACAGTGAACATAAAACTTATGAAGTGTTGCCAATTCAATGAAGAAAATGTTATTAATTTATAGTTTACATATAAGGTGTATATTATTGATTAACCGGATAAAGAAAAACATTATTTCTTCAAATCACTTATTCAAAAAGAATCTCAATCAAATGTTATCTTTACAATTCAGTGTACTATACTTTCTTTTCGGCTACCGTTTCTAAAACTTTTTCAACAGCATTTATCAATTTAAAAGTGTTTCTCCAAAGGTATCAAACGAAGGTGGTAACGCTTTTTCTTAGGACGCATATCTTGAACTACTAGACCCGAGTTTCTTCTTCTTAAGGTTCTCTAATTTTCCTTAAAAGGGATCTGGTGATCGTTCACAGTAATGTGGATGACCTTTTAATTTCGCAGGCTTTAAACTATCCTTTTCGATAACAGTTGCGCATAGTGGGAATTAATTTTCATCATTAGATTAATATGAATACTTCGTCGCTGTATTAAAATTATACTTACTGACAAAGAAAGGAGCTAGTGTATCAAAACTTAAAACACGCGATTGGAAAAATACTATTCAAGTCACAGACACATAGGCTTAAGTGGAAGGTATGCGTATTCGCCGAGTGGCGCCGATCGTTTGCTTTCACACCCCAGGTTCAACATATTCGCGACAAAAAGTTAATATTATTGGGATTACAGGGATCAGGTATGCAAAATATGAATTTATAGCTACTCCCTGACGGATACTAAAAGCATACGTGAATTTTTATACCGGGTGTCCACACGAAAACTTTATATTGAATTATTTCTGGTGTTTTTGTAGACAAAAACTTGAAATTTTGGGTGGTTGTTCAGGATATAGGGGGACAATGAATAGTGTATTTCATACCGCCCCATCGGGTCACCCGCCGCCGCCGGCCACCCCCACTCCAATATTTTAAATGACACCCTGTATTTTTTTTTGGTGGTTTTGAAAGAACACAATTTTCTTGATATTCCTATGTGAAAAAACTAGTAACACACATTATGACATTTATGAGATATTTAAATTTAAAAGTTTCAGATATCAGAAATTATTAACTCCGAAAAATCATAAGTTAGTCATGGAAATACTTAAAACAAGATTTATTCACAACATTTTAGTTAAATTAAATGCTCAAATTGTTCACCGTTTACATTTAAACATAAATAAAGTCTATTTTCAAAAGCATTTCTAACATTTTCGAACACTTGTGGCGTTAAATTTCGACATTCCCCTGTTATTCTATTACGTAAATCAGCTATTGATTGTGGCGGTGTCTTATAAACAACAGACTTCAAATATCCCCACAAAAAGAAATCTAGGGGAGTTAAATCGGGGGAGCGAGCTGGCCATTCAATAGAGCCCCTACGTCCAATCCAATGTCCTGGGAAAATATTATCCAAATAATTCCTAACGTCTAAAGAGTAATGTGGCCCAGCTCCATCTTGTTGAAAATATAATTGCTCCTCCTCTATTTCATTCAAGTTTTCTTCTAGACACTGTATGATAAGAGGATGTATTAGCTCTTCCAAAAATTGTAAGTACTTAGGTCCATTTAAATTTTTCTGGAAGAATATCGGGCCAATTACTTGGTTATTAAGAATTCCAGCCCATACATTAATTTTTTGGGGATATTGTGTGTTGCCTTCTCGGAAAAGATGGGGTTTTACGTCGCTCCAATATCGACAGTTGTGTCTATTCACAAGACCATTTAAGTAAAAGCAACTTTCATCACTAAAGCAAATACTTCGCAAAACATTTCCATTTTGCCGAATCATATCTGTCATTATTTCACAAAATTCGACTCTTCTGTCGAAATCACCGTCACCCAACTCTTGGTGAAGTTGAATTTTATAAGGGTGCATTTTGTTTAATTTTAATATCTTATGGCAGGTTGATTTTGGCACTCCCGAAACTTCGGATAATTTTCTCAACGAAAGCTCTGGGTCTAAATTAATATACCCAAGAACTGCTAGTTGCATAGCTTCATTTAGTACACCACAATTATTCGTATTCCGTTTTTTATTATTTACAGATCCAGTTTGCAAAAATTTTTCTATTAGCGTTCTGACATAAGCAACAGATACGTTTCTGTTTGGATGGTTTTCATTGAATAACGTCGCCGCTTGGGAATAATTTTTGTTTGCAATCCCATACAAAATCACTATTTCAGTTCTCTCTTCAAGAGTATAAACCATTTCAGCGAAAAAGCCGAAACTTTAAGAAAAATTTTACAAGTATCACAGACTAAACAATCCAGACCGGCAACTTAATCCTAGATTTTATCCAGAGTACTCATCCTTGTTTAGCAAAGTAAATTTCAATACTCTACCATCTTTGTCAGATTCAGTGAACTTGGAGATGAGATGGCGCTAGCGTCAATTGAAATGTTTGTTATGCTGTGGTTATATGTCATTCAAAACTACATTTCAAAATGACACGTTTGACATATTTTTGCAATCCTTTGTCGTACATCGTATTAATTATATGTTGATGCAAATATGGTGTCCAAGTGTTTAGTGCGCGGGTTTGGGCAGGATGAAGTTAACAAAATGCACAGGTTTCCTGCAAATCTCGACGAGTGAGTATAAATATTGTACAGTTGTGCTTTAAATATGTATATTACAAAATTTCTTAGTCATCATATTATATTATATTACAAGATTTGTATATTATTATTGTCTTCTCATTACTGGTTGTGTAATTTAATTTTATTATGTTTTATTGTATAAGTATATGTATCAATAAAAACTATTATTATTATATCCCTGTTTTCCTTGACAGTTTACACTTATTAGATTATTATATTTTTCTTAATCTTATATAGAGTAGTAGTTTATTGTGTCTAATAGGTCACCGTAAGAGGGATGTTATAATACATGTAAGTAAAAGATTAATATTTATATTTCGTATCACATATTTACACCATATTTAATATGTAAGACCACAAAATTACACATAAGATGCTCAAACTATGGCTATAATTGTTACAGTAAGTAATATTTATTACCATAGTTTTAGTAACTTTTGTGTATGTTTCTGATACATAAATAATGTATTTAATAAGCGTATTCTAAAAACAAGCTCATTTCAAATTTCGCGCCAATATGCTGCTAGCGCCATCTTCGTACCAAGTTCACTGGTGTGTGACAAGGATAGCAGATCTTGGATATTTTTCTTTCAAGTAGTTGCCGGTCTGGGTTGTTTAGTCTGTGCAAGTATTAATATTAATGAAACACAAAAGTCATAATTTTGACAATTCTAATTTAAAGCAAACTATTTCCATGACTAACTTATGATTTTTCGGAGTTAATAATTTCTGATATCTGAAACTTTTAAATTTAAATATCTCATAAATGTCATAATGTGTGTTACTAGTTTTTTCACATAGGAATATCAAGAAAATTGTGTTCTTTCAAAACCACCAAAAAAAAATACAGGGTGTCATTTAAAATATTGGAGTGGGGGTGGCCGGCGGCGGCGGGTGACCCGATGGGGCGGTATGAAATACACTATTCATTGTCCCCCTATATCCTGAACAACCACACAAAATTTCAAGTTTTTGTCTTCAAGAACACCAGAAATAATTCAATATAAAGTTTTCGTGTGGACACCCGGTATATGTGTAAATATAGTAATCACAAAGTAGTAATAATATACAACATTCAGCAAAGCGTGTCATAATTGTTTTCTTATTGACATGTTTCTTATAAGAAAACAGTGTGTGGTATGACCTTGTAAATAAATATTTGGGGATATGGAATAATTATAAGTTCAATGAACTTAATAGATTTTAAAGTATTTTTTGTCTTGTAAATAAATTAGGTACACACACTTATTTCGAATGCACTCACATTAATCATAATTAACAGTCTAACTAAAACTTTTCACTCTTAATGTAAATGGTGATTTTAGTTTAGTCGTTAATTTGATAGAAAAGTAGTATCAATTTATTTAAATAAGTCTCTATATTACTCACTGTTTGTGATATCTTATACTTATCTAGTATTGGTGTACTTTCATCGATTAATTTTCGGATTGACTCAGATCGTAAAGAAAAGAAGAATTGCTCTATTTAGCGGTGTTAGAGTCAATTACATACAAATGCGTTTGGATTAGAAACTGTCATGTGTCAATAATTTCCATTGATGCTTTACTAGCTATAGATATTTGAAACTGAGATTACCGAATCAACTCGAATACACTTTCAATTAATACTTGGAATTATTGATGCATGAATAATGTTATTGATATTGATTATTTTTCTTAACAACAAAATTTGTAATAAGCACAGAGAAAAAAATATAAAGGCGACATAAACTCTTAAATGTGAAAATGCAATAAGTGTCTTTATTGGATGTAATTAATACTCTTTGAAACTCAAAATTTGTTAAAAACACAATTAAAATATGCCTTAAATACTATTTATTAGTATACTAAAACCAAGCAAAATGGTTATTTGAAATCGTTTTTGTTTTGACTCATTTGTATACAGATTTTGTTTTTATTTTTTTATTTATGCGCATTTATTGTATTTATTATGCTATTATTGTACAAAGGCATTACAAATTGTTGTGAATTATTGACTGATGTGATTTGTGTTATGTTAAATACGTAGTAAGTTATCCCACATAATTTAGGCCTACATTATCCGGAAACTTCGGATAACAGTATGATATGTTATTATTAAAAGGTCTACAATACAGACATAATTAAAACAGTGTGCATGTGTTTGCAAGCAGCATTAAGATCTAATCTTTGCTCAAAACCGTAATTTAAAAGAAAACACAAATATATGATCAAGAAATAGCTCTTTAGAAAATATAAGATATTATCTTGAAATAAATGAGGAAATGAATGTTGTGACAATGCAGAGTATATGATAAATCTATTTTATTATCTGTTTTAGGTCATTGGCATTTTACGTTGTGCAATTTATGCTCTTGCTTGTATTTACCATATGTTCAATCATAATTGTTAAATTTTACATTATTTATTTTGACATAGGCTATATTACTATATTACTTTATATAGGCCTTGTATGTATTTACTATACTTTAATTGGACAGTGCAGTCTCAGTCAAAAATAATCTGGTAGAAAGAGTAATGAACGCTTGTGTTTGTGTATTGTCAAGTTATGGTATAGGTTTGTTCGTCCAAAATTATGATATCATTTTTGGTTTACTTATAAATAATTATCGTTTATGATATAATGATTAGTATCATAAACGATACACAAAACTATCCGAAATATTTCGACTAATCCACAACTAGTGTAATTCTAGCGCGCGCACTTAAACTGATAATCGGGTGTTCAGAAAATTTCGATGTCAAAGTAATCCTTGAAAATTTGAAGTCATGTCAGATAGAGTAGATTCTGACAACTATTGACAGACAACAATTGACATTTAATATTTAATACAAATCATAGACTTAAGTTAGGACATATGGATTTTTGTTCAACACCTACTTGACTCTGAACACCCGATACGTACCATACGTCAACTAGTGGTTGGAACAAACGTTTATTTGACAAATTAAATTTTAATAGGCGTACTCATAAAGTTATTATTATATTTACATGTTGTCAATTTTTTAGCTTCAAAAGTACCAGAATTAGTGATAAATTAATAATACATTTATTATAATGTTAAAAAAGACGTATCTACTACGATTGTGGTGTATTACTAAACACTACTTATACGAAAAATAGAACTGATTAAAATGTAAATTCTTTAGTTTGTATGGCTGACCGTACAGGCTTATTACTGCATTATTGTAACTTATCATTTAATCAATTGATAGCAAAGATACCTCATTATGTTGTTTCAGTTAAATGTAGTATAAATACGAAGATTTATATGTACATATATATATATACGGGGGTCGACATATTTTAATTTCTGATACGAAAGTAGAAAGAGGAAAAGAGCGCGACGAAATAAACTAAAGATAAACATAAGCGACGCTGCCACACTCGACAAACGTTTGCTATGAAATGTAAGGCGTGGGGGTCCCCCGCCACTGCGTTGCCCTCCCACCATTGTTAGCAAGCAGGCATCGCTGCATATCATAAGGTCATCTTCTGCATATGATAGAAATGCAAACCGAAATTCAAATTTGACGACTATGGTATATATATATATATACAAAGTGACCATTTTGAACTGTCCTGAGTTGGCCATACTGATTTCAATTTAGGAACACAGTGTAATTGGCAAGCCTTTTTATTTATTTTTGTGGTTAGGTTTACTATTTAAAATTTTTCTGTGATAAATGACAATGAAATAGGGTTGGTTTTAAATTGAATTATATGAAAGAATTTTTTAGAAATATAGTAATTGCACTTTATTTTTTATCATAAACAATAATAAATACGTTTCAACTTTATTACTGTAAAACATAATCCCATAATTATGTCACCAAATGAATACATTTTATAAAAGTTCTTCGAATTGTCCACTGTTACTCTAAATGCATAGATTGACACATCTTCTTATGTTACTGAACATATTGTGGAGTTTTTCCGGTGTAATATTTCACAATTCTGTTGTAATTGCCTCTTCAAGTTCATCGAGATTATGCAGTCTGTTCTGAAACGCTTTATTTTTTGCATGGCCAAAGAGGAAAGAGGAAATCAGGAAAATTGGCGGACTATCGATTCGACTAATCAATCGGTCACCACAGTCTTCTTGTAAATAATTAATAGTTTGTTGCGCAGTAAGTGCAGTTACCCCATCTTGTTGGAAGTACCCTAGGTTTAATTAATCTTTGTGAAAGTTGTTAATATCGTATTGCATTAATTATATCATTAAAAAAAATGGTCCAATAATCCGTCTTTTTGACATTGCAACCCAAACACCAACTTTGATAAGATGGAGACTATTTTCAACAAAAATATGTGGATTTTCTGTTGACCAGGTACGGTAATTTTGAGAGTTGATATACCCCGACAAATGGGTCCAAGCTTCATCCGAAAAGAAAGTGCGATTTAAGTCTTCTTCATGTAATATTTCATTAAACCAGTTGCAATAATTCAATCTCTGCTCAAAGTGATGTTGTCAAACTTAATGTTGTAGTACAGAAACTTTATATGGGTGCATATGCAAGTTTGTTTTCAATGCCTTATGAGTACTTCCGTAGGAAATACCTACAATTTAAATACATAATGCTGTATAACAAATTACGTTTAAGTTAATTAGATCTCTTTACCAGTTTGAGCAGGCAGCTTTCGTACAGATTTTGTGGGACTAACTTCTATTCGCTGCCTAATGTCTGCGAGAACATCTTCGGTTAAAACTGTTGGTGCTTTTTCAGGTTTACGTTTACAAACACTTCCCGTCTCCTTAAACCTTTCAATCACTCTATTGCGCTGACGAGTAAATGTGTCCAAGTTTATTTCCAGATTTCCATATTCTGTTATGATTTTGACATTTGACATGTAAATTTAGTATGGACTATTCACGGAAGTAAATATTTCCTATACTCCATTCAGTCTAAGAATAAAGTAGATGGCGCTACAATATGAGCACAGTTTACACACGATGAACTTTGTATTTTGAAAACAAGTAAAACATATGTTTACTGTCAGATGGATAGCAGGGATATACATATCTGATATCATTATATTTTGACATTTACGTACATTTTTATACAAGTTGGTAACTCATTCCTCAAGAAAAAGGAATGCACATGTCGTCTAATTGTACTTTTTTGTGCTTCATCCAATTTATTGTAAGTATGACGATAATTTCTTTTTCTTGGAGGAGAAATTGGAACTCCATATAATTCCATTTCTTTAATAATGCAGTATTCTACATTGTATTCCTATTAATACCCACTTCCTCTGCTGTTTGATTGACTGCAGCTGTTTTAGACATATTGTTTTTATCCTTAATGTACACATTATAAGCCATTTGCCTTTGTCCAGATCTTATGTGTTTCCCTTTACGATTTTTTGAAGGACCTGGTAAAAGTGCTTCCGCCATACTATAGAATATTAGCGATTACGAAAAGAAAGTTAACGAAATTGATAAAATACCTTAACAAATGAATATTTCACTTGCGAGTTCTAAGAAGAACTATTTTTTAAGAATATTAACAACAAATAACTATGTAAAATACGGAAATCGACAAAATCTTTGAACAAAACTGTCAGTAAACAAATTTTTGACAGAACGAGCTAAATGCAATTATTTTGCCGGTGTAAATGCACACTCGATTTCAACCAATCACAAACGTTTATTTTAAGCCCTATCTTTCCCAATGCTTTATTCTTAGACTGAATGGAGTATAGTTTTTGATAATACTAGGACTTTTTTGTTGCCTACCCAGGACAGTTCAAAATGCTCACGTAGTATGTATGATACATTTACTTCAATTATGCTATTGTTGCATTCAGGTAATATCAGCGCTGCAACGCAGAAAATCCTTAAATCAAACCAACTGATTTCCATGAATTAAGTTTTGCTAATGGTTTTATCAGAGCGCACATTCGAGCAATACAGTTGCTGAGTGATCGATTACAAGCGAACATAGAAAAGACCAATTGCTTGCTTAGCATCTGCATCTGCTGAATACAGCTATTGTTACTACAATCAAGTGCTGTACAAGACACAAGCTCAACTAAAGTAGAGACAACTTATCCACTATTATAGCAAACCTCAATTATTCTAAAGATTGTTACTTGCATTATCCGTGATTACTTTTAAAACAGTGCAATATTATTAAAGGCAGCTAGTAAATCATCAGATAATATATGTAATAATATGTACAGTTGAATCGCTTTGGCAACCGATATGCGCCAATAAATTAAAATGGCGTCTAATTTGAGATATTGCAAAATTTTATCTGTCAAGTAATATAACATACAAAAGCCATTTCAGGACTGTCAAATATTAATATTTATATATCTTTTGACATTTATTATAATTGTCGTCCAAACAATATAAATTTGTCAATAATGCTTGCCTACTATGCGGAATAGGTAAATATCAAAATATAGACGTAGAAAACTAATATTTAATAACATCATTTGTAATAACCAATTTGTAACTATAGTAGAATTACCGAACAGATGCAGTAGCAACAGCGCACGAGAAATGCATCACTTGAACGTCATACGTAAAATAACGCTTACTATTGGTTCGTTTATGACCGTCCTTGCAAACGAACCAATAGTAAGCGTTATTTTACGTATGACGTTAAAGTAACGCATTTCTCGTGCGCTGTTGCTACTGCATCTATTCGGTAATACTACTATAGCATTCATGTATTAGTATTTTACTAGCGTAAGTCGATGGCTATTTGCAGTGGCGTTGGTCGATGGGTATTTGCAGTGGCATTGGATCGTCGTCTTTAGTTCATACTTCGGCCGTGTGGGTTGCCAAAACGATTCATCTATGCTCTAACTACCTTAATGTCATCAAATTTAAAAGTTATAGTTGTCCAAAACCTTAGAGTAGGTAAGATATATAGAGAGAGCATAATGTCAGCTTCCAGACAAATAAAATGAAGCCTAGATTACGTGGAGGGTAAAAATCATATATGTAATACTACTATATTGCGTGTGCTGTATCTTGATAATGTGTAATTTTTCGTCCCAACTAAGAGAGATAGATAGATAACATTGCCTGTTCTGTGCATGCTTCAACTCAAAATGTCCATTTTGAAATTTATGAAATGACAGATAAACAGAAAACATAATTATAACCTCTGATTTAAATTGACATCTATAACAATGATATTATTGAAAGCATACACAAAGTTGTTTTTTATTGAATTCAGTTTTGTGCATGTTTAGTTCATCGGTGAATATGTAGTATTACCCAGAAATTATGAGGTAGAATAAATAAACGATATGAAGGCTGATTCCAGTGAATTATTAACAGAAAAACTTGTGAAGTTATAACTTCTGCTTACTGGAATATGTGAAATTTTATTATAAAATGTAAATATTTGTATGAATTAATAGATACATACAAATTTATAAAATGATAAAAAAGATTTAGAGAATGTAACAATATCATAAAAACAGGAATACTGTTTGATGTCGTGCCTACCTTGCCGTTCATAACACTGCACTATTTACTTCCACAATGTTGGGAAAAGTTCAGAAGAACTCATCACACATGGCAAAATCCAAAATGAATATTATCTTTACACTGTACCATCTACAAGTTGTTTTAAACTAAAACATATTTTATTGTAAATTTAAATATAAAATACATTCTATATGTGCTTGATTACAATTTAGTGACAGAAATTATGATACATATTTAGCAAAGTACAAGTTTAAAAAAACACTTCACTATCTTATAAATAATGTGTTCATCCTTCAAGTTATTTTCGCAATCAGTGATGCATCATAGCATAAATTCCAATAACCGGCCCAATCTCTTCTCGAAATACCCAATCTCGGCATATTATTATCTTATATCATATGGGATCTGTAGATTCTGTGGTGGATATGTCAAAATTCTTCAACTTTTTATGTACACATGTATGTTCTATTAGACATATGTCAGAAAAATTAGAAAGTCATGGCAAAAAGATTGGCATGCGTCTCTTCTAAGAGGTTTAAAAGAAGCCTTTTTATTATCAGCAATTCAAATATTTTAATATTAACATAGTAATACAATTACCTAATTTATGTAAAATTTACTGTGTTGTTTCTGTACATTGCTCCGATGTGGATGAGAGTAATTTTAGATACAAGAATACCACATTATCTAATTCTTTATTTTTCTTGCATGTTGAGTTGAGTAATTTTGGTGTTGTTATTATATCACAAATTTTTGTACATGACCTATAGAGGTGTTTTTCTTTCTGTTCACGATATCCCATCATAAAACACAGTTGCAATGCAATTGAACTGAGTGCGGGTTTTACTTAATTAATTTACAATATTTACTATCACATCACAATTCGTACAACTTTTGACAAATATATTTTTTCAGTATGATCGTTTGTCTGTCTGTGATTTGTACATGATGCCACGACGATATTTCTTCATTCATTAAGTGTGATTAAGGGAAATTAAATTATTTTTCCACATTTAACAAAGCACAATTATTAATTATAAAGAGGTTTGTCGATTTTTAAACTATTTATGCTTGTTTGACAATGTACAAACTATAATCAAATATTTATAGTAATGAATCTATGTGATAAATAAACAGACTTAAATTTGAAAAATTATTTGTAACGCATGCGCAGTTTGAACAACGTGCCTCTAAAACGGCATAGCACCATGTGTTTTATTTCACATTGTTTGGGCGAAGTTTTCCTTGTCTACACGCCATATAGTAGTATTATATACATATATATGGTAAAAATGTTGCAATCTTGGCGGGTTGCTTACCGTTAAGTGATCATACTGTAATAAAATTTCTTAAATAATGTAAATTCGTATATTATTTTTTTTTTGTAATAGACATTTATTTTTTTCACGCTCACCTTGACATTACCAGGGTGACCTTTTTACCAGGTGCGCGCGTATTTGCCTTTCATGATGAACTACGTTAACAACAAAATTTTAAATATGCCCTCAATGCTGAAAACATGAAAAACACCAAAAACTTAAGGTTTGTTCCAACAAAGAAATCACTGATCAGTCTTGGATCGATCTATGACTGTTGCAATTGCGCATGTTTTATCAGAAACCAGTATCCGATCAAACTGCAATTAAAGTGTGTTGGAACACTATTTTAGACTTTTAGTTAACATATTTGTGGGTAGATGGTACTTGTTCAGTGATTGAGAAGTATATGATGAATCGTATGATTACATAAAAGATTATTAGTCTTAATTCAAGTAAACTAGCATTAAAATTAGTATTACATACGTAGAGAAATTGAGAAAGTAAAGAAGAATCATTGTGTCGAAACTAATGTCACTATCACTCATGTTTATCTTTCATTCAAAACATTCTAATAATGCAGTAGATACCTAAAGTAATAAATTATTTTACCAATACAATAGCGTTAGAGATATCGCAGTACAATTGGCATTGGTGCGCATGCGCTAAGTATCCATAAATTTCAGTTTGTAAAAGATCAGCAAACCGCTCGGACTATGTTTTGACAGTCCTCAAACTAGATCATGTTACGTTGGAACAGATTGCAATTGATCCCGGATTTGTCAGTTCACGTTGTTGGAACAGTGATTATTCACTGCGCTTGCTCCGTACAATCACGGATCCATTCAAACGTATGTTGGAAGAAACCTTTAACTAACCTTGCATATCAACGATGTATATGCTAGCCGTGGTAGTGACAGCAACAGAGTTTAAAAGATTTCTTCCACAGGCGCACGCACAGGTCTTTTATCCTACTTTCCCTTATTCCCAAATATCATTGCTGTTTCTCTCCCGTGAAAAATATAAAGGTTTATTGTTGTTTAATTAAAGTAACTTTTCTAATAATTATACTTTAGGAAAACACATTACAGATTTTTCTGGGGATCTTCTGACATTTAGCATTGGTGGTCTGTCTTCTCGATGGTCTTCCTTTTGTTTCTCTATCCAAGGATATCCCACCTTATTCCTTGGCTACACCATACCGATGATGACCAACGAGTCTGAAACACGTGTCTGCAGTTGCACTACGGAATAACCCGACATTTCTTCTACTATTTATATAATATATATATATATATATACAGGGTGTTCCTAAATATCATGTACATAAGGAAGGGGGTAACTATTTGGTTTATTTTGTGCCTAAAATTTCATATAAACATAGGTCTGCAAACGCTTCGTTACCAATATGCAGGGTGTTGAAATTTCAAGAATTTTTCACTTTTTACTGTATAGCACCTGCAGTTTTTGAGATATTTTGTTCAAATTTGGAAGGTAGGTTACGCTATAAGGCCTGCATCATTAGCCATGCCAAATGATTATGTAAATCTACAGGGTAATAATTTTTTCGGGGTCATGCCCTCTTTTCTCATCCTGAACTTTTTTGCGATGCGCCACTGCTAGATTCTAAAATACGCAATAAATTTTCTGTCTTGTTTAGAAACTTTTTGATCTCTTATATTTTTTTCTTATCTCTGACCGTTATCGAGAAAAAAAATAGAAAACAATTTTCTGTAATTCGCCAAAGAAAATTAAATTCTTTAAAATGGTCTAGCAGGCTCTGGCTTTATTCAGATAATCACTTGAGTTTATTAATTTGACAATTGACATTAGAAATCGTAAAAAAACTGCAGGAGCTATACAGTAAAAAGTGAAAAATTCTTTAAATTTCAACACCCTGCATATTGGTAACGAAGCGTTTGCAGACCTATGTTTATATGAAATTTTAGGCACAAAATAAACCAAATAGTTACCCCCTTCCTTATGTACATGATATTTAGGAACACCCTGTATATATATATATGTATACAAGGTGTGTATAAATTGGCGGACCCACTACACGCGGCGATGTTCTTCGTTAAATTCGGAGTCCAAAATCCTAATACAAAAATTTTGTACCATGCTCCATATCTTTGCACGAGGTTCCTAAAGTTCGGACTTTCAGTCTTGAAATAAGCATTATTACTTGATATTTGTTGACAGAAAGTGCTACAATTTAGAAGAAAGAAGAATTGTTGTTATTATCCTTTCGTTAAAGTTTTCTTTTTGATTTTAAAGTTTGTTTTTAATATTTGTTTATTAACTTATTTTGACGAAAAACACATCTGACAACGTTGTAAAACAATAAGTAGGCAGCCTAATATTGTTCTAGTCAAATACATTACTACTGTCAAATTTTGACACTTTGTAATCTACTTATTTCATTCGACTTGCTTATTTTTCGTGTTTATTTGTATAGTTTTAATCAGTTTTCGGATTTTCGTGTTTACTAGTTGTTCTGTTTGTTTATTATGAATTTTACGTTCAACGAATATGCCGATATGTACATGATATACGGTTTCTGTCGTGGAAATGCTAGCATGGCAGGGCAGGAATATCGAGTGCGTTTTCTAAATCGGAGGCATCCAAGTAAAAATGTATTTCGAAGGCTGGACCAACGACTTCGTGAAACAGGTTCGTTTATTCCAAGAAATGCGAACGCAGGTCGACCAAGGCAAAGGCGTACCGTGCAACTAGAAGAGCAAGTTCTAGCCACAATACAGGAAGATCCCTCTGCGAGTACCCGTCAATTAGCTTCTACACTAAATATTCCCAGTAATAAGACTGTTCATTTGGTTCTACGAGAAAACTTGCTTCATCCATACCATGTTTCTAAAGTTCAGCCTCATTACGGAAATGATAACTTATTTCGAATCAATTATTGCAATACAATCTTAAATAGAATTCAGGAAGAAGGTGTCTTTTTAAGACGTATTCTTTGGAGTGATGAGTGCATGTTTACCAGAGATGGTGTGTTTAATACTAATAATTTTCATCATTGGGCAGACGAAACTCCACATGAATTTCGCGAATACGGTCACCAAAGAAGGTTTTCTGTGTTTGGCTGGGTATAATAAACCACAGGGTAGTTGGACCAATTTACTTACCAAATCGCCTAGATGCCGGTGAATATTTAAATGTTTTAGAATAAGTTATTGATGAGATACCGCTGAACGTACCCCGTAATATGATTTACATGCATGATGGGGCTCCTGCACACTTTGCTCGTAATATAAGAGACTGGTTGACTGAACACTTCCCAGACAGATGGATTGGTCGTGGCGGTCCCCTTTTGTGGCCTGCGAGATCCCCCGATCTCAATCCATTAGATTTTTTTGTTTGGGGTTTCATTAAAGGTAAAGTTTACGCTACACCTCCACAGGACGCTGACGAAGTTAGAGTCCGAATTGAAGCCGCAGTATTAGAAATCACACCAGAAAGACTTGAGCGAATAGTACAAACGATACCACAAAGGTTGCAGCTATGTCTACAAACTGATGGATTTCAATTCGAACAACTATCTAGGTAATAATTACATTGATTTCTATCAAGAAGATATACAAAAATTAGTCAATATTATCAAAAAATTTTTAAACTTTGTAATATTTTCGTAATAAATATGTAATCTAAGAAACCAATTTTATTTCGTTTGTTTCTTTTTTAAATTTAAAATGTAAGGTTCACATGACGACGTGTAAAAATGTTCCGAAGATTATAACTAGCACATGCGTGTTCAATGTTGCCAAATGTATGTTTCTTTCAAATTCATTCTGAAGACAAAGGAAGCCTGATACATCGTTTTAGGATTAGGACTTTTAACTCAAAATTTGACCAAGAATGTCGCCACGTGTAGTGGGTCCGCCAATTTATACACACCTTGTATATATTTCAACATTTAACTAGTTGATTGAATTTACATAGACTAGATTGTATTTTAGGATCTTATTTGATTTTATTTACAATATAATAATATCCAAAAGCTTTTCCTCAACTTCTGACTAATCCCTTTCTGAAATCTTTCATTCTCACTCTTGGGTACAAATAATTGATAAACAATTCCACTGCAACCAAAGAATGATGGACTTACTTCACAATTTATGTTTTTGTATAGCACATTCACTAAGATGTATAATAATTATAGTATATTTATAACGGCAATCCTCCCAAAAGGCTTAGACGAAAGTCTTTTTTCGTTTGGAATCAATTTTAGCCTATTATTTTCGTTATCCACAGAGGCCTTTCTAATTAGCTCTATTGGTATCCTATATCACAATTTGCAGTAGTAAAATAAAAGATTTATATTAACCAAATCATGGATGAAATTACTAATTGTATATAACTACTTGCTAAAAGTTATAGTTTTACTCTTCTCTGTCTCTAATTGCCTTGCACCTTCTTGCTGATCTGATTTGTGCAATGAAAAGCACATTTAACCATATTGAATACTGCTATTGAGTACTAAATGAAAGATAAAACAACTACATCCTTAGCAAAAAATGTAATAACCTAATACACTATTTTTAACCTTAACCTAATTAACAACAAATGATGGTATTGAAAGTATTAAATAAAAAAATAATTATAGTTTAACATAAGAAGTTTGTAATTCACGATAATAAAGAAGAAAATACAAAATATAAATTAGACAAATCAGCAGATAACGACCCACCTATGGCGAATGTAAACATACCCCAACGGACTTTACTCTTTGCCGAAAATGCTCTCTCCTTCTATTTTGTCCGCCTTGTGAAGAACAACAAAGTAAAAGAAATTGTGTTAATAGTTTTGGGAGAAAGTAAATATAATGGTACAAATTCTGTTTTCTTTTTCGAGTTTAATTTAATGCAAAACATAAAATCCGCCCACAACCTAGCCAATCTAAACATAATTTGACACGTGACGTCATAAATTTAAATTGGTTGTTTAGTTGC
Source organism: Amphimallon solstitiale (assembly GCA_963170755.1). Taxonomy (NCBI): domain Eukaryota; kingdom Metazoa; phylum Arthropoda; class Insecta; order Coleoptera; family Scarabaeidae; genus Amphimallon; species Amphimallon solstitiale. Next base: position 51,049,888 of record OY720679.1, read on the forward strand.
CTAGTCATCCATTAGATATGTAGAGTAACGTTGATTTGCAGTGTCAGTGTCATTTAATGAATACGGAACAGTTTGATAATGTCACGCGCAAATAAAAAAAAATGTATTTTTGTGTTTAAGGCCCACTTGATGCGGCCCAATATTCATTACAAGATTCTCCAGTTTTCTGTACAGAATTTTTTGTAGAAACTTCTTAGTACAGTTAATCTGTCAGAAAATAGGTGTTTGCTGTGCAAAAGGTCGAGTAGTTTTGATTGTTGGGTATGTTAGTGTTGGGTGCGTATCGTAAAATCCAAGTTTTCGACCTCGGCGCTACGTGGCGCACCACGTATCAACGAAATATCAAAAAAAAATTTTTTCACAGAAAATATCCTTCTTAGAATAAATTTGTCACAGTATGAGCCCAAAACCAGCTATGTAGCTTAAATAGTGACCGAGACACAGGCTTCCAAAAGATCGACGAAAGTTTAATTTTCTTTTTTATACGCATGTGTAAGAATTCCTAAATACTTTTTAATATTTTATCAGGTACTCGAAACAACGGTTATAATTTCTCTGATTAACGACATTCTAAATTAATCTGAATCAATAATAGCGCTAACCGATGTTGGGAAAATGCAAATTTGTACTAACCGGTGTTTTGATAAATAATTAGACTAACCACCATATTAATCACACGTTGAAATACCTGGTCGTACACACATATATTTAATTTTAGTTTGTAACTTTATACTGTCGAAATAAAACTTTTTCTAATTTCATATTTATCTAGCGGCTATTTGGAATATCTTCAGCTTCCCAACTTTGATACGTACAAGTTGAGAGCGTTTCGTATTGGTTTGCTCGCAATATCTAAAATGTTTTTGCTATCGCTAACTTTATTTCTTGGATTCTGGTGATTGAGAGTAGGTTAATATTGAATTATATCTCATGCTCGTGTGACTATGGTAAAACAAATCTATTTTTATTCTGTAATGCATAAACATGCGTCAGATACCAGAACAGTCTGCATAGATTTTATCATGCAATTTTATTATTGGAAAATGCGACAATTTACAGAAATAATCATTTCGCTCATACATATTTCTTTCATATAACAAAACGTCTTAAACTTGGACAAAGCAATTTAGATATCCGAACCAGGAACACAAAAAATAGGTTATGATTACCATTTTTTAAATCAATACAATGAAAGTAAGTTGCAATAAATTATTTTGGTTATCGTATATATCAGTGGCGCCTCGGGGTGGTTCACATAGGGAGCGCATAATTTCAAAATTAAAAAGTATAATACAAGAACGCTTACCCAGTCTTTATAAGTTTCACCGACATACTGTTCCATACAGGTACTGTTCATTGTACAGTTTGTTTTGAGGGAATAATAAATATAACACTATAGTTTGATTAAATCTGACGATAAAAGAAGTCCATTTTGCATGTCTTTGACTTGCAGAACAGTTCTATCACTTTTTCATTAAAATTTGGGAAATCATTTATAAATTCAATTAAAAACCGGTGCTGCTTCGATGTGATCTCTGAGCGATTTATCTAATTCTGCCGTAAAATTTATCAATCCCCGAAAAATGCCCTTGGTATTCGACGTTTGCCGTTCATCATGACCCCGAAGTGCCAGTTCAAACGCGCCACAAAATCTAATGCAATTTATTATTAAATTTAACACATGCCTATTTTTTGTTACCTGTTCATTGTGTTGTTGAACTGCTTTTCTATATGATGATCTAAAACATTCTGAATGTTATTTTTTCTTAACATTCTTAGACTAAATATATTTTTCAAATGCCCTTCGGAATTTTCATGTTTCGTAATTTTAGCACTAAGATGAATTAAGTCTTTTATTCCGTTCTTTGACCAAGACGGTTCACCACCAAACAAAAGACACGGAAAACAAAACAAAGTATTTTTAATTTCACACCCACAAATCCAGTCATTTTTCTGATAAATATTCATTTTTAATTTTCTTATAACGTCTTTACCTTTAACAGATTGTTTATTTTCTAAACATAATTGAGGCATCGGCCGTTTAAGATTTTTTCATCATACGTTAATCGCGAAAACGTGTTATTCTGTATCGCAGACACGAAATTCATCTTACAACAGCGTTGAGCAGACGGGAATCTTGCTCACATGCTATGTATTATACGATATGGAACTAGAACAAAATACAGTTCTCCCCACCTTCAATGTAATGTTTAATGGCTTAACGCAGCGACAGTAGCGCTTTGCTCATGGGTATGTTTCTCTCGGTGGAAGGGGTCTTTACATCCGTGCGCTGTTAGTCGTCATTATATCTGTGACAACGATCGGTGCATGTAGGTTGTTTCGCGTGCCGTACACGCCACGTTCCTGTTCAATAACTATGAATACGTAATAAATAAATACTTTCACAGTTAGTCGCCGCTTGGTTTGGTTTGTTTCAAAATTCCAGGGGGTGCAATTGCTCACTTGCTCTCATTAAAGAGCCGCCACTGGTATATATATATGTATAAAATAAATTAAAAAAATATAATATGCGCTGTGAAAGTTTACATATTTAATATCTGTGGTATGTGGGAAAATTTACTACATCTTTTCTACATCAAGAAAGGTAAAAAACCTGTTCCTTATGAAAATTAGCGCCGGCTTCCATGATTTATTGTAATAAAATTATAAAAAAATAAGTACAATTATCGTAGTTACATTAAATTGTGTAAATATAGTGATTATTGTACTTGTTTCAGTTTTCTTCCTGCATTCGTATCGGTAATATTTCTCAAATTTTCATACATATCTGTCCTATTTTTAATATCCTTTGTGTGTATTTTTATAAAACATTTAATCATCGAAAGGCTAGTCAACGTTAAGCTTTGTTTCAACTAATTTTACAATGTACATACGGTCTAATTGATTCTGTAGAATTATAATATATGATACTTGTAAGTATGAATCATTGATTTGATAATGCCGCTTCATTTGAAATAACTTCACATAGACTGTGTATGCAATTATTGAAATATTGATAACGCCTAGGAAGTATCTCGTTTGCAAAATTCAAAAGAAATGGCATATACATTACTAAACACTTACTTACATAATTTATCCCATCATACTTATAAAAATTAGATATTAAAAAAAAGTAAAGTGCTTCTTCAGATAATTAAAAATCTGTTTAGATTAGATATACCACTGCGATTTCTATTAAGTGTTGTACTAGTCATGTATAAATCGGAAAAGACATAATTTCAGAATGTTCTCCCATATTGAGAGAAATTACAAGGGCGAATCAAATATATAGGTACATATTTATATAATGACCTTGCAATGTTGATTCCTGAACCTTGGTTTTTTTAATATATTAGACTGAAGTAGATTTACTCATTTGGCAATTCATATATATATATATATATATATATATATATATATATATATATATGAATTGCCAAATGAGTAAATCTACTTCAGTCTAATATATTAAAAAAACCAAGGTTCAGGAATCAACATTGCAAGGTCATTATATAAATATGTACCTATATATTTGATTCGCCCTTGTAATTTCTCTCAATATGGGAGAACATTCTGAAATTATGTCTTTTCCGATTTATACATGACTAGTACAACACTTAATAGAAATCGCAGTGGTATATCTAATCTAAACAGATTTTTAATTATCTGAAGAAGCACTTTACTTTTTTTTAATATCTAATTTTTATAAGTATGATGGGATAAATTATGTAAGTAAGTGTTTAGTAATGTATATGCCATTTCTTTTGAATTTTGCAAACGAGATACTTCCTAGGCGTTATCAATATTTCAATAATTGCATACACAGTCTATGTGAAGTTATTTCAAATGAAGCGGCATTATCAAATCAATGATTCATACTTACAAGTATCATATATTATAATTCTACAGAATCAATTAGACCGTACGTACATTGTAAAATTAGTTGAAACAAAGCTTAACGTTGACTAGCCTTTCGATGATTAAATGTTTTATAAAAATACACACAAAGGATATTAAAAATAGGACAGATATGTATGAAAATTTGAGAAATATTACCGATACGAATGCAGGAAGAAAACTGAAACAAGTACAATAATCACTATATTTACACAATTTAATGTAACTACGATAATTGTACTTATTTTTTTATAATTTTATTACAATAAATCATGGAAGCCGGCGCTAATTTTCATAAGGAACAGGTTTTTTACCTTTCTTGATGTAGAAAAGATGTAGTAAATTTTCCCACATACCACAGATATTAAATATGTAAACTTTCACAGCGCATATTATATTTTTTTAATTTATTTTATACATATATATATACCAGTGGCGGCTCTTTAATGAGAGCAAGTGAGCAATTGCACCCCCTGGAATTTTGAAACAAACCAAACCAAGCGGCGACTAACTGTGAAAGTATTTATTTATTACGTATTCATAGTTATTGAACAGGAACGTGGCGTGTACGGCACGCGAAACAACCTACATGCACCGATCGTTGTCACAGATATAATGACGACTAACAGCGCACGGATGTAAAGACCCCTTCCACCGAGAGAAACATACCCATGAGCAAAGCGCTACTGTCGCTGCGTTAAGCCATTAAACATTACATTGAAGGTGGGGAGAACTGTATTTTGTTCTAGTTCCATATCGTATAATACATAGCATGTGAGCAAGATTCCCGTCTGCTCAACGCTGTTGTAAGATGAATTTCGTGTCTGCGATACAGAATAACACGTTTTCGCGATTAACGTATGATGAAAAAATCTTAAACGGCCGATGCCTCAATTATGTTTAGAAAATAAACAATCTGTTAAAGGTAAAGACGTTATAAGAAAATTAAAAATGAATATTTATCAGAAAAATGACTGGATTTGTGGGTGTGAAATTAAAAATACTTTGTTTTGTTTTCCGTGTCTTTTGTTTGGTGGTGAACCGTCTTGGTCAAAGAACGGAATAAAAGACTTAATTCATCTTAGTGCTAAAATTACGAAACATGAAAATTCCGAAGGGCATTTGAAAAATATATTTAGTCTAAGAATGTTAAGAAAAAATAACATTCAGAATGTTTTAGATCATCATATAGAAAAGCAGTTCAACAACACAATGAACAGGTAACAAAAAATAGGCATGTGTTAAATTTAATAATAAATTGCATTAGATTTTGTGGCGCGTTTGAACTGGCACTTCGGGGTCATGATGAACGGCAAACGTCGAATACCAAGGGCATTTTTCGGGGATTGATAAATTTTACGGCAGAATTAGATAAATCGCTCAGAGATCACATCGAAGCAGCACCGGTTTTTAATTGAATTAACAAAACAAAGTATTTTTAATTTCACACCCACAAATCCAGTCATTTTTCTGATAAATATTCATTTTTAATTTTCTTATAACGTCTTTACCTTTAACAGATTGTTTATTTTCTAAACATAATTGAGGCATCGGCCGTTTAAGATTTTTTCATCATACGTTAATCGCGAAAACGTGTTATTCTGTATCGCAGACACGAAATTCATCTTACAACAGCGTTGAGCAGACGGGAATCTTGCTCACATGCTATGTATTATACGATATGGAACTAGAACAAAATACAGTTCTCCCCACCTTCAATGTAATGTTTAATGGCTTAACGCAGCGACAGTAGCGCTTTGCTCATGGGTATGTTTCTCTCGGTGGAAGGGGTCTTTACATCCGTGCGCTGTTAGTCGTCATTATATCTGTGACAACGATCGGTGCATGTAGGTTGTTTCGCGTGCCGTACACGCCACGTTCCTGTTCAATAACTATGAATACGTAATAAATAAATACTTTCACAGTTAGTCGCCGCTTGGTTTGGTTTGTTTCAAAATTCCAGGGGGTGCAATTGCTCACTTGCTCTCATTAAAGAGCCGCCACTGGTATATATATATGTATAAAATAAATTAAAAAAATATAATATGCGCTGTGAAAGTTTACATATTTAATATCTGTGGTATGTGGTAAAATTTACTACATCTTTTCTACATCAAGAAAGGTAAAAAACCTGTTCCTTATGAAAATTAGCGCCGGCTTCCATGATTTATTGTAATAAAATTATAAAAAAATAAGTACAATTATCGTAGTTACATTAAATTGTGTAAATATAGTGATTATTGTACTTGTTTCAGTTTTCTTCCTGCATTCGTATCGGTAATATTTCTCAAATTTTCATACATATCTGTCCTATTTTTAATATCCTTTGTGTGTATTTTTATAAAACATTTAATCATCGAAAGGCTAGTCAACGTTAAGCTTTGTTTCAACTAATTTTACAATGTACGTACGGTCTAATTGATTCTGTAGAATTATAATATATGATACTTGTAAGTATGAATCATTGATTTGATAATGCCGCTTCATTTGAAATAACTTCACATAGACTGTGTATGCAATTATTGAAATATTGATAACGCCTAGGAAGTATCTCGTTTGCAAAATTCAAAAGAAATGGCATATACATTACTAAACACTTACTTACATAATTTATCCCATCATACTTATAAAAATTAGATATTAAAAAAAAGTAAAGTGCTTCTTCAGATAATTAAAAATCTGTTTAGATTAGATATACCACTGCGATTTCTATTAAGTGTTGTACTAGTCATGTATAAATCGGAAAAGACATAATTTCAGAATGTTCTCCCATATTGAGAGAAATTACAAGGGCGAATCAAATATATAGGTACATATTTATATAATGACCTTGCAATGTTGATTCCTGAACCTTGGTTTTTTTAATATATTAGACTGAAGTAGATTTACTCATTTGGCAATTCATATATATATATATATATATATATATATATATATATTTGCGTGCATCTCAAAGTACTCCTTTGACCCCCATAGGAACATCATTATTTATTAAAATAACTCATTCTATTTCATTCAAAAATTATGTTTTTATTTTATAATTCAATTTATTTGTACTAATCTCAGCTGCCTTACACTATCAATTAAAAAAGCATATTTATTGAAAAATTGTACATACAACTAACATATAAAGTATGTATTAATTGTAAAAATTTCAAAGAAAGTATGAGATTTGTACCATAGCAAACACGAAGCGACAAATTCGCTTTGCAGTACAATGTCATAACATGCCCTTCTCTGACCACAAGTGTAATCAGCCTGATTCATGATTTCTCTTACATAAGATGTCTCGCAGACAGAGTTCTGTCCTCCCATACAAAAAGTTTGTTTTGTGGTTTTGAGTGCTACTCTAATGACATAATAGAAATAGGGTTACAAAGCCATTAAGCAGTTTGCTGCATACACATTTTATCCAAGGTAATTACAGTAGTCCTGACTTAAGCTTCATTTCTAATCACTTCGCCCGGTGCCACGAAGGTCATCACGCGTGCTAGGAGCATAGTAGTAATATGCAACCATTTCTAATGTCACGTTACCAAAGTGTGTCCAAGCGCGCCCGTGCTGCTCACGGCACGATAGCTTGCAAGGTCCAAGCTTTCGTGTTGCGTGCCGCTAGTGGATCATGCGTATTAACGCTTGTCTACATTCCCTAAACATAACCTTTTTAAAGTCACTACTCACTGTCACTAAACAAAAGTTTTACTTTTCCATGTTGTTGCTGTTGGATCAGTCTGTCAGCTGTGAAATTTTGTTTATTTGTCGGTTTTATTCTGGTGATTCTGCTACACAGTTGTTACGTTAAATAATAATGTCAGAAAACGAGGATAATTGTGTGTTGTTAGGAAGTATAGCATGTTTATTGCAAATAAAAAAAATATATTTGCCAATTATAAAAAAAAGAAAACCGAAAAGATACGGCATTCACCCGATCTTTCAGCTAAGAAAAAGTCAGGGGTTTTACAAGAATTTAATTGATGAAATGCGCTTACATGATCCCTACATGTTTTACAATTTTACTCGTATGTCCCCAGCATCGTTCGACAAATTATTGTCCTTGGTGGGCCCACATATTTAAAAAAAATCTTTACGAGAACCCATTTCACCAGGGTGCAGGTAATTATTTCATCAGATTACTTTACAGAGTAATATATGATATCTTCAACTTGCAGATTAGCCATAACTCTCAGATTTTTGGCAACTGGAGATTCATACCCAAGTTTATCATATTCATTTCGAGTTGGAATCACCACTGTTTGTAACGTTGTGCGAGAAACTTGCAAGATATTGTGGGATGTTTTGGCTCCAGTGGTACTGCCTGTTCCTTCAGAGGAAATTCTGTTGAAAAATGCAGAAAATTTTGCTAAAAAATGGTCACTTCCCAATTGTGTTGGTGCAATTGATGGGAAGCATGTCAATATTCAAGCACCAAAGAATTCAGGCTCGTCATACTTCAATTATAAAAAAAATCACAGCATAATACTGTTCGGCGTGTGTGATGCAAATTATTTTTTCAACTATGTGGATATTGGAGCCTATGGTTCCCAGAGTGATAGTGGTGTTTTAAATCAATCACATTTTGGACAAAAACTTCTGAATGATGAGCTTAATTTGCCAAGTGCAAGATCAATGCCATATGCTCCTGATAATGTAGAAATCCCATTTTATTTTGTGGGAGATGAAGCAATCCCGCTACGTACCAATTTAATGCGTCCATACAGTAAAAGCAGGACAGGTATCATGCCTGAATGTGAACGAATTTTCAATTATCGTCTGTCTAGGGCAAGGAGGGTAATTGAGAATGTTTTTGGCATATTAGTTGCAAGATTTCGAAAATTCCATCGAACTATTAATGCTTCTCCATCAACAGGTGATGATATAATAAAAGCTTCCGTGTGTTTACACAATTATATCAGGAAGGAAAACAACGAAATGTATTTTCGCAGTGGAGATGTTGATCGAGAAGTTGATGGTGTTTTTATACCAGGGTCATGGAGAAATGAAATTCCACAGGATGGAGCAGCTCTGAATAATTTACAATTAAGACTAGGTGCAAGAAATGCCGCACACACTGCTCTATTAATGAGAGACTATCTGAAAGAATATGTATGTAGTTCAGGGGCCTGTCTTGCTCCATGGCAGTGGGAGATAATCAATAAAACTAATGATTGAAATTTCAGATGTATTTTGATAAAAAATATTAAAACAATAAAGAATTTTGGTATGAGTTTATACTTTTATATTATAAAATTGAAACAAAAGAAATACAAGTCTTATCCAACTATTTGAACTAAAAAAGAAAACAATACTACTACTAAACATTTAAATATAAAATCTTCTATAAAATATGGAAAACTTTGATCTATTACACTAGTTGCAAAATTCATTATTCCTTCCTCAAGCGTTTCTTAAAATGAATAATCTCTAAATTAATATTTTCCATGAGTTCATCGGCATCTTTTTTATCCATGTCTTTCAACTCACAGCCAAGGTATTTAGCAAACTGTTCATATTTGTCATTGGATCTGCAACTTATATTATTTATTGCTGTTGACACATCTTTTAAAAGGGAGTCAACATTATTGACATTTTCACTTCGTCGTTTTTTGCCTAGCCTACCATTTTCTTCTGAATGCGGAAGCTGGCTTGAACTAAGGGAGCTTCTAGCAGGGGATTCTACTACTTCACTATATGAGGTAAAATGGTAATTATGTTCCACATTTACTACTTCAGGTTCTACAGGTTCGAGTGAATTATCAAGTTCACTTATGTCTTCAGTTATTATTTCTTGTGATGATACATCTTCGGTAGAGAAACTATAATTACTTGATGTGGTTCTAGGAGTTTCGTGCTTGTACATGAATTTGAAGAAACTCATCAAACCCCATGTTGGTCTGGCATTTGCTGGAGCTCCACTTCGACGGAATTTTTCTTCAATCGCCAACTCTCTACGGTATTTTTCTTTTAATGCTTTGAATCTCGACTTCACAATTGTTACTAAAATTATTTATAACATGGGTTTATACTTTGTGCTTACGAAAATACTTTTCTTACCGTCCACATCCAGCGATTTAGCTACCGACTGCCAGCAGTTTTCTTTTTGTAGTACGGATTTGTACCCAGGACACGTCTTATCATATAGCGGTTGGTAATTTGAGATGCATTGAAGCAAGAACTCGTCCTTTATTGCCCTTGCCATTGTATGTACGTATTTATGAAAAATAAGGAACAACAAATGATGTAAACAATAACAGCTGTTCTTTGCTTGTTGTAGTGCGCATGCGCTTAAGGTGGACGTGGGCTGCCATTAGAAATGAATGGTATTGGTGTGTGACACAGTGTGTCAGCACGTACCACACTTGCCCAATTACCTGCTTACACGCGAAGTGATTAGAAATGTAGCCTTAAGCTTGACTTACTAGCACACTGCACATAAGTAAACAAAGACTAAGCTGTTTTACCATAAAAGCGATTATTATAAAATAAATAATTTTCCAGCTCAATATTTTAATGTGAAACAACAATAACAGCAACACAGGCTTGTGGTAAAGTACCCAGTCACTGTTAATATTCTAGCGTGAACTATGTCCAAATTTCAGAGCTGATAGGTTAATAAAAATCTATTACGCCTGTGATTAATGCATTTTCCTCCTTCCTTAGCTAACGTCGTCGAGGCGAAGTAAGAAAGCCATGAAATGCCTTAGATACACAATGATTATAGTCGTTGACTCCTGTAACGGGTGTCTGAAATTGATTTACCAATTAGCCATTTTTGTTTTAGGGAATTTTAGTTTTTACAATGTTGGCCCTGCTCGAATTAAATATAATTGTCAAATTTGACATAATAATCCCATAATTGCAGTTTAAAGGTTTTGTAGCAATGAAAATTGTCGACATAAACTAATAATCTTTAACAGATTATATAGTTAAAATTATAGGTTATAATTGCTATTTCATTATATTGGCAATGTTATACTTGAATGTAAGCACGACAATATGATTATAAAATGATATTTATTTTTTAAATTAAATACTAAGGAACGACTCTGGCGGTAGAACGAATGAAGGAATACGTTTCCAAGTTGCCAATGCGTAAATCAATTACAGGCACTCGCTAGTGTTGATAAGGCGGCTATTTAACCTTAAAAATTATGACCACACAAAACCATTTAAGCAAACAGGCATAATAAACTGTTGTTGTATATTTCATATTGTATATAAAGTCAGTGATAGCACTATAGAATATAAAACGTAATTATATGAGCATTATTTATGGTGGTTCCATGTTTATGCCAATATTAGGAACTATAGTCGAGTCGCTCTCGCAACCGACATGCGCCACTAAATTAAAATGGCGTCAAATTTGAGATGTTGCAAAATTTTACCTGTCAAGTAATATAACCTACAAAACTCATTTCAGGACTGTCATAAATAATAATATTCATACACCTTTTGACATTTGTCATAATTATATTTTGACGTTTGTTATAATTGTCATCTAAACATTTTAAATTTGTCAACAATGCTTACCTCCTAAACAGTATAGCCAAATGTTATATAAAATATGGGTGTAGAAAAAATAATATTTAAGAACTTTATTTATAATATCTAATTTGCAACTGGTTTTCATGTAATAGTATTTTACTATGGGAAGGTATATATCCTGAAATATTAATAATTAGTTTAATTTTATTGTATTGAAATTGTTCCCGCCGATCGAAATTTGTGATGGTATTGAATCGTCGTCTTTAGTTCGTACTTTGGCCGTGTCAGTTGCCAAAACGACTCTGCAATACTTAATATATCTTTTGTAAATTGATATATTGGTTAGACTTATCGCAGCACAATGTAATAAGATCCATTACACTTGAAATAGTGTTCCGAATTATTTAGTGATTCTATTTGTTCAGGATACATTTTATGCTAATGGAAATACCTACAAAAATTTTGTCAATAAAACAACCACTTTTTGAAAATTTTCCGGTTGATCTCAAACCTTTCCTCTAACGTTTACAAGACTTTAAATAGAATCGCTTTGCCTCTCGATCGTGATATCGAGGAGAAAACGTTCGCATTAAATCTTTTCTCATAGAAACAGAATTCCATCCGAGTTTCTTTAGTTAAGCACTGAGTCACGCAAATTAAACTGTTATACTTGTATTTATGTTATCAGATTCTAAATAATATATAGAAATAACTAATTCTAAGTAATAAATTCGCTCGGTGATAAATTTTGACAGTGACAGGGGGATAACCTTTATATTATTTAATCTATATCCGCATTTCAAGGATACGAAAGATCATAATTTATAGGAGAAATTTATGGACAACTAGATGGCGTTCTTTTTGAAACATGTTGTATATTTTTTTATTTAAAATTCTTTTCATATGAATTAATTTTACAATCACAATTTTTTCGTATATTTCGAAATTATATACTTTTAGAAATATATGTACATTTGTATTTAATTTTAAGGAAATCTAGAAATATGTATTTAAAAAGCTAAATGATTAGATATTAAACCTTTATCTTAATTCCGCAAATTAAAGGCAAAAAAGGGAATTATAACCGTACATATGTGTAATAAATGATATGATTTGAAATATGATCTCATAGGAATCTTATGTATATTGTTTCTTGCTTCTGAAAATGTAAATCAGTATATTTTAATACATATATCAAAACAGTGATTCATACTTATACAGAATAAGATGAATTTATATATACATATGTAATAATACCGTGTTTAACACATTAATTCTTATGGACGTAAGCTTACAAAATTATAATATAGTTCATAATAGCATTGAATATATCTAATTCAAAAACTTTTCAATTAGTTTCTTTTTTTAAAACAAATACCACTCAATGCAGTAGTATGACTTTGTGTAACATGTAAACATATTTATCAACTCGTTTTTATAGATATTTCAGATAAACATATTTTATAGTAAAGTTTTGCATCTAGAATTAATTATTAATTATCACTATGAATGATAAAACAAACAATAATTAATCCTTTATAAATGTATTATAATTTTTTTTAAGTACTCGTGGTACATTTTTTATTTATTTTTGTTTTCCATACATTCCAAAAGGTTTAATGTGTTAGACAAAAAACGCCTATTTCCAAGTTTCTGATCGCCCGTAAAACGGGTTGTGCACCAAAATTACTCACTCACGCGTGCTTAAAAAAACGAAAAGTAAATTACATAGATGGAGTAAAATATTAATAGAAATATTTGTGGTTAGACTACACAACCCAGACAGTGCAGTGAACCTGTATAGGGAACGGTAGGTTGTGAGGTCGACCTTTACAACTTTCTCGAATCAAAATTTCGCCATATATTATAGTGCTGTTCTGTATATCCTACGGTGTACTACAGTACGGTTTTTATTAATCACTGCTACTGATGATAACATAGTTGTCGAAGTACGTATCTAACTTTCTATGCATTGTTGTGGTAGAGATGTCTTCTTAGTGTATTTTGTTTAGTATTGAGCCACAGTCTCCAATTAACTTTCATATATTATAGTGATAAATATACATAAGTGTATAGCCACAACTTTTTAAGTTTGTAATTACCATTTTCCAAAACTTGGATTACATCCATCCTACACTATTACATTCATAGCTGCAATATTTCAATATGAAGTAATTGAATTCATTTACTTGCATCGAAATATAATTTACTGAAACAGTAGTCTCAAAGGGAGACGGAAACTCACATTCAGTTTGCTTATATAAATAGAATTAATATAATATTAGATAGTCCATACGTCAAAACTAAATAGGTTTGTTCAAACCTCCAGTTCTGAACGGTTCTAGAACTAGTGCGCATGTCATTAGGAAAAGACAAGGTTCAATGTTCGGTTCTTCAGAACTAGTAATTCAGAACGGTTCTTGAATTACGCGTTCTGAAAGACCGAACACTGAACTACTAGTTCTCAGAATTTGTAGTTCCAGAACTGCATGGTCCGAACAGTCTTTTTCTAAATGACATGCGCACTAGTTCTAGAACCGTTCAGAACTGGAGGTTTGAACAAACCTAATATGTTAGGAACATGGCTGTATGCGGGAAGTTCCGTACGTGACGATAAAATTTACCATAGAAACAACACAAATATATAGAAATCCGTGACTCGAATTAATCATGATGTATGTACGATATGTACTTAAGGGGAATTAAGAATCTAGCTGTTCGTCCTGCGATATTATTTTAAATAGTTCATATCAAGTAGTGAACTACACATAATTAACACATTTTAGTGGCACTTAGAATAAAAATGGCTATTATAATTTCACCGTTTCTTTTTACAGCAAAATGTCTTCTAATGTTAGTGTTGGGTGTTGTTCTGTTTAGATAAATTCTTTTGCTATCTTCTTGGTTTTAGGGTTGGAACCGTGACGTTGCCTCTATTATATGTCGGAAGGTTCTTTTACTGCAATAACCTGGTACAGTAGCGGTAGAAGATGAAGCCGTGAAGATGTCCCTTGGGACAGTGGACGAAACGTCAACAGCAGAAGTAGAGGCGATGGCATGGTTTCAATCCAGAAACCGAGAAGATTCAATTATAACCGTGGAACCCTAAGACTTATATTTCCTTGCTATATTGCCATTTTCATACATCGTTAATAATGTGGATAATTTTATAGTGCGTGTTTTTTAAAGGTTGTGGGAATTCGATGTTATATACAGAAGTTCTCGCTTCTAGTTGTGGCTGTCAGTAAATTACGTATGGTGTGAAATTGCCTCTGTGTAAATACTGAATAGACTTGCATTAGTTATATGGCGTTAATTGTTATAATTATTCAGGACAGTCTATAGAAAAACTGCAATATTCTGTTAAGTTAATATAATATTGTATACCACATTTTTTCAAACATCTTTGGATATTGTTCAAATTTCGTATTTAGACTATGGAATAAGTAGACAATAACTTGGCTGTACATTAGAATATTTTGTAAAAATGTAATACTAAATAAAATTACTCGACACAACTTTAAGCAACAGTATTTTATTCCATCTATTATTTGTATATAAAATTATATTTGAATGCACTGCAAGACGATAAACAGCGAAAATTCCATTATATTAGTGTACATTATTGTATATGAGAAACTCGTTTTACCTGGAACAGTTTAAATTTTGTACAATTAAATAAGAGATAATATGTATTTACTGGTTAATAATATCATCTACTCACAAAAAGTAACTACATATTTTGTTTAGTTTTATTTACAATAGTTTCTAAATTTTATAGATTGTAGAATTATCCTAGGTTAGTGATATTTTAAGTGTGACCAAAGAAAACACCTGTATATTTAACTTTATTACTGTAAGGTATATTAGGAAAAGAAAAATAAATATTTTGTATTTACAAATGATACTTCAGTTTTAGTTCTCCATATTCTAATCCTCTTCCAACTATGTATTTAGATATACAGGTGAGCATTACGATTTATTCGGCAAAATAATTTCTGTCTTACAGTACACAATAGCGCTTAACTGGTTAATATTCTTTTTAATATGCATTTGTTACCATTTGTAAAATATATTGAAATGCGCAATGCCGGTATAATGCAATAAATAAAAGTTAAGTATATTTGTAGCAAAATTTAAAAAAAAAAGCCATTTAGAAAAAGTCGGTTGTAAATTCTGTATGTCCTTTCTAAACTAATGGAATTGATGGCTTCATAATCGTTCCTTTATCTTCGATTTTTACAAGGTGAGTTTCTTTTTTCTTTGTTTAATTGTTGGTGTTCCTTCCAACGTGCATAATAATTAAATTATGTTTCTTATAAGCAGTAATTTAGTTATGGATGGTTGGCAGCACATATCGAACTATAACCTGCAATACAAAAACCAGATAAGGATGTGTGTAATAAACGTGATAACGTAGGTTAAGTAAATGATTTATATAAACGTTATCCTATTTTTATTGTTCGTTTATATCAAATACATTGAACTAAAACTTGTTATATGTTATTTGCTATTCTAAGTTAAACAATATATAGATACCTCGTTTGTCACATAATCTTTAACTTCTTTTCTGACAGCTGGTTTTGCAATGTGATGCTAGATTATTTGGTTAATTGGTTACTATTAGAATTTATCTTAATATATACGTTTACTGTTTTTACAGTTAGATTCACGTAGCGATGTATACCACGATAGCCTCAAGCCTGTAACTCCCTCCTCTTTGAGTGTTGGATGTGTCGAAGTTTCCCTCACTCTTTTGGCGAATGTGAAGAGGCAAAATTCGAAATCACACATATGCGGATGTTGACTGATGGCGCTCAAGGTGTTTGTTGGGAGGTATTTATCCATCGGTTATTGGTATTATCTATAGTTAGTATTATATATATATGTATTGATTGTATATATTCTATGCCTCTGGTACATGAATAAATATCTATCTATATTAATTTATGTTTTGATCTATCTGACTGTTCATATGTTACCGTGGTTACCAAATAGACATTCTTTTTAACGCATGCGCAGACTAGACCATATCTCCTCCATCTCTTAGTTGCGGCAAAAAATGACACATAAAAATACAACATACCCATTATTGGGTGTATTTAATTGATTTCCCCATAGTTATTTAGAAATGTTAGTAAATTGGTAACTAGGAGATGTCTATCTTTATCAGCAGAGTTCCGCCTAATCATTTACAAAATGAACATTATTTTATAATTATATGACCATGCATATATGTAATATATCATTGCCAACATAGTGAAATAATCTAATTTTAAAAATATTTCTAATAAAATATCCAAATTCAGTTAAATGATCTGTCGGGGGAATCTGAACACTCGATCACATGACACCAAATCCGCAGCCTATCAGGGATTCTCATAAACGTACTATTGACTTTCACATTAGCTCGTGGAGAATGACGAAATGTTGGGCACGTATGATCCACCTTCCCGAACTAGTCCGAATATCAATAATATGTTTATGAAAATCGTTAAATTTCTTGTCGTGACGACTTCCAAGTGTTGTATCGAGCGTTGGATATCCCACTACTGGATTTGGGCAACCTTGAAGACTGAAGGATGTGTTAATTAATTTCAGTCTGGTGGAATCAACTCACAATTTTTAAGCGTTGGATTATCAGTACTGTAAGCCGTTAGAGGGCAAGAAATGTGAATTTGTAACCCCAACAGGTAAGGGGAGCGGGAGATGTTTATCGTTGAAATTGGAACCTACGAGGCGCATTTAATCGCCCATTAGACTGTTCAGTCCTCTTATTTGGACGCCAAGTGAATAAAAGGGCTAATAAATATTAATAATAAAAATATGCCTTATCTTCAAAAGGCAAAATACATTAAATTCGCAGAATTGCATACTATTCAAGGCTAATGATGTATTTATTATCATAGGTACTCTACGTATAACCATATATATCGCAGACCTGAAGATAGCAAGTGTGATTTTGCCGAAACGTCGTCAAGAAACCAGCATCGGTCTTTCCAAAGACCAAGCAGTGCAAACGCGGAAGAAAACCCGGAATTATATATAGTAATACGTAGGTTTTCGCGGCAGTTATGTGTGTCGTTTCTGCTTCGGGAATTGATCCGCTTTGTCGTAGACTCCGTATGTGGACTTCTGTTCTCTCGAGCTTTCGGCACTCTCGCCGTTGCCATTATCAAGAAGTTCTGCTTGTTGCTGTAGATCTGATGCTGCAGATTCTATTTTTAGTTTTTCAGATATATATATATATATATGTGTAAAAAAAATTTTTTTTGAATTTTTCAATACATATATATATATGTATATACATCCAAAAAAATGCATTGTAGCCTCATTTGATTGGAAACAGACATTTGATCATCAAAACAAGAAATATACATACTATACATGTAATTTGTTACTTTATTGGCCAATGCGAGCTGGGTTGAGAACCGTTGATGTTAATTACAACTGCACGTGATTACACTGTTATTTTGCGAGAAATGTGCACATGTTCTCCCCATATTGCAGCCATATGATTTTATGTAATTATGTGCAAATACATCACTTATTATTGTATGATCAGACTTCATATTTTTATTGCAAACAAATAAAAATATGCTTACCATAAGAAAGAAATACTTTTTACTTTGTTTCTTTATACATATAGACGAATGTTTAAGATGGCGCACATTATTAGGACTGGTGTACCGCCGCAGCGTGCCAACTCCTATTCATTACTGATGCGATATAACGATATATTTACAAGCTGTGGTCATATACACACAATTAGCAATGAATTTATTAACCCTAATTTGTTTCTGTTTTGATATAAAAGTATGTATGAATATGATTGACTTTTAAGATATGAGCGTATATGTCCCTTATACAAATTCTCTTTAAATAATAAATATGGTGATTGGATTTTCCTCACTAAAATACCAGTACATCCCTTATTTTTTTAATATAACCCAAAGAGAACAATACTTACTACTTAACACCCTGTATGTGCCCGTTTGTTCTTATGTCAAAAAAAAAAGACTATAATAATGCACTGTAGATGGCGCTAACTAGGGAAGCTAACGAAGCTATTGTAATTTTGCCGGTAATTTGACGTTCTAGAAGAGAATTATCATTGTGCTATGCTTCACTTGGATTTTTTTCTATGTATACTATTATATGTTGCTATGTCAGTAAATAAATGGTAAATGACTAATTACATTAATTGTTATATATTTAGTATACAACTGGATTTGTCTTAAAAGTAAGTATGCTTGGCCTTGTAATTCTGTGTATTGTATAGCCATTTTTATAGTTAAATTCCTTATAATTCCATTTACAATGCTGAATGAGGAGATACATCCAGAAAATGTACAATCTCAAAATATGGACACAACGAAGTCAGATACAGAAAATGAATTGAAGGAAACAATTCTGCTTACAACAGAAATAATTACATCTGATGCTGTAGATTCTATTTTGAGTTCTTCAGAAGAGATCGTCACTACACTTGTTGAAGATAAGTCAGAAGAAGAAGTAAATGAAAGTAATGAAACCATCACTGAAGAGAAGCTGGACGAAGAAGAACTGAATGAAAAGATTCTCGAAGATGATGGTAGTAGTGAAAATAAACATGACACAGAGGAAGGCAAGGGTAAATTAGAACATACACCAACCAAACCTAACAGAGAATTGAAATTATTACTAGAATTGTCAAAAGAGGCTAATTTAGATACAAACATTCCTTATAAAAGGAAAAGCCTCGATCCTAATAAGCATGTTGAACATCAAGATCATAAATATGCATCTGCTCCACCATCTGATGTTAAACGTTCAATGAGGTCACAGAATCCAGATTTTGTAGTTAAGCACCAAAAATTTTTATCTAAACTCACATCTGATGGTGATTCTATAACATCTGATAATGAAGAGAAAAATGTTAAAGAAAAATCACAAAAGAAGAAAGAACATTTCACCCTAGGTGGCGCCATTGATGAAAAAACTAGAAAGTTACTAAAACCAGCAATGGCTTTGATTAAGGTAATTTTATTGCATTATTGTATTTTGTGTAAACTTATATCATTTTAATTATATGTATAGAATAATAAGGATGGTTTTTGCTGGAGATGCCACCGAGAAGGAATAACTTTATCGTGTGAAACATGCCCAAGGTCGTACCACTTAAAGTGTTTGAAACACTCAAATGTAAATATGGAACACTGGGTTTGTCCTGAATGTGTAGCAATACTAAATGCTGAAAACACAAAAACAAGGTATGGTTGTTCAATGAAATTTACTTTATTGATTTTTCCTCAAAATTTCAGATTTTATTTGTAGTTGGCAATACAAGAGAATTTATAATTGAAAAACACTTTCTTATCTTTGCAAACAAGAAACTGACATTTAAGAAATATATTTAATAATATACAGTCTTTTGTTTCAACAAAGTGACAGGTTGCATGTATAGAATGTCAATACTTTTGAAATGAAATTGGCTTCTAACCAAACTATTGCAATAACTTAATCTAACCAATCCTACATAAAAAATATTTTTAAAGTGGTTTTTGTTGTTAAAATAAGCTGTAGTTATTGTAATGAAATATGTTATGTCTTTTAGGTATAAATTTATTGATGTATTTTTGCCTTTTAAAATACATTTTTGCATCAATTTCCCGATATAATCACGGCCGAAATTCTGTGACTGCACATTCCTTAATAGCGGCATCTCTACAACAGCCACAAATCTTGTACCACCCAAATTGTGCGTACATTGTACCGTACGCGTATGCGATTTAAAATAAAATTTAACTTTCCCCTCCCCCTCTGAATAAGTGACACATTAATATGCAAATTGATAATTTAGTTGAATTTAACAGAAATATTTATTTTGTTAGGTGTAAAGCCCGTTTTGCATTTCGTGATTTATTAATAAATCGTCGCTATTTTGCTGTATTTACGTGGCTTTAATTTTTACTCTGGTCACAGTAAATTGAGCAATACATCTTCTGATTCATTAATTAGAAATACAGGTATACTTGCTGTCACAGGATAAGTAATTTAAGTAACAAATAAGAAAGACTATCAGAAGTAGGGGTGGTGAGATGACTGCATTCATTCTGATTAGAACTAATAGAAATTTCACTTAAGCCTAGAACAGTAATCTTTTTTGTAAGTAAAAAGAACAAGAAGTGGTAGGTAACAGGAAAAGTTATTCACAAAATTAAGAGTGTACTTCTACAATTTTACGAAGGAGTCACAAATATCATATACAGAATATAATTCAAAACAAATACATAGTTTCCATCATTTTATTGTTAACTTGAATCATGTAAAATCACACTTATTAGAAACATTACAAAAATTATACAATATTTCCTTAAAATATTACATTAAATTATGAAAGAATTATATGTAATAATCAATTTATTGCACTTGGTGTAAGTAGCTAATACAATACATTCTGTTCACTAGCTAAGGAACATTGATACTTACCACATCTTTCTCATGAGATAAGTAATATACCGTAGCCGACAAATTTTAATTTCGGTTTACAATAATACTACCTATCTATCCCATGCAGAAGATGACTTTTATAATATGCAGCGATGCCTGCTTTCCAACAGTGGTGGGAGAAGCAAGGCAGTCCAGGGATTTTCAAATTTGATAGCGAACGTTTGCCGAGTGTACTTGGCAGCTTCACTATATGTTTGTCTTTATTTTATTCGCCGTGCTCTTTTCCTCTTCTACTTTCGTACCAGAAATTAAAATTTGTCGACTACGGTATATAGCAGAAGCCTGGGATGCTAAAAATATTAAGTATGCAACCTATTAGGAATAATTTATCATTTATTATTTTGTCTTTAAATTAAATCTTCTCATTTAATTGTGCTTTAAAAATATACTTCTGGAAATAAAAAGTTAAATTTTCTAGTACCTTAAAGCTATTAAAAAATACATAAATTTATTAGTCTGCACAAACACTAAATCATTATTTCTTGGTCAGTGGGTTTATACTGCGATGATGTTTCCTCAACAATACAAAGGGACATCATCAGGCTTGTTTATTTGCAGTCGTATCAACAGCTCTGCGTATGTTGCATAGGATTGATAATATATCTCATCTTTTATTCTTATGTACTTCATTGTCCTCAGCTCTTATGTCTTATAACCACCATCATCTTGAGATACCATATTTTTATGTCACAATTTGTATTCAAAAGTTCTTTACTTAAGAATAATATTTAGGAAAAATGGAAGGGGTTATTGAACTGTCACCTAAGAAACCCACGCTTCAAATATGTATGTCAATTTCTTATGCTATTTATATGTATATAGTGCTCCCTATCAGACAGGTAACTTTTAAATACGAGTAGTTGTGATGCATTTCCTTCTACACACCAGAGCTACCTAATGTATTTAATAGTAATAACTGTATCATATGTATTAGCATGTCCACAAATATGTAGAAACTTGGTTTTGAAGTACTTATCATAACATATATATAAGAATAGAGTCTGTTATGTTTTGTGAAAAAGCAGATTAAATATAATAAGAGAATATGAGCACACTTTTAAAAATAAATATTATTTTTCATGTGGTATTTTTTTTTAGATCGCCAGCTTTAAAAGACATGTCCTTGGAGCAATTGTGCGGTTTGCTTAAATTTGCATTGAAAAGAATGGCGCAGTGTAATGATGTATGTATGACTTTAGTGCGGAAATTCTTTAAAATTTCACTGCATGTTCCTTTTTCTACAGTCTACTCCTTTCCTGGGACCTGTAAACGAGAATGAATTCCCTGATTACAAGAAGTACATTGTACAACCAATGGATTTGGGCAAGTTGCAGAGAAATATAAGTGATAATATCTACGGGAGTACCAATGCATTTGAGTCAGATGCAAAATGGTTGTTGCATAATAGCATCATATTTAATTCATGTGAGTAAATTTTTAGGAATTTTTCGCTATATGTATTTCCAAAACTAATGATTTCTAAGGATTGTGTAGTGCTTTTTTGCTGATTTTTAAATACATGAGTTATGCAGTGTAGTAATGCTTTATCTATATTTATATACAGGTGAATCAGCAGAAACTGCTATCTCGACTGAATAAACGTTGTATAGCAGTTTAGAGCTTATCCAGTTACATTAATAAATATTTCGTATGTCCTATACGTTTCGACTTGTCATGGTCATCTTCATTTTTTATTTATAGGAAACCTTTTGAAAAATGTATATTGTATTATAATGTAACATTTATTTCAAAACAAGAAAATGATGAAGAAAATTGTTGACCCTGTCCCTATTAATACATGAACATAGAACTTAATGGTAATATAGAATGCAAATTACACTACTTTGAGATGTTCCTAATTCTCTAACATTTTGATGGGGAGTGATTTGAAGATTATTACCTACAACAGCTAAAACTACAATTTCTGTTGATTCATTTGTTTTAACTCTTTGGTGAGTGTTAGTTTTGCTGTAGTTTTCCTCAATCGTTGGTCTATGCGCAGAGACACTAACAAGTCACAACAAAGGCAAGTAATAATTGCTAATGACATACAAATACCTCTCTAATTGGCATTAAACTGCTGGAAAATATTGAGACAAGGATTATTACTATTTTCTATTCTATACATTCAATGTAAATGGTAAAGAAGTAAATTATATTAACATTTCTATAAAAATGTACTGCAATTAAAAATACTACATTGTTTACAGATCAGTCTAAGCTAACAACAATTGCCAAATCTATACTGAAAGTATGTAAGCAAGAAATGTCTGAAATTGAAAACTGCCCAACATGTTATTTAAATGCGAATACGAATAAAAATTGGTTCATTGAAGTTTGTCCAAAACCACATATACTACTATGGGCAAAACTAAAAGGTAAATAAAAACAAGTTTAGTGCATCCCATACTGGCTTATGTATTTTATTTGATTCATAAAGTTTGTTTAATAAATAATATATGTGTATTTTAAATTTTTATACTTAAAGTAATATTTACCATTTTTAGGTTTTCCTTATTGGCCTGCTAAAGCAATGTCTACAAACTCTCAAGGCATGGTCGACGTGCGGTTCTTTGGCGCTCATGACAGGGCTTGGGTGCCTTTTAAAGAATGTTTTCTCTATTCTCTGAAGGATCCTAACTCGCATAAGCAAATGAAGAATGACATAATAGAATGCATTAAAGTAATGTCACTTGTCTTTATATAAAAATTTGTAATAACATTTTGTTTGTTGTTCAGGAATTAGACGCATACATCCATAATCTAAAACAAGTATATGGCGAATTCAATTATCCCCCATACAGGACACCATACGATCCAGAAAATGAAGTGCAACAATTGCAGCTACTCTTACCTACTTATAAGCCCGCCTATCACACTTCTACGCCCCGAAAATTTCTGAAAATTGATTCACTGTTAAAGAAAAAGTCAATAGTTGAGAAAGATACTCCCGAAAAACCAAGATCGAAAACTCCCTCTGAATTTTTGACTGATAAGACGCATCACAAGGAAATGGAGGGTTATGGTACGGATGAAGAGATGGATAACGATGGATATGGAGATTCACAAATTGAAGGTAGATATGTTACAGACAATGTAATTGGTCAAGAACGTGTTCGTATGAGAGGAGGACTCGTAAATACATCTGATAATTATTGTTACTTGATGTTTACGATGTTGGCATTTATGACACCTATAATATTTTAGATGTGTTTGTTTTTCATATACAAAAATAGGTTGTACTAACATATGATCATTTTGCTGTATCACAGTTGACAGTAGTTATACTTGTTCACCAGAAAATATTAGCAAACATTGGAGACCTATCATTATCATATTATTATATGATTTACAATATATTCTCCAATATACAGGATTATTGGTATTTTGATAACTTCCTTTGAAGATGAAACAGGACAAAAAGTACATTAGTTGTAATCCATGCATATTTTATGCAAACCTCGTAGTTTTTTAGTAAATTACATATTTTTTATTTCACTCCTAAAAGCAGATCGTCTTGTCCTTGAGTTAATTTAATAACAAAATTGCATGTGCATATGAACAACTATTTCCGAAGTTCCACTGGCCCATGTGACCTTGATAGTTCTAATAACAAATTCGCAAAAATGATGCAAGTGACAGAATTGAAACTGCTTTTGTTGGTGAAATATTGACAATTCGGGATTATTCGCAAGAACTTCAACTGTAGTCCGTCTCAACCCCATTATGCAGTACAGGTTTAATAGGGATATTGCATCTCTTATTATCATTAGTAGTCTCTTAACGCCGTCTTTATATCCGGTTGCCTTGTTGCAAGTTCTATTATGCAAAGTATATGGCTATTATGGGTAATCGTTGCTGTCAATTGTCAGCTTTTGTTGTAGTGTGTAAACTTTTTATATTGTCTTTAATTTACCTATAATTTTTATTAAATCGTTCTTTTTAGATAGCATATTATCTTTTTCAACCATTTGAAAGTAAGTATGCATACCTGTATCAATATTTCTGATAAACGTGATAACCTATATACATATTTTATTGCAGTATTCACTGTCATTATGGAGCTTGCAGACAGAAAGTGACAGAAGGGAGAAAATTTTAGTCGTAAGGAAAAGCAGATGATTATGAATCTATATAATTATTTTAATACATCCATGAACGTGACCTCCGCTCTTCAAGAAGGAAGTAAAGCTTTATGTTGTTCAGTGCGTACCATATATAATGTAAAGAGAGAAGAACAAATGGGTCAACTATCAAGTCCGAAGAAAGCAAACAAAATAACATGTACAAATAAATGATCGACTTCAATCATATGATGACAATACACATGCACTTATTCGACGTAAAGTGCAAGAGAGAACAACAAATGGGTCAACTATCAAGTCCGAAGAAAGCAAACAAAATAAACATGTCCAAATAAATGATCGACTTCATTCATATGATGACAAAACACTGGCACTTATTCGACGTAAAGGGCATAGCTTTTTTATACAGAATACACCTACTTTAAATACTATTCTTGTTGCTGTTAATAATGATGACGATCTGTCTAACTTCGCCCGAGCAACTTTTCACAGATTGCTACATAATATGGGTTTTGAATTTCAAAAAATGGGATGAAAGAGTATTCTTATTGAAAGAGATGACCTCATTAGGTGGACACATTAATACTTACGAGACATCAGGAAATTCAGAGACGAAGGTATAGTTTACCATTTAAGTTTTTATACTTTTATGTTCATTACGCAAGAATAAATTGCTTCCAAATATACCAGAGAACTCGGTTGTTCTCGATAATTCCTCATATCATACGAGAAAATTAGAAAAAGTTCCAACAGTAGCATTGAGAAGGCCAAATTATTGAATGGCTTACTGAGAAGAATATACCAGTAGATAATGACAGAAACAACATTGATGAATTTGCATAGAATAAAGGGCATTATGTTCTTCGGCTTCCACGTTGTCATTACGAATTAAACCCAATTGAAATGGTGTGGGCACAAGTTAAGCACTACGTTAAAATGCACAATACAACATTCAAACAAAGAGATATTGAACAATTAATTGTGGAGGGTTATCAGAATGTAATAATGAACAACTGGCAGAATTACATTGGCCACGTAAAAGACATCGAAAGCAAAATGTGGATAGTAGATAACTTGCAAGACAATGTTGAAGAGTTTATAATTAATGTCACACATTCATCATCAGATGAAGATTATTTAAGTGATTGGAGAAAAATAAAACAATATGTGTACCTACTCCTTTTTGTATGGTCATGGTTAGTTTTTTCATAAATGTTATTTGTGAGGAATTTGTGTCTTTAAATGTGTATAATGGAATGTACATTCACATATTAATATTCAATAAGACTATATAAGTCACGTAACATATTAAAAAATAAAAGGATATATGTAGGTGTGGTTATTGTTATTCCTTTCATAATTATGTATTATTTAAGTTGCTTTTATAGATGGAAAAGTTTTTTTATAAAAAATAAATTTGTAATTAACTTTGTCTTTGCCTGACTTTATAGTGGGTAGTAGATTAAGATGTCAATATTCAGTAACGAAGAAAATTGTATACCTTAGGTTATTCTTTGACATATTAATTTATTTACTATGGCTTTTTATATTCAGATAGATTTTAAATAATTTTCTACAGAACAATCCCAAAGGATTATATTATTAAAAATATTCTGTTTTAACTAATCCATCTTTCCATATAGTGTTTCATATTACTATTAATTTTTTTGTATGCATCAATTGAATGACAAATAGTCGTATAGGTTATGTTTTGATTACAAAGAATGTCAGATAATGAACCGGAACTGTAACGACATTATACAATGAGACGATTTGGCAACCACGAAATCAATTGCCGACCTGTACTGCATAATAGGGTTGAGACGGACTATAGTAAAATCGTAGAACAAGTCAAAGCCCCACAACGAATAGTTTTATCAATACACACACAGTGTTGGATACCATCCTTACTACTATACTTATGTTTAACACTTGTGTGAATGTGATCCTGAAAGAATAGTAGATGTAAAATTTTGATATAGAAAAGGCAAATTTTTTACTAAGCATTTTATGAGGTGAGGGTTGGGGGGGGGGAATTTGATCGCGCGAGCATAATAAATTTAAATGCCATACATAGGTACTACTTGCATGTCCACTATTTTATTTATTATTTATCAACGGTTGAACATTTGTATCTTGGTAGATGACTGTTGAAATAAGGAAGTTGTTTAAAACAATTTATAAAAATACAGGTTATTTTCTAGCTTATTTTTTACAAGCTTTTATTTCAAACATCACATGATCGAAATGTTCCAAATATTTTTATTGTACTATAATGTCACCACACTTTTCTAAATTAATTTTAGATAAATTGTGATCTTCTTTTTGAGGAAAACAGAAATTGAAATATGTATCTCAAAAACTCTTGACTTTTACCTAATGTATATTATTGGGATTACATTTACTGTTTAATTTCCTGTCCTATTACAATTTCAAAGAAATGTATTTACTTACTAGTAACCCTGTATACATACCGTTTGACTGAAATAAAAGTAGATATAGGGAAACACAGACACGCACACACGTGCATGTAAACATGAAATGGAGGGGTACGATAGTAGGGGAGTACAGATCGGGAGCGGGTACCGAGTTACCGAGGCTTCAGTGCAAAACGTTGAAAGTTAGTATGCAGACGTTTGCTTTAAAGAATTGCTTCGCTATGTACGACTTTTGTATAATATTTTGGTAACTGATGTATAATGTATTAACATTGAACAGAAACAAAACTATAAAATTTGTAACTAAAACAAAATTCTTATAAAAAATTAAATAAAATTCTCACATTTAAAACGAAACAAAATATTATACTTAATGAATTATACAAAATTTAATGTTGAAGATGTTCGAATGTTTGTCCCTCTTGCATCAAGCAGTACCCTAAACGATTATAAAACCCATTTCGTACATTCGATAGCATTTCAGACAGAGGGAGGTGGACGATTTTCATACGCCGCAACAAATAAATTTTGCACTTCTTTGTACGAATTATCCTTCGCATACCATAAACACAATCTATATTTTTTCCTCGACAGTTAAGGGCATTTTATTTTAATATTTGCGAGTTTGCTCAGACAGAATGTAGTTCACGCTCTAAAGATACGGAACGAATGCCATGCGCGCATGCTTTCGGTCTCCCCACTTTCTTGAACTGTTGTATACATACATACATAGGTACATGTTTATGTGTGTGTATTTGAAGATGCATATTAACTTTTAACTACGCCAATCTGTATATGTACTATGCTTTAATAACGCTTACATTTTGATTAGCTAATGTTTTTAATATAAAGTTGGTGATTTTGAAAAATATGAATGTTATTTTTTGGTAACAGTACCATAAGAGTTTTGAACTTAATCAGGTGAAAATGTGTAGCATATTGAGTGGAGAAGGGTGTCAGTTAGATACGATTCAGAATCACTATGCAGAGCTTGGTATTCAATCAGATTATTTTGAATTTTAGAAAATTAAATATGTATTGTTAAATGATCTCAATTTATTAATGTCATGAAATATTGGCTGCTGCCTTTTGTTTATGTTCTTCTTGAAGGAGGATGTTGATAATGTAACTCAGGAAAGCTACTCTTAATATTATCAATTTCTTATCACTGCAATAATATGAGTGTCTTCAAAAACATGAAGTCTGTTTGGTACATATAAGTGTGAGTAAAATAAAGTAGTAAAAAATAGAGACGGATGTCTTTTTAAAGTTAATTCACTAAATTTTTTATTTATATGTAGAATAATTCTTATCTCTACAAATTGTATTTAAAGATATTTTTCAACTGCGAATTCAAAAAATGGGCAATGTATTTATATAATGTGCCTATTCTGTTGAGACTTGGCTTATTTTTCGGAATATTAAAAAAAATATATACCGGGTCGTCCAAAAGTCTGGATTCACGTGGATTTTGAGTAAACTATTCACTTTTTTGGAAAACTGAATTCTGTATCTTGAATGGGAATAAAATTGCAACTCAATAGTATTTTTTATTTCAAAAAAATTGTTTATAATTTTGAGATAAAGTTAATAACAATGTTTTTTTAAATGGAAACCTACCGTGATTTTTATTTCAGAGAGAGTACTTTCGATAAGAATTGCATTGGCATAGAAATTTTGGCTATAAACCTTACGATTATTGTTTAAATTAATATTAAATTTTCGATCCGAACACTCGTTCGCGCTTGTTCGGAAAATACACGAACGTGTCTTCTCTTACCACGTTTCCAACTGTAGGCATGGGTCCACCCCCTAATAAAGCATTCTATTGAAGGCGTTACGTTTATCTTGAATGAAAGCATTTTTTTTTTATAAAATGGAGATCTACCGCTTTTTGTCGCCGTATCCCACCATAATTAGAATTTCTATCCGTTCTCTCTCTACCAGTTCCATATTTACGCAAATTGTTCAAAATCACAGATCACAAAAATAATAGATAAAGTCAATACCAAAACAACACAATTAACAACAAACAAAACGTTCAAGAAAACAGAAAATAAAAATTCAAATTCGCTCCGTAAACGTACACTAGTAATACCAAAAACAGAATGAGATAAGATTTGGACCTTCCAAGTGTCTAAAAACGGAAAAAGACCATAAAATTATTTTATCGCCAACCGTCAGTAAAGTGATGCGTTACCATAGCGTTTTGCGGAGGTAAAGAAACACTTTATCGTACTGTACAATAAAGTACTTTACCTGCCGCTAATATCTGTCAGCGTAGCATGACTGATGACTTTTAAAAATAAATCGTTTGTCACTGTCATAAACTGTCAAAAGTTATTATATCTTTATTTCTTAAATTAACAATTTTAACGGTTGGCGATAAAATTTTGTATGCACCACGTCAGTAAAGTACCTTTACCGAACTCGTCTGTTACTCGCCGCGCTCGCTTCACTCGCTTGGCTCGTAAACCAGACTCGTTCGGTAAAGTATCACTTTACTGACTTGTTACATAAATAACTATTTTATTAAACTACGTTGTACTTTCTCATAACGTTTAAATATCGTAATCGCGGTAGATCTCCATTTTATAAAAAAAAAATGCTTTCATTCAAGATAAACGTAACGCCTTCAATAGAATGCTTTATTAGGGGGTGGACCCATGCCTACAGTTGGAAACGTGGTAAGAGAAGACACGTTCGTGTATTTTCCGAACAAGCGCGAACGAGTGTTCGGATCGAAAATTTAATATTAATTTAAACAATAATCGTAAGGTTTATAGCCAAAATTTCTATGCCAATGCAATTCTTATCGAAAGTACTCTCTCTGAAATAAAAATCACGGTAGGTTTCCATTTAAAAAAACATTGTTATTAACTTTATCTCAAAATTATAAACAATTTTTTTGAAATAAAAAATACTATTGAGTTGCAATTTTATTCCCATTCAAGATACAGAATTCAGTTTTCCAAAAAAGTGAATAGTTTACTCAAAATCCACGTGAATCCAGACTTTTGGACGACCCGGTATATATATATATGAAAATATGGTTGACAGAAAGTCCTCAATAAATGTATGAATATCTTATTCTATATACAAAAAGTTTGTGGTTAACTATAGTCCGTCTCAACCCTATTATGCAGTACAGGTCTTATGGCAATTGATTTCATGGTTGCCAAATCGTCTCATTGTATAATGTCCTTACAGTTCCGGTTCAATATCTGACATTTTTTGTAACGACTGTTTGTCATTCAATTGATGCATACAAAAAATTAATAGTAATTCGAAACACCAAAAGGGGAGAATATATGGGAAGATGGATTAGTTAAAATATTTGTAATAATATAATCCTTTGGGATTGTTCTGTAGAAAATTATTTAAAATCTAACTGAATATAGTAAGCCAGAGTAAATAAATTAATATTTCAAAGAAACACTTAAGGTATACAATTTTCTTCGTTACTGAATATTGACATCTTAATCAACCATCCACTATAAATTCAAAGTTAATCACAAATTTATTTTTCATGAAAAGACTTTTCTATTTATAAAAACAACTTAAATAATACATATTAATGAAAACAATAACAATAACCACACATACTCATGTACTTTTATTTTTCAATATGTTACATGACTTATATAGTCTTATTGAATATTAATATGTTAATCTACATTCCGTTATACACATTTAAAGACACAAATTCATTTTGCAAAAACATACTTTCCCATTTATAAGAACAAGTTAATAATACATGATAACATTTATGAAAACACTAACCATGACCATACAAAGGAGTAGGTACACATATTGTTTTATTTTTCTTCAATCACTTAAAGAATCTTGATCTGATGATGAATATGTGACGTTAATTATAAACTCTTCAACATCATCTTGCAAGTTGGCAAGGTGGCCAATGTAATTCTGCCAGTTGTTCAATATTTCTTTGTTTGAATGTCGTATTGTGCATTTCAACGTAGTGCTTAACTTGTGCCCACACCATTTTAATTCACAATGATAAGGTGGAAGCCGAAGAACATAATGCCCTTTATTCCTTGCAAATTCATCAATTTTGTTTCTCTCATACTGAGACCTAACCTCTGACACACAAGCCAGTAAATCTCTTTTTAACATGTCATTATCAAATGGTATATTCTTCTCAGTAAGCCATTCAATAATTTGGTCTTCTCCGTGCTACGGCTGGAAACTAATTTTCTCGTGTGATATGAGGCATTATCGAGACCAACAACCGACTTCTCTGGTATATTTGGAAGAAATTTATTCTTGAACCAATCTCCATATGTATCTGCATCCATTTCGCTATGAACATCAGCACCAACAATAAAACCTTGCTCGCTTCCAGCATGAATTAATGGAAATCGAGGCCCAAGACCACTTGGTGATTTTAAACCAGTGCTGAGTCCTTGTGTAAAAGCTTGTCGACTGCTTTGAACAGTAGCGTCAGTCCACTTTTTATTTACCGAGTGTCCTGCATTCACTCATGATTCATCAGTATATATTATAGTTCTACCTAAAAATAAAACAATCATAATCAAACACAAGCAAATAATAAATTGCGTAATGAACATAAAAATATAACCGTCTCCACCTAATGATGTCATCTCTTTCAATAAGAATACTCTTTCGTCCTACTTTTTAAAATTCAAAACCCATATCATGTAGCAATCTGTAAAAAGTATATGTATATGTATATAGGTTATCACGTTTATCAGAATTATAGATATACGTATGCATACTTACTTTTAAATGCTTGAAAAAGATAATATACTTGCTAAAAGAACGATTTAACAGAAATTAGATAAATTAAAGTCAATATAAAAGTTTACACACTACGGCAAAAACTGACAATTGACAGCAACGATTATTCATATACCCATATACTTTGCATAATAGAACTTGCAACAAGGCAACCGGATATAAAGATGGCGTTATTAAGAGACTACTAAAGATAATAAGAGATGCAATATCCCTATTAAACCTGTACTGCATGATGGGGTTGAGACGGACTATAGCAGCGTCAATGAGGTGACTCACTAAACTCATATTTTGAAATGGAACAAGAAGTGTTTCAAAATACCTCAATGAGGCACCAGAACCATTTATTAATCAAGTACATAATTAACTCCCAGAAGGACTTTCCTAGATTAACATTGCTACAGCACATATAGCTTAACAAACACGTGCACATTTGGAGCAGTTTTGTGATAATGGACTGGTGATCTCGTTCTAGGTCGCCAGATACCTGAATTATGGATTGCTTCATTTTTCGGCACATGAAGAACACGAATCATACATTACACTACACAGTCGAAGAACTGCATGATAAGACACTATACGTATCGAGAGTGACGGCAAAATTTTGAACATCTGCTGCATCTAACATTCTAGCATTAAATGTTTTTGTGAATAGAAAATTGTGATTCATTTTAAAAACTTCATCTCAAAAATATGTTATTCATTGTCACCACCTTTATACAGTATAATATGCTACTTAAATTTGAAGTTTAATAAATAGTACTGTATATAATTATACTACATTGCGCATTTTTAAGAAAGAAAAGTGAGTTTAAATTTCTGATATTGTAGAAATGTGGAAAATTTGTTCTTTTCAATACATTATAACTTTTAATCGTTTTTGTCTCTCCTCATTGATCGCTATTCTCTACTATTACACTTTACTCTTCTCTGCATTTTATACTATTTGCACACAATTCTGCACTAAACAGTACTTACTTCAACAGTAGGGGAACCCGGGGCGGAATGGGGTACCAAGTTGAAATTTTTTTTTAAAAATAAGAAAGGCTTTATAATGACAGCTGAAATACATTTTATGAACTCACTGTAGTGTTGTTAACATTATTGCACAATTAATTTGAAACAAATATAAAACTTTTTTTTTTTACATAATAAAACATAAAACAGTGTCAAGTGCCCCGTTCTGCCCCGGGTATGGGGCACAACGGGGTAGTCGTTACAAAACTTAAAAAAAACAAAAAATATCATTTGGCTTAGTATTCATTAAGGTTAATCTGATTCACACAGTTCACACACAAGTATAGCTTCATCGTCCTCGCTGTCTACTGCGGCACAGGAATTGTGGGCCCATTTCCCACACACTGAACACGCAACCCAACCCTCATTTGACTTTGAGTAGAACTCGTTGCAGTATAAACACTCACAGTCTGAGCATTCATCAGAATCACACTCGTTATTTTCGGTTTGTTTCTTTGGCTTCTTAATGTTTTTATTTTTCTTCAGACACTGTCCTTTAGTTTTTCCAATCTTTGTTTTCTTTTTTAAAAAGCCTTAGTTTTGCTCTTTCTTCTTTGGCGATCCTCTTTTCTTCTTTCTCTTTTATAGCAGTCTCTAACTCTCTTTTGTACGGCGAATCTGTTAAGACAGCAGTCCTCCCTCTTTTTCGATTAGTTCTTCTTGTTCTTCCTTTGACTTTAGGAAGAGGCATTAGAATTTCAGGTGAAACAGGAAATGCTGAGTCAGCCTTCTTAGTTGACATCCATGAGCATCC
Organism: Amphimallon solstitiale; assembly: GCA_963170755.1. Classification (NCBI taxonomy): domain Eukaryota; kingdom Metazoa; phylum Arthropoda; class Insecta; order Coleoptera; family Scarabaeidae; genus Amphimallon; species Amphimallon solstitiale. The sequence continues at coordinate 51,083,832 of OY720679.1, forward strand.
AGGTGTGACATTAATGTTCTCAACAAATAGGACCTTTTTAGCTGGTGTACCATTAATATCATGGGTAGAAACCTCACTATTATCACCTTTATCACCCAATGTTGATGCATCGTTCTCTTCACCAGGCAAGATAGACGAAGACGATTCCAATTGTCCATTTTCAGATGAGACAGTCTCTTGCGTTGAAGGTACAGTTTGTTCGATGTCAGTCACATCCGCGGGGAGAAAATCAGACTCAATGAAAACAGATCGATCAGTGGGCCAAATCCCTGTAGCTTGAAATCCATTAATGGCTGTCTTCATAGTCGCGCTTTGAATAAAGGCTGATCCAAAAAGAGTTGAAATTTGAAACAACGTTACGACTTTCCCTGGATTCATACGTAGCCACTTTCGAAGCTCTTCAGTGTAATGAACACTTAAAGGCTTCATGAAGGACACGTCAAGTGGCTGAAGTCTGTGAGAACAGTGCGGTGGTAAACACAGCAATGATACGCCATTCTTTCTCGCATAGTCTATAACCTCAAGGTTCTTTGTGTGTGTTGAGTGTCCGTCTAAAATGAGAAGAACCGGGAATTCCTTTGATGCCTTAGAAAATGCTACAAACTTTTTAAACCATATCAAAAACAACTCTGCAGTCATCCATCCAGTGCTGTGCACTTCAGCCCAACTCCCTGGAGGTAATCCCAGCTCAAACTCTTTCTGCATTTTTTTCCTTGGAAAAATTAACATCGGTGGCATGTATGCTCCACTAGGAGACATGCAAATAAGGCAAGTTACGGTTTCACCTCTTTCGGCCGAGGTTAATGAACCGACTTGTCGCTTGCCCTTACAAGCAATGATTTTAGAATTATTCTTGGGATTTACTGAAACCCCAGTTTCATCACAATTAAATATTTGCGAAGCTGTAAGCTTGTACTTATCTACCAAATTTGTAAGCAACGAAAAGAAATTATCAACTGCTACTTTGTTAAATCCCATAGCCCTTGCGCCAGATGTTGACTCAGGTTGACGAATTGAAAGAGAAGGATTTCTCTTTAAAAATCCATTGGCCCAATCTTGGCCAGCCATTTGATTTTTAAATCTGTGATCTATTCCATTTCTTACCGCTAATTGATACGCGAGAGTACGTAAGTCTTTCATTGTCAAACCGAATAATCGTGCTTCCATAGTTTTCAGGTAGTTTACTAGCTCATGTTCCTGCTCTTGGGTAAACACTGCTTGGAATTTTCCAGCAGTCTTGTCAATACAGTGCTCAGGATTTTCCCTTTTTTTCTTCACATATCGTTCCAGCGTAGTTTGGGGAACATTGAATTGAACTGAAGCCTTTACATAACCCAATTGTCCAGAAATCACCGCTTCAACAGCATTACTCATCGACTCGATTGACCAGGACTGCCTATTTGTCTTTCTTTCATATACTCGAACCATCTGGAATTGAAATGCAAAATGTTACGAACTTCATAAAAACAATCTATCAGACCAAAATAGTACGGGGCAGAACGGGGTACTACCCCATTCTACCCCACCCGTTCCGCCCCAGGAACACGATTTTGTTCACAGAGGTTACGCTACTCGAAAACAACGTGTAAAGAAACGATGATCTGGACTAAACTAAAGCCCATTGAACGTATTACAAGTATTGCTAACTACCTTTGTAATAGAACCAAGTGTGTATATCTTACCTTGATTAATAAATCATCACCATTTGCAATACTGGAGCAAAAACTTACACAGTGGTATCTTCACATACAAAACAGCAAGGAAACTAGGCAAACATGGCTGCCCGTGTTGAGCCGCACTAAACTGAAGTAGTTCCACTTGTTGCCGCTTAGCGGCATCATCATCTTGATATTAAAAAAAACGATCTCCATTCCGCCCCGCTACCCCGTTCTGCCCCGGGTTCCCCTAACTACATTTTTTGTTCAATTTACGATGATAACAAAGTACATTATTATAATAATAATATGTATGTATATTATTAGAAACAATTTTACTTGTACTAGATTTTGGATAATCAATTTTCATTTTATAAGTGTGTTGAAAATTTCTTGCCTTTTGATAAAAGCTAAATGATCAATATATCTCGTTCCTTCGGTGGAAATATTATAGTTTCTATTTGTATTCTGCATCACTTACAGAATATATTATAAGTAAATATGTAATAAACACTAAATGAAAAGGCTGAGAGTATCTTTTTTTGTAGAATATTTGTAATATCAAAAAAATCAAGTAGAAAACAAGTCATAAAATATACACCGTTTCCATAATTCACGGATAAACTTCAAGTAGAACGATTCTACGATTAATTCTGAGTCAACAATGTAAATACAAAAAACTTGTATGGTCTTTCTATAAGCTACGCGACGCCATCAAAGTTATAAATTCGCGGCTGGAAATAATTCAAATTTTTGAAATCTTTTACGAATAAACCATTGCTGTTTACAGTAAAATAGATTTATGTTGCACAACGTTGATATTACTAATCGAATAATGCCAATACTTCGCATTTTCAACATTTCTTCAATTGCACTTTTTACTTTAAAGTACATATGGCAACCTTGCACTAGACACATGTTCGGTTGCAATAAAAATCACGTTTTCAAATTTTGACGTTTAACTTTTTCTTGCACCAGCTCACAATGCTCCACTTTCAAGGGCATGGTTAAACGAAAACTTTCCGAATAGGTGGACAGGGCGTAATGGACCGACAACTTGGCCAGCAAGGTCTCCAGATATTCATCCTCTCGACATTTTTGTTTGGGGTTTTTCAAAAGAAAAAGTATATGCAATGCCTCAACCCAATGAATAAGATGTAACTAATAGAATTAACGCCACGCTTCGGCTAATTACCTCTGCTATGTTGTAACGCGTATTAAATTCTATTCCCCGAAAACTACGGCTCTGGAAACTAATGGCTACACATACTTTAATTTACATGTGACTATTGTACTATTAAATATGTTTTTAGTTTTAAAAAAGTAGTTAATAAAAAGCACTGGATTTTCAAATATGAATAAAACCCTTACTTCATGCTTATTTGTATAATTGTATGATAACTGCTATAGTACGGTGTTGCCAAACCTACACTTCTTTAAAGTAATTCGTGTGGCTTAACAACGAATCCTACAACTTTTTTGTGTTAAGATTGTTGACTCAGAATTAATCTTAGAATCGTTCTACGTGGAGGTTATCCCTGGATTTCTGGACATGCTGTATACATAAATATCAAATCAGCCAAGGTCAATAAATGAGTAACAAATTAAATGTGCACTTGCTTGGTATAGGGACATTCCATCGTTTCGGGTGTTACATTTGAACTTCATTAAATAAGGTTTTATTAGATGTTGTAGGCTAGGCTAGGCTGCTAAAACTATGGAATTGTTTACAGCTTGGATAATATTTTCCTACTGTTAACTTCTATTATTGAAATATGAGAGCAATAACGAGAAAATTATGAATAAGTAGCCGTTTCGGGTGTTACACGAATTTGCCTCTACCTTTTGACTATCTGACCCAATATGCATATTTCTGCGAATTTTCTTTAGCGATCTCCTGTTTCATTTGTTATATGTCAAATTAGTTTCAGTAGCCTTTCTAAACACTATACTAAAACTTGGTATCGCTTTTCCCTTCATTTTAATGAACAAAATTATCTGTTTCGGGTGTTACAAACGGTTCGTTTCGGGTGTTACGAGTGCGAAATAAAAACACATTTAGACAAAATTATAAGTCATAAATAATAATAAAATTAAGATTTATCATAAAAACAATAATATTTATTGAAGCAAAGTAACTTATTTCTCAAATACATCTATTTCTCTTGGAAATTCGTTATAAGTGCGATCACCTTTTATTTTCAAATTAGCACTAGGCAATACGCAGATTATGTCCTCGTAGCGAACATCACTTACATTGTTTTCATCAGGTCTGAAGGTTGTCGCTTTGTCTCCAACTAGGTTTAAAAACATAATTTGCACCCCCCCCCCCCCATCAATCGCAAACAGAACTTTGACAAATTCCTGTATAACGATATTCTGTGCTCTTTTTGCCTTCAGGCAGAAATTTGACTAGAACAGATGTTCCTGGTTTGACATTCTGCACTTGCACTGATCCGTTTGGTTCATCCTCTTCTGAATCGCTATAGACTTCACAGTACCGTAGTTGTTTTTTTGTTTTTTGAACAACCTGAAGGTCGCCTGAGAAACCAGGCACAGTTTCGAAGTCAGGACTAACTAGAACCACTTCTGACATTGTTTTGTACTGTTTCAACAGTCTGCATATCGCCTGCGAAACCAAGCAGAGGAGTCAATTCGGAGGCTTCATTTCTGACATCAGACATAGCAACTTCGTCATGCTTTTTTTTCAGTATCATGGCTATAGGTTGTAGAAATTCATCCTCCCATATTTCTTTCTTTACCACCACTGCTTAAACTGCAATGGATTCGGATGTTTTGGCTACGATGATCCGCCTGTAGTCTAATACCTCGAAATAATGCTGCTTCCGAAGATCGGGTATGCTTTGTACATCGTCCCAGAGGTCTTCTAAAAACTGGTCCTCTTTTTTAATATCATCTTTGTCAATGTACATAACGTGTATGCCCGTTTGTCTTAATTTGACAAAGTGTAAACACAACTTCAAATGTTAAAAATATAATGAGAACACTTGCTAAAGCAATATTTTTTAGATATTTCATTAGGTAACCACAATACCCTTACTTTAGCAAAAAATGTTTGATTAAGAATACGTAGGCAATAAATTAAACAAACTTTTACCTCTTTCTCGTTTCGGGTGTTACTTTGATGCCGCAGTGAAGAATATTCTTCTTAAAACAGCTTTATCCACGCTTTTTATTAATTTTCAAGACCAATCATGAAAATACAATAACTAACCTCAAATAAAAGTGGGAAAGTTGTGACAGATGACAGTTACTTTCTTTTTTTAGGGTTGCCAGATCTAGATGTGTAAATTACCATTACAGCTTTTCTTTTAAACGTTGCTTTCAAGTTAGGTAAAACATGGAAAATATTGAATTAAATATTTTTTTCTTTTTGAAGTATGAAGACTAGCATTGTTTTTTTATGAAAATAGGTTAAGGTTGACTTCATAAGCCGATTTTTTTTTTCTGAGCTCTTGGTAACTTTTGTCATGGAATAACCCTATAGGTATATTCCAATTATATTGGATATTTTGAGTACGTGATTTGAAAGGTGCTTCGCGGAATTAAAAAAACAGAACCTAGTAGTAGAGAAATATTGTTGACAGATTATTTTCCGCAATTTCCCAAAATTCTGACTATGTAGTAATTTTAAATACATTTTGTGATTTGACATTAAAAAATTTAACGACATACTTTATAGAGTATAGTTTTTGTTGATAGGTGTAATATGGAATTGTTTTAAAATAAAAACTCTCTAGCACGTCTACGTTTTTAAAAAATGAAATTTACTACTATATAAATCTATTTCCTTTTTCATTTTAGGAAGAATAAAGACTATTTCAAGACAAGGTTCTGCCAATGTATCAAGAATATCATCAAGTGATTCTCAAAGTTCACGAAGGAACAGTGACCAAAGCGCAAAGAGCGATACAAGTCGTTTGTCCAACGTTTCAGAGAAAATTAATACGACCGATCTTGCAGAAAATATGGAAATTAGCTTGAATAATGATGAAGTACATGTAAAAGTCTCCAATAGTTTGGAACCTGCAGCCAAAAATTCAACAGAACAGCAAAAATTATCACCCACTAAGTTAAAAATAAGTGACAAGTTGATAAAAAGACTATCCGAGACGAATAATAAGGAACCCGAGGTTGTCGACATGGAAGTAGATGAAAAAGATGAAAATGCAAGTAAGTCAAGAGTGCAAATTACATCTTCAGGCGAATTAGAAAAGAATATTATAGAAAGTGAAGTACAACCAAGTAGAAGTGATATAAATCTCGTTATTCTGGGATCTCCATTGCTTGAAGTTAAAGGACAGAAACCAGTTTCTAATAGTAATAGTGTACTAAGTGAAGAGAAAGCCGAAGAAAATAATTCTGGAAATTTGGAAAAATCTGTTATATGTTCAACAAATAATAATAATAAGAAACAAGTTATTGTTAAAGAGCCTGATAAAATAAATGACAACGTATTAAGATCAACAATTATACCCACCTCAAAGAAAATCACCTATAAGAATAGCACTGATAAGACAGGTGATACACAACCATCTGATGATCTTTTAGAAGAAATGTATTCAGAATCTGTGGATGTATCTAGTTTAAATAATGATAACAAAAAGAGTAAAGAGATTGAAGATAAAGCTCTACAAGTGAAGGGTTCGAATAAAAGGAAACGACCCGATGAAAGTGATAATAGCGACGGAAACCCAACGCAAAAGTTCATTAAGCTGGTAGATATTAATGAGATCAAAAATTCGCAAAATGCTGATACAAATACCGTAAGACAAGACAAATCGATACTAAAAACTCGACTGGTAACTACGGAAGAAACTAGAAATACGCAAACACAAAATAATGCATTGGAGAGTACAATGACATCTCTTCCAGAAACTGTTGAAATTAAAAGTGAACCCAATTCTGATGCAGAACACGAAAATGAAGATATGGAAGCGAAGAAACAATATTTATCTGCTTTGAATATCTCAGAGAAAATAAAAGTCGTTAAACTCAATACAAAAGAAACGTCAAGAGTTAAGACACGTATGGACGTTCTAACTAATAAAGTACAGAAGAAAATAATTGAAGCAAAGCCTAAACCGCCTGTGGTGGTTATGAATACAAAAGAAAATAAGAAAGAGCTTCTGCCTAGGTTAATTAAACAACTGCCACCTAAGCAAAGAGCAAGAAAAACATTTCCGCGATCGGCTTCGAGTCCTAAACCAATTGTAAAACCCGATACTATAAAGGTTACTAAAGTTAGTAATCCGCAGCCACCGCCAAAATCTACCCCTGAATCTCAGACAACCAACAACAATAATAATAATAATAACAGCAATAGTAATAATAATGTTGTTATTTTAACACAGCCACAATCAGGTGTGACCAGTTTAACAGTATTGCCACCAAATCAAACTATCGCGTATACAGGTAGCATAGGAAATCCTCTTTTTACTATGGTTCAGCCATCGGCATTTAGTAATTTTATTGTACCTACGACAACGTTAAATGCAGTACAACCTCCACCACTGAATCCTATATCTGATCGAAGTATTTCTAGTGCTATACCATCGCAAAACGATTCTCATGCAACATTTTCAGTTAATGGTTTAATAGCATCGGCAAATACAATTTTCACGAGCAATGGACAGCCTCATACAACTGGTAGTAGTATAAGCGGACTTACACTCACCGCATCAACATCAGCGCCGATTGCAAGTACGGCACTAGCAAGTAGCGGTCCTCCCAATACTATTACAATACTTAATGGTCAAACTACGTTGCCCGTTGCTGGAAGTAAACCAGCAACTATTGATATGAACGAAGATTACAGTTATATGTCTGGTTATATACCTGAAAGTATTTCTAGGTCGATAGCGGAGTTGATGCACCGAGCGCCTCCAAAATTAAAACCCAGACCTCCTGGACCTCTGAGTAACAGTTATGATTCTGGAGCACCTAGTTCAGCTGGTAGAGTTACCAGTGCTATAAATTCGGTCGCCCATAAGGTAAGTCATGGAATATTTGAAATACGAATAAATATTTCTATTTAATTGTTTGTTTATAAATGATTATATAATAGAAAATATTTTAGTTGGAAATGACAATATATCTAGTTGATGTAAGAAAATTGATTTACTGGGCAGACATTCCAGTTTGAACCTCCTGTACTTTATTTGCCCTTTTGCCAAAGACACAGAGTTAATTGTTTATCTTTCTCTTTTTTGAATTCCGACTTTCTGTTTTTTTTTGAATGTTGCTCAGTTCAAAGTTGTATCACTTTTATTTTATGTTCTATATCTGTAGTTCTGTTACTTTCTCTCTTTTTTTTTTACCTCGGAGGACTATCGACTGCTATGCATTTTACTAACTAGCTTCTCTTGGTACATTCTTACTATAACTTTGTATAAATGCAGCTGATTCTTTTCTGTCTTATTGCTATTATTTATTGGTTTGTTTATAGTCTAATAGCGCGAAATGATTCAGTAATCTGTGAAGAAATTTCTTGAAACAAAACCTGTAACTGAAAACGAGTCAAATTAAACAAAACTGATATTTGAAACTATCACAGATGTTAAGGAACGAATGACTTAGTCACCCTAGCTCGAAAGCTTTCACGGCAAATTTAATTTTCTATAGAACATGATCTTTAACACTGTTAAAAGAGTCATAATTCATTCATCATTAACGTTTTTGACAAATACTTTCTTTGTCGCAAGTATAGTAATTCATCAAGTAATAAATAATGCACATTAGGTCAAGTCAAAATCCACACGAATCATTTAGAAACGCTTCCGAATTCTCAAAAAATACTTATGTGGATTGTTGTTTCTCTTTAGTGATGCTTGGTCTAATATTCTTTAATGATACTGAAATGCAAGAAGATATTGAAAGGATTTATTACAACCATTTTTAAAACAATTACGTCACGATGAACTCCGAGAAGGATATTTCCGGGATAATAACACAACAGCCGATAGGACAAGGGAAACGATGGAATTATTGTATGCATTCTTTGACATCTTATAGTAATATTTCACTAAGATCTCCAGACTGGTCAGTCAAGGATTTGTTCATTTCTTCAAACTTAAATACGGTATTTACTAACGATCTTCATAAACCGAAATCTATCCAAAATGCCCGAGGCAAAATTAAGTCTGAGCATTTATTATTATAGTTGTTATTCTTATACGTTTTTGGAACGTTTGTGTGTAGTTAGTTACTCGTCAAAATATAGTAACCGATCTATTAACGGTCTGACCTAACTCTTTTATAATGCCAGCTGAAGTTTGAATTAAAAAATACCATACCCTTCCAGAGTATAAATGATTTTATTCATATTTTTTTCATCATAGTAATATAATGGTGTGTTTTTTTAATACTTGTAGGAGAAATACTAAGCCTTTCTTGTATATGTGTTTGCGTCAACCAGTGAAATTTGGAGTGTGCTAAGTAGTAGTCTCTCTCTGTCTTACTTTTAATATAAGCAATATGTTGAATATGCAGTTCTTTTCCTATCAACATCTTATAATTGGGTTGGAAAGAGAATATATCTCATTCACAAGATAATTTAATGACATTGACTGATGTTCGTAATTAAATACTATCATATTCCGTGTAAATCTATCTTTAACAGGTACAGATTCATTTATAGAGTTTATTTTCAACACAGCAAATATTATTTTTTTGGCTGGAACCTACATGAAAAATGTCATACTTACTTTTTTTACAGTTAACATAGAAACATATGCCTTCATTATCATATACATGCGAACATACCAGGTGTATGTGCGCATTTCTAAATTGTAAGAGTATTACTTTGCTTAACCAAATATATATTAAAATTTCTTTTGATCGCAAAACTTTTTTGCTGTACAAACTATTATTATGACCGCCAGCATTTCTTCTATTAACTGTTGAATGATATTAACAGTTATTGACGAACTCCGAGATTGACTATTAATATCATTGAGGAAAAATACGATGGAGACGCTGTAAAGCATCTTTGCTGTACTCTCAAAACGGGAGCATTGGGCGGGGCTAAGTGTGGGACCAATATGGCTGCCCCACCTAGTCCGGACTACTCAAAATTATATGTCATCCCACACCTGTCAGGCCTACACTAACCTATGAAATGTTATTCCAGACGAATTCTTCTTATCAACGCGGTCTCTGCTGTTGTAGCTACCCAGAGCACAACAAACCATAATGTCTTCTAATATTTAACTTATTATATAACTCTAATACACGATGCACTTAACAAACACTCCACTTTTTACCAACACTACCTGTTTGACATAAGTGTAGTATCAATATGGCGGACCTGTACCCGGTTTGATCACGTGACGTCGTCTCCCTACCTATAGCTACTATATTTAGGACAGCTGACTCGTCGGCCATTTTGGAGATAAATGTCAGTGGTATTACGTACTTATTTTTAGTTATTATTATATATTCTGGGTATTTCTTAAAAATACGACTATTGTAAAAAATTATACCCACATTATTTGACGTCCTAAACCGGCTTAATAAAGTCAATTATTCGAAGTTCTATTCAACATTTGCTATTAGCATACATATTTACCGCCTTAAAATTATCTCCAAAATGGCGGACGAGTCAGCTATGCTTTATATAGTAGTTGTATCCCTACCTATTCTTTCTCAATGATTAATATACACATTTATGTATATACACTCGTAGAAATCTAAAGTTTCTCTTCATACTTTCATGGTTCAAACTTTCATTCAATAGAAAATGGTCCGACAATGACAGAACAAACAGAAAATACTTAATTATAAAAAATATTTTATAGTACTTTTATTTGATAGTGTTATTATCTATAATTTGAACTAAAGACGTTATGAGATGATGTCTTATTTATTACAGCTGACAGATTATTTTAGAGGTATGCTAATCGAAACACTCAACGAGCTTGGTGCGGCAGATAGCACAGAATCGTTAGTGACAAGTTTACGCTTAGATATTGAAAGATTGAAGCATAAGCATGCCGAGGAAATTTTGGAAATCAAGAAGAATGTGAACTCTATACTTCGTGACATACAGAAAAGTATAATCGACGAGAGGGAGCGTGTAATCGAGGAAACCAAAGCCGCGTGCGAAGTTGAAGCCATCCGGAGGATAGAGGAAGCGAAATCGAAACAATGGTGTGCCAATTGCATGAAGGAGTCCCTGTTTTACTGTTGCTGGAATACCAGTTACTGTGATTATCCGTGCCAGTTGAAACATTGGCCGAAACACATGTCAAAGTGTACACAAGGTGCCAATTCAGCCCAAGGTGATAATTCAAATATGGCGAAGTTAGTGACACCTTTAATTTTAAGAAAAACAGCAGCACCAAAAAATTTTAATAACGTGAGTATACTTCGTAAGTTGAATGTGATTGAATTCATTTTATTTTATTTTAACATTGGTTTCAATGTTAAAATAAAATAAAATGTTCTTATACCTACTGTTGCTAAGATTTTTTTTAAACTTGCACCACCTTCAATGTTTCATTTAGTTTTGTACATAAATATAAGAACAAAAGGTATATAGTACACATTTTTTATTGTTTTCTTTCCTAGATTCAGTTTTGTTATTAGAACATTAGTATCGTTACTGGATTTAAAGACTCATTTCACGTTACTCAATACAACATTAAAAATGAAATGGTTTTTGATCAATGACCTTCACAGTTGACAAAATCATATGGATTTGCATATAATAACGAAATTAAATACATAGTTCAATTCATCTTCGTAAGTAACTGAAAAAAATTGTACTGTATTTTTATTCTGTTGCATATCTACTCTACTTAAGCCTACACTACACTATAATAGGAAGCTATATATAACGTGTGTCTAACTGATTTACACATTGCGATTTACAAATTTTCATATTATCAATAAATCGGCAACTTGCTTTGTTTGTTCCGCCAATGTCAAGCGCAACTATTTAATTTACAAAATAAATACCATTTTATAATTTTATGATCATACTTACGCAAGTAATAACTTGTAATTCTAAACTCATGTCATGTTAAAGTTGATTGATTACATCTATAATTTTCAAAATCATTGCTAAATAGAATATTAAACTCGGTTTAAGGGATTATAAAATTAAATTAACAATTATATTGAATTCAAGTAGGGGTACACATTTTAAAATGCAAATAGCTACTACTACTAATTTATTATCAGTGAATCAATTACACCCGTTATATGTATGAGTATTTCTTATAGAAAACTATATGTCATCAGACATTTATGTTCACTCTGTCATTTACTTTTCATTACCTTATCCTGTTTTAATTTAATTAATATTTTCCAGAAAACAGTTCTTACAAAATCCAATAAGGAGTCAGTAAATAAAGCATCTCCTAATAAAGGACCATCTGTAACCATAAAGGTAAATGATACTAAATTTAATCATTATTATTAGAAGCTATATTTTTTTCAAACATAATATTTATCTTGCATTAAAGATGTGAAGAAGCTTTTATGGCGTGAGAAGTGATGTTGAAAATTACCTTGAAGGTCATAAAAATAAGTATACAGGGTGTACCACTTAAAACTCCCAGGGCAAATATCTCGGAAACGGATAAAGATATTTGAATTTTGTAAAAAGCATTTACTAAAGAATGTGATTGAGTCTAGTTTGCTCTCACAATTGTGTTTTATTATGTGAATATATAGATGGCGCTGCGATGAAAAGAATTTTTTTGATCGCCATATTCTTCATTTGTTTTTTATATGAAAGAGTATTAAAATTAATGTGAATTTTATTATTTGTGTTAGTTTCCAAAATTTAACGGTTTCATAGATATTCGTGTTTAAAGAAAGTAAGAGTAATTTCAGTTTTTGTCTTTATTTCGTTTAAATATTTAAACGGATCAAAGATGTTAAAATTGTTGCCTTCTTGGTTGCTACATAACGTATATCGCCTTATTAGTATAAAGAGTTGTTTATGCCCTAGAAATTCATGTATAATTAACGAATTTTAAAATAATCGTGCATAAATACATTTAATAGACGGTTTTGGATTAAGATTATGAAGCCAGCTATATTCAAAGGTAATATAACGAGAGCTTGACAAATAGTCGACTATTTCATTGTGATCAATTTTTCGAGTGTGCGCTACGGTCAATTTGACGAGACCAAAATTGGCATTAATAATTTGATTAGAGCACGAGAGCTTTAGCTCGAGGGCTTTAGTCTTTAATTATTAATGCCAATTTTGGTTAAGTCAAATTAGGAGGCACACGAGAAAAATTGAAACAATGTAATAGTCGACTACTTATCAAGCTCGAGCTATATTTGTTAAGATTATTTCCTAAACCAAGTTTCATAATAAAAAATGAGTTGTCAAATCGATGTGATTATCAATAATTTCATCCGAAACATCGCTAAATCTCTTTTTGTCGGACATTTTCATCTATTTGACACGTTTGCCACTTAATGAAAAAATACATACCTGATTTGTTACCTACATTTGAATAGTCGATTTGTAATAGTCGCTGATATCAAGAACCGGTACCTTTCATTGGTTAATTTCAACTTCAGTTTTGATTGTGATTGGACAAAATTTAAATTTGACAGGTGAAGGAAATAATCACATATATAGTCTAACTGAAAATAATTGACACGTGGCTGTTTCAAATGTTAAATTCTCAGACAAAAGTGTATATTGGCGTCAAACTTTAATTTCTTCTAACCTAGCAAATGCATATTTGACAAATTCTCCTTAGAAATATAAAATAAACAAATCTACTAGTCGCAAGTTAAGGTAAAGAAAAAACATTCTCGTCTTTTAGGGCTTATTTTATGTATTCATTTTTATTTAGGAAACCTGAAATAAATCTAATATGTGCTGTGTTATACAGGCTGGCGCCTGGGAACGGGTGATTTTTAATTTACAGTAATGCAACTTAAATTTAGTTTTATATATATTTAGACATGATCATCAGAATGCTAAAACCATACCATTAAATAAAGTAGTTTTCCGCAGTTATTTTTTATATATAAAATGACGTCCTTCTCTGCGTACACATTCTTGTAATCGTGAATGCTAGTTCAACGAAACCCTCTGCAATATCTCAACGCCGATTGACGCAATCTTTTCACGAATTCTAGCCTTTAGTGCATTTATGATGTGAGGACGAGAACCATATACGGCATCCTTTACCTTCAAAACTCCCCATAAAAAGAAGTCACAAATTGATAATTCAGTCGACCTGGCAGCAGGCCAATTCATGTTACCGTTCCTCAAAATGAGACGCTCTCCAAAAAGATATCGTAATGCAGCCATATATATTGTCGCCGTTTGGGCTATAGCGCCATCTTGTTAAAACCACGTGGACACGTTTACAGCAATTTCAGCTAAACTACATTTTAATCTTGTTGACGTACCGTTGGGAAATTACAGAAATTGCGTATTTTCAAAAAAATATGGACCAATTCTGTTTGCTGACACTCCACACCACACTGTCACTTTTTCACTGTGTAACGGTTTCTGGTGGAAGGCGCGGGGATTCTCTGCAGCTCAATTCCGAAAATTATATTTCTTAACAAATCCACGTAAGTGGAAATGCGCTTCGTCAGATATCCAAACATTGTTCAGAAACATTTCATCTTCTTCACATTTACTTAGGAAACTATAAACGAAAGTTAATCGGATGTTGGCATCACCGGCTTGCAATTATTAAAACGCTCTAAAGCTTGTACGGATGCAATCTAAGTTCCGAAACCGGTCTTCTGCTCATAGTGCGACGAGACAAACCTAATGACAGCATGTCGCTGTGCTGAATGCAGTGGATTTTTCTGCTTGGTCCAGGACGCTTATATTTAAGGCAGGTTCTGTTGTTTTCAATTTTCTAACCTATGTCTTCACAGCGTGGGCTGAAGAAACCGAGTCATTACACCCAAGTTGGAAATGACGCCGAAATTCTCATCGCGCAACTCCAACACAGTTATTGCTTATTAGATAATGATATTGGTAAATATTTTAAGTTATTACTACAGACTATATAAAAGTTATTATTTGTAATTATCATGTTCTGTATCTGAGCACACCATTTCACTGTCTGATTCAGTTAATTGAATGATAGTCATGAGCATTAAGTTGATATTTTTCTAAATATTGGTTGTCAGTTTCTTTTACATGTTGACATTTTGTATGCCAGATATTTGGTGTTACTTTCTCCTCAATTGTGACACATTAAATCTTTTAAATTACTATTTTAACTACACTCCAAATAGTTCAATTATAAATTTATTTGTAAATATTATTATATTTATTATTAATTAAGAATAGAACCTCTTTATAGAAGTTGCTTTTTGGTTTATGACAGTTAATTATGTTGCTTGAAGTTCTTCTTCATTAGTATGATGGGCGTTTATAAAAAGTACGATTGTGTTAATTCGGTCCTAAATTTTCGATGTTTGATAACAAAGCCATATCTGAGAAGATATTTTTTGCAATATGTGTACTTAACTTTGTTCGGAAAGATGTCCACGTGTGGCGCTGATTCAATAAATTTGTAATCAGTTGTGTTATGATCGTACTAATCTTACATCCATATTATCATAAACGCCTAATATAGCCGAGTCGTTTTAGCAACCGACACGGTCAAAGTACGACGATTCAATACTACTACAAATTTCGATCGGCCAGAACAATTTCAATACAATAAAATATTATAAATAAAGCGATTAAATATTATTTTTTCTGCATCTATATTTTATATAACATTTGGCTATACTGTTTAGGAGGCAAGCATTGTTGACAAATTGAAAATGTTTAGATGACACTTATAACAAACGTCAAATGATAATTATGACAAATGTCAAAAGGTGTATGAATATTATTATTAATGATAGTTCTGAAATGGCTGTTGTGGGTTATATCACTTGATAGATAAAATTTAGCAACATCCCAAATTTGTCGCCATTTTAATTTAGTGGCGCATGTCGGTTGCGAGAGCGACTTAACTATAGCTGCATTTTGGTTTATTAAGTATTCTTTGATGTAATTTTTTGGTAACTCGTAGGGAATGCTCCTGAAGTACTACGAAATGCAGTGCTACGGAAATAAATATATAGCAGCCATTTTGTCTTGATTTTGTTTACGAGAACGAAAATTATTTTATTGAGTATGATCTTTTTCATAATTTCCTCTTTTTCTCAAAAGAAATGTAGAGGAATACTATGATAATAATATAATATAACCAAACAAAAGAAATATATCGAAAAAATTGTTTGCTCAATGTTTCAAGCTGTAAAACTAACTGCTAAAGTACATGTAGGTGTCTATAAAATTATGTACATGTAGGTGTCTATAAAATTATAAATGCTCAGGAGAACTTTTGTTTAAAATATACTTGTCTGGAGAACCTATCTTGTGTGAATGGTGTATCTGAACGCCTACCCGTGAAACAAATTGTTTTGTTTATTAATTGTATGCAAAAGCACAAATATAATATCTTATATTCTATATACGTTATCTTTTTAGCCACCAACTGTCAGTGCTGTAACTATAGTGGACACACCCAGGCATAGAAGTTTCGATATGAAGAATAATACTGCGGGTTCAACACCAGCAAATAATAAAATATTGAATTTTAACAAGATAAAGTCTGTTTCCATGATAACACCGGCCACATCAAATATTACATCTGGAGTATTATCATTACCTTCTCAAAAATTTATAGTAACACAAAGTAAGCAGAAAACTGCAATGGAAATAGATTAGTCTTACATATATCTGTAACTATTTTAAGTGGTAACTGATGTTATAATTATGTACACAATTCATTTCTTTGCCATGCAAAAGCATCTCATTGTGTAATCGTTGAAATATCGTAAGGACTCTGTTTTATATTGATAGTGAATAAATGTGTATTCAATTCAGATTTTATTCTTTTAATTTCACATAAGAATGTATTATAGTGATAATAAATTAGTAAGATCTTAGTGTCGCCTTTTATTGTTTTATGTGAGACATATAATTTTTTAAAGAAAACAATTGCCTCCTGAAATAGCGAATAAGAAGAGATTAAGCCGGTAAGATATTATACCTTTTTTGTCTCACGATTTAGTCGACGAGTTCTTGCACGTGTTTTTCGCTACTTTTTGCGATCGAAATTTAAAAACGTAAATAAATAAAATAAAAATACACCGTGAACCAAAAATAAAAGACAGTAAAGACAAATAAAATAATTGCAATAGTACCCACAACTCTCTATTGTTTCACCCTACCGAGGTCCACATGTCTCTGTGTTAGTCACCGCGACGGGCCCCGCTGGTGTGAAAAGTACATTCCTGAATCCATCCTACAAACTAACACGTACCAATACAAGAAAAAATGAAAAAAACAAGGGGTGGTAAAAATAAAAATCGAAATAACGAATCACAATCGAGTGACAGTGAAGAGGAAATATCAAATAATGCCATATTTAAAAAGCTAAAAGATATGGAAAAATCATTAGATTTTATGTCAACGCAATTCGATCAAATTCAAAAAGAAAACATAGAAATAAAAAACATGTTAAAAGAGAGAGAAAAAGAAAACAAGCAATTACAGGAAAGAGTAGAGGAACTAGAGCAGGCGGTGGACAACATGGAGCGGGATAAAATAAAAAATAATATTATAATAAATGGTATAGAAAAACAGGACAAGCAAGAAAAAGTAGAGGACATTGTAAATAAAATCTTGAAGAAATTAAGCATCAGCCCAGACAACAAGATAACTGAATGCTATCGAAAAAATGCACAACAGGACAATAGTCCCATAATCGTTGAACTAAAAAGCGAAGAAGTGAAGAAAGACATTATGAAAACCAGGAAAACAATTGGACCGATTACAGTCTATGACTGCCAACTAAAAGGGAGAGATAGCCCTATTTACGTTAACGAACAATTGACACCATGAAAAATACTATATTTCACAATGCCCGACTACTAAAAAAAGGAAATAAAATAGCATTTGTATGGATACGTGACGGAAATGTATATGCAAGAAAAACAGAAACTAGCCAGAAAGTCAAAGTAAGAACTAAAGCGGATCTACTGCGGTTGAACTGAGAAGAAAAACAAAGAAAAAATAAAAACAAAAAAAAAAGAAAACAAAAAAATGGAGATGTACACAGTATACATGCAAAACATAAGAAGCGTCAAAAATAAATTTCCAGAAATAGAAACTATACCAACATTACATCACAATCCAGAAATTATCGCTCTAACCGAAACATGGCTTAATCCAGCTGAGGAACATCTGTATAATCTACAAAACTACAATGCAGTATTCAACTCCAGAACTACAAGAGGAGGAGGTACTGCATTATACATTAAAGAATCAATAAAATATGATACATTATTAATTAAAACATGGAATAAAATAGAAATAATAACCATATTGCTAAACAACGAAAGGATTGTTCTAACCCTAGTATATAAACCGCCAGATGTGCAATTACGAACGTTAGAAAAAATACTGAAAAAAAATATCCTGACAAAGGGAAAGAAACACATAATAATGGGAGACTTTAATATAAATATAGTGAAAAGAGACAGTAAGACTAAGGAATATATACAAATTTATAAAGAATATAATTACAAAATTTTGAACAAGAGATCACCACAAAACTACACAAGAAGAAATCCAAACAATAACCATAGTATATTAGACCACGTAATAACGAATATAAAAACCAAAATTAAAGTCAAAGTAATACCCAGTGATATCTCAGACCACTCGGTAGTTAAAACTACAATATATGAAATAGAACGGGTGAGACATTACCAATATTTCAATCTCGTAAGAACAAACTATAAACAAATCAGAAGTGATATCGAAGGATTAGCGAGGAAAACATAAACCACTTTCACAAATTATCACATGCACTGGAAAATATTGTAGCAAAAAGCAAAAAATTGAAACCATTAAAAGAAGAGAAGAATGCCCGTGGATAAGCACAGATATAATACAACAAATAAAATTAAGAAATAAACTGTACAAAAAACACACCAAATACCCAAACAATAAAGAAATACTGAAGAGATATAATCCACAAAAGCAGTACACTGCTTACAGAGTCAAAAAAGCAAAAAAAGATTACTACATGAGACAATTTGAAAAATATAAAAAAGAACCAACAAAAACATGGAACTTAATTTCGAAGCAGTTAAACACAAGCAACAAAAAAACCAATACCATAGAACAAATTCTGAAAAAAGACGGAATCAAAACAAGCGAAAGCACGGAAATAGCAGAAGAAATAAACAAGTACTTTGCTAACATAGGAAAAGAACTAGCGGAAGAACAAATTAACAGCACCACAAAAAAACCCGTAACCACAACCTACGATAAACAAGTACCAACATTTATATTAAAAAATATAAATATACAACAGATGAACGCAATAATAGATGACATGAAGAACACAGCTCCTGGATATGATAAAATACCATGTAAAATACTGAAACTAAACAAACCAGCATTAGTACCAATACTAACTAAATTAGTTAATGATACATTTGCAAAAGGAAAATACCCCCAATGTCTTAAAGAAGCTATCATAATACCAGTATATAAGAAAGGTGACAAAGCAAAACCAGAGAATTACCGACCTATATCCTTACTTACAACATTAAACAAGATAATGGAAAAATGTATACAAATTCAAATTTCTGAACACCTTCGAACACATAATATAATACACTCAAAACAGTATGCATTTCAAAAGAACTCTGGGACTACATCAGCGACTAATGACTTGTTAAATAGTATAAAAGATAAATTGAAAGAAGGAAACACAGTTATAGCAATCTTTATAGACATGAAAAAAGCGTTTGATACAATTTCCAAACAGAAACTATCAGAGAAAATTGAAAAGATGGGAATAAAAGGTAAAGAGAAAGACCTAATAGACTCTTATATCACGGGAAGAAAACAGAAAACAGTAGTAAATAACACTCACAGTAATTACCTTGAGCCAGAATATGGAATACCACAAGGGGGAAATCTCCCACCCATTTTGTATATAATGTACACAAACGACATTTGTCAATTAAACATAGATGGAGAAATATACTCATACGCCGACGACACCTGTTTGGTTTACTGGGGCAAAAGTGTGCAGGAACTGCAAGAGCGCGTCAACAAAGACCTCGGTACAGTCGAGGATTGGTGCTACAACAACCTTCTGACCATTAACGAACATAAAACAGAATTCATGACATTCTCGAACAAATTAAATACTCCAACATTTGACATAAAAATAAAAGCCCAGGCCATCAAGCAAATAGACCAAATAAAATACTTAGGATTAAACATACAGAGAAATTTAAAATGGGATCTGCACGTAAGCAGCCTAGTGAAAAAAAATGCAACAGCAATAGCTGGCATCAAAAAGATAAGAGCCATTATACCTGAAAACCTGCGAAAACCAGTTTACAATGCTGTTTTTATGTCTCACATGAATTACTTAATAAATATATGGGGAAATACAACTAACAGAAATATTAACAAGTTACAAAGACAGCAAAATAAGATCTTAAAATTAATTTATAAGCTAGATAGAAGAACATCCACCGAGGAAGTATACGATAAGACAAAGGAACTGAATCTTGAACAAACAATAAAACTAAAAAATATAATACTGCTATACAAAATAAAACATAATCTCATAAAAACTGAAGTCAAGTTAATCACTAACACACATATACATATGCACGCAACTATACTCCATTCAGTCTAAGAATAAAGTAGATGGCGCTACAATTTGAGCACAGTTTACATCGATGAACTTTGTATTTTGAAAACAAGTAAAACATATGTTTACTGTCAGATGGATAGCAGGGATATACATATCTGATATCATTATATTTTGACATTTACGTACATTTTTATACAAGTTGGTAACTCATTCCTCAAGAAAAAGGAATGCACATGTCGTCTAATTGTACTTTTTTGTGCTTCATCCAATTTATTGTAAGTATGACGATAATTTCTTTTTCTTGGAGGAGAAATTGGAACTCCATATAATTCCATTTCTTTAATAATGCAGTACATTGTATTCCTATTAATACCCACTTCCTCTGCTGTTTGATTGACTGCAGCTGTTTTAGACATATTGTCTTTATGCTTAATGTACACATTATAAGCCATTTGCCTTTGTCCAGATCTTATGTGTTTCCCTTTACGATTTTTTGAAGGACCTGGTAAAATGCTTCCGCCGTACTATAGAATATTAGCGATTACGAAAAGAAAGTTAACGAAATTGATAAAATACCTTAACAAATGAATATTTCACTTGCGAGTTCTAAGAAGAACTATTTTTTAAGAATATTAACAACAAATAACTATGTAAAATACGGAAATCGACAAAATCTTTGAACAAAACTGTCAGTAAACAAATTTTTGACAGAACGAGCTAAATGCGATTATTTTGCCGGTGTAAATGCACACTCGATTTCAACCAATCACAAACGTTTATTTTAAGCCCTATCTTTCCCAATGCTTTATTCTTAGACTGAATGGAGTATAGAAGAAAATCAAATATAAGAACAGAAATATGTAAGCAATTAAAATATGAAAAAATACCTACACCAGACGATATAACACATTATAACAAATTACCTAAAGAAATCAAAAACTTAACATATCTTCACTTTAGAAAAGCAATAAAGAGCATGCTTTTAAATAAAAAGATATAGACAACCGCTGAAGGTAACAAGAGTAAGAACGGATAGGAGTCCTCAATACCATTAGTCCGGGAAAGATGTACCGACCAGGAAACAACCCGCGATGAAGATGTAGGACCGTATACAAGCATATATATATACATACATCATTTGTAAGCTTAGCTTTACCGTGATATGTATTACATATGTTTTTTTTCAATAAAGTATATATATCTGTCAAATATTTGTTTTGTCGGGGTCAGATCAGAGAAATAGAGTAGGGGAGAACGCGCTTAAAGATGCGCCAACTAAGTTAAATTGAATTCCGCCATTTTGAAGGTTCTATTACGGTAATATTTATACCTAGCTCAACAATTCGCATGTAAAGTTCATTGACTTAGAAAAATGTAAACAAACTTACGTGTGAAAAGAAATGCCTTCCTGCAAAATGGCGACCACAATAGCGTTTGCTTAAAACTGGATGCGCACTCGTCGAAGCGCGTTCTCCCCTACTCTATTTCTCTGGGTCAGATATCTGAAGGTATACAATAATAATACCCTTTTTCTAATTAGACCCTATATAAACAGGATCATTTCTACACCGATTTTGGATGCAACTTAGAAAACAAAGAAAAACGCTGTTTTACCGATTTCCATAATGGAAAAATTTAGTGGCAGCTACAATGACGCTGAATGAATAGCAAACTTGCAAAAGGGCTAATAAACTTCAACCCAAATACCAGTCATTTGCTCCTACCATTTATGTAAAAAGTGAAAATATTTATTTCTTGAAAATAAAATTAATTATTAATTATGTGCCTATCCAATTGACTTATTTTGAAAAGCAAGGTATCTCACATAAGAAAGATGATTCAGTAGTGCCTTTATTTGTTGGATGATAAGAATGAATAAAATGGTTTCTATTTGCTAGTCTGTTTTCAAATATATAGAATGATTTATAACTACTCTTATTCACTACCTATATAAAAATGTTTGAATTCATTCTTCTATACTAGTAAATAAAACAGCAGTACTATTATATTAACCACCCCTTTATTAAATAACAAAAATAACACTATCTTTGTTTATCAACATTATTATTATACACTTTAGCAAAATGTTTTGTTATAAAAATTGGTTTAAGGTAAAAATACTGTTATAGTGTATTATGTAATATACATTAGTACAAAAACAAATTAATTTTAGTAGAAATTGACACGTCATAATCTCATTAGTATACAAAATTTTAATATAAATATTTCAATCAGAAAGTATTAAAAATAGATATATGTACATACACTTGTATTTTATTTTAATTTAAAGTAAGTGGCACTATGTATATAGAGTTTGGCAAACATAGGAATAAATACTGACCACTCTGCTTGCTATACATAATTCATCTGTTTGAGAATTATGTACTTAGTCTTATCACTCAATATCAAGTTTATTTCTATGTTAGTCAACTTGTGCATCAAAAGAATCTAGATAAAAATAAATAAATACAATAAATAAATAAGTTCACTTTATCAACAGACACTACAAAAAGATGAAGTCAAATTCTTTGGTTGCAAATTAATAAGCGTATGAAATAATAAACGTTTCTTTATATTCTTTCGATAATTTACAAGGCACGAAGCACCATCATTAAATGAATACAGAAAGAGAGATTATGCTAAATGAGTGCCAAAATATGGAAGCTATACCAGCATCTATAATATTTTGTCTTTTATAAATGAACTTCTTGGGTCTGGATAGAACTTTGTAGGCGAAATAAATGTTTTACGGAAATTATAGCTATATAATACGTTTATTATAATTACCAAAAACATGAGAACCGGTTTTGGCCTTAAATCATAACTAGGTATCCACTCGCGGAAGTAGTTTTACTACATGTCAAACGCCACATAATATTACTTGCATTCAGCAGACACAACTGTTTAGTGATCATGTTCAGTAGACGTCCGCTCACTTTGAACATGTTGAGGGGCGGCCGTCAATTTTGTGAGCGTATTCTGTACGCATGCGCCATTGATGCATTCCAACACCAACGTAATACGTAACTTTGAAGAAATTTACTAGAAATGTAAGATACAGCAAATTAAAGATATTGTGCAGAAATAAATGTATTATAATATTGGAGTTAACCCAGTATTTTATTCGGGGTTGGAAAAACCAGCCCTTACACTAAAAACTACGCCTAAACTTAATGCAGAAAAACAATTTATTATTGTTGTTCATTCAGTTTAATTTGTATATTTTTAACATATGGCAGCCATGAAAAGTACCAGATGACAGACAATCACATAAAGGTGAGCGGTCCTGTCCAGTGAACACTCAATTGATGTGAAGTGAACAGTTGGAGCGGGAACGATCCCGGTCTGTCTGCTGAATGTAACCATTTATTAGCCTGAAAAGTGTATAGGTTTGTTTGTGTTTAATATTACGAACGGTTCTAACACAGTTCTGTTACTGCGCAGAACTGATGCGTCATAGTACACCGTTCCGAACGATTCTGTAACGATTCGATGCCTTTAGCCCGAATTAGTTCTGCAGTTCTAGAACGGTTCCAGAACTGCCAATCACAAACCAAAACACGGCGTTTTTTGTTCCAGAACAGTTCCGGAAACCCGAACACTTTACATACTTCTGCGCATGACGTGAACTGTTCTGGAATCGTTCTTAGCGAAACAAAAACAAACTTTATGATTGACAACAAAAACATTTGAGAACTGGGTTTGGCCTTAAATAATAACTAGGTATCTATTCGCGGAAGTATTTTTACTGCATCTCTAACGTCACATAATATTTATTAGCCTGAAAAGGACAAATGCACTGTGCTCTTCAAATCAAAAAGTTGCTAGAGAATATTTTATTGCATAGAGAATGTAATAAAAAAGTGAAGTGTTGAAGACTTCAGAGTTGGAACAGGGTCGATTCAGCACCATTCGATCTTTGCATTACAGTGGAATTGCAGCTAGGCATCGCACGTTTATTGTTAGTGCAGAATGTAGCCTCATAGGTAAATATAGTAGTTACTATCGAATCTGGATCCAAAAAGTCTATGATTTATATCCAAGTATTAAAAAATAAAAATTCTACTATGTTCTTGTATGATTTTCCTTAGCAATTCTGGGAAAGAAGAAGAAATTATACAAATTATTTTATGTATTATTGTACAAATATCCTGAATATTTTCTTTATAGATTCAAACTTATTCATGGAGTCGCAGACTCATATTGTATTAAAAAAAATAGATAAGACTGTAGTTTATTAGTTAACTTTAGTACCTATTATCGTTCCTCTCATTCACAGAAAATATATTGATGGATTTACATTATTAGACTGACGTGTTTAGTGAAGCATCAAATATCCTAAATGGTGAAGAACGTCACATACATCTATGTACACTACACTAGTGGTTCCCAAACTTAGTTTACACATAGACCTCTTCTTATAGCAAAAACCTGACCATAAACCCTCAAGAAATAACTGCATAATAAAAAAATATACTAATTTAACTCTGTTTTGAATGATTATGTAGAAATAAAAGATATTAAATTACTCAATAAAGAACTTTCTACGCACATATTTTATTCAGGACGTAAACATCGCAGGCCATTTATTTAAACTTTCATAATAATAACAATGGGTCACAATTATTTTATCTTATATTAAACACTGTCGCGGGCTCTACGTTGTTTACGGATCACCATAATTAATTTAAATTTGTCACACCCCCTCAGCAGCGATAAGGATATCTAGGGGTCCAATTTGTGAACCTCAGCTGTACACAATATAATTCATCAGATATTTCAGTTAGGAATGTATAGATTGTTAAAAAAAGTAGTATTGTGAAGTTCAGATCTCGCGTGAACATTTGGAAAGAGGGGGGCTGGCGACAAATTGCTAACGTTTAGACGGATTGGAAGACTGTCATGAAAAGTGATAAAACTCAAAAGGGTTATACTAGAAAAAGAAGTATATTAATAGTTCATGATTTTTAAAGAATGTTCAGTATGCATTGCTTTAAGTAAATTATTTTCATCCAAACTGCACTGGTGGTTTTGCTTAAAGTTAACACAAACTTTTTGTTATTATACTTGTACCTTCTCGTGATTTCAAGATACATGGTATATCAAACTGTTATAAATGTTCCTGTACATGTATCTCTGTTTACAATTCCTGAATTTCTTCCAGTACCTACTTTGCAAATATTTTTACTTAAATAATTTATACTCCTTGGGCACGAATTACATAAAATCAAACAATTTGTCAAACATTGCAAACATATTCTTTGCCAAATTGTTAATTAATACATTTATTTATCACTATTGTGACATTATGAGAAAAGATATATCGAAACGGTTTCTTTCATGTGATAGGCACTTAAAAGGAAGTCCTACGTTTTAACATTATTTTGTACTATACAGAGTGTTCCATAACTTGGTGGCCGACCATAGATATAGTTTTTTAAATGCAACACCTTGCATATTATTACACTTTTGTATTCGCCTTATAATTCTTAGTCAAAAAGTTATAAGATAGCATAGGCCTAAAATTTAAGGTTTTCGACTTACCATTTTTTTGAAAAATTCAATGTTTTTATAAAATTATATTTCTCGAAAACGACATATTAGATGGACACAATTTTTGGTAGCGTTGTTCATAGTAGGAAGTCCTAATACAAACATTTTTTTTTTGATATCTTATAACTTTTTCACTAAAAATTATACGGGGAATACAACAATGTAGTAATACATAGGGCTGTTCGATTTTAAACACTACAACTATGGTCAGCCACCAAGTTATGGAACACTTTGTATAATACAAAATAATTTTAAAACGTGCTCCTAATGAGTGGCTATCTTAGAAAGAAAACCGCTTCGAAATATCTTTTCTCATAAAGTTACAATCGGTTTTCCCTGTGGAGATGAGTCAGCCTGTATATATAAATATCAGATTAATGTATAATTAAACAAAGTGTGTGTCCTACATTTTGCATCCAGTTTTATGTGCAAGTTCTTGACATTCTGTACAAATTATTGAAATATATTTTCTTTTGATCATTTATTTCTTATAAAAGCCGAGTACAGAAAGCTAGTAGTAAATTAAACATAGCCCATATGTTTTAGTCAACCCACTTTCAATTAGGGTTACGTCACAAGAAATAAAAATTAGACGACATGGTTAACTTTTTCCAATACGCTAATAATCTATTCTTTGATAAATCTATTGAGTCAGGCATGAAATCTAATTTTCGCAGTTTACACGCACGTTTAAAAAAAATATCCATATAAGTTCTATGTGGTATGAAATAAAAACGCACTTGCGTTTAAATAAGAAAAAGTGGTATGTAGTATGAATGAAATACTATGTCCCCATTAACAGGAAATGAAAGGTGTAACTCTAGGTACGTTATACTCTAATCTTTTGGCAGACTAGAATGGTAATGCTACTAGCATATATCAAGTTAGAAATCTATAAACTTCTAATGGACGTTCGGTCAATCGCCCTTTATAATAATAATCAAGCAAACACATAATAAACTCCTTTAGCTTATAAATACAGTTTTAATCTCGTATATGAAAATATAACGATGCTCTGCAATCTTGTTAATAAAGATATTTGTTTAGGCCTTGGCCAATTTACAATTAATAATTATTATACTATTAATAACTAGTATCTAAACTTGAGAAACAGGAACTAATATCATTTTTTATTTAATTTTTATCAATGTTTTCACCATTTATGTACACCGCAATATTTGATTGATGGTGATACCAATACAAGATATGTTATAATACTAATGCTTCCGAAAATAGTATTTTTATATTACTTATACCCTATATTATAAATAGTGGAGATGTTTTCTAACACTATAATTGCTATAATATTAAATGAGATTATCACATTGTCATGTTTGTTAACAAATCACAATATGTCGTAATGCACACACCGTATTTCCTAGATTCTTTTGACGCTTTTTTCTTTTACAAAGCATAAATTAATACATTTTAAATGTTATTCATCGTCATTCGATTTTTTCTCATTGGGTATAAAATCAATTGATGCTGAATTGATGCAAAATCTTTTCTTCGTCGGCGGTGGTCCGTCGTTGAAAACGTGGCCCAGATGAGCACCACATTGAGAACATGTCACTTCTGTTCGAATCCGACCTGGTTGGGATATTAGGAGTAATAGGTTACCACCAACTGTCCATATTTTGCGGGAGAGGATAGGAGAATCATTGGTATTTTTTTTTTGGAAGAGGAAAAGAAAAAAATAAATACATGGATTCCGGATTTTGTTATAAATGGATAAGTCAAAAATAAATAAAAAGCAGTATGCAACAAAATAAATATACAGAAAACAAAATATGAAGTAAAACATAAAAGTATGGAATATAGTGGAAGGAGAAGATGATAGGAAGTAAAAGAGAAAACAGTCATATTAGCGACCTAGAGTTACTCCCCAGAAAAAAACAAATGCAAGTACTCAAACAGTTTTGTTGAAACTCACAGGTATGCACAAATCGAATCAATTATTTTATTATTCTACTTATAGAGAAGTCCTTGATCAAGTAGGTTTTATACATTTATAGTAATAATTATTGTATAGTGAGGCTGGAGGGGAGGAATACGAATTCAAAACAGAAAACGGTGAACCTCCACATAAAACGTACAGTTCTCTGAACAACCAGGTTGCCAATCTACACGAGCCGAGCGCATTTAGGACGAACTTGAACTTGAACGCATAGGTATCATATTCATTCATACACTGATAACCCACAGACATATGTAAGGCACGTTACAAACGCACACAATAACCCGGTTGTTAAACTACTATCAAATACATAAAGAGCAAACAATCTGTCTGCTCCAATGCCAAGTATGAAATGTATAAAAAAAAATTACGATATATAATTCCTCTTGAAATGCTGAGTTCGAATAAAACATTCATTTATCGAATTATAGTGGTATAAAAAGTATAAAAGTTGTTTTGTTTATTTGTAATAGGGAATATCACAAAGTAACGGCTTCCAGTATTCATTTTTATATATGTATACAGGGTCAGTTTTTTCCGATGTTTAGTACCAGGATCTCGGAAACTAAAACAGATAGAGACTTGGTAAAATGGGAAAAGAATTGCTGTTTTAATAGCTCTATTTAATTAGAGTTTTGTTTGTTGGAAAAAGTAGCTTACTAGATATTTTGTAAAAAATTTGTTGTTGTTTCGTTTGATTTAGAAGAAATGTGGAAAAAGGAAAAAGTTGTAGGAAATTATATGGTATAAATACACTTTAACTAACCTATTTCTTTATTCTAGCTTTATTTTTTGAGTTATGACACAAACTTGTGTTTTTTCTAATGCAAACCATAGTAGGCCATGACTTTATAAAAAATATGTTTTTTCTCAATGATTCACATGATGTGCTACTTGATATAGTTGTTTTGATAAATAAATAAATTATGGCCATTTTCTTATTTTAATAAATGGATTATTTAACTGTATTATTTACAATATAATTTCCGAAAACTTTCCTTTACACATTTCTTCTAAATCGAACGAAATAACAAACAAAAAAACATTTATGCAAAATATCTAGCTAGGCTATGCACTTTTTCCAAAAAACAAAACTCACAATTAAATAGAGCTATTATAACTGCAATTCTTTTCCCATTTAATCGAATCTGTATCTGTTGTAGTTTCCGAGAACCCCATACTAAATAGAAAATATATAGAATTATAAATATATATTAAATCAAATAACATGAAAGAGAATAATAACGGGTAAATTCCGCTGTAGAGCAACCGTAGACACGTGTTTCTGACTATTGGTCGTCATCAGTACGGTGTAGCCAAGGAATAAGGTGGGATAACCTTGGAGATGTAAGCTATACGGAAAACCATCAGGTGACAGACTCCCATTTGTAGCTTCAGCTAGAAGATCCTCGAATTTGAAGACAACAACTAACGTCGCCACGAGGAAGGACTAATGTCAACCTGCGTGTCATCCGAGACCCAGGAAAGACAAATCAAAAAAAAAGTAAATAACGCGGATACATGAAGATCCTCAAATTTGAAGACAACTAACGTGGCCACGAGGAAGACTAATACCAACCTGCGTGCGTGATTTATCTTTCCTGGGTCTCGGATGGCACGCAGGTTGGCATTAGTCTTCCTCGTGGCGTTAGTTGTTGTCTTCAAATTTGAGGATCTTCTGGCTGAAGCTACAAATGGGAGTGTGTCACCTGATGGTCTTCCGTATAACTTACATCTCCAAGGTTATCCCACCTTATTCCTTGGCTACACCGTACTGATGACGACCAATAGTCAGAAACACGTGTCTACGGTTGCTCTACAGCGGAATTTACCCGTTATTATTCTCTTTCTTGTTATTTTATGTATCCGCGTTATTTCCTTTTTTTGATTTAAATCAAATATATATACCTACATACGGCACAAAAAACCAACTACATGGGTCTTAGATCCTATCCCACCAGCGTCGGCCTCGCAAAAGTTTTGTTTACACGTCCTAGCAAGCTGCACTATTTAGAAGAAAATGCGCTCTCTCTACGCAAAATTCTCACGCCGTTAGCGACTCGCCTTAATACCGTCGCGTCATCTCGTGTGTGATAGTGCGAATTATTTTAGTGCAACAATTATATCAAACTCGACGGCATCCAGTTTGTCTGTGTAGTAAGTATTGTCGTCTATGGGTAAGTAAACGAATGAAATTGTTTACGCCCAACTCTTCGCAGTAAACACCTACCCGATGTTTTCTTAGGTGCCATTTTAGGCAAAACCAAAAGTCAAAATTCATTTTAGTTTTGGATTCGACATCAGCCTTTTGACTTAATTTTGTTCAGTTTCTTCCAATTTTACTATTTTTTGAAAGAAGTAACGGCACTAGAATTTTTAAAATAACTTAAGCTGAAGAGTATGTTGTGACATTTACTGTGTGAAAATTTCACTGTTCCTGACTTACTACTCTTCTTTAAAATGGGACCGATATCCCTTACGGACAATTAACACAGATGAACCCCAGCTTTAAGCGGAATCCGCTCCGGAAGCAAAAAATTATGACTTGTGTAATGAATATTACTCGTCCTGAGTCCTATCATCAAAAAGACTTAGACCTTGGGGCATAAAAATGACGTGCAGGGCAATAGTTGATTGCCACTTTTAAGAAAAATTTGGACGTAAAATCAAAACAGCTCTTAGCGAAATACGCGGATAGTCGTCACAAAAAAAAATCCTTTTTACCGATGAAAAAATCTTTACGGTCCATGAAAAATTCAATAAGTAGAATGACAGGGTTTGTACGTTCATATAAAGAAGTCACCGAAGTGGTCTCACGGGTTGAAAAAGGTCACCACCCAGCGTCAGTTATGGCTTGGTGGGATGTTTCCTATGATGGTTACCACCAATCTGCATTTCTGTGAAAAAGGCGTCAAAATATCTGCCAAAGTGTATCAGAAATCCGTCCTGGAAACCGTTGTGAAGCTACTAAAACGATCCCTTTACCAAAATCAGCCGTAGACGTTTAAGTAAAATTTTGCACCATCTCATAAGGCTAAAGCCACTTATACTTGGCTTCAAAACAATTTCCCGGATTTCATAAGCACCGAAGATTGGCTATCGGGTAGCCCGGACCTAAACCCTTTTGATTACAAATTATGGACCGTTTTGGAAAACATGGTTTGCCACATAAGATACAGTAATATTGACTCGTTGAAACATGCCTAGCTGTGGCTGCCTCTCCGATGAACGAGGTGCATGCAACGATTGATGCTTGGCCATTGCGACTTAAGACCTGCATTAAGGCTAAAGGCGGTCATTTGGAATGATCTTTCATTTTTTATATATCACCTATGTCAGCTAATATACTAATAAAATTTGATCATAAATTTTTTGTACTTTTTATTTTATTGCGTAAAGTGTGTGTAACAGTATTTATGTCCCTACTAGGTATATATATCCAAACTTCTTCAATATATTTTCATATAAAGTAATAAAGATTTACAATCCTACAGCAAAACTTCAAGAAATCGCTGAAAATGTTTTACATGGGAACACAGATAATCTTAAGTACTGAGTCCAAGCTCCATTATTTTCAATGACTTCTTGAAGTCTAGAAGGTATAGAGGTAATAAAGTTTGCGGCAGTATTGCACAGAAATATCCCTCCCAGACAGTTTCGATATTGTCCCATAGCTCGTCGGAAGTACGCGAAACAAATTCTTTCAACATACCTTTCCTCATGATCCCCTAAACATTCTCAATGGGATTTAAGTCGGGACTGTTTGAGGGCCATGGTAAAACATCCAACATTTGACGTTTGAAACCACTGTTGAACTAATCACGATCGGTGAACGGGACAGTTATCCTGTGGGAACACAAATTTATTTTCATATATCACATTAACTCATGGTAGCTAATATTGGACAATATGTCTCGATAGTGCACACTATCCAACATATTTTCTATTTTCCATATGGGTCCCGTTCCAAGACTCAATATCCATCGCCATACATTGACCGCAAATCTACCACTACGGCTTCGTTCCAGTATATTATTTAAATGATAACGAGTGTTTTGTTGTCGATACACTTTCCATTTTGTTTTCGAATATGACTGGAAACTTGATTCGTCAGAGAAAAACACTATTCCAGAAATCAATGTTTTTGTCGAGGTAAGTTTCTGCAAATCTGAGTCTTTCTTCTTTTTGCCCCCCATTTAGTTTCGGTTTTATAGCGGCAACAAAATTTTCAATATTTACTTCTACCAATCTGTTGCGAGTTGTGCTTACACTTCCGCCAAATCCTCTTACCTGAATGCCTCTGTGACAGGTTTCAAAAGGATGTTCTTCAATGTAACATGTCAGAGCATTATCTTCTTCTGGACGTGTTACCCTTTTTGTTCCCGAACCAGGACGTCTTGCTACAGAGTGGTGTACCAACCATTTCTGTCGTAGTTTATAAATACTAGTGTGGCTAACACCTAATTCTTTAGCAACGCCTCTAATGGACCACCCATATTTCAGCATTGCTACCGCACGTTCTTTTTCAAGTGTAGTCAACATGGTGATAAAATTTTCACTACTTGATATTCCTTTCTTCCTCACGGTGAGAAGGTATAAGTAATAAAGCGATGAATCACTTTACATGCACATATGTGCAGAGCAATGCATTTTTTGTGTTCCAAAATATTGTTGCGTTTTCTGGTTCGTAATTAAACAACTCGTGCAAATGTTTTGAAAGAGTCTGTATATTTACATACTTAAAATTAATTACACTACAGTGCTATCGAGAAAGATTGTAGACCACGTGATCAGTAATTTTCTAAAATCTGGTGATTTTCGTGTTCATATGTTTATGAGATTCGCGTATCGCTAGTATTTGACAGTAGCGTACATTTTATTCACAAATACTGCTGTCATTGTTGACACTTTTAACCATATTTTACATAAAACATTCAATACTACCAACTGCTGTTAATTGGGTTGCCTAATTTGGTAGTCACGTGGTCTACAGGAATTGTTGATATCTCTGTATAAAAATACCGGGCTCTTTTTTTAACATTACACATAGCATTTTCCCTATGTGTAATGATAAAAAAAAATTGTCAATGCATTAGCGATATAGTCACTGTATAGTAGACAACCAGTTATACACTCGTATTTTGACAAGCAGGAACAGTGAGCTGTCATAAGATTTTTATCAGTCAATTTCCGTTAAACTTTTTATTAAAATTTTAAAATAAAAATTGAGTTTGTAGCAGAAACACTGTACGATACACGTGTTAAAATGTTATTTTGTTTTGCTTATTTTAAATTGCTCCAGTTCCTAATCACCCTTGTGTCGCAAATCTTACTCGCAAAATAAAATAGCACTTTTAACAATTATATCGTAAATAACTAATTTTGTACAATTTTTCTTAAAATTTTAAAATTCGAAATATATCACGTCGTCAACATCATAATTGCTACATTAAGGGTTTCCTGCCATTTCCCACTGGCCGCGTAACGTTGATACAAATAAAATAATATTCTGGAGATCCGTTTCTCTTACTTCTACCATAAATTATTTGTACGGAAAAATTAAACTTTGCAGCGTACATAAAACCTTTTACATTTATTACGAAACTGTTAAAATTTAGCGCGAAAGTATTTGATTCGGCAATAATACTTGTACTGGTAACACTGGGCGATACAGAGCAAAATAAAGCTTAGAAGAATTAGGTTATGTTTTTAATAAAGAAAATGCAGAATATCATTTGGAACAAAATAATTAGTTTATTATAACAATTAAACGAACTTAAATGTGAAGTCTAATATCATAACAAGTTCTCGAAATGTCCACCTTGTCTTTCAAGGCAATAAGCAAGGCGATCTTGAAAGCAACGAAGTGTATTTCTAATAAATTCTGGCCTTATTCCATTACATGCAGTACATATACGCTCTTTTAGTTCATTCAAGTTGCGTATTCGTACATTGTTGTAAATTTTGCTTTTTAGGTAACACCAAAGAAAATAGTCATTTGGAGATAAATCAGCTGATCTTGGAGGCCATAGTATGGGACCAAATCTACCAATCCACCGTCTTTGAAATAAGTTATTTAAAAAATTCCTGATAGCGTTAGTAGAATGTGGCGGGGCCCCATCCATTTGGAACCAGGGTTCATCAACATTCATCATCTCAATTGATGGAATGATATGGTCTCTCAACAAATTCAAATATTTCACTGCAGTGAGGTTATCGTCAATAAAAAATGGGCCAATAAGTCTATCGCTTATTATTCCAATCCAGACATTAACTTTTTGAGGGTACTGTGTTCGGGTCAGGTTTTGAGCGTGAAGATTTGTACGGGACCAGTACCTAATGGATTAATGGATAGGAAATTTAATAATTTTTCATGGATAAATGTAGGGTACAAACCGAAAGTTCTGAGAGTTGACTTCACCGTTTACGGTAAATGTAGCCTCATCAGTAAAAATTATTTTATTTAAAATTTCTTGGTTTTCATTTAACATGTTAAACATTATTTCACAAAACTCAGTTCGTTTTATCTTATCCTCTTCGAAAAGCTCTTGATGATTTGATATTTTGTATGGCCTATAATTAAATTCTTTCAGAGTTTTGTATACCGAACTGTACGATACTCCAAAATGTTTAGCTACATCTAAAAGCGATCCTACAGACCTCTGTTCCTCTACGTAACACAGGATATTTAATTTCATGTGAGAATTTAGAACACAACCATCTTCTTGAAATTTTTTAAAAAAGTTCAGAATTGTTTTTGCACAAGGTATAGGCCTGTCTGGATAATTGACGGAAAACATGTCTCTAACTTGCCTTAAACTATTATTTTTCTGGTACCACATTACTATTGCCACCTTTTCATTTCTGTTGTATTTATCCATTATTTATAAATAAATTATCTATTTTTTAATAAAATGTATTTAATTTATGACTTATGTTTGAATAAAAATTCAGAAATATTAGACATAAAAAATGTTTTTCCCGTCATGGCAACCTGATTTAAAAATTAAGGTATGCTATACATAAATTCTTCATTGGTGTATAACTGGTTGTCTACTATACAGTGACTATATCGCTAATGCATTGACATTTTTTTTTGTCAATGCATTAGCGATATAGTCACTGTATAGTAGACACATTACACATAGGGAAAATGCTATGTGTAATGATTAAAAAAGAGCCCGGTATAAAACTAATGTATTACACTTAAACTACTACGATTTAAATTTACACACGTATTTATCTACCACTACTATTTATATGTCTGTAATATTTATGTATAAAGCTGCACTACTCATATTTATGTTTACTTTAACTTTACGACCACTCTTGTATGAATGAATTCTTATTCCGGAATGAATCATCACTGGGCTCAGCTACTCTATATACGCAGATAAAACTTCTGGAAAGGTGCTAGCGAACTCTCGATACGCTCGGAGTATACTAGAAGAATCTGCAGACTTTCCGTCGCCGACACCGTACCATGCGGGTAGAAGATTTATGACTTTATGAGCACGTTTTTGTCGTCGCCTAGACGTCTGCTTCTTTTTGGGATTGTTTCGTTACAATATTATATATATAATAATATATTAATATTAACTATTTTTCACAGGATAAGCAATAAATCAAATTGCGTATAAGTATTGTGTGCTGGCATTTAATAAAATACATTTCATTTTATTAATAATATCCGACCGCACTCTACTCTGTCTCCTCATATGTCGGGAGTGCTTAAATATATGTCTCAATGATCTCGTACATTAGAGAGTATATTCATGTTTACTATTCCCCACAGTTTCGAGAGGTTTCTAGAAGATTGACTGAACGCAGGCGGCGCCTCACGGAAGTAATTTTTTACATTCTAGGTGGAAAAAAATCACAATATTTATGATGGAAATATTTCCAGTGACTTCGATTTGAAAGAGACAGTTCGTAAAACCAGTTTTTTTGTGCCAGAATTGTTATACTTTATCGCCCATCCCTATGACAATAAACAAAAAAAAAGCTATTTAATTTGGCCGATTTAGTGCCATCCCATAGATAGAAAATGGGTATCCTGTATATTAAATATATTTACAATTTGAATGTGAATAACAAATTGCATGATGGGGCATAATTTAAAAAAAAATGCCTTTGTGCACAGGGTTCTCGTAAACAAAGATCGGACACGAGCGGCCGACCACTCATCGCCCATGGGCGCACTATTGAAATTTTGTGTTTTTAATTTTATTTATATAATTGGATAAACAAGTGGGTGGTGATCTATAAAATACAAAATACAATATTGTTTGTTAATTGTGTAATTCAAGTCCAGTAAATTCTCCGTACTTTATTTATCTTACGAAATATAAGGTAAATAGAATAAATTTTATAAACTCCTCACACTTCTACCTACGCCGATGAACAAAGTAATTTAACAGTAAAATCGACCTTTTTTGCTGTTCGTTTTCTTGACGAAAACAGATGTACAGTTCACCATATGAATACTGCTATTCAATAACTGCGTGATGTTATACACTATTTCTTTTGTCCGTCGTAATTTCGGCCTGGTACGTCCGGTCTATACTCGTAAAGCTAATAAGATAATTCTTTATTATTGTATCCATATCAGTGTCTAGATCATAAAAGAAAACGAACTCTAAAATCATCAGAGTATTGCACATACACTTGCAATGCGAGTAAAAAGTCCACATAAAATTGCAATAACATTCCACTCGGTGATTTATTAGGTTTACATTAAGTGTATCTTCACGAATATATACCTATTCAGCCATATAATTTACGTCGAAACTCTGTTTCTGGAAAGATTGACTATTTCATTCATAATAAAGTTATAGCTCAACCTACAAATATTAGACAGAATTTATACTTTAGATTGGCAACCTTATTGTTGAGAGAACTGTACGTTACGTTACTGACACGCGGTAACAAAACTCGAACGCAAAAGTATCTTTTCTTCTGTAGCACCACAATACTTAT
The DNA here is from genome assembly GCA_963170755.1 of Amphimallon solstitiale. Lineage (NCBI taxonomy): Eukaryota > Metazoa > Arthropoda > Insecta > Coleoptera > Scarabaeidae > Amphimallon > Amphimallon solstitiale. The sequence goes on from OY720679.1 coordinate 51,120,695, forward strand.
ATAAGTATTTGTTAACGTATTTACTAAAATAATCTCGGATTAATTAATTATTAACCCTAGGCATATAACCAAAGGCCGACGTTTATGAAAACAATCTTCAAAAATCTAAAATACTTTAAGAATGCGATAGTTAGCTACCAATTTGGTGCCCTATTTAACAGTGAGACTGAATTCAATTAAAACAAAATCATTTAATACAAAATATATATTAAACAATAATCATTTAAACATTGAACTAATAATAAGTAATGAACGCAATAATCCTAACTATTTACAATTTATTTGTATTTGTGCATGATTTTTGGTTAGACTTTTCTTGTTTTTCGTGTTCTGCTAAACTGAGTTCAATACACAAAAGCGGGGATACTAACAAGTAACGATAGGCAAGACAGATGAATATGAGTACATTTTCAATGAGACTATACAGACTCGTGTTTTATTGATTCTCGGAGACATCGGTAGACAACAACGGTGTTTCCCGAGAGCCGACAAAATACAAATATGCCTAGTCGCATTGAAAATGTACTCGTATTCCCCTATCTTGTCCATCACTACTAACAAGAGCGAAAATTATCGCTCAAGAAGTGTTTTTCCAGAAATCTCAAAATTTTTCGAATAGAATATTGCTAGTAGATAAGTCCAATATCTGTAAAAGAAGAAATCCTTAACGAACAAACCATATGGTTATAAATAAGCACACTATGTAAAAAGTGGCGTGGTGACGGGCCTGAACTATGTCTTTAAAGGTTTAGACGACAGTATGTTTCTTGAAATTTTGCCCTAAAGGCCGTTTGACACTTACGTAAATTTCATACAAAATTAGGAATTAAATTTACATCATAATTTACATGTAAATTAAACACAGTATCATACAGAAACTTTTGATAACAAATTTAATTACAAATTTACATGTGAATTCACTAGAAATGCCTGTTTGCCACACATCAACTTTTTGCATAAAATTTGCTAACAAATTTATAATTAAACATGCGCACTAGATACTAAATATTATGATTTGAGGTTATGGTTATGTTGGTTTGTTTGCTTTTTAAATCAATATTGGACACTATTGGATTTGTTATGGACGCAGTAGACGACAGTTTATTACTTCTAACTACTACTATAATAATCGCAACAACCGTAATTGTAACGGCCGTGGTAAAAAACGTAAAAAAGTCATGAGCTCGATCGTGGTTAAATCGAAAAAGAAAAGGCATCTTAAGTCTGATAAATTACCAGTTGAAAATAGAAGATTCGAATGCATACAAAAATTTTCTTAGACTTACAAGTGTACAATTTAACGATTTACTTAATTTAATTGAAAAAAATATTACAAAACAAAAAACCTTTATGAGGGAAATAAATAAAGTGCGTGGGATCGTGCATGTCAATTTTTATCGTCTTTGGTTTTCACCGCATATAAACCAGGATGCTTTTGATATTCATTAATTAATGCTCGTACTTGATCGTTTGACCAATATGTCTTTTTTATATACTGTTGATCAAGAATCAAGATACCGACAATAAGTACAATAATCAGCAATAACTAACTTCTAACAAACGTGATATCGCAGTGTATTGCAGTGATGCAGTGATATTCAATTTACCTGCCCATATCGATGCGCGCGCAGATTTACTAGAAACACCCACCCAGAAAATAGAACATGTTCTAAATAATTTACATGTGAATTAACAACCAAATCTACAAGCTAAAATTTATGTATGCCACGATATGAATTTATTACAAAATTTGCGTGTGAATTAAGTTGTGAATTTTATTTAAAATTTACGTAAGTGTCAAACGGCCTTAACATATTACTGGAAAATTTTACATACTACGGGATAAAATACAAGTAACGGAATGGACTGAGGAGACTGCTGATCCATTTGAAATCAAATACGGGATAGCTCAGGGATCGATACTTGTGCCGATCTATTAAATTATATATACAGCTTGAGCGCGCGGGGTATGATCACCCGATGCCAGTCGATATTCTTCGGACGTATATTCGAAAAAATGATCTCCGCCAGCTGTGTTCGCCAGATATAGATATATTATTTTTCTTAGTGGTTGCTCATTTTATAAATTTAAGTATGGACATTTTATCCATCGAAGAACGAAAGTTTGTTGTAAAATGTTATCATCGTGGTCAATCTATTCGACAAAACATGCTTTCTTTTCAAACGCAGTAATTATTTTATTTTTGAATGCATAATTCTGCTATAAATGTATTCAACTTATTTTTCCAGAGTTGTTATTTCGTTATATTTACTGGAGAGAATCTCTAATTTTAAATTCTATTTCAAGAGTCGTTTTTATGTTATTTTATGGTATTTCTGTTATACTTATTTATAGTTTTTTTTTACCATAAAATTTCTATTTATTTATTTTTCTCTAGACATCTTAGTTTATTCTGCAGATGTTTCAGGCGGGTTGTTTTTATTTCATTCTAAAACCCAGTTGTACTGCTATAACTTTTTACACAACTACATTATTATTTAATTTCATAAGGATAATCATAATTACGTTATAAGTATTACAATCTTCGCGTTATTATCGACTTAGTTATCTAAGCAATCATCATCACTTAAAGAGAAAATTTAATTTGTTCTTTTTGTCAATCTGCGAAAAAATAATCAGATCACTATGAGTTCGAATATGAGCAGGCAATGTTAGTATGTTGTGCCGTAACTCTAATATGTATTATCGGACCACGTTTAGATGCGAGTTTACGTATACCATCGGGTGATCATACCTCGCGCGCTCTTGCTGTATATATATATAAAATAATATATATATATATATATGAATGACCTTCCCTGTAATTTCACAGAATTGTGTGTATATGCGTATGATACATAGCTATTAATAATGTCGGAAGAATTAGAAGAGTTCGAAGCAAAATCTGCTGCTGGCATCCAAGAAATCCATGTGCCAGTAAATTAAAATGGCGTCAAATTTGAGATGATGCAAAATTTTATCTGTCAAGTAATATACCCTACAAAAGCCATTTCAGGACTGTCATAAATAATAATCATACACCTTTTGACGTGTGTTATAATTGTCATCCAAAGAATATAAGCTTATCAACAACACTTGCTTACTAAACAGAATGGCCAAGTTTTAAGTAAAATATAGGTATACAAAAGTAATATTTAATAACATTATTTCTGATATTCAACTTGTAACTAAATTTCTTGTAATAGAAATTGTTAGCGGAAGTTATATATCTTGAAATCTTAATCAAGTAGTTTAATTTTATAATTTTGAAAGTGTTCTGGCCGATGAAAATTTGTGGTGGCATTGAATCGCCGTCTTTAGTTCGTATTTTGGCCGTGTCGGTTGCCAAAATGATTCAACCATAGTAGACTGATGTCTACCGCATACACAATCAAAAGACAGACATATAGCCACATACGAAGCAGCAAAAGCGACGTACTTTTCATATTTTCACTCCCTCCTCAATTAAGTACTCTCTCACTGGGGGACAGGCGGTGGACGCAGAGGCCACTTAAAAGCAGACAACTAATGACATTGCAACCAGTCTTTATTCTTGCTGCAGCAAAGAATGTCGACACCAACATACATATGTATATTTGATCTAAATGGATATATCTATGAGTACAGGCCTCGTAGAAAAAAATGTCTAATGAACCCTCTATGATCAGCTCTCACTGTCGCAGTCCGTTATCGATTATTGGATTCTCAAACTCAATAACTACACGGAGGAAGAACAACCACCTAATGGATTCAGAAGAAAGGTAAAGGAATGCTACAGCGTCTGGTTAACATGTTGTAATAAATAAATGACTGGTTCTAATTATAATTTTCTGCTTTTGGCATTGATAATTATTTTCAATTAGATACATTTTTAATTTTTTTAAAATCACTCATGGCTGAGATTCGAACCTAGAGCCTCCCAAGTTCGAATCTCAGCCGTGGGTAATTTTTAAAAAATTAAAAATTTACCTAATTAAAAATAATTATCAGTGCTAAAAGCAGAAAATTATAATTAGAATTTTCAACACAGAAAAACTAATTTAAAATTTAGTAAATGACTGGTTGTTGTTTTGTTCACACATTAACCAGTCGAGTTATTTATTTATTTATGCTGTTTATATCTTTGTTGGTTGTCCTTTTAGTAATTTATTGTCTTTTGGTATATACTTATTAATTTTGATATTATGTCCTATGTTGAAGATACCACGCGATCATTTAAATTCTAAATTATAGCAGGCGGGATTTTTTTTATTAGGTTGTCCAGAATGTCAATTATTGATTAATTAACATTTTGAAACGTCACTTTTACAATTCAAATTGTAAATTAGTACTTATATACCAACTTAATTTAAATTTCACAGCCTGCTCTAATTTAGAATTTAAATGATCGCGCGGTACCTTGTGCATTAGATTTTAGATATAAGATTTTACATCTGACAAATGTGATAACTATGACAATGATGTAGACCTGTAATGTAGTAAAGTAAAGTAAAGTAATAAAGAATATATTATTACATAGAAAGTGAAATAATTATGGTCACAAATAAGAAACATACATTATGCAACAATAATATATGTCTTTGTTATGCGAAAAGAATTTGAGATTATACTGAAAAAAGACTAATGCATATCTAAGAGATATCTAAGAGAGACATATCAGTCTAACAAAGAATCATACACAAATACAAATAAATTGTAAATACCTAGTTAGGATTATTGCCTTAATTACTTAAATAATAGGATGGGATTATGCTCAAAAAACTTCTAGTCTAATTTTTGTTCTATGTACTAGTATTATTTAATATAGTACATTTAATATTATTTTCTCATAATACAAATGTAATATCCCTCTTTTTCAACTCTTTGATCTCATATATCTATATAGGTACTGTGCATTATTTGTAAATGCATAAATTTCCAAAAATGCGAGTCCGGAGCTAAGAGAATAATGAAGAAAGTTTTATTACCTAATATGTAGGAGAAAGAGAATTGTTTTCAACTATGTTTTTCATTATAGAAAAGTACACTTTAGTTCAGTATTAATTATTATATAAGGGAATAAATGAAAAAAAATAATTATGTGATAACATTATCTTTGCTACTGGACTAAAACAAATTATGATTATTTTCTTACTACAATAAAAAATCACAAAAAAATGACCCAGGACTCCTACAGTAGGTGCAAAAGCAAATGTTAAATGGTACCAAAAAATAGCCAAAACTACAAAATGTGCAGGTTATGATTGTTAGTACCAATAACACAAATAACAAAAAGCAGATGACATTAACAGTCAAATTGATTAAAAATTTGCCTTTATTTTTTTATAAAAACAATAAGCATATCTTTGCAGAGAAGTTTTGCTATTAAAAGGAATATTTTCAGATTACTCAAATAATTATAGCGGATATTCTAAGGAATGTGATCAAGGTTAGTTAACATGAGAAAATATAGGACAGCTGCTGCATTATTGAGATAGGTATTTTAAAGTCTATTTAATTATAACATTTGAGCAATAAAGTAAATAAAGTTTTATTAAATAATTTAATGGAGATATCAATCTGATCTATTTAATTATATAGACTTTATGCAACAGTTTTTAGAAATAGATGTAGAAAAATACTGCCATTTCCATAAACTGTATTAAGCAATAATACGATAAGTCACAATACACTTATCGTACCTATATATGCACAACTTGTAAATTAAAGTATAACCACTTACCACCACTTGTATCGGGTGATAGTTTAACTCTACCCTGATCTAATACATCATTAAATGCAGGCCAACCACATCCACTATCATATTTATTAGTGGAACTAAATAATTGTTGTGAACAGCAGATACAAACATATGTACCTGGCTGATAGTTTTTGTTATAACATCCTAAAATGTTTGCCTGTTATAACATGAATTATTTTGATCAGTACATTTACCAGAATAAGGTCTTTCTGTTCCTTTCTCTTGTGTTACATGGTATTGTAAAGGTGTTAGGCGTTTTCTTAATTCTTCTTTATCTACCATTCTATAACAATGTAATTAAAACAGTTGGACAAAATACCAATCTATTTTCGGTGTGATTTTCAGATAGTTATTAGTGTTATTACAGACGATTGGATAAGTGAGAAATGATCTTAGTAAGCATAATTATAGGTAGATTTTGTCGCATTCACGAAGATATTTAAAGCACAGATTAAATGAGCAATTTTTATTTTATTAATTTGATTATTTTATTATATAACGCAATTGCAAGCATGAAATACCGCAACCTTGACATATCAAACTAGACAAAATGACGTAAATAGCCGACATATGTCATTGACTGCCGACTTGCCGACACAAATATAAAAATGAACAAGTAGGCTACTCTTAATACTTTTAATGTAACTCTTGACAACGCGCAGTGGCTGAAATACGAACTATGACTCTTACGTCACAAAACCGCGCGAAAATACAAATCTAAAATTCAGTATATAGTAATAAATATATCTTTGAGTATAATATTTAGATTCATTGATCATTACAAAAGTTATACAATGCTTAACATGAACAATTCATATTCAAATTACAACATGTTAATCATTGAATGAACTTCGTAAATACTAATAAATCCATATATACAATGAAAAATATACAATAAGGAATGAAAAAATGAAAATCCAAAAATTAGTAATTATTGTATATTACACAATACATAACATACATTAAAGAAAATAAAAATAGCTGTATTTAGTACAAAATATTATACAGATGTACCTTTTGTTAATAATAATAGTAGCGTTATATCCTTATTTTTATAATTAAATAATGCTATCTGTTGCTCAGACTTTTAAATATATAATCATTATTGTACTTAAATATGTATATAAATTGTTTTTACTTAGTTATTTTATTTAGGGCACAATCATACAAATGTCCAGCAGTGTTCGCTATAAATTACATACATACAATATTGAGTTAATATAATGTACCTATTTCACAAATCCGATGGTTTTTGTACACTTTAGCAGGATTGGTTCTTTTAAGGGATGGATCACATTCTCAACCCATTGACTATATATATCTGCAGAATATTGATTTTGTAAATACATACAGAACAATATTTCTTTACATTTGCTAACTATTACACCTACGTATTCATCCAAATAAGGAAAGAAACCTGTCTTTCGGTGAAGTGCTATGAGTTGGTACACGTGATCACAGAATACTTGCTAAAACCATAGTTTCTCACAACTTACAATTCTAAATAACTAATGAAACTCGCAAACAACACAACGCAACAATTTGATTATAAATGACGTATATAATGTTAGGTTAGGATTTTGACAAATAACGCGCATTTATGTTTCGTTATGACGATTCGTATTCGGTAAACTTCGTATATCATCTACTAGCGCTTAGTGTTTGTAATAGGAACTAAAATAAAATTCAAAATTGGTAAAGCCCGTGACTAGGCCCTGACTGCCAACGTACTTCTCACCCTAATGGCAAAATCACTATATGCACATTTGTCCTACATTAGCTAATTTATATTTTCATCCTTGTCTAAATTCGTGATTTTGCTGCTTGGGGCAGTTCGTTCAGTTGCACCAATACCTAATATACCTACCTATACATGATAAATATTCTACATAAAATTATTTCAAAAGAATTTATAGGCCAAAGACCCATGGAACATGCTACTTTATATATGAAACCTGTGATAACGACGTGCTTCTCTGAATGTGACATAAGTGGCTGTTATTCGTTATATTTGACTGACGTCATTCGACTGATTTGAGTCAATTTTGACTGATTTTGACAACATTCCATATGATTGTCAAAATTAGAGTTGTTTTGGGTTATACGTGAATAGATACACAGTAATTTTATTATTGTTTTTATTATATATAAGTACGTTTTCTACGAATAAATATATAATAATACGAATGTAATAACTGATTAAATCTATTGTATATCCTCCTCTCAGTTCCTGTGTTGTGATAGACTAAAGCAGTATTTGCTGTTTCCTATCTTATCTAATGGTATTATTTTGTTGGCATTATTCCTTATCGATACCGCTATTTGCATGGCTCAAGAAGTTATTTGCATAAGTCCTTGTTACAGCAAAAGCAATTGGGTGTATGTTCACTAAACATTACACAGAGAATTTGGTACATCAGTTGTCTACACATCAGAAATCAACAATGAAGAAGAAGGTAATATATAGTTCGTTTAATGTATGCAGGATTTATAAAGATTGGGTTTTTAGGTATTACTTATGGGAAAAAGTGGTTCCGGCAAAACAAGTATGAGATCGATAATATTTGCTAATTATATTGCTAGAGATACTCGACGTCTGGGAGCTACAAGTTAGTATATTAATGGATTTATTGATTGTAGTTATATCGCTTTAATTGCAGTTGATGTTGAACACTCTCATGTAAGATTTTTGGGAAATTTGGTGCTGAATTTATGGGACTGTGGTGGACAGGAAGCTTTTATGGAAAATTATTTTGCATCACAAAGAGATAATATATTTAAAAATGTCGAAGTGCTAATATATGTGTTTGATGTTGAAAGTAGAGAACTGGAAAAAGATATGCATTATTATCAAACTTGTTTAGAGGCTATTTTACAAAATTCTAGAGAAGCAAAAATCTTTTGTTTAATACACAAAATGGATTTAGTGGCAGAAGATCAAAGGGATATTATTTTCCAAGAACGAGAAGTTGATTTGAAAAGATTATCAAAGCCTTTAGAATGTACATGTTTTAGAACATCTATTTGGGATGAAACTTTATATCGAGCATGGTCTAGTATAGTTTATATGCTTATCCCTAATGTTAAAGCTCTAGAAAATAGTCTACAGCAATTTGCAAATATAGTTGATGCTGATGAAGTTTTGTTATTTGAAAGAGCCACTTTTTTAGTAATTTCACATTGTCAAAGAAAACCACACAGAGATGTACATAGATTTGAAAAAGTTTCTAATATCATTAAACAGTTTAAACTGTCATGTTCAAAATTGGCTGCTCAATTTCAAAGTATGGAAGTAAGAAATTCGGCATTTGCTGCTTATATTGACTTATTTACAAGTAATACATATGTAATGGTTTGCATGTCAGATCCACAGATACCATCGGAAGTAACATTAATTAATATAAAAAATGCTAGAAAACATTTTGAAAAGTTAGAAAAAGTTTCTAGCTCTACACCAAATATAACACATCGTTAACATCTTATACTGCCTTTTTTGTTATGTGCCAATATTTATTACCTTTTTGTTAATCTAAGAGTCTGTTATAGTTTTGCCTATGCTTTTTAAGTATAGAAATGTTTGTTTTTTAAATGAAAAGATTTATTGGTTTTAATTATTCCTAGGGAACATTAATAAACCATTGCTGATAATACTCAAGCATGTATTTTTGATAAAAAGATGTGTATAATAAGTAAAATTAAAGTTTGTAAATATAGGAATATGTAGCTACTTCAGTGTTTTTTTAGTACCTAGTATAATTTTTCTAAAATAAATAAAATCTGTTTCAAGTCTGACAGCTATTCATACAATCTTTCTGGTAATATTAATATACAAAAATAAATAGTGTTACAGTGTACTTTCTGCAAAATACAACTTGAGGATGTATTGATGTAGGTAAGTCACTTGACGAAATCACGAGTAGTGCATATTTTATATGGAATTTCTTATAAACAAAAATTTAGATGAGAACACATAAGCAAACAAAAAAAAGTTGGACTTTGCTCTTACATGAACTAAATTCAACGTTAACGTGCAATCAGAAGCCTCAGAATGCCTGTATTATAATGCTGTGTGGCCTGTGTGTATTGCTGTGATATGTTTGATGTTTGGTAGCAAACTGTGGTAGCAAAGAAATAAGCATGGTACAAATATACAGGGTTAGTTAAAAGTATGGAGACGGCGATTTATTGTCGTTAATATTCATTTTAGAGAATTATGTTCAATATAAAAGTTTGTTAGGATATTTTGATCTACATTTGAGAATATTTGAATTTTTTTTTTCTTCAATTGTTTTTTAGTTATGCCTGTCCGCGCAGTTTTTTCAAATGGGAACTAGTAAATTTTACTCTACCATTCCATAGAGAATTTTTTTCTCTTTACAATAATATTTTTGTTTTTTTTAAATTCATTTTAATAACTTTTACAAGAAAAATTAAACAAATTAATAACAAAGTAAATTAAAGTAAAAAAAATAAAAAAAAGTAGCTTCGTCAGAGAAAAGTATAAAATTTTCATTATTATTGCAAATATTTAACATTTCTTCAGAAAATTGTAATCTCCTATCAAAATCATCTTCTGTTAACTCGTGTACAAGGTGTACCTTATAAGTTTTATACTTTTCACTTTTTAAAAATGATACGATCGATGACTGCGAAATATTGAAATTGGCCGCTAATTGATTGGTTGATAAATGAAGATCTTCAGATACAGCCAATAAAATATCCAGTTTGTTATCATTGCTTTTTGCTGTTCTAGGTCTACCACTCCTTGGCAAATCTTTAACGCTACCAGTTTGTTCAAAGCGTCTTAAAGTTTTACCAACAACGGATTTAGAAATTGGATTTCTATTTGGATGCGTATCATTAAATAAATTACAAACGTCTTGTAAACTTCTGCGTCTATCTCCATAACCCAACATCATAAGTATTTCAATTCGTTCATGTTCACTTAAACTCGCCATTGTTAATATTAACAGCAACAAATTGCACAAATGAATTATTTCTGTCAAAGATTTGACATACACAATAACCATTGATAAAATTATGTCGCTCAAGTTTGTTTATCGCATCGCTTCTGTCTATCTGCGATGTACCGAACATCTGTGAAACACTTGAACCGGCCTTTTCTTATAAAAAAGTTATTAAAATGAATTTTAAAAAAACAAAAATACTATTGTAAAGAGAAAAAAATTCTCTGTCGAATGATAGAGTAAAATTTACTAGTTCCCATTTAAAAAAACTGCGCGGACAGGCGTAACTAAAAAACAATTGAAGAAAAAAAAATGTCAAATATTCTCAAATGTAGATCAAAATATCCTAACAAACTTTTATATTGAACATAATTCTCTAAAATGAATATTAACGACAATAAATCGCCGTCTCCATACTTTTAACTAACCCTGTATAAGGTATGTTCTAGCGCAGCTTCCTTATGACGTCAATTGGATGCAATTTCGTCATACCACTGATATTAAGAAAAGAAAGATTACTCTTGAATAACCACAGATGTAATAGTATATAGATAGCTATATAAAGAATAATAAAATAGACATAATATATAGCACAGTTGTTTACGAATGTGTAACTAAATTAAATTTCTTTACAAATTACCTGTTTAAAAACTCATAAAGCAAAATAATAAGATTGTATTATTGAAAAATCTCCCACTGGATATTATGTAGCACTTTGGTTTACGAAACCTGTTTTAGTCGTTTGATAATACAATTTGTAATTACTTTACTGACAAAGTAATTTATCACAAAATAAATTTATGACTTGAAATTGTGCATTTTATGTAGTATATTGCTTTAAATTACTGATACCAATGAATATTGCAAAAGTTGAAAGTATTATAGTAAGAAAACTATTGGTTTAATATTGGATTTTCGTTTATTAATTGTTAATTGACAGGTAATAAATAAAACAACAGATATGGTTACTTTTTTTTATTGGTAAATTTTATTGTTTTTTTTTGTAATTTTCTTTTTTGTTGATAATTATTTTTATCGCCAACCGTCAGTAAAGTGATGCGTTACCATAGCGTTTTGCGGAGGTAAAGAAACACTTTATCGTACTGTACAATAAAGTACTTTACCTGCCGCTAATATCTGTCAGCGTAGCATGACTGATGACTTTTAAAAATAAATCGTTTGTCACTGTCATAAACTGTCAAAAGTTATTATATCTTTATTTCTTAAATTAACAATTTTAACGGTTGGCGATAAAATTTTGTATGCACCACGTCAGTAAAGTACCTTTACCGAACTCGTCTGTTACTCGCCGCGCTCGCTTCACTCGCTTGGCTCGTAAACCAGACTCGTTCGGTAAAGTATCACTTTACTGACTTGTTACATAAATAACTATTATCGCCAACCGTCAGTAAAGTGATGCGTTACCATAGCGTTTTACGGAGGTAAAGAAACACTTTATCGTACTGTACAATAAAGTACTTTACCTGCCGCTAATATCTGTCAGCGTAGCCATGACTGATGACTTTTAAAATAAATCGTTTGTCACTGTCATAAACTGTCATAAGTTATTATATCTTTATTTCTTAAATTAACAATTTTCACGGTTGGCGATAAAATTTTGTATGCACCACGTCAGTAAAGTACCTTTATCGAACTCGTCTGTTACTCGCCGCGCTCGCTTCACTCGCTTGGCTCGTAAATCAGACTCGTTCGATAAAGTATCACTTTACTGACTTGTTACATAAATAACTATTATTTATCTCTTTTATACGTATGTAAGTTCTTACTCTAATATATGATTCCACAACTTCTTGTGGCAAACTAGTCTTAATATTTTGTACCAAACGCTTTATTATGTTGGTATTTTTGTTAATCGATTTCTTATGGAATTCATTAAACATTTGTTCAGCGTCTTCTGCCATTTTCTTCATAATAGCATTCGGCTGACGTAGACACCGCCTGGAGACTAATCCAATCCAGTTGCTTTCTGGGGATTCAATCTGAGTATCATCATGTAACGAGTATTTGCTTCTGAACTTATGTGCTATATATCCCGCTATATAGTATAAGCCTTGCTTCGCAATATCCCCGGTAGCAGAGGTTGCGGAATGGATTCTTTCGAATTCCGTCAGCAAGTCCATAAATTCCTCATTTATGTCATCCTCAGACACCCTGACAACATTTTCTTCAAAATCTCCAGTTTCTTGCACAAAAGGTTCCAAAACTGTAGTTAAGTTAAGTGTTGCGTCTGTAGTTAGTAACTCTACTACAGACGTATCTTCCTGTGTGTTGACATTTTCTGAAAACACAACAGATGAATGCTTCCCAAGAATGTACCATCTCAATCGATATTTGAATTGTAATGCACTAGGGTGGTCATTGGTGGATCCCATAGCTCGCATATATGAAAAAAAATTTTCTATTATATCTTGATTCAGACGTCTAGTAATTATGTACTCAATATTAAAGTTTGACCTTAAATATTGATATAAGTTTTTTAGAGAGCTGTTATTTTGTAGTATCGCTTTTTGAAAAAACATTAAACTTTTTCTTGTACCGACTCTTATATTTTGTATTAATTTAGTCATTTTTTCTATTTTATCCAGTTGGTTTTCAATATCAACACCATATGCATTGGCAGCAATATCAAATTTGGTTTGAGTATTGAACAAATCAAACCAATCGTTAATGATATTAATTATGTCACTAATTTCAGTGCATGCAATATCTGGCATTAAATTATGTTCACCACACCACCTTATCGCTAGCGCCACTGTACGTGAGAGACATTGCACAGCATATTTTACTTTCTGCCTTTGGTTGCCAATTACATCGATGTGAACCTGTGTAAGCTTATGGGCAAGTTTCAAGTCACCTTCCTGTAGGTCAACCAATTTCTGAAAGGGCTCCTTCGTGATCTTTGTATTATTTATGGTGAACCCATGATCAAAAAGATTATTTCTAATCAATTTGATTAAATGTGGCACATCAGCAAATACAAAAATCTTTTTCCCTTCATCAGATGGATGAGTGAAGGATTCACTTTCATCGACAGCTACACCAACCTTCATATTTTTCCATAATTTTCTGTTTCCAGGTCCTAGATCCGAAACAACAGCTACAACAGTGTACTGTATTACTTCTAATTTACATATAATATTTCGGAGGACTTCTACCGACATACCACAGTCGTAATCATAGTATATTACTTGCTTCCATGCCGAAAACAAGCCACGTACCATAACGGTTTGCACTGTTTTGTGCGGTCCTACAGCCTGTTCCCTTTTGCGATCGAAACATATTTCATTAGAGACGTACATCTCGTCAAAAGAAAGTACACACAATCTGTCGCGCTCGGTATACTCATTTGCCTTATATTTCATAATTAGTAAAACCTCTTCCAGAATACCTGGTTTCAATTCCAAACTTGTCGCCCACTTCCTTAAGGTTGATAAGCCTGGCAGTGGATATTCTCTGGTAGTTCTTAAATATCTGTAGGCTTTAGGACTTACGCTTCGAAGCGAAATTGCCGAGGAAATATCTTCAGCAGTCCATTTTGCCTTCATTTTTGTCTTTGATTTTATTAGTCGTATTTGCCCCGGTGTAAAATATTTCTCTAAAATTCTATTGAGGTGACATATTTCTTCAGTGAGGTAGGCCACCTTTTCCTGTAAGGTCTGTATTTTCCCTTGCGATAGAAAATATTGTTCCTTCCAATGTGATAGTGTGTCTTCAGGGTTTTCGGTTGAAGTAGATGGTCTGCATTATAAAATAAAATTAGAAATGCTCAATACATAAATCATTCGTTATACTATCTTTCACAAACTTGATTTGTTTCATTTTTAAAAAAATGCATATTAAAATATATATTACAGAATTACTGTTTTTAGCATATTCAAATTATTTATTATACACCATAATCTTAATCAATAAAGTCTACAACATTATTACTTACATAACAGCTTATGGCCAAGCATTTCAGTAAAAATGGAACATAGGTATATAGTAATATGTATCAAATAAGAAGTATATAGAATAATTAAATAAGTAAGACTGATTTGTGTACTGTTCGGGCATATGAAAATAGGTATTAATGTGAAGGTAATGATTAAAATCGATAATTTTCTTTCTGTAATTCCTTAATATCATATGTAACAATGATCATTCTCCCTTACAGATTATATTACAGACAATGAATGCTATACTTTTTTAAGTAAAATATCAAAATTTTTACTGACAAAAAGTTTTTATTCAATCAATGAATATTTGAATAATAATTTTATTGATATACAATTTTAATTTGTTTGTCTGTATATTTTGACTTTTCATGTAATGATTTTATTACATTGAATAAATATTATTATTATTATTATTATTATTATTATTATTATAAATTACATCATTAATGATATATATATATATATATTTACTTAAATGAAAAAGCTCCAGGTTTTGTAAATGCTACTTCACAATATTTTTCTGTTTCGCATGTTTGGTTTCTTCTTTCCTCGGGAACAATAGAACAACTAGAACAAATTATTAAAATTAGAATGCTTTGTTTATTAAACATGGTAAGGTAGTATTGCTAACCTTATTTATTTGTTAAAAGTATGAAACAGCAATTTCTTTAAGTATTTTTACATTGCACACCACTTCAACATTACAAGACTATTTAAAACATTTTGAGCTTTTAATTTGACAGCTTATTTGAATACAACTCTTTTCATAATAACTATGCTTTGACAACTCCACTAACGAGTTAAATTTTTCCTTACCTTGTTGAGGAATCTTCTTTTGGCATAGAGAATGTTACTTCTGTATCTTCTACAGTTGGAGGTAACAGGTCGATTTCTTCCGATGGATTGATGGAATAACTGTAATAATTCATTAAATAGGTAATACTTTTTACATTGGCATATAATACATAGGTTATTATTAGGTTCATTGCTTCATACAAACAAATTTATTTGTATTTTTTTAAATACAGTATAAGTAGTGATTATATGAAGGTACGTATTACAGATTAACATTCTTCCTCTGCAACATCCTACTCTGTATACTAAATAATTTAAAAGTAAGTACACTCATGCGTTATTTCATATCTGTTACCTTGATGTTGATGGTTGTAAAGTCGAGTAATTTACAGCAGCTTCACTATGTGTATGTATATACAATGTGGGAACAGCTGTTTTATGAAGTATTTGGTACGATTTTATATATTTCTCTCTCATCTGTCGATTATCTAAATACCACTTCTCATATGCGTCTCTTGCAAAATGAAGTGAACATATATAATCTGTAGATAATAACATCATTAAAAGGTACACAAATACGTCCAAATACAAAACCTACGATTTCTTGTGTTTTTTATCCTTCTACCACAGGCTTGTATCCACTGCTGAGATACGTTTCGATCTTTAGGAAAACGAAAATATTTAATATTCCTTCCTCGAGTGTTTTCTGACCTGCTTTTGCAGCTCAAGACACAGCAGCTTACCATATTAGATGAGCTAAAGGTAGAGGCAAATGTATTGCTTTATAATACAATATTTAATAAACTCATTACCTTCTATGTTATAACCTCTTCTTAAGTTCTAAATAAATCAAATTAAAAGTCTTTGGCTTAATGAAAATATTCACAAATCTTAATAACTACACTAAACATATAAAATAATAATTATAATGACACAAAATACGATATAATCGGATATAACTCTTCGAAATCTAAATATAAACAAAGCACAAACTCAAAACTACAAACATGTGATGGATGACGCAACACATATGACGAAATTGCATCCAGCGCAGAAATAGACGAATTTGAGTCAAAGTTGTAGCATACCTTATATATTTGTACCATGGAAATAAGAATTAAGAGGATAGGCCACTCTTAATATTTTGTATTGAACTCTTGACAGCGCGCAGTGGTTGTAATACGAACTATGACTCTTAAGTCACAAAACGCCGCGAAAATACAAACCTAAAATTAAGTATATATAGTCCGTCTCAACCCTATTATGCAGTACAGGTTTAATAGGGATATTGCATCTCTTATTATCTTTAGTAGTCTCTTAATAACGACATCTTTATATCCGGTTGCCTTGTTGCAAGTTCTATTATGCAAAGTATATGATGGGTATATGACTATATGAGTAATCGTTGCTGTCAATTGTCAGTTTTTGCCGTAGTGTGTAAACTTTTATATTGTCTTTGATTTATCTATATATAATTTCTGTTAAATCGGTCTTTTTAGCAAGCATATTATCTTTTTCAAGCATTTAAAAGTAAGTACGCATACCTAGATCTATAATTCTGATTGACGTGATAACCTATATACATATACATATACTTTTTACAGATTGCTACATGATATGAGTTTTGAATTTTAAAAAGTGAGACGAAAGAGTATTCTTATTGAAAGAGATGACATCATTAGGTGGAGACATAAATACTTACGAGACATCAGAAAATTCAGAGACGAAGGTATAGTTTATCATTTAATTTGTTATACTTTTATGTTCATTACGCAATTTATTATTTGCTTGTGTTTGATTGTGATTGTTTTATTTTTAGGTAGAACTATAATATATACTGATGAATCATGAGTGAATGCAGGACACTCGGTAAATACAAAGTCGACTGACATTACTGTTCAAAGCAGTCGACAAGCTTTTACGTAAGGACTCAGCACTGGTTTAAAATCACCAAGTGGTCTTGGGCCTCGATTTCCATTAATTCATGCTGGAGGCGAGCAAGGTTTTGATATTGGTGCTGAATGTACATTTCTTTGTAAGAAAAATACTGCTGATGTTCATAGCGAAATGGATGCAGATACATATGGAGGTTGGTTCAAAAATAAATTGCTTCCAAATATACTAGAGAACTCGGTTGTTGGTCTCGATAATGCCTCATATCACACGAGAAAATTAGAAAAGTTTCCAGCAGTAGCACGGAGAAGACCAAATTATTGAATGGCTCACTGAGAAGAATATTCCACTTGATAATGACATGTTAAAAAGAGATTTACTGGCTTGTGCGTCAGAGGTTAACTCTCAGTATGAGAGAAACAAAACTGATGAATTTGCAAAGAATAAAGGGCATTATGTTCTTCGGCTTTCACCTTATTAAACCTAATTGAAATGGTGTGGGCACAAGTTAAGCACTATGTTGAAATGCACAATACGACATTCAAACAAAGAGATATTGAACAATTAATTGTGGAGGGTTATCAGAATGTAACAGTGAACAACTGGCGGAATTACATTGGCCACCTTGCCAACTTGCAAGACAATGTTGAAGAGTTTATAATTAACGTCACACATTCATCATCAGATCAAGATTCTTTAAGTGATGAAGAAAAATAAAACATAATGTGTACCTACTCCTTTCTATGGTCATGGTTAGTTTTTTCATAAATGTTATCATGTATTATTAACTTGTTCTTAGAAATGGGAAAATATGTTTTTGCAAAATGAATTTGTGAGGAATTTGTGTCTTTAAATGTGTATAACGCAATGTAGGTTAACATATTAATATTCAATAAGACTATATGTCATGTAACATATTAAAAAATAAAAGTACATGTTGTGTGTGGTTATTGTTATTCTTTTCATTAATATGTATTATTTAAGTTGTTTTTATAAATAGAAAAGTTTTTTATGAAAAATAAACTTGTGCTTAACTTTATCTTGGTCTGAATTTATAGTGGATAGTTGATTAAGATGTCAATATTCAGTAACGAAGAAAATTGTATACCTTAAGTGTTTCTTTGAAATATTCATAATTCATTTACTCTGGCTTACTATATTCAGTTAGATTTTAAATAATTTTTTCCAGAACAATCCCAAAGGATTATATTATTACAAATATTTTAACTAATCCATCTTCCCATATATTTTCCCCTTTTAGTGTTTCAAATTACTATTAATTTTTTGTATGCAGTATGCATCAATTAAATGACAACCAGTCGTATAGGTTATGTTTTGATTACAAAAAAATGTCAGATATTGAACCGGAACTGTAACGACATTATACAATGAGACGATTTGGCAACCATGAAATCAATTCCCATAAGACCTGTACTGCATAATAAGGTTGAGACGGACAGTATAATATATCTTTGAGTAAGTATAATATACAGATTCATTGGCCATTAGAAAAGTTATACAATGATTAACATTAACAATTCATATTCAAATTGCAACATGTTAATCATTGAAGGAACTTCGTAAATACCAATAAATCCATTTATAAAATAAAATTCAAAATTGGTAAAGCCCGTGACCCCCTGTTTGGTAGTCAACCATAGAAATAGAGTGGGGAGAACGCGCTTCGACGACTACGCATCAGAGAAATAGAGTAGGGGAGAACGCGCTTCGACGAGTGCGCATCCAGTTTTAAGCAAACGCTATTGTGGTCGCCATTTTGCAGGAAGGCATTTCTTTTCACACGTAAGTTTGTTTACATTTTTCTAAGTCAATGAACTTTACATGCGAATTGTTGAGCTAGGTATAAATATTACCGTAATAGAACCTTCAAAATGGCGGAATTCAATTTAACTTAGTTGGCGCATCTTTAAGCGCGTTCTCCCCTACTCTATTTCTCTGCTACGCATCCTCTTTTAGCGGGATTCAGTAGTGGCAGCCATTTTTATGGTTGTATTGTCAAACGCGGTGACTTGGTGGAAGTGTCATTTTATTTCGACGAGTGTTTCGTGTTTTGTTATCGATTTGGGTTGTTTTTAAAGACTTTAAAGCATGTCTTGTTCGGTCCCAGGCTGCTCTAATGCCCGAGGGTTTAAACCTGAAGGTGTTTCATTTCATACGTAAGTAACATGATAAAAAATGCATTATTTAACAAAATTACGCTTGTAGTTTTCCCCGGAGTAAACTACTGCAAAAATGGTTAGATGCATTGGGTAAACCTTCCAGTGATTTTACTTGGTCGAAGAGCAGGGTGGTTTGTTCAAACATTTCAAGGAAGAGGATTTCATTGTTAGAGGTGGCAAAAGAACATTAAAAATAAATGCAGTCCCTTTCATTGGACAGCCACTTGAAATTAGAAAAATGGTCGTCTTGAATAATAACAACCTACCGGAAGACACAAGATTCATAACTATATTTACAATAGCTGTAGCACAAAAATATTACGGAAAAATATATATAATGTTCCCTGAATTGTAAGAACATTTTAGAGAGATTCCTATTCGTGAGGAACATCTTGGATATACTTAGGCTTGCCAGACGTCCCGGTTTGACCGGGACAGTTCCGGTTTTCAGACAAAATCCCGGTGTCGCGGCCGGTTTACTTCACGTCCCGGTAAAAATTAAATTTGATTTTATACATGACCAAAAAGGTCTAAAAATAATGAAATGTGAAGAATTATTTAGGATAATTACTTTGTCTTTATTTCTGTAGATACTGTACGCAATGTGAAAACTGTAGAAGAGTGATGGTTTGCTAATAAATAATATTGTCATCGTATCGTCTTGTCTCGCTACTCGTGACTATGCGCGATGCGAGAGGCTCTCCGGGCGAGACCAATATTAGGCACTGAGGGGTGTAGCTTTAGCGTCAGAAGAGATTCCACTGCACGCTACACCCCCTGGTGTGCAATAACATTGGACTCGCCCACCTTGGCGCTAGACACCTAGGATAGAGATAAGATATGTCAGTCAGTTGTCAGTTCCTTTCGGCAGTGCCTATTGTGTTAGTGACCCAGCGTTGTTTTATTTATGTTTATGTTAAAGCTTATGCCTTCTTTGTTAAAATGCCAAAACGACCGTATAAATTCACCGACGATTTACAGAATGAATTCCCTTTTTTGAAGAAGGTATGTACTGGTACTAGTAATCAAGATCAAGATGATAGAGTTTAATGTCCACATTGTAATTCGGAGTTTTCGGATGCTCACGGTGGTCGATCTGATATAAAAGATCATTTGCAGTCGAGTAAACACAAAAAGGGTTTAGCATGTGCTGCTAGCTCATCAAAACTGACCAATTTTTTCAGACTGTGAGTTCTAATGACAATATCTTAGACTTAGCAGCGAAAGAGGCGACCTTTGCTTATCACACAGCAAACCATAGCCTAAGCTTCAATTCGAATTCTTGTTCATTGATACTAATGTCTAAGTTTTTTGAACCTAAATTCTCGGAAAAACTAAGTGTCAAGCAATAGTTTTAAATGTCATAGCTCCTTTAGCTCAAGAAGAGCTTAGGGAAGACTTGACCAAGTCAAACTACGTATCTGTAAGTATGGATGCATCAAACAGAAAGGATATAAAACTTGTGCCAATTGTTGTGCTCTTCTTTAACCCTAATTCAGGTGTGCAAGTAAAGCTGTTAGATTTCAAATCGTGGTAGGTGAAACGTCTGAAATTCTTACAAATCACTTATGCTCTGTCCTGTTGCAAAACGATTTGAACAACCAAATAGTTGGCTTTTGTGGAGATAACTGCAACACTAACTTCGGTGGTGTCAAAAGAGCAGGGAAAAAATGTTTTCCATCGACTCAAGAATAGCCTAGGACGGGCAATCAATGGAATCGGATGTGGAGCACACATTGTGCACAACTGTGTGCAAACTCCAGTAAATAGTCTCCCAATCGATATTGAGGCCTTAATGGTGAAGATTTATAAATACTTCCACATATACACAGTCCGTGTAACTAAACTAAAAGAATTTTGTGAATATGCCGAGATACAGTACCGTAAGCTAATTCAATACGACAACACCCGGTTTCTATCAATGATGCCCGCGCTGGAAAGAATTTTACAGATTTTTGAAGGTCTGAACGCGTTTTTTTAGACCAAGAAATGTACCCATCAACAATAAAAAATTTGTTTACTGATTTAACGGGCGAGCTCTACTTGTGGTATGTCCACGGACAGCTTGCACTGTTTAACAAGGCCATCCTGGTAATGGAAAAAGATAACATTACAGCTTTGCTGAATCTCATAAAGCTCTCAAAGGAACCTGACAGAAAGAAAGACTTCAAACTTTATCCCCATGGACGCAAAGAACATCTACAGGAATCTAGATGAGCAAGTCCGTAACATTGTGAAAAAGAATTTGATGGCTTTTATGAAAGATGCATTGCATACTTGGACCTCTGGGAGAATAGTTTTGGAAACGCTGAACAGTTTTCATGGGTAGATCTGACCAAAACAAATGCTGTTGATTGGGAAAACGCTGAAACTTCTGCTGAAATTATTAATAGCAGTCTTCTTGATGTACCCGATATAAAAATAAACAATGATCAGCTCTTTGATGAAGTTGTGCTTGCTAAGGAGTATTTTCAGTCAAATTGGGAACAGTGGAAGCAAGAAGAGACTACCAGAGATGTGATTATTTCAAGTGAAGAAAAAAGGCTTAGGCTGTTTTGCAACTTCAAGGAGAATCACATAGCAGTCCCCAATCTGATCAAGATTGTTGAGTATGCCGTCTGTTTACCTGGGACATCAGCACCAGTTGAGAGAGTATTTTCTTTGAGGAACAACGCATGGACTGATGATAGGAGTTTGATGAAGGAATCTACTGTTAAAGGCTTGATGATACGAGTATGTAAAATTAATATCAGATTAGCTTGTGTAGATTTTTACAAGATTAAAAACAAAAAAGACTTTTTAAAAAAAGTCCAAGCCAATGAAAAGTACATGTAAATATTGTTAAAATTTTTATTCCTCATTCAAAGTGTTTCTTTTTACTTAAATAACAATAAAATGTTTAAATTTATATGCTTATGTCATTTATTATTACCCCTGGTTTAGGTTCCTAATCAGTAACCATTTATTCATAGCATTGAGAATAAACTACCCTCTAAAACACTCTAAAAAGACGCCAAGAGTGGTACCCTTGAATACCCCCGACGCTGAGGGCATTCCAGTGTCTCGGTTGAACATTTCAGATATCTGGCAAGCCTAGATATACTCTAATACAAGCAATTGTTAGAGCCTATACAAAAATTCGCTTTTTCAATTTGGCGAAAAAATATACCACTTCAATCCAAGGAACGAAAATTCGCCTGAATTAACGAAAATGACTTGAAACGCGTTCTCTCTACTCTATTTCTACGTAGTCAACCTATTGAGATTTAAGATATCACGCCTACTGTGAATGTCAAAGATCTAATGACGGAATGCAATTCTGGAAAAATCCCTATTTCCTATTTATAATATGATATTATATATGAATGAATGAACATAATTATAATTATATTTAAATTATTCCTCTATTATAAGTTTTATGTATTTTTACAATTATTATATTTTAATATAACATAATTACGTCGTCATAACAGATGCACATTAAATGTCAAATACCGTAGGATTTATTGACTAAGCGTTGTAAGTATTTGACCTTTTATTTTATTTTTAGCTTCTCTTAATTGTAACTTTGTAGATTCTAGCTGAAGATGCCTTTAAGGCGAAACATGTTCTAGAGTATATTAAATAAAATGTTTGTAAGGTTCAAAGAGGATTTAATTTACCTTATTATGATATTATATGGTTTTAATTTTTTTTAATTTAAATATTTTTGATTAATTCTAATACTACTAATTCCACCATAAATCTAAGATTTTCGTTTTTCCAAGTTTTTATAAACATATTTTTTGTGAAAGCCATGGATTACATCACAGTAGGTGTAATCCATGTTTTTTTACAAAAAATGTGTTGTTAAATACGATAACATGAAAAAAACACGCTTTACATTCTACCTCTAAAATGGCCCGGAAATGAGTGCTATTGACGTTTTGTCTGCCACATACTTAACCGTTATTTATAATAAAAAGTATAGGAGCTTCTCTGGAAAAAAATAAATATTGTAAGATTTTAATAAAAAAATTGATAATATCAATAACAATATATATATATATATATATATATATAATATCACAATTGTTATCGACCGTACAAACACAATAAAACAAAAAGGAATTGCGGGAATGCGGTCTGTATAATACAGACCGCATTCCCGCAATTCCTTTTTGTTTTATTATATATATATATATATATATATATATATATATATATATATATAATATTCATCACCTGATGAAGCCATAGTAGGGTGAAACAATTGTAGTAAATTGAATAAAACTGTTTTGAACTCAATTTGAATTTATTTCAATTTTTACTTGTCAATAACAATCGATTGTAAACTGTAGTATTAAAATTTGCTTCCAATCAATGGTTAGTTTGAATAGTCCGGCACACCTCTAAATTAATATTAATATCTTATCGACGGTACAATTTTTATAATTTAATTTTGCTAATTAACACTGTCGATTGTGAAGAATATAATTTTCAATAATTTAAAACATGTGTTAATTAGAGAACATAAATATTTTCAGATTTTATAAGAAAAACAGACACTGTGACTGTTACAGCACAAAATTGTTTTTGTCCGATTTTAGTTTTCTGTAAAACATTGTTCATATTATTAAAAAAACGTCTTACATGAAAAGTAAATACAAATCATGGTGAGAAAATTACTCATAATAATAATAACTAAGAAGTCGTACAACTTCTAATTAATAATGATATTAATAATAATAATAATATACAGGGTGGGGCACCTCATTTCCGTCGGTTTATATACGAAAAGCGGTAATATTTTTTATTTTTATTTTTATTAAAGGTTGTGTAGGTTCATTAGGGGCACGTTTTAAAATTAGTTTGAAATTTACAGAGTGATCCAAAAAAATTTGGCACACAAAGTTATGAGAATTTAAATGGAACACCCTGTATATTATGGGATATTTTGATGCTATAGGCTAAATTAAGGCCACTTACTGTTATATTCCCTATTCCTAACTCAACCTCTTTTCGAGATATTTCACTATTTTTGAAAATGTAGATCAAAATTTCAGAGACATTGCTGTCTTCCATATTTGAGCGAATTATTTTAAATTGTATTTATAGTTTACTCAAAGTATTAGACTATAAGATAAGCTAAAGTTGATATCTAAAAATTATACAGGGTGTTTAAAAACTACATTTGTGTTTTGACTAACATTAAATGCAAACAACTTTCATATTTGAAATGGAACACCCTGTATTTATTGCCATATTTAGATTCTAACTTTAATTGTTTTTAAAACTGTATTAGGGTTTCCTATACTTATAGTTTTTTGATAATTTAGGATTTTCAGTTTCAAACACTAATTTCTTGCAAAATATTTTTCAAAATGCTAATATTTATTAACCTATCGGGTTGATTGGTTTTGTTTCACATTAATTAAAAGGCGTCATAACTAGGTAAATAAGAAATACATACTTTATTAAACAAACAACAAACTTAAATTTTAAAAGAAAACTAATGTTTTAACAAATGCTCGAAATGATATCCATCTGTTTCAATGCATAGTCGAATTCTCTCTTGAAAGGACTGTTTATGTTTAACTCTTGTTAAAATATTTGGTTTTCTAGAACGAAACGCTATTCTTATTCGTTCTCTCATATCGTCGGGTGTGGTTGGTGGCGTATCATAAATGATATTTTGGACATATCCCCATAAGAAAAAATCGGGACTCGTTAAGTCTGGGGATTTTGCTGGCCAATTCTGTGGACCGCCGCTTCCTATCCACCTGTTGGGATATTGCCTATCCAATTCATTTCTTACATATACTTGAAAATGCGCTGGCGCACCGTCTAGTTATAACCACATCCTTTGACGAATTTTAAGTGGTATATTTTCCAAAAGTACAGGCAAATTGTCTCTTAAAAATCGAAGAAACATGGCGTCGTTTAAGTGACCATCAAAAAAGAACAGACTTGCGTTCCAATTATTCTACCCCATACATTGATACACCATCTGTGTTGCCTATCAATAGTTCTAAGAAATGGGGATTTTCGTCACTGTAGTAATGAAAATTATGTTTATTAACTAATCCGTTATTGTGGAATGATGACTCATCCGAAAAAAGTACAAAATCGAAGAAATTTTCATCTTCACGAAACTTTTCTAAAACCCATAAACAAAATAGGAGTCGTCTATCGTAATCTACTTCCAAAAGTTCTTGGTGTAATTGAATACGATACGGGAAGAAGTTGTGCCTTTTTATAATTCTTCTGACGCTCCGTCTGCTTATTCCACTGGCTTCACATATTTTTCGCTGACTTGTATGCGGATTTTCTGGCAGAAATCCGATAACAACAAAATCATTTTCTTCATTTCCCGTAATTGGTCTTTGCCGTTCTGGTTTCTGATAACGCACACTTCCTGTTATTCGGAAAACTTGCAATAAATTTTTTAATGACCGCCTGTCAGGATGACGCCTGTTAGGATATTTTTGAGCATAAACTCTTGATGCTAGCAAGCAATTTTCGCCACACTCTCCGATTTCTAAAATCATATCCACCTTTTCGTTTTCAGAGTAGGTTCTCATTTTAAATAATTAAAATTATTTAAACGACGTCGAAAAGCGTTGATGTCTTAACTAATATGTACTGTCACTGTCAAATAATTTATCTGTTTGAAGTATTAATAACAGCGGCAAAGCCTACTTTTGGAAAAAATTGCAAGAAATTAGTGTTTGAAACTGAAAATCCTAAATTACCAAAAAACTATAAGAGATAGGTATAGAAAACCCTAATACAGTTTTAAAAACAATTGAAATTAGAATCTAAATATGGCAATAAATACAGGGTGTTCCATTTAAAATATGAAAGTTATTTGCATTTAATGTTAGTCAAAACACAAATGTAGTTCTTAAACACCCTGTATAATTTTTAGATATCAACTTTAGCTTATCTTAGAGTCTAAAGCTTTGAGTATACATTAAATACAATTTAAAATAATTCGCTCTGAAATTTTGATCTACATTTTCAAAAATAGTGAAATATCTCGAAAAGAGGTTGAGTTAGGTATAGGGAATATAACAGTAAATGGCCTTAATTTAGCCTATAACATCAAAATATTCTATAATGTACAGGGTGTTCCATTTAAATTTTCATAACTTTGGTGTGCCAATTTTTTTTGGATCACTCTGTATATTTCAAAATAATTTTAAAACGCGCCCCTAATGAACCTACACAACCTTCAATAAAAATAAAAATAAAACATATTACCGCTTTTCGTATATAAACCGACGGGAATGAGGTGCCCCACCCTGTATAGGTACTTATTCCATGAGTAAACTTAATACCTATTTAATTAATTCTGGCAAATATATTAAAATAATTACAAATTTCCTATAGGCGGAATATCAATAAAACTCTGCGTATAGTGTTCAATAATATTCTCCCCTTGAATTGAAACAATTAAGCGACCCCTATTTTGAAGGCTATATCATAAAATTGGAAAGTTTTCTGGGCATTTTGCTTGAGTATTGCTATAATTTAACGTTTTAAAATTAATTTATATGACGCTTAACAGCATTGCTCCTCTCAATTGAAATGAAATAATTTTAATTTGAATAATTTATAGCCAAAATGGTTGCTGTAAAATTAAAGTTTCAAATTTCAATATTCGGAACTGACAAAAGTTGCATATTTTACGCCTTTGGATTACATACAACTCGAGCACATTCAATCAGCGCTCTATATTTAAACCATGTTAAACAGGTAATGTTCAGTTCTTGAACAAATTAGCTATGATATGGGCGAGTGGATGCTTTCGTATTGACGTTTACACAAATAACACACAAAAACCATCGGATTTATGAAATAGATACATTATATTAACTCAATATTGTAGGTATGTATGTAATTTATAAGAGAACACTTTGCTGAACATTTGTATGATTGTGTCCTCAATAAAATAACTAAGTAAAAACAATATATGTATAGATTTAAGTACAATAATGATTATATATTTAACAGTCTAACAGCAACAGATAAGCATTAAGTATATAATTATAAATAATGGATATGACGCTACTATTACTATTAACAAAATGTACATCTGTATAATATTTTGTACAAAATACATCTATTTTTGTTTTCTTTAATGTATGTTATGTATTTCGTATTATACAATAATTACTAATATTTTAGATTTTTATTTTTTCATTCCTTATGTGTATATTTTTCATTTTATATATGGATTTATTGGAATTTACGAAGTTCATTCAATGATTATACTTAATACTTAATTTTAGATTTGTATTTTCGCGCGGTTTTGTGACGTAAGGGTCATAGTTCGTATTACAACCACTGCGCGCTGCCAAGAGTTTTATAAAAAGTACTAAAGTACTAAAAGTACCGCGCGATCATTTAAATTCTAAATTAGAGCAGGCTGTGAAATTTAAATTAAGTTGGTATATAAGTACTAATTTACAATTTGAATTGTCAAAGTGACGTTTCAAAATGTTAATTAATCAATAATTGACATTCTGGACAACCTAATAAAAAAAATCCCGCCTGCTATAATTTAGAATTTAAATGATCGCGTGGTACATGTATTAAGAGTGGCCTATCTTGTTAATTTTTATATCTTTGATTCACGCATACACGACATAATTAAACTATCAAAATTATGCGTGTGTGCCTGATTACGTGCACTGTCACCAACCTTTAAAAAAATGGCCGTCTCTACTTAGGAAAGTATTTGAAGGCACGGTATATAATGCCGTCCTAAATAATTTTTACTTTAAGAATTTTGATACCGTGCTGCTAGCCTAAGTGCAGTAAGTGCCATCTGTGAAGTTTACATGAATATTTTTGTTTAAGTATCATATATTGTATTTCTTAAAGTAACGGGTGTATGTAATTGATTGACGCATGGCGATTTAGAAATTTTAATGTCATTAATCAGCAACTTGTGTCCATAAAGCGCTTGGTTCGTGTCCATAAAGAGCTCGCCTTTCGGCTCGCGCTTTAATCTGGTCACTCATTCGCGAAATATGATTTCACACACTTGGTTCGTAAATAACTATTGTAGGTTACATTCCCTGACAGATTAAATTTTGCAACATCTCAAAGTTGACGCCATTTTAATTCATTGGCACATATCGTTTGCCAAATCAACACAACCATATATCGCATCTATTAGTGATCGTGCAACATCTGAACGATTTGACAGATTGAGGTCATATTAACACATTATCACAAATTGCAAATATTACATATATACATATATTTAAAAATAAACCTGGGCTACATTAGTAAGCAAAGCTTTCGTACTGTCAAAATCTCAAACTAGTTTGATATTAAACTTTGACTAGCGCATCCCTATTAGAAAATACGGAAACTGTCGAATAATTATAACAAAGTTTCTCTATGAACAAACCTATACTCACAATATATTTTGGTTTAGTGCCAAAAATGAATATCACATAATCTGGATCCGATAGGTGGCGCTGTGGTCGGTGGACATTTCTCTCTCTCCTTGCCTAACAATCACGCAAACAACATCTTCTGTCGAGACTTTCTTATACCATGTGCTTGCAGGCGACCTGCGTATAGGGCTTACTGTAAGATAAAACGACGACACCGAGAGTTTGTATGAGTTAGTACGAGAAAGCAATATACAAACTGCAGTACAGCTGCTATCTATCCTTGTTGCCCTGCTTAAACGGAGAGTCAGTCTAGCCCGTTCTAGCCTCAGCGTAAATGTACTCGAATCCCCACTTTTCCAACACTACACTCGACCAAAAAGCGGTTTGTATATTGCTTTCTCGTACTAACTCATACAAACTCTCAGTGTCGTCGTTTTATCTCACAGTAAGCCCTATACGCAGGTCGCCGGCAAGCACACTGTATAGGGATTTTAATCAAATTCTTTATTATACAGGGTATTTGAGATAATATACATCACAAACAATACCTATTGGTCCCAGTATTGATCCATGTGTTTGTTACCCCACTATCAGTTGGTTCTATAATGGACATTTTGCTATAGTTTCTTTAATAACATTTGGAGATATACCATGTCAAATGCCTTACTGAGGTCACAACATGTCAATGCACATCGTACTTTATTATCGTAGGCGTCTATTACGATTATAGTCTCAATTCCTTCCAGAATGCTAGTCATTGTAGATTTAATTTTTCTGTATGTATGGAGTTTATTATTGGAAGAATTTTTGTATTCTTTGTATGTTTTCCTGGTTAGAATGCTACTTTAACTAAAGTCAAGTGTAATGTTTCTGTATTGGTTGTATTGTATTACAGTTTCTTTAGGAATTTAAGTTGGTTTTTCTAACAGTTCACTCTCGTGTTTGTGACAACTTTGTCATAAAGCTTACATTCGTTTTCTCGCTTTGGATAATGCCAGTTTTTTATTGCATATATTTCATAAAATATGTGACCAGAAAGAGAAAGAAAAGGAGAAGAATAGAGGAGCTAATTTTAACAAGAAAGACGAATTGTTCCTCTGACAAAATCTCCAATTGTAATAAGCATACCACCACTATAATAAAATCGTAATGTCAAAAACAACTGCATATGCATTTTGTACTAAAATACATATATCATTTAGTAGAGATTAAATAGGGAACAAGTGGTAAATACGTATTTACAAATTCAAAAAAATAGTGCCTCTATTTTTTTTCACGGGTACATTCAGAGTGCAAAGCAGTAAGGGTGAATTGGATAACTTATACAAATAAGTACCGCAAAATAGATGTATGTGTTTATACTGCGAAAGTCTTAAAACAGTTATTATTAGGGAGCGGAATCGAGCGAGTCATGACTCATCGCCCATGGGCGCGCTATTGAAATGTTGTATTTTTAAAGAGGTTTTAATTTTATTTATATAATTGAATAACAAGTGACTGGTGATTATAAAATACAAAATACCCTACTATTTGTTCATTTTCTCTTCTGTAAGACTTGTTCTCTTTGAATTAAGTACATCCTTGTAGATAGAAAACGTCCCTTCTACATCGCAACTGGTTATAGGTGCGTACTGGAAATATTCCTTTATTTCAGCGTATTTAGCATACACAATTGCCGCAATGTTATTATTAAAAACTGCGTCTAAGTTACTTGGAATTATTAATAGCCACATCTAATGTGGTTAATCCATTTTTACTTTCTTATACGTAGTATAAGGAAGTAATGTGAAATTTTCGACTTCGAGATTTTTGCATATGTCCACGTTTTGAAGTCCCCTGATACCGAAAAAGATGTTTTTAAAAAATGTCTGTGTGTCTCTATGTGACCACGATAACCGCTGTAGATATCAATTCCAAATTTTGTATTTACGTGTCCTAATCTTCCTCTTGAGATCTGAGTAGTTTTTCAGTAAAATCGGTAGACCGGAAGTAGCAGTTTACTTCAGTGAAAAAATTAAATTTTGCCAATATTTCGTCAACTACTAAATTTAAACAAATTTATAAAGAATTCATATGTACTTGAAATTAAAATTGAGAACAATTTTATTTAAAAAGTTTTTCGAAGCTGCTACCGGAAATAGGTCTTTTACTCCTATCGGAAATCAGTTTTTTGCGAATATTTCGCATGTCATGCTTTTTAGACAGGTACATTACGGGTATAAAAATATTTAAAACGTAATTTTCAATATCTTTTGCATAAAAACAAATTCAAAATTCAGACCGGAATTACCACTTTTACTCTTATCGAATAGCGATTTTTTGCGAATATGTCGTAAATTATGCATTCTATATGTATTTATCAAGAATACAAAAGTATTTAGTGCTAGATTTGCAATATTTTTTGAATATATGAAATTTCAAAATTCGGACCGGAAGTAACACTTTTACTCTTAGGGAGGAGTCCTTTTTTCGAATATCGTGCTAAGTATACATTCTATAGCGATTTATTAAGAGAACAGAAGTACTTAGAATAGGATTTTGAATAATTTTTGTGTAAAAAAAATATAGTATAGTTTGAAACGCTCATACGTATAAGAACGTCGTGTGGTGGCCACACCTCATTTTTTAATTTGAGATTCGATTTTCAAAATATGTGATTAGTTTAGGCAAATTTCCAAAGTGTTCCTGAAGGAATAATAACTGATTTTTTAAATTTGGGATTTGTGTTAGTTCCTTGCACTCAGAAATACTGCGAGCATCGTCATTTAAACATGTAACGAAATTTTGTAAACTATCGAAATTCTCTGCATGAAAACTATTTCTGTGTATGTTTTAGCAAAGCTAAGTGACGATATTTTACAGACTTTGCAATAAATTTCGGAATCACTGACAATTAATTTTTATCTCAGAAAAAGTAACATAAACAACGTTCTAGATCTAAATAAATGATAACTAAAAATGTACGCGTATGTTATTGAAACATACATATTATATTGCGAAATATAAGATAAATATAATAAATTTTAAAAACTCGTCACCCTTGTACCTACGCCGATGAAGAAAGGATTTTATTTATAAAATTCCTTATTTTATGGCAGTTTTTTCTCTGATTCTCTGGAGTAAACAGATGTTACAGTTCGCCCTATGAATTAGTGCTATTCAGATATAATGTAAACAACACGCAGTTGTTTACATTATTTCTTTTCACGGTCGTGGCTCCGTGGTAGTTTAGCTCGCTCGATTCCGCTCCCTAGTTATTATTATTAAATAATGAATTTAAAACAATATTGAATATAATTCAAATATAAATATATCAATGTTATAAAGTATAGCAGATCTTGCCAAATAAACAATACTATTATTATTATTATTAAAATAACTTCCTGATTTGTAGGAAGTGAAATGCTTTCTTATAAGGTGAGTATAGTGAGGAAGTGTAGACCTTTACTTGAAATTATTTTAATGTCGACAGTGAATTTAATATTAAATTATGAAACCAATTTTCAAAGCTATATAAAGTCAACTTTAACATTAAAAGTCACTTTAACTTGATATGAAACCGGCCGTTAAATTTGATTACCGACGGGGAAAGACTGAAATCAAAATTATTAGAACATTTTGTAGTTTTGCTTATTTAGATATTACCGTAGTTAACAAATTTTCATATATAAATAAGTTTATCGATAAAAAGTTAACCTATTGTGTATTTACCCTCGAAAACCCGAATTTGACACTGGAAGATAAACTACACCGTTAAAAGACATATATTATATATGTGTAGTTTAGATAGACCATTTTACTATGTGAGCTGTGTTATTTCTTTTACTTTTTTTTGTCTTTGGTAAGTGCTCTCCAATTTACAATCTGCTTTTTCTTAAAATCTTCCTCCACTGTATCTATCCACCTCCTCGTCGGGCGTACGTTTTCCTGCACTCATGAATGGTTCTCCAAGCAATATTCTTCACATTTCTTTACTTGTCCATTCGTTTCAAGTGTTCCAACCATTGTAATTTTCTGTTTTTAACAAATTTGCCTATAGGTAGACTTTCTCCAAAAACTTGGTATAGTTCTAAATTCGTTCTTCTATCCCAGTCATATTGCGTTCTTCTGCCACCGAAGATCAGCCTTAGTATCTTTCTTTTCCAAACCATTACCCTCTCTTGACTCTTATAGTATGGTTTAGAACCCATGTCAAACATCCCTACGAAACACAAGGTTGGTATTAATATCGTTTTGTTTATTCTTAATTTTGAATTTCTATATACTTCTTCGGATTTTATAATTCTGTTCAAACTTCCCGCACAATTATTTCTTTTCGCTATTGGTAACTCGATGTCTTCGCTACATTCATTGGTTGTCAGTGCACCCAAATACATGTATTCCTCTACCTCTTTATTCAAATTTTCATTGTACTTTGTTTTTGTCATATTAAATTCCATATTTTGCATTTGTTATAAGCTGTCTTGTAATGTATTCAAAGTCTTTTCTGTGTCTTGCGAACAGCACTGTGCCATCAGCGTAGGCAAGACATTGAAGGCTTTTGCAGAATAACGTTCTTTCTCTATTTATTCCGCTTCTCCGTATTACGTCTTCTAACGCCGGATTAAACAAAGTTGTCGGTATCTCCTTGTCTTAGTCCTTTGCGTCTCTCAAATTCTATGCCTGTTTTCGTGTTAATCCCGGCTACAGTAGGAAGAAATCAGTTTGGAAGATATCTGCAGTCGTTCCAAAGCTTTCACTAATACTCTTCTGTTTATATTGTCGTAATGACTCTTGTGGGCGAGTGCAGCTGATAATTGGAGCGGACATAGCAGAAGTTTCCATCATGCACCAGAATATTCAAAGTCTTGGCAACAAGATTGGCGAACTGGAGGTGTATTTGGATCGGGATGGTTGCGATATACTTTGCCTAACAGAACACTGGTGCACAGGAGGAAATATAGAATATTTAAAACTTGATGGATATACGTTAATCAACCACATTAGTAGAAGGTCATTTATCCATGGAGGCTCGGCAATTTTTATTAGTGATATGCTGAGTAATAACGCTAGTAATATTGATGCATTGAGTGAGTTGTCTGTGGAATTGCATTTCGAGTGTGCAGCGTCAAAATTTGACATAGCTGGTCAATCCTTTATAGTGGTCGTCATTTATAGGAGCACGGAGGGTGACTATGCAATTTTTATGAACAAATTTGAAATGGCTCTTGAAATATTAAATAAATTTAAAAATCATAATATAATTATTTGTGGTGACTTTAACGTAAATTTCGTAAATGCTTGTGATAGGGTGTATAAGTGAAATTGATTTGTTAGATTGCTATAATCTCCAAATAATTGTAAAAGAACCTACACGAAAAAAGAAATTGTTTAGATAATATACGTATTCAAAAAAATATTAATAATCATAAAATTGAAGTAAGTTACAATGCTATTTCAGACCATTCAGCGCAGAAGGTACAGTTTTGTTTCGCTAAACATATATCAAACATGAAGAAAATACAGTATAAAACGGTCACCGACAGACAGTATAATGCAATTTAAGGGGCTTCCAGGTAGGGAAAGCTGGTTGGATGTTTTGCTGCTTGAATTGTCCGATCAATGTGATGCTTTCATTAACATAATTACGTACATTTACGAATTGGCATTTCCTACTATTAACAAAACTATAAGCATTGATCAAAAAAATAGCAAGGCTTGGATTACACAAGGGGTTTGTATTTCATCAAAAAGAACTGAAATATTTATACTCATTATTATCTAGCAGCGATGAAGAAATGATTACCTATTATAAAACGTATAAAAAAATATATAGAAAAGTAATTAAAGATGCTAAATTATTGTATAACAACAATATTATGATACATTCAAAAAATAATTCCAAATCAGCATGGAATATTATTAACTTAAAACAGAAAACTAAAAATAACGGCGATATAACGCTTAAAATTGAAGACCAAATAATATCTAATCAATATAATGTGGTGGAACATTTTAACAGGTATTTTTGTAAAGTAACGAATAGTATAGGATGTCGACATGAAAGCAGTATAGAATTCAATCCATTTACATTTTTCTTACAAACAGTTGATGAACACGAATTGCGTAAAGTAATTCTAAGTTTAAAAAGTAAATTTTCCGCTGGTTGCGATAATATAAATGCCTGGCTACTTATGCACTGCATTGATGAGGTTATATTTCCCTTAATGTCATTAATTAATGAATCGTTTTTAGAAAGTTCTTACCCGGCGCGGTTGAAAATAGCAAAAATTAAGCCATTGTTTAAAAAAGGATTAATGGAACTTGTTGAGAATTACCGTCCGATATCTTTGTTAAGTGTATTTGCTAAAATATTTGAAAAGCTGGTAGCCAATAGACTTGTACAATTTATGCAAGAGTATAATCTGTTTAATGACCACCAACTTGGCTTCAGAAAAGGTCACAGCACAGTTTCAGCAATTACGGAGTTTTTAGATGCATTATACAAGAACATAGATGTGGGAAAGTCATGTGCTGAAATTTTTGTAGATTTAAGTAAGGCCTATTGCAACTATACCTCAGGTCGACAACACTAGGTTTTTGGGCTTAACTGTTGACTCTACATGCAATTGGAAAGAGCATATAAAAAATTTGTGCATTAAGATCGGTCCGGTATGTTTTGCGTTGGGTGGACTGAGGGATGTGGTGAATTATACAGTATTGAGGATATTTTATTTTGCTCATCATCTCCAAATATGATTCGCGTTGTTAGAATGCAAAAGAGCGCATTAAGAATTATGTCGAGAGTATCTGCAGGGACTAGTTGTAGGGATTTGTTCAAGGAGCACAAGATTATGACGCTGCCGTGCGTCTATATTTGGCGGCTGCTATTATATGCTGCAGAAAATTTAGACAAATGGCCGAAACTAAATAAGAATGTTTTCTGCACTCGAAATGCTTGCACGCTCGAGATTCCTAGACACAGACTGACTTTTAGCGAAAAAAGTCCCAGATATCTGGCCATTAAATTATATAATAGATTGCCAAGAAAATTTAATCCAATGTCTGGCGATCAATTTAAAAAGGCAACTATATTTTATTATTACTAATTGAAAAGTGTTATTACCCAGTAAATGAAAACTTAGGAGATACACTTTTGTACTGGATAATGTGTTTTATTTTTATGTTTTATATATATATATATATATATATATATATATATATATATATATATATATATATATATATATTGTAGTGAATTATTTAGCTGTGATGTAATTTAGCTTCATTGTTGTTGTTGTTGTCTGAAACATATAAAAGAGAAAGTCTTAAATTAAGTTTTACATGTTAAACTGAATACTTCCTATAGCTAGGTTATGTTGACATCATTAGTGCCTATATTGAGTGAATATTTGTTTTCTTTGCCTGTGCATTATCCATATAAAACCTTGTTATCTATATTAATATGTTCTGGATTTCATTGGTCATCTTTATATTGGTATACTGAATCCCTAAAATAAAAATAAATAAATTAATATTTATATTTACGTAAAAAAAATAATCACTTATATTTAAATGTATTAGAGTCCTCTAGTTTGAGTAGATAGAAACTGCAAATATTCATAATGACGTATGTGCTCATTATAACATCTATGTATGAGGGGTATATGCTGATTATAAGTAGTTCAACGTCTATACGAATAGGTGTCCCCTCGATAGCTATATGTAGATCTAAAACCACAGAATAATTAAAATGAAAGAAATCAAAGCGGTTTGGGGCGGTATTTAAAAAGGTCGGTCAGTGACGTATAGAGTTGTAAATATAATTTCCCTAAATAATTTTAAAATCATTTTATTATTAATAAATTAATTTAGTCATGCTATGACCCAACAGGTATGACATTCTACTTTGTACATGATAGTATTCTGTATTAATATCAATATAGAATGGTCAATAACATTGATTTCTTATTTATTAACATACGTTTCATATTTATTAAAATTAAATACGTTTTATGAATTGTTTAATTTATGGATATGACAATGATTTAAATGCTGTTACTTAATATCGTTAAATATCAGGAATAAAGGAACAATTTGGAAATATGAAGATTATGTGTTCGTATTATAGGGTATGTGTGATTAGAATTTATATAAATGTAATTAAAATAGAATTATTTTCATATTGTAATATAATGGGAATGATATGCAAGTATGCCTTGAAAAATTATGAAAACAAAGGAAGACAGAGGTATGCCAAAAATGAATGGTGGAAGCATCATTTTTTGGTGAAGAAGAAAATTCTAAAATTCATCATAAATAAATAAACAGATGTATGTACCTTGGTAAATAATAGTCCAAAAATATTTGTGCAGTAAGTCGAAAGTGAAAATAAATTGTTCGCGTCGTGTGAAATAATATATGCAGTTCTACTTGTGAAAACTTCAGCGGATTCATCGAACATCTTCAGATTTGGAGTAGGAGTTTGCTTTCCTGTGTCAATTGAAGAACAGAATATTCAGTGATCACATCTATAAATATTCATCAGGATTTGGAACTAATTTTTAAACCAAGCTACAAGGTAAAAAAACACAAATATAAAAATATACATGTATAGATACTTAACCGATTAAATAAGCTTATAAGAAAGAAGTTCTTCATATTGATAGATATTTAAAGGCATACTTACACTCGTGAAAAATGCGAGGAAACAGATATATCTCCTCTTCAATAAAATTCAAAATTAAAATTTAATTCCTTTAGAAAATTGTTGACCGTTATATGCTTTTGACGCCATGTTATTTTTTTTTGAAATTTCACTTTAACAAATAATGTATGTATTTACGTAGAATAGAATTTCTTAATACATTAACAGTATACCTTGCCGACCTAAGTAAGTTAAGTAAATTTGAACGATGATATAAATAATTTTCCAAATTAATCAAAAATTTCAATAAGTAAATAATACTTTAACGTATTAAGAAATTAGAGGTCTATTTCAATAATGGTACCAATATGTAACAATTAAAAGTCTCGAAGCTTCAAGACAAGAATGTTTTTTCAATGTAAAATATGAACAGTGATTTTTGTATTTGCAAGTTGTTCCCATACTTGACATTCATTATCAAAATAAATAACCTATAATTTTTGAATTAAAAAATCTGAAGTTTATTCTTTTAAATAATTAGATTCTTTGGAAATAAATGTAATAGAGCAGATTATACAAAGGATGGATTCACACTATCACTCGGAGGATACCTATTTAATAAAATTGAACCCACACCCTCATTGAGATTGTATTAATAAATATGCTAAATAATTTATAATAATAAAATAGCATAATATATTATATTTACAATAATAATAATTCTCATACTCTTTTTGAGTCGCGTGGAATAAAGATTATTATTATTATTATTATTATTAAAATCGACAAACCACATGCAGACGGAAATATTTATTTTGTAGCATACTTCTAATATCTATTTACGCTTCATCATAAACATTTGATCCATCAAAAAAACATAAATTAATCATTAATGCTTGAACAAACTTTCCTGGTATATTAGGTATACGCTTAGGTACATTTTAGCTATTCCTCGTAGTTTAAATCGACTTTAGAAAAAAGCAGTATTTAGGAATTTAATTTTAACGGTAAAGACTAAAGTACACATTCATATGTGTATAAAACGTATGTACCATACACTGAGTTTACTTTTAATTTCAAGAAAAGTTGAGACGCCTCACGTTATTCACGCATTTTAAAATATCAAAATCACTTTCTGCAGGTATTTGAATCGCCATATACACAGGTATTATTACGCAACCAATTTTTTAAAACAGTCTACACCACGCCAGTGTCTCATTCACCGACCGCCGCAAGATCGCACGCTCAGTAGTATCTAAAATAGGTGACTTCAATGCTGGTTAAAAACACAAATCACGTTTGGAAAACAAAACATTCATTGTTAATTAATTCGCGCGGCGTAAAGCTTCTAGTCTTTAGGTGTGTTTAAATCAAGTGAATAAATGTTGTGAGAAATTGATTTTATAAAGTGTTGTTGTTTTCGTTATTAAAAATGGA
Organism: Amphimallon solstitiale; assembly: GCA_963170755.1. Classification (NCBI taxonomy): domain Eukaryota; kingdom Metazoa; phylum Arthropoda; class Insecta; order Coleoptera; family Scarabaeidae; genus Amphimallon; species Amphimallon solstitiale. The sequence continues at coordinate 51,159,688 of OY720679.1, forward strand.
AGGAAAAATATCGCACAGCGGCTTACTGGCCAGGAGCACAGAAGGCCATGCTGCCAGGGGTATGCAGATAAAGGGCAACGAAGATGTGTGGGTTGAGATACAGGCCAACACGTTTAGAAACTGGGTTAACGAGAATTTACCCGCTAACATGAGGGTTTCGGATTTATCGCAGGATTTGTGTACAGGTGTTAGATTGTGTACATTGGTGGAGAATCTCCAAGGCCATCCAATAAGGCCCGCCTGGAGTAAAAGACCAATGAATCAACATCATTATTTGGAAAATGTTACAGCTGCACTAAATGCCATCGAACAAGACGGTGTAAAATTAGTGAATATTGGTAAGAGGATGAGGGCTTGTTTAAAAGTACAAAAATAACAAAAACACATATACAGTGTGGGTTTAAAAAGAAACTCCTGCGTTTAATGACCATTCACTGCTTTAAATGGATAATTCCTTTGATATATGAATATAATTGATTTGTTTTTAAATTTATAAATAGGAATAAAAAACCACATTTTCAAATATAAGGGTGAACCATGCGTACATATATTAAAGGATGGCTACAAAATATTGATGGGTCCTTTATTGCGACCGAATTTTTATTTAAATACTGTGGCCGCTATTGTTCTTCTTTTTTTAGTTTTCATGTGTCATCATATCATACTTTTACAGATAATGAAGTTGTTTTAATCTCAACCAAGTAATGGTCACATAAAATAGATTTTATTCTAATAATAATAATAATAATAATAATAATAATAATAATAATAATAATATTTATTAGTTCATGTGACCATAAACATGGTATAAAACAAGTCAATAATTTAATCATAAACATAAAAATTAAATAATACAAACACAAAGTTAAACATAAGCAACTATACTATAGAGACGCGTTAAGTTCAGTTGCACGTCATCGATGACGTTTACATGTTGTCATAACTGTACTAAAGAAACTAAAAAAGTTACTTTGTTAAATTATACTTGAGGGAATTTATTTCATTAGCTTAAATAGAAGATTTATAAATTGATCGTAATATACGCATTCATGGCAAATAAACACATACTTTCCGTTTCAATATTAAATTTCTTTATTACATATTTTTAATAGACTAATAGTTCAATTCGGTGTTGACAGATAAATCATATCTGTCAAAAAGACGTGCGTTGTTTTTATTCTTCCTGTGAAATTTTTCATGTTTATTTTTGCTTTGATATAAATTGTTTAAAAACAGTGCTTCTTAGAAGTGTATTTACTATTTATTTGCGTCCATTGAATATAATGCCGAAAGGTTTCTGTAAACAGTCGAGGCTTTTTATAAACTTTTCTATAATCATGTGTTAAATTTAATGTGAATAGCGTAAGTATTGCTTATTTTAAATTATATTATGGATACGTAATGAAACATTTAAGGTTTTTAGACAATCTAAATCAATATAATAAATAAGTTGAGAAAGACTGAAGTCTTGGAGCATTTCAATTACTAAATATATTACGATATAGTTATTGTTTAGTGAATAATTTTTTTCTTTGGCTATATCAAATGTCACTGACAGAAATAAAAATAGATCCGGCAACATATACAAGGCGAGTCGTCATGGATCTAATATGACGTGCAACTGAATGTATCGCGTTTCCACCATAACAGCGTAAAGATATAAAAAAATAATGATAACAACGACAACAATAATACTTTCTTTGTACCGATGACCTTCTTTATGGGATAAGCCATTGTTATATATATACATCAAAACAGCATATAATTTATACAATAAATATAAATATACAAATTAAATGGTACAAACATTTTGTCCCGGTAACCTTTCGGTATGGGATACGTCAGTATATCAATTATACAGTATTATACTAGAATTACAAGTTTGATTACATGGAGGAGTCAATGAGGTACTCATCCAAAGAGTAGTAACCTTTTAAAAGCAGAAGTTTTTTAAAATCACTTCTAAACCTTCTGTATAGCATCACTTTATATTTATGTGGTAATTTATTGTAGACTCTTATAGACACGTACATCGGACTTTTCTCACTGAAAGCGCATTTGTGCCATGGTATCTTTAATAATAGATTATTACGTGTACTATATGCATGAAAGCTGCTCAATTTAGTATACCTGTTTTCATTTTTCTTTGCATATAACAATAGTTGAAATATATAAATGCAGGGTAGCGTCATTATGTGCTTCCTTATGAAGATATCCCTACAACTTGTTTGTCCATTGACACCACTCATAATTCTGATAACTCGTTTTTGTATTCTAAAAACTCTTATCATATCACCCGAAACTCCCCAAGTAATCGTACAATAAGAAATGAGTGAGTGGAAATTTGAGAATTAAAACATTTTTATCAAAGAGGGATTCAACTCTCCCACCAATCTATTAAACAGGTAGCACAATGAAGCTAATCTTTTGGATAATTCCCCTATATGTTGAGTCCAACTGCAGTTGCAGTCAACCCTTACCCCCAAAAAAGTGGTGGCATCCACCTGAGGGATGCTCCTCCCCTTTATAGCGACATAACGGGATGTGTCTCTTTCCGTCTCTGATCTTTTGAACTCTATAAACTTTGATTTCTGACAATTCAGACAGAGTCCATTGCTCACATAATAATTATTTACTTCGCTTACAGCACCACTAATCTTACAGTTGATCATCTGTCTAGAAATTGAATTTACCAATAGCGTCGTGTCATCAGCATACATAACGGATCCCTCTATTCTTAAATCGTTTACATATATAATGTAAAGAAGCGGTCCAAGTATACTTCCCTGTGGCACACCTCGTTTAAGAGTAAGACAGCTAGATTTGTTTCCCTCCAACTCTACATAGTGTGTCCTGTCCGTCAAATAACTCTCAAACCACCGTAATGCCAAACCCGTAATACCGTAACAATTCAATTTTTCCAGCAAGATTGAATGCTCCACCAAGTCAAAGGCCTTACTAAGATCAAGAAATACCCCCACACATGTATTGCCCCCGTCCAACTTATCGTACAGACCATTAAGAAACTCTAATTAATCCTTCTTACAATTCTTTTAAGATTCTACACATCTGAAGTGATTGCTATAATTAGCTGATTAGACAACTGCACTTAGTTTACTAATGCACAACTAGTAACTTTCAAATAATAATTTTTAACAATTTTTAATATTATATGCTAAGATTTGGTGATGTTTGAATAATTACCCTACCAAATAATTTGAATGAAAGCATCTTTTATTTCAAATTTATTATAGTTTATTGCCTACATTTTCTAGTTAAAAATGTACTTTTCATCAGCGCGAACGATTGAATATGATATACAGAAATAGTTTTATTGTTACGAGAAATATTTATTATAGAAAATTATAAGATTATTATTGGAAGGCATACTAGAATTGTTAGTTGTACTGAAATTTTATATCAAAATTTTCAGTAACCTTTGTTTAGAAGTTGTTTTATCAGTTTTTGTAGATACATACATATATAATATAATTTTACATTTATTGATGATTTTGAGGATACGTATATAAGTTTTTCAGTCCGTTGTTGAAATATATTTTTAAATACATATTTACTAATAATGTTAGCAAGAAATAGTTTGTTAATTTAACTTGCACATATTAAGTTTGGTTTATGATGTCATTGTGCATAACATATTGAAAAGGATATATTGAAATGCGGTGGTCATCTGATTACACTTTACATAGAACAAGCAGACTGCAAATTATTGTAATAGCACAGTAATAGCACTGGACTCCTTGATTTCAATTACCATCGAATAAAATTTCCATCTTCAAAGAATAGTTGAGCGATAAAAGCCGTGCCATTGCTTTACAGTTTTTCTATAGGTACTTACGTAGTTGGCTAATATGCAAATTTCTAGGCTATATGTGTTTACGCATGTACAGCTCGCAGACTGACACCTGGCCGATGAGATGCCCTTCCCACACGATGCGCAGTGAATTCTTATAATATTAGGATAAGCACTAGCAGCTGGTCATTTCCTTTTTCCGAATACTTTCTCTGTCTCGCACTGACCTATAAGACTCCGCCCATCGGCCAAGACTCAGTCTGTGTACTGTGTTTCGGATAATACCAACGTACATTGCAATTTTTTCTCCTTTTATTTGTAACAGTCAATAAATATCACAGAGTTATATAAAAGATAAACATTTTTCTTTTTTTTTTTGTAAATTTATTTTAATTTTTCTTCCTCCATCGTTTAATTTTTATTTCCTTTTAGTTTCTTATACGTAGTATAAGAAAGTATTGCGAAGATGAAAATTTTTGACCTCAAGATTTTTGCAGATGACCCCTGATACCGAATAAGTTATGACACCTACTGTGTATAGTTCTTTTTTTGTACAACTTGAATATTCTGCATTGAGCATACACTAATCAACATCGGTTGATCTGATTTTTACTACTGCGCTTGAAGCGTTTCATATGAGTATTGAAAATATTACATTGTTGTCCATTGACTTCCTTGAGATAATTATGTGTAGAAGTGAAATAATTTTATCGACGTACAGTTAATTATTTTGAAACTAGTCTTTACTGGAAGCAATTATGTATGTATTTTGCAATATTAATGAATTTCCGTTTGTTGTATATACGTAGATGCTTATTTTTATATCCTTTTCATTAGTTACTGAGAATATTTTAACAACAGCGATTGAGAATTTGCCTTGGGCTGTACCTATATACCGCGTGTCCCAGATATGCGGCAAAGTCCATTATTGATATCTAATGTAGATAACGAAACATTTAATATAAAAATTATAACCGTAAACTGTACAAGCTAAATTTTTTTTTATTTATACGGAGTGTTTGAGAACGACCAACCAATACAACCTTATATTTTTTTAATTAGAATGCTATGCTTTTTATTACATTTTATGATGGATATTTAAGAGTTGATTAAGTTAAAATATCACAGTTGCAGTGAATCAAAAAGTTGTAAAAACGCCAAACTTACGTTTATAATTTTAGATGAAAACGCAGAACCGTCATTACAAATATTAAAATTTGCTTGACTGGAAAATAGGTTACTGCTTTCACGTATCACATCATTACAATTATTATGTCATCACCTAACAAATTTCAAAGTGCGTAAAATATGTAAAGCATAAATAATATACCTACGTGAGTATAATTTAATATTTAAAATGTATGAAAGATAAAAAAAATACTTAGGTACAATAAACGTAAAGAATGATGAACAAAACTAATGGTTATTCAAAAGTAGTGTCTTCTTCTTCTGTATACATAAGAAGTCGAATTTCAAATGACCTATAAATATTTGCTACTATTTGTTGATTGATAGTAAAAGTTGTGTATGCCTGTATATTTTTCGATTCAGTAAATAATTTAATCTCTTTTCCGCTAAATATAAATCATATTTATATATTCCAATTTTAAATACTTCATTTTCGCGGTAAAGTAAATTTATATACTGATGATACTCTTTTCCAACTAATGTTATAAATGTAAATTTGTGTTTTAACATATTTTTGACAAATAGCACTGCGATATTTTCAATCTGTTGCTAGTTCATTTTCAAACACGTCGCTTAATTCATTTTAAAGATTTAGATAAAATTAGATATTTGTAAATAGAAAATATTTTAAACAACTTTCCTAGACAGCTTTAAAGTTTGTTTTGTGTAATGCAATTTATGACATCTCATATTTTAAATTAATAAGTTGTAATCGGATTTATCCAGATATAGCATTCTATAACTTTTACCCACAGGTGTAAGAAAGTAGGTATTTTTAAACATTTAGTAGATTGCCATCCAAATATATACATATACATACATGCATTTAATTAGAAAAACATGTTCGGGGAATGCTATGTAATTCTAAGAACATGCGCTGAAATGTCGAAATAATCGTTATAAATGATAGATATATTTACTAAATGAGCCCATTACAGCTCTTCAGTATGAATCGTTATTTCGTAGGAATTTTTCAAAATTTGTATAATTATCCAAGGAAAATCACCATATGGTTCGCCGTTATCGAACACACTGTATACACAAATGTTATTAATGTACAGCTCATGATTGTCTACCATTTTTTTATTAAAATTTTAAAGTAAAAAACAATACGACAACTGGTTGTCATTTAGAATACATTGACAAATGTAGAATGTAAATCAAATATGTAAGAATGAAAATGTAAAAATTTGTATATTTGGCAAAGAATTTTAATATATTTATATATATAAATTTAAAAGAATTTCAGTTTTTAACTGACAGCTCTGTATAACACTATTTCGTAAATCTTGATTGACAAGAAGTTTTTTGTAATACACAGGTCTGATGAAGGTTCCAAATTATAGAACCGAAACGTCACGAAGCTAGAATAAAGTTTTTTATTTGAATACCCACGAACCCTAATTCTGGCATCTAGGTCAGTAATTGCTTACTTCTTGTCAATCAAGATTTACGAAATAGTTTTATATATATATATACATAGTCGAGTAGTTTTGGCAACCGACACGGCAAAAGTACGAATTAAAGACAACGATTCAATACCACTTCAAATTCCAGTCGACCGGAACAATTTTAGAACAATAAAATTCAACTAACTAATTAATATTTCAGGATGAATTCTGCTAGTAAAGTACTATTATGTGAAAGCCAGTTACATATTGAATATTATAAATAAAGTTATTAAATATTACTTTTCAATATCCATATTTTATATAATATATGGCTATTCTCTTTACTAGGCTAGCATTGTTGTCAATTTTACTCTCTCATACGTAGTACAAGCAAGTATTGTGATGATGAAAATCTTCGACCTCGAGATTTTTGCAGATGTCCACGTTTTGAAGTCCCCTGATACCGAAAAAGTGGTTTTTAAAAAATGTCTGTGTGTGTGTGTCTGTCTGTGACCACGATAGCGGTCAAACCGCTATAGCTATCAATTCCAAATTTTGTATTTACGTGTATAACCTTTCTCTTGAGATCTGATTAGATGTTCAGTAAAATCGGTAGACCGGAAGTAGCAGTTTACTAAGTTTATTTATAAAGAATTCATATGTACTTAAAACTAAGTTTGAGACAAATTGTCTTAAAAAAGTTTTTCGAAATTCTAACCGGAAGTAGGTCTTTTACTCTAATCGGAAATCAGTTTTTTGCGAATATCTCGCAAGTCATGCTTTTTAGACAAGTACGTTACGAGTATAAAGGTATTTAAAACATAATTTTCAATATCTTTTATATAAAAAAAAATTCAAAATTCAGACCGGAAGTACTACTTTTACTCTTATCGAATAGCGATTTTTTGCAAATATGTCGTAAGTTATGCATTCGATATATATTTATCAAGAGTACAAAAGTATTTAGAACTGGATTTGCAATATTTTTTGTAAATATGAAATTTCAAAATTCGGACCGGAAGTAGCACTTTTACTCTTAGCGAGTAGCACCTTTTTTCGAATATCTTGCAAAGTATGCATTCTATAGCGATTTATTAAGAGAGTGAAAGTACTTAGAATAGGATTTTGAATAAGTTTTGTATAAAAAAATTCATAAAATTGTATAGTTTGAAACGCTCATACGTGTAAGAAAGTCGTGTGGTGGCCACACCTCATTTTTTTATTTTCACGGAGCGGATGATACTACTGACAAGCGGATGAGAAGTGTTTAGCATAGCGTTTTAAAACGTCGTTTTATTTTGGTAATATTGTATTATAATTTAAAGTTGCTTGGTAAGTCAAATTCTGATCATAGAGCAAAGATTCAGCTTAAGAATACTTTAAATTTGAAATATACATGATTACATTTAATTTAAACTTTAACGTCAACAAATTTATACTAGTTTAAAACTTAAATAAATAATAATTATGATTGTGTTTAGCTTAATAAAAAACGTGCAAAACGTATGCTGTAGTCAATGATAATACTTGAGAGAATTGTTTCAAACAAGTTGCTTCTAGTACGTCAGTGATAGTTAATAGTAATAATCATAGCGACCAGTAAGAATATGACAAACAAATATGTTTCTATAATTCATTTCTATAATACTTTTCTGACCTTCTTGCTGTTGCATTTAAACTTACTTTAATTTTAATCCATTTCATGCAAAAGTAATATAACATTGGTGTACATTTGTCTTTGCTGCTAAATTGTATCCTTTATTCACTTTATTGTCTGTAGTAACATTAACTGGAACATATTTATTTAATACGTTCCTGAATGTTTAAATGAAGTTCAAAAGTTCAATTCTCTCTGAAAATCTCACCTTTGTTGTACTTAGTACATATTTCATAATTAACAGCGGGCAAGTTCATACAAATATAAAATAATCATCGTATTCTGCGTTTCAATAGTAGGTACCTACTTTGTAAAATTATTATCGAATTAATAGTTACATATTAGAATTATTGTCTGTAGTGCTAAAACCACAAGTCTAATTGATTATTTAGGGTTATAGTGTCAAAATTAATATTACTTGACAGATCAAATTTTGCAACGTCTTATATTTGACACCATTTTAATTTGGTGGCGTATGTCGGTTGCGACTCGATTGTATTGACTTCGATGCTACTCTGGGTCAGCCGGTATATAGAGATATCATTTTGATGTAATAATTATTTATAGATGCTGCAGACAGAAATGATTATTTTTTTAAACCTTAAACGATGTGTTTCTTTTGAATTAATTATGAATTCTTCGTTTTACATGACATTTTTGATTATGATAATTTAACAAGGTTTAAATGACTGTTTCTCAGACTGAACATACATTAATTTTTTTTGGAATGTTTGTTATTCTTAGCACCGCGTCATTAGTTTATTCTGGCGTTTAAGAGAAAATTGCGCTAATCCTAGTGTAAATATCGCGTTAGGTAAACAAGCTCAACTATTTGTATCCTAAGACTTTCTACCATTGTCGTCGTCACATGCACAAACAAATAAAGAAAGTTTAATCGTTTATTATTTCTCATATTTTTTTATTCTATAATTGGAGAAACAGCCATACAATTAAGTCATGAAATGTACATTATTAATATTATGTACCGATTATTTTATATTGTAGTTATAAATTTAGAGTATATCTTAAAGCCCCCATCCAGACAATCAAAGATCTCTCAGTGGGTATTTATTTGAAGTCTCTCGTTTTAGTGAAAAATTTACACTATTCTGATATTGTTAGTAATTATACGAGTCTGTGCTTATTTAAAACGACAAATGTGATGCTACCAATCACAAATGTTTAAGCAGATGTTGTAATGACCTCCATCGATATACAAGTATAATTCACAATTTTGTAAAAAGGATTAATGTTGTATTCTTTCAAGAATTCCTAGTGATAGGTGAATACTTAGATATGCTCTTCTCATTCGTTGCTTGAATGTCTCTAAGTTATGTACAGGTCTGGAGAAAACTATTGATTAACTATTCATGAGTAAAAAGATTAGAAGGCTTAAATTAAAATGTACCAGTGGTCACGCTGTTGGATTTCCTAGTGTCATCCCCAATCGATGTAATTATTTAGATAATTACGAATAATGCATTCATGCATTAATCTCAAATATAACCTATCATGAAATGTCACATCATCTAATAAATTGTTATGAAGAAAGTTCAGATAAGTTTGAATAATAAAGTTTTCATGTAATAATACTATCAATTAATCGCTATATATTGACATCCTTGATTGCTCTCTGTATTGCATATGCACTTACTGACAAAATTATCGAATCTAATTGCAATTGTAAACCCAATTATTTTTTTTAATTTTGAGCGGTAATAGTGACATTGTCGAACTTAGTAGAAAAATCTGTTATATTAGAATTTAAGATTGTAAAATTTAATTTGACAGTATTTATACCAAATTTATTTTCTCTTAGCAAGTAATTTATTTTATTAAGTAGGTACATAGTTCACTTGTGCATTTGACACGTGGAAATGAGAAACCAGTCACAATAATGTTAGTGTAATTAGCATATATATTATAGTACAGTCAAGTGTTGATGCATAGTCAAAGAGGTCGTAAATATAGTAAAAAAGGTGGGACTTAATCCTAAAACTCCTATATTTGCCTGGCGCTATTCTAATTTGTAACATCCTAGTATAATTTACTTACATACCTATTACTCAAGTAGGACTGTAACTACTTCAGAGCCGTGCTTCTCTCGCCATATCTTTCTAATTTATCTAGAAGATGCTCGTAATCCACATAGTCAGAAGCTTAGCTAAAGTCTACAAAAAGTCCTATTACAATATTCCCGTCATCGCATGCTTTTATTAATAGATTTATAAAATCACATAGAAACATATTAATTACTAATTGATTATGTATTCAAATAATTAACAGTTTAAACTACACGGTAGGGGAAATGGTCTCGGCAATGGAAATAAAATCATTATAGAAGTTAGCAGCATTAATACCGACTAACATATTACTGACATCATCACTATGACAACTAGAGGAATAGTGGCCAGTGCACTGATATTTGACTTGATATTTCAACCGTTTGTGTTTTATTCGAAGATGTTCTAAGTAGGTCATTGTGTTTCTGTTTTGCATATATGGGTAATACCTGATAATATTTATTATATTCCCGAAAAATGATCTTAAAAGCAGGGTACTATCGGTTAATCTGATTTTATGATAGATATTTAAGAGTTGATTAAGTTAACATCGATTTTTATTAGCCTAGTGTCTGAGATCTAATGAGTTTTGGCGAAAGTAACATAACGAGTAAGAACAACTGTTTATGATGGTTATGGACCTTAGATGTGATCCAAGTTGACTTGGTATTCTTACGGGAATTAACTGTAATCATTTCAAACCAACTGCCAATTTTATTTACTAATTATCAAACAAAAATTTCCTGGAGTATCTTCTCAAAACATGCTTTTTCTCTTCAAAAACTCTCTAAGTTTCTTTTATTCTTATACACATAATAGCTACAATTCTAATGTTATAGATCCATCTTGTAGCAGGTACTTTTTGTAATAGCTAGTAAAATATTTACCATAATGTATACTTAAACATTCGTGTTTCGTCATGCCGTTCCTAAAGTATGTAAGTTTAAAGATAGCCCAGTTCTAGCACAATTAGTCATACTTTGAATAAGTAACATCTCTAATATTACTATACATTCTAGTAGCCTTTCTATTGATTTATCCTTCACTTGCTTAAAGTAATAAAAGTTCTCACAAAATATATTTAAATCTTAATGTAATTTTGCTCCAATTCGTACCATACGTCGTTTAGTAGCATTAAAAAGACATTCTTTTTCTATTGTTCTAGCTTGTAAATATCTATTTCCAAATCGCGTCTGCATACGCTTAATACGTATTATAATGGTCATGAAAGTTAGTATGAATATAAATACATATGTATCGATATGATATGACCTCAATTAATAATTAATTAATTAATTGGCAATTAAAGCTACTATATTAGTACTTAAAATATATATCGAGTTAACAAATTGAAGATCTAGGAGAGTGGATGGTTCACTTTTTTGCGCTTAAATTTTAAGCATCTAATATTCAAAGTCAAATGCAAAATTAAGAAAGAGCTTGGTTGGGGCTATAAGGTGGATGCCTTAACTCTATAAACCCACAGTCATTGATTATCTGCTGAACTTTGTTTGCCTTATGAACCCGACAACTGTCGTGCAGCAACAATTTTTTTTGTGGATAAGAATGCGGGCGTTTTTCCTCCAGAGCAGTTTTTAAATTTTTAATTGTGATTCCGTAGGCCTCTCCATTTACGGTAGACCATCTCGGCATATATTCAATAAGAAAACTCCTTCAGCATCCCAGAAAACAGTTGCCATCAGTTTTTTTCCAGAAAATTGTGTCTTGGCCTTTTTGGGTGATGGAGAGCCCTTATGAACCCACTGCATGGATTCTTGTTTAGTAGGAGGATCCCAGTAATATAACCAAGTCTCATCCCCGGTAATAATTCGAGATAAAAATGTTTTGTCCCTCTCCAACTTGACCAAATTTTCTTGAGAAACTTCTTTTCTGCACAGTTTTTGTTCAGGTGTAAGCAATCTGGGTATCCACCGTGCAGACACCTTCTTCATACCCAAATCGTCATGCAAAATTTTGAGAACACTTGTTTCGGATATACAGACTTCATTGGCAATGACAGAGATCTTTACACGCCGATCTTTGAGTACCAAATTTTCGACTTTTCGCACGTTTTCAGTTCGAGCTTCAACGGGTCGTCCGGACTTTGGGTCATCATTGATTGACACTCGGCCCCATCGAAAGAATTTAGACCAATATTTTACTTGGAAATAAGATGGTATATCTTCCCCATATACAGCAACCATTCTTTCATGAATTGCTTTTGGACCATTGCCTTCTTTTGTTAGGAACTTTATTACGCTGCGATGTTCAACTTTAGTTTCACTCATTTTATCGAGAAATGGACCGTCTCGAATCTCTGTATACAGCATAAACTAAACACAACTTAGCACATGTACTTCTAACAGTGACAGCAATTTTTCAATAATTTGTTTGACATCGTCAACTCTTTTGTTTCATAGCTAGGTAGATAACATAAAAATACGCCCTCGTATGTAGATAAATGTAAATTCTTAGTTACTCAGTCCATATACTTTTCCTTTCTAAAAGCATATAAATAATTGAATAAATACATATATACTCATAGTTCTTACTTAATTCGAAAAATATGTTGCGGTCAAGGTGATACCGGTCATTGGATTCTTGTTACCTGTTTTCCTATGTACATTTTAATATTTTCTGCATTAGCAGTGTGAGTGTGTATATTGATGTAATTTGTATTAAATAATTATAGGTAAATTTATGTTAGACAACATGGATAAAATTCACAACACTATTTTATTGTTCCTTTGTCCATTAAGCAACAAAAACTACGTAAAAATGGATCTCACATATTACGAATTTCATTATTTTAACAATATGAGATTTAGTTTTGCATAAAGTGTTCACATAAGGCTAGATAATTGGAACTAACAACGGCGTTAGTTTAATAATTATTTCCTGAACTCATGTATTTGTAGAGTAATTGAATATGTCAAAATGTGGAAATCCTGAAATCTACGTTTGAAATAATAAATAAAAAAAATTCAATATAAGCATTTAATTGAAACTGGCTATTGACAATTTTATAGAAAATATTGGACTAAACTGCTGCGACTATTTTATCGATGAGATATCTAGCCTTATGATTAAAATCAGTGGTGTGGTTGTTATTTTTTGATCTGTCGAACTTGCAGCTGGTAAAAGGTGGTATGAATTAATTTAAAACAAAATCTATATTGACATAGTTTAATGCCTTCAGCAGGTCGAAAAATTAGAGTGATACCACTGTTTTTAATCATGGGACTAAATGTCTCATCAATAGGTAATATACTCCAATGGATGGAACGTATATGAGAAATGGAAGTACTCAGTAAGATTAGGTCAAACTGTTGGCAAACAATGTACCTTAGTTTAGACTCAGTTTTGGTGTTTTCATTTTGCCGTTATTATTAACAACTTACCTGATGACATAGGTGGTTACATAATTAGGCATAGGTCAAATGCCAAAACATATAAACGATAGGTACTCTCACCGGCCAAATGCGCGAAGACAATTTTTATCAAAGGACGATTGCGCCTAAACTATTAAGTGTAATCAACTACTAATTATGTTTTACTTATAATGCAATACCAATAAATAGATGTATTACCTGAAATAAGATAACCTGAAGTACAATAAATATTTTATTATTTTTAAATGGTTAAATATTTTATTTCGGTTTCCTATTTATAACACTTTTAATAAAATTAAATCTACCAGTACTTTGACACTTATAAAAACTGACTAATTTATTAATACATTGCTGGCGTCTTTTATAACAAATAATTGTTAACACTGTTCGTTTCAATGTATATCTTTAACTGTATATTTATAAATATCTGGGTGCTATATATAGCATTGAATTGGATGTGAACAGATTCACATGCATTTGTGGTACGTTCAGTAGTACTAGAGCAAGCTTTGGTTGAAGAACGACGTAGTTGTATATATAGTTTTCATATAAATCATCTGCATACTAATTAAAAATACAGTTGTACAAAACAGTTTCCTACGTCCGCAGGGTCTAAAAGTAATAGCCTAGAAGTCCAACCTACCTATTGACCTACTTCAGAATCGGCTTTTTGTCCTCATTTACAAATCTTTAATTTTGAAACTGCATCCGATAATATTAATTTAGGACTAACTGCTTTTAACGCCTACATGTATTGCTTTCTTAAAACCATAAACATTATCACTTGGTTGAAAGACTAAATTAACAGAATTACAATATTTTGAACTAATTTAAAAGATTTAAAGTAAGTTTGTGATTCCTTATTTAGAAGTAAAACAAATAATAATGGAATGTAATGTCCGTTTTTACTTTCTTATACGTAGTATTGTGATGACGAAATTTTCGACCTCGACATTTTTGCAGATGTCCATGTTTTGAAGTCCCCTGAATCCAAAGAAGTGGTTTTTAAAAAATGTCTGTCTGTCTGGCTGTGTGTCTGTCTGTGTGTGACCACGATAGCGGTCAAACCGCTGTAGATATCTATTCCAAATTTTGTATTTACGTATATAATCTCCCTCTTGGGATCTGATTAGTTTTTCAGTAAGACCGGTAGACCCGAAGTAGTAGTTTACTTCAGTGAAAAAATCGAATTTTGCAAATATTTCGTAAATTACTAAGTTTAAACAAATTTATAAAGAATTCAAATGTGCTCAAAATTAAATTTGAGACAAATTGTCTTAAAAAAGTTTTTTGAAATTTTTGCCGGAAGTAGGTCTTTTATTCTTATCGAAAATCAGTTTTTTGCGAATATCTCGCAAGTCATACTTTCTAGGCAGGTACATTACGAGTATAAAAGTATTTAAATGATAATTTTAAATATCTTTTGTATAAAAAAAATTTCAAAATTCGGACTAGAAGTACCACTTTTACTCTTACCGAATAGCGATTTCTTGCAAATATGTCGTAAATTATGCATTCTATATATATTTATTGAGAGTACAAAAGTATTTAGAGTTGGATTTGCAATATTTTTAGTATACATGAAATTTAAAAATTCGGACCGGAAGTAGTACTTTTGCTCTTAGCGAGTAGCACTTCTTTTCGAATATCTTGCAAAGTATACATTCTATAGCGATTTATTAAGAGAATGGACGTACTTAGAATAGGATTTTGAATAAACACTTGGGCAAGTATTTTAGGTGACCATTTGATAGGACTGTTTTTTTTTATTGATGGTATATTAATTGCCGACAAGTACCTCGAATTATTGCAAAATCAAATACTTCCCGCCATTCAAAACTCTGGAATAAATCAGGAAATTGTTTGGTTTTAATATGATGGCTCTCCAGCACATAATGCAGTCAGGGTAAAGGTATTTCTAGGGAATGCTTTCCCTGGCCGGGAAACATCAAATGGCCTCCGCGATTTTTTTTTTTGTGGGGATATATAAAAACATTGTTTATACCCATGAAGCTGGTAGAGCTAATACATATTTGCCTTGAGAGAAAAAATAATTGAGGCTGCTAATTCAGTAACTGCTCACACGTTAGAAAACGTAAGAGTAAATTTCTACGACCGCCTAATTTTTGAGCCCCTTGTATAGTTTATTATTATTTTCATCCTTTTTTATTTATTTTATTAGGGTTATCTTTTATTTTATTACGGTTATTTTTTAATTTTATTAGAATTACGCTTTTGTTTGTGTCATGCAGCCTGAACGCAGCTTAAGAATTCTCTGCATTTACTGAAAGGAAGGGCATTACAAACAGTAGGGGTACCACGTTGCCACGTATTGCATGCATTGAGCTCCTATGGCTAATGAAAATTGACACATGCGGTATAAGTTTAGTATAGTGTAAAATAGAAATTGCTATCAGGATGGATGTAAAAGCGCTAACTTTCTTCTGACATGCGAAAATATATGAGAAACTTCTTTTTGTCTTTTCGTAAATCCGGGAATAAGTGATGAAATTCGCCAAAACTGTCTCTCCTTTGATTAATTTCATGTACCCAAACTCTTTTGTTTGGTTTCTTCTCTTCTTCCATAGTAGCAACTAAACGAAGAACAAATAAATTTTCGTCAGATGAGGAACTACTAATTTTGATCGGGTCACTTCTACACACACAATGATAAATATCTGTTGTAGATAATGAAATATTGTATAATGTACATGCGCACTAGGCCTGGGGACTATTTCGCCTCGCTTCGCTTCGCCCTAACGTGCGGTCTCCTGTCTCGCGACGCAGTGCTTCGCCACACTTCACTTCGCCTCAGTGTGCGGGCACCTTTATTGCGTGACGCGTCTTTCCATCTATTATAGGATGAACTGCATGTAATAATGAAAGCGTTACTCTAATTTCGTTGAAAAGAGAAGCGTTTACAGTATTTGAAAATTGCTGCAAGAGAATGCAGCGAACACATGGAGTAAGCGGTAGTTCATAGCTGTTTGCAGTGTGTCGGTGTTACTTTTACTTTCTTATAGTAGTAGTAGTATAAGGAAATATTGTGAATTTCTGTAGATGTCCACGTTTTGAAGTCCCCACGATAGCGGTCAAACAGCTACAGCTATCAATTCCAAATCATTTGTATTTACGAGTATAATCTCCCTCTTGAGATCTGATTAGATTTTCAGTAAAATCGGGGGAAGTAGTAGTTTACTTCAGTCCAAAATTCGAATTTTGCCAATATTTCGTCAACTACTCAGTTTAAGCTAATTTATAAAGACTTCAAATGTGCTCAAAATTAAATTTAAGAAGAATTTTATTTAAAACGATTTTCCAAATTCCTGCCGGAAGTAGGTCTTCTACTCTTATCGAAACTCAGTTCTTTGGAAATATCTCGCAAGTCATGTTTTCTAGTTAGGTACACTACGAGTACATAATAGTATATTAAAATACAAGTTTCATAAGACACGATTTTTGCGCACGCGTTCAAGTTTAGAAAACGAGCCGCTAGGCGAGTTTTCTAAAGAACAAGTGCGCAAAATGTCTTATGAAACGTGTATTTTATACTATTTTTTCTATTTCGGTTATTAAAAGTTCAAAAAAGCTTAAAATAAGAGACATGTTTTGTTCGAATATTTTAGAAATTTTGCTTTTTTGAAGTTGGTTACTCTGATTTTTAAGTAGAACGTTTTAAATATTTGAATATCGGTGGTGCTATATGTAATTGTGTTTAAAATTCAGACTGATTTATACAATAAATTATTTCAAATTATCAACAAAAAGGACGAAATAAATAACTGTACGCCCCCAGAGATTCGCAAAATAGCAGAAGACATTTTACAAAATCTTTCGTCCACAAACTCTCTACATATTTATCAAAACAAACTTTTATAACAGTTGTACTATTCAACATGGTAAGGAAATGTCAATAGTAGCATCCGAAAAGTTATCATCCAACTCTGCTTAACAATTTATATTGCTAATTAGTAAGTGAAATGTTAGCATGTGTGCTTTTTATTCTTTGTACAATTTTATTGCACATTTTTGTTACTTTAAAGCCTTATATTTTGACATTTAAATACGATTTGGTTCCATTTTTTTTGTTACCAACTTCAAAAAAATAAAATTAGCGTGCGATAAAGTAATACTTTATGCAACCAAAACGGGTGTCGTAAAGTGAACTTTATAGCACCGGAATAGAAAAAAGTATTTAAAACTTAATTTTCAATACCTTTTGTATAAAAAAAATTGAAAAATTCGGAGCATTTTTTTCGAATATCTTGCAAAGTATGCATTCTATAGATATTTATTAAGAGACTAGAAGTACTTAGAATAGAATTCTGAATAATTTTTGAATAAGAAAGTTCTTAAAATTTGCACTTGAAATAACACACTTACTCACAGGTTTATTTTTCTAAGAAGATAAAAGTATTTAATACCGTAAAATGGGGTGACTTTGTGCCAGCCGGGGCGTGATTGTGCCACTACGTGTTGATCGTGTATATTCGCACCATATCGGCACATCGATTCACCTACCGCCCCGAACTCTTGTTCAAGAACACCGATATTAGAGACGAATAGAATGAAATGTATGGTTTGTGTATGCAATACCCTCCATTTCTGTTCCGTCAAGTTATTAAGTTCGTGAGATTTTGCAAAATTTTCGTTTTATCGCATACTTTCTCCTGGTTTGCCTAAAGTGTTTTAATAATGACCGTTTCAAAGTTCACACGTAATTAGGTGTTATATAGGTTATCTTTTAAAGAATACGCAGTGGTCGAGTAGTGCAAAATAACCTGGGTGTGTCACCTTGAATAAGATTCCGACAATATAAGGGGGGAATTTGTGCCACTACCTATTTTGAAATTCAGTTTATACGCTTAATTATCTTTATTAGTTACTATTCTATGTGAGAATTGGCTGTTCTTTTGTTTTATTTTGGTTTGTAAGAATATCTAGTTTTTGTTATATTTTATAAATAAAAAAAAATAAAAAAAAACAGAGATAAAACTAATTGGGGTGAAATTGGGCCATGTCACTCATACCATACAGTTTCACTATAATATGAAGCTGGGCCTGGCACATTTTCAGCCTGTAAATAGGCGGCATTGTGCTAAAACGGTAAACAAGTAGCTGGCACAAAGCCACCCCATCCTATGGGGGGAAATTGTGCCAATTGTTATAAATAATTTTAGAAAAACGAATGAAAATTTCTAAGTCTTTTTTACACAATTTAGTAACCAAAGGTTCAAAGTATATCGTTAATTTTTACAAACATTTTTGGTGTCTATAATTGTCTGAAATTCTTTGAAAACCATAAAAAGTGGCATAAAGCCACCCCATTCTACCGGTATAAAAAAATTCTTAAAATTGTATAGTTTGCTCATACGTATAATAAAGTCGTGTGGTGGCCACACCTCATTTTTACTGTGTGAAGTTACATAAAATGGCCTTCCTTTGTAATTAAAGAATTCAAATAAAGCTTTGTCTGTAATTTGAACATTTAATGAATCAATCTTGTTTATAATGAAAGAGATCGTAGTCTCTGATTTCTTTCATTATAAACAAGATTGATTCATTAAATATATCGACAAATTTTATATAAACAATTAAGGTCTGGAATCTATACCTTAATTGTTTATGTATAATTTGTCGATACATCACTTATAACATGTAAAATTTATAAACTAAGAATAAATAATAATAATAATATGCATGAATCGTTACAAATAATATTAATGCAGGTGCAACAGAAATAAGTCTTTTTAATAGATGCCATCAAATCATTTCAAGAATGCGCGACAGCAGCCACTTTTAGTATTTGATCACTGAGGTAGTCCGATGAAACATGGTTCAAACCGCGCGACTTTGCGACAATTGGGGATTTAATGATGAGATTATTCTTGCATATCGCTTATCAAAATTGATACTCGGCCTTGCAGAAAACCACGGGACATGAAACCGAAGCTTAGACAATAAATTTAGAGAATCAGCTTTGAAGTGAATACAGTTGTAAGATTTAATTCACGTCGATGTTGATTTCAGTAAAGTAAATACCTAGATGTTTGATTTTTGATAACGAAGTACCATATTTACTGTATAGTTAAAAGAAATGGGAACTATCCTTCTGGTGAATGTTACGTTCCAGTGTATAGGGTGAGGTTGTTTGTAATACACCGCCTGGCAATTTTATGATGTTGGTCTTGTACGTGTAGGTAGTCGGCAACTGATGAGACGGATCCAAAGGGTTTTAGATCATTAAGGCTGGCGTTTAGTTTTCAGTTTGGTGGTGATGAAGAATATAATGTGGGGGGGTAGGATTAGGTGTCGGTAATGTGGCGGTTCATGTTGGCAAATAGTCGAACTTAATTGAGGATGAGAGATGAAGCAATAGAAATGTAGATTGCTATTACAGCAACAAATTTATATCTGGGGCTTTTAAATGAACTCAAACATAGACAGACAAAAAACTAACACGCACAAAAAATTATTAAAGAAACGCTTTCAACACGTTTTTGTCTACATAGTATTTTAAATTTATGCTAGTATTTATTACGAATCTGACTATATAGAAATAATCTCAACAGTCAAGCATCAATAAATACAAGCATTCATTTATAGCAATTTATAAAATTTCAAGTAGGTACACCTTATAAAATAAATAGGAATAAAACAATTTATGTTTCGAAAAAATATTTTTTGAAGTAATAATAATAACAATATTTAGTAATTCATGTGACTATAAACATGGTAAAGAACAAGTCAGTTTGAAGTATTCTTTCTCGCTTAATTTGTAATGTGTTTAATGAATTTTGGATTTAAAACATGGGTCATTGTAAAAAGAATGATGGACAATGCCAAGCTTCTATTGCCGCACAAAAACTGTTAAAAAGTAATGAAAATAAAATATTTATAAGTGACATTTTGTGTGATGTGTTACAAAGGGTAGAAAAAGTAGAACAGTCGACCATAGACTGCAGTTTTATTCTAAACATTGTGTAATGAATGACAAAAGAAATAATGTATAACATCACGCAGTTATTGAATAGCACTATTCGTATGGTGATGCAACATCTGGTTTCGTCGAGAAAACGGACAGCAAAAAAGTCGATTTTAATGTTAAATTCCTTTCTTCTATTTACCTACCTTATATTTCGTGAGATTAATAAAGTACGGAGAATTTACTCGATTTGAACTACAATATAAACAAATAAAAAAGTATTTTGTATTTTATAGATCACCACCCACTTGTTATCCAATTATATAAATAAAATTAAAAACTTTTTAAAAATACAAAATTTCAATAGTGCGCGTGGGTGATGAGTCATCGGCCGCTCGTGTCCGGTCTCTGAACATATGAACTAAAACATACAGCTTATATTGTGATTTTCGTAACTTTAACTGTGTGTTTAGGAGATATGATTCAGAATGTAACCAGAAAAGATCAATAGGTATTAATTACTTACGTTTATATTTTAGTCCACAATTAATTTTCATAGTAAATCTGTTTAATTATAGGTTGTCTATAGGTGACACTAGTGTTTTTGGCAAAAATCAACTGCGCTTCTGTACTTAACATTATTCATATTTTATTATCTTCTTAAATAATATTGGAGATGCGCAACATTCAGAAGTGAAAGTAATTATTTTAGTTGTTAAACGTACCTAAATATATTTTACCGAACTGAAGTAAGTTTGCCAAAATAAGGTTTTGATTTTCCATATTATCCAAAGATGACATATCAACTATTATATTCTTTTAATAGACTTACCTAATATTTCACTATTAATGACAACATAAAGAATTTTTGGTATAAACCACCGAAAAAGAAGCTATCTACCTGACGAAATGGTTGAACATGCAGAACACATAATTTAAACCTATTGTGCCATATTTTTATATGGTCTACCAAATCTAGTACCTTCAAGAGATATCTAAAACGTAGAATATTAACTTTCTGTGATAGAAACACCACCGATGTAATATCCTTGAAGAATATACATATAGCCCAGTCAAACTATACCAAAAAATCTCGCATGGTTACATTAATTAGGGTACCTTTGATATTTTGATATGGTGTATGGATTGGTACACTGTTGCAAAGTCCCAAGTTTTCTTATTTTCCCCACTACCGCAGACGCCGCCATCTTGAAGAAACCGCTAAACTTTTTAGCCTCTTTTTACAAAATATCTCCTAAAGTATTAGTTTGAGCAAAAAAGCCGTTTACGTTCTTATTAAACTAGAGAAAATTTTCTACAATTTAATACAAAAACGGAATATTTAGCTTCATTACTTCCCGAGATAGACCTCTTTGAAATTAGAGAATTTTTTTTTAAAAATGTCAAAATAAAGATTTATAATCGGTTTTTGCTCGATAGTAAGTAAATGGTGTATTCTCCGCTAAAGTCTGACATAGCATTTATAGTAGAGGTAGGTAGCTAAAGTTTAAGACCAAACTGATTCTTCTAGCTCGTTTAGACTATGATACTCTCTTTTGAATATTTTTGTAGTCTTTTAGGAAGACACGTTACGCAATAACTTAATACTGACAAAATTAATGTATCTATTTATTAAAAACAAAAAAAAGTTCATTTATTGCTAAGTTTGTATATCTCATATATTCAATAGGTCTGTGAATTATATATCAATAAATTTGTAAGTAAATAAATAATTAATAAATAATTATAAATAAATTATATACTACATAAGTTTCATCAACAAAAGTGTCAGATATACCACAACTTTACATTATAAGAACCAAATGGTGATATTTTGTTATATAAGACAAAATGTGTCTGGACGACAAGCCACATTTGGAACTTCGGAACTTTAGCTATTTACCTCTACTATAAATGCAGTGTCAAACTTTACCGTAGGATTCACTATATACATACTTACTATCGAGCAAAAACCAACTAAAAATCTTTGATTTTTACATTTTTAAGAAAAAATCTCTAAATTCAAAGAGGTCTATCTCGGGAAGTATTGGAATACTTTGGAAGATATTTTGTAAAAACTGGTATAGTGCAAAAATTTAGCGGTTTTTTCAGATGGCGGCTCATAAGCCAAAAAGTTTTCAAAAAAGCTTGTTATATTTATCGTGTATAGGTATTATATTTAATCCTTTCTACCAATTATCAATCGGAATCATAGCAAATTAGACGTATAAATATTATTAGTAGGAATAATATAGATTTTGTTATGCTCTGCAAAAGTAAATTTTGCAGCTTCTTTGTTTGTGTGTACGTGTATAATATAAAAATTACTTTCGTATGTTATTGATGTAATTTAAGCTATTGTACATTTACATATTTCAAATAGACTCTTATTAATAAATACATAGGTACATATTTTTTAATTATTTAATCATACACTATGAATAAATGAATTAGTATTTATTTAGAGTAATGTACACAATGATAATTTGCGTTAAGCACCGGTAAATCTCAAAATTTATTGAATAAGTAAAAAATGTACCTATATATATTTATAGGTATCAAAATGCCTTTGTAGTCCCGTCGCAGAATTCAATAAATTTGTGCATCAAGAATTATTTAATTTTCTGAAGTAGACTAAATAAAATATACCTAGAGTTGGTATACCATCTTCTAGTTTATCCATGTTTATGTGATTGTTTGGATATTATATTCTGATAATAGTACGAGCAGAAGCATTGTTTAAGTCTTCGAGATTATCAAGATATAAACTGTACCACTGCAGATTTTACTTATTTCAGTACAATACAATACACATGTAATCGTAATTAGATAACATTATAAGAAGTTAATTATATCATATATTAAATCAAGAAAGGTTTCGTCCAGTTATCACAACACACATATTTCAAATAATGTCAAACTTTCAAAAATTGCTATAAATATACATCGCTCGAAAGTAAACAATGTGTAAGATTATTATACCTATAGCAAATTTATTATCGTTTTTGTTTTTTATAGGTATATATTTTATATTACATTCCGCAAAGTATTGTTGAATATATAATAATAATAATAATATATAACTGTTTTTATTATTAGACGAAGTATTGTGAGCAATTGTACTTTTGCGTAAATAAAAGTACCTATCCTGACATTTTTAATTAATAATAGGTACATATATATGCCCAATTTCCAGTGCCCCCTAATGCCCAGAAGCTACACTAATATTCAAGTTCCTGGCGTGATAATTCTGCATCTTGACGGTTTTTCTCCACACTATAGTTGAATTGTAACCCTAATTTCATATAATGTCCACGCATTTTTATTTTGGATACCATTTACAAACGAAGATATTATTTTCGTTGCAGTATTTTTTGTTACAATGCAAACTAATTTTTTGAGGTCAAGGGGGGTGCAAGAATGCTATACTTTATTTGAAAATTACAGATAAAAAATATTTATTTTTACCTCTAAAAGGGGTATTTTATTCACAGTATATAGTGTAAAAACAGCCCAATTAGACATTTAAAAACCCCCTACGACCTCGAATCAAGTTTCCTTAACATAACTGTGTACTTTTTATAACAATTAAATTAATAGTTTCCATTTCTTATCAAAAAAATGTGAGCATGTTTTCAACGTGAATATTGTCCGGTGCAGCGTATCGAGACGCCAGCCTTAACACACAGACACACTTTTCACAATAAATCTCCGTGATGAGATTGTTAATTAAAATTAGAAAGAGTAGCGGGCCAATGTTTGACCCTTCCAGAACTTTATTGAATAAATATGATTTTTTATCCACTGTAAGTAATATACTGTATTCTGTTTCGTAGATATGAACTGGATTCTTATCTGTTGGGAAATAAAAAACAAATTATATGAAGATAAAGTGTGACCAGCGGAGTACTGAAATCGAAGAAGTCTAGTTTTTGCAGTAAAATTTGAAATCATAGCGGTCGAATGCCTTAGAGAAGAATCTAACCTGGCCGCAGGTATCAAATATATCAAAAGCATATAGAGTGATGTTGACAAGATTTTGTAGATCTGTTCTTCATGAACCCATATTGCTTAAATTCGGCAATGCAATATTATATCAAAGACTATAGTTCTTTGTATAACATGGGGTGTCACTCTTGAATACAGGACAAACTTTCGTTACATTCCATAAGTCTGGGAAGGTAACTGTTGACAATGCCAAGTTAAAGATGACGGTCAAAGGAAACAGTGGTTTAGCTTGAGTAAATCCAGCGAAAATAAGAAGCAAAGCCATTGACAATAGCCTGTAGCTTGTTATACGTAGTATTATTATAATTCGTTGCATGCAAGTATACGAGATTTGTGATTTTTTATATGAATAAATATCTCGAACTTTTGAGGATTAGACTAGCGGAAGGCTTCAGTAATAGAGATACGGCATATAGATATGCTATATACTCTAATTTGGTCCCTTATCAGTGCTCTCAAATGCTTGTACTGTATCAAGAAGTTGGCGCTACTAGTTCGTTTGTTCAAAATAGAAAATATTCTTCATAAAATGCACTATAGTATTAACATCAGTAATGAAAAATGATCCGTCTGTTAATGTGAGAGCGCTGTACGAATATGGAAAATGTGCTTGTTCAAAATTATAAAATTATTGATGTTCGGGCTATAAATTACGATAAATATGCTTGCAGAAATTAGTAGAGAAATCCTCTTTTAGCAGTCGACATAGATTTCTAATCATATCGACTATTGTATTTGATAGAGTTAGATCTAGCAATTGATCATTACAGTTTGTTGTATTGGAAACCTCATCAAATTCATAAAATTTTTGCTGAACGCGTGTTGGCTTCATTAATAAACTTATTGTTGAAATGCATAATATTGTAATCTCCTAAGATAATTATGTTTTTATAATTTATAAGAATTTGTTTGTATACTTTAAGAAAGTTCTCAAGATAATCGACAGTCATATAAATTGTAAATATAGTAACACGGAATGAGTTATTAAATGTACATTACATACCAACAATATCTATAAAAAAACGAATTTACTAAATAAAGTAAATCTACGGAATATGAGTTTATTGTTGTTTTGACTGCCACCAGCACACCACCGTCAGTTGTTTCCTGTCTTCGTCTCATATTGTAGTACATATAAATATTATGTAAAGTTGCGGAAAGTGTTCGGTAGAAAAGCAATCGTCGGATATTTCGGTAATACTTATGACATCATAGTCTTCGGAACAGGAGGATGTAATGAACTGTAATGACTTGGCACGCATACTTCTGACATTTTGGTAATATTAGCTGAATGTTGATAACCTTTTGGACGAATTCAGTTTAACTTAGCAATTTGCAGGATCCCACGTATATATTTTATCGTAATAACACTTTCGCCATTATCTCGTCTCCTAAGTTCTATCCGAACCGATTTGTAATACTTAACCTGTTTCGGTGGCTTATCGTAATGAAGGAAATGCGAGTCGCTAATGCGTAACAATCTTTAACTAACAATGACTGCTAAGTAGCATTGCTAAAACACTACAGACGATTTCTACTGAAAAGCGTTCCAAACCCAATAAATTAGGTGACTAATCCCTTTACTAACCAGTAATTGCATTGGACTAGTATTTGCCCAAAAAACGTACCTCATTTCTCTTGCGTCAGCAATTCATACAAACAAATGAAAGTTTAATATAATTGATTAGATGGCGACAGTTTAGTTGATCACGAATTTTTGGTATTGTAAGGCACTAATTCACAACTATAGAAAATCGAAGGACCAGATTAAACTGATACAAATTAAAGAAAAAAGAAAAAAAATTTTTTCGTGCAATTGTTTATTTCTTCTCAGTTTACTACACTCCGTAAGTCCATCAAATAGAAAAGATGCTAGACTTTAAAACTTATCCAGATGCATTATTCCTTTTCATTGCGTCAGTAACGTCCATTTGTTTCACCACTCTGGATTTGCTCTTAGTAACTGCTGTTAAGAGAGAAAATTATTTAAAAAATAATTATAATTACAATTATAGAAAAAAAAAGCCTTTTGAAATATCTTTTCTCATGAAGTCACAGTCTGCCTTCCCCAAGAAGATGACTCACCCTGTACATACGCCTGTTAATTTAATTCAGATTTATATATCGACGACAATAAAAGGCATGTTCCATTACTCTAGTATCATATAATGATGTACAATTATTCTTTGATTTTAATTGCATTATAAATACATAAATACACAAACACATTTCAGTTTTATTCTTTACCAAATTTGTATGCGTTTTATGAGTGATCATTATGATGACGTACTTTGTGAATAGGTGTTAAAATTTACATATATTTATATGTACATACATACACATATCATTGATTTCCACTCGATAGATTAAGAATGTGCTATGATACAATTACAAATATGGATGTTATCGCTCCTTTAGGTACAAACATTGCGTGCGTGTAAGTGCGTATAGAAGCCTTTTCAGATATGTACTAATAAAAACAGATAATTATGTTTTAAATAGTTCATTATTGTGTACTAAATAAATATTATTTCTTGTTAACATTTTTTATTATTAAATATTTTCAGTGTTAATTAAATTAATTGAATATAATTAAATAATCTTAAATGGTGTCGGCATTGAGGAGTTGTTTTTAAATTAATGCATCAGTTAATATGCGCTGATGTATGTAGGTATTCTAAAATGACGTAAAATGTGTATATAATGTAAGGAGACCTTCAGATTGTTTGCTACTAGCCTTGGACATAGTTTAAATCAATATTTTAGAATTTATGAAACAAGATATTTTAAGTTTTTAATAAATGGGGAGAAATATAAAATTTGCTAAAGCAAACAAATTATATATCTTGTAATGGTAACGTCTTGTATCTAGACTTCGCGCTACAAATTCATTCACTTGGAAATCAAATTTTCTTGTTTGCAAGTCAAATTTACATGTTTATCAGTCAAATTCATTATTCTGCAAATTAAGAGTTTTTATATTTATTTTCAAAAAACTTGGAATACATTGAAAAACAAACTTTATACAAAATGTTAAATGGGGTTAAATGGGGAAAGATGCGCAGTTTTACGAGTTTGATTTAAAACTGCTTTTGTTTCTCCGATAACTTTCATGGCTTATTAGATATTCAAAGAAAACTAAATTTTACGATGTTCTTTAAACATGCTTAGCATTGTTAATAGTAATTTTAGAGAAAAAGTGTTCAGACAAAAGTTTTAGATAATTTTACGCCAAATAAAACTATGTAACTAATATTTTTTTTCGTTCACCATTATCGAGTTGTGACACAAACTTGTGTTTTTTTAAATAGTTGGTTTTGACATCATTAAAAAGCTTATTTTTTGCTGATTACAATGATATAAGGTTTGATGTGGTTATTTTCAAAAATAAAGAGGATATAGACATTTTTATGGTTTTTATGGAAAACAATTGAATTTCGAACTGATAAAATACAAACCAAACGAAAACTTATTTTGAAATCTTATGTAGTAATAAAATGAAAACTATAAGAACTTTTATTAAGGGCACACAACATTATTAATGTTCAAAGATACCTCCATTATTATTAATACACGAATTGCATCTCTTCACAACAGAATTTGTAGCATTGCGTACTTTACGCCTATCGATGTTATTAAAAGCAACTAAGACAGCTTCTCTTAAGTCGTTGATTGTTTCATATGTTCTTTTGTATACTGTGTCCTTTAGTACACCCCACAAGAAAAAATCCAAAACTGATAAATCAGGGGATCTAGCCGGCCATTCAATGGTTGCGTTTCGTCCTATCCATTGATTAGGGAAGTTCAAATTTAAATAATTTCTAACATTCAGTTGATTGTGCGGGGGCGCTCCGTCATGTTGAAACCATTGCAGCATTGCTCGGGTTCTTAAATTTAAATTATCTAACATTTCTTCGAAATCTTGTTGTAAAAAATTAAGATAACGATTGCCAGTTAGTGATCCATCAAAAATAAAAGGAGGAAGAACAGTTGATCCTATAACATCACACCAAACATTAAACCCAAATATAATTTGTGGTCTTCTATGTTCAACGTGAAGTGGATTTGTTTGTGACCATATGTGCTCATTGTGCCTATTAAACATTCCACAATTTGTAATACGAGATTCATCAGTCCATAATATTTTCATTGAAAAGTGTGGATCCTTTTGACACTGATCTTTAAAACATTTACAAAAAGCTATTCGTCTGATGTTATTACCTTCATGTAAAGTTTGTGATACTGATAATTTGTAGGGACGAAATGTATGCTTCTTCAACACTCTGACAATAGTGCGTTGAGAGGAGCCCATTTCTGTTGAAATTTGTCGGGTCGATGTAGATGGATTCTGAGCGACACATGCTAATATGTTTATTTCTCTATCTCCATCCATCCCTTTCTTTGATTTTGGTTTAACGAACGAACCATAATCTGCTAAAATATCCCATAATCTCTTAAAAGTAGATAGCGACGGCTGACGTCGATCAAAATAATTTTCAAAATAAACTTCAGCAGCTCTAGCAGAATTTTTCTGGCACTGAATGTAACATTCAAGCATATCACGCTTTTCTACGTTAGAAAATTCCATAGCCAATGCAAACTTATGATTAACGGCCGTTTGCACAGCTTATAGTTAAGTTACAATTAAATTAATTAATAGTTAATTGTCAATGTTTGACAATTAACTTGACTTAAAAGTAAAAATTAACAGCTCTCACTTCTGTGACCCAACGTGAAAGCAATGTTAGTATATTTATCTCGACTGCTCCAACGAACACTATTGTAACTCAGATTTTTCGTTTTTTGAATTACAAAACACCAAACATTTTTTTTTTAAAGTTTATATCTTATTAAGTGAACAATCATAGAAATGTCTATATCCTCTTTATTTTTTAAAATAACCATATCAAACCTTATATCATTGTAATCAGCAAAAAATAAGCCTTTTAATGATGTCAAAACCAACTATGGTTTCCATTTAAAAAAACACAAGTTTGTGTCATAACTCGATAATGGTGAACGAAAAAAAAAAAATTAGCGACATA
Source organism: Amphimallon solstitiale (assembly GCA_963170755.1). Taxonomy (NCBI): domain Eukaryota; kingdom Metazoa; phylum Arthropoda; class Insecta; order Coleoptera; family Scarabaeidae; genus Amphimallon; species Amphimallon solstitiale. The sequence goes on from OY720679.1 coordinate 51,189,168, forward strand.
GTTTTATTTGGCGAAAAATTATCTAAAACTTTTGTGTGAATACTTTTTCTCTAAAATTACTATTAACGATGCTAAGCATGTTTAAAGAAAATCGTAAAATTTAGTTTTCTTTGAATATCTAATAAGCCATGAAAGTTATCGGAGAAACAAAAGCAGTTTTAAATCAAACTCGTAAAACTGCGCATCTTTCCCCATTTAAGCGTTTTTCTATCTCCAGTAGTTTCTGAGATCCCAATACTAAACATTCAAAAAAACTCACTCTGTATATCATGTAATAATAATAAATTAGATATAGATAGTCTAGTATTCTTATAACCCAGAATTTATTAAACGTCTCTGAAGAGGGGTATACCAGTCTTTTTGGAGTGACCTCCCAACTTTCCTGGTATATTATTATGTCTAATAGAAAATGTATGGAACATAGAAGGTTGAGGAATTTTGACATGATTACCACAGACTTCGATCATAATATGCTAAAATATGGTATTATAAGCAGAGATTGACCAGTTAATGGAACTCATTATGATGCACCGATGATTGTGTAAATAACTTGGAAGGATGAACCCATTATTCATAACATATCTGCAGTGTTTCTTTCTAATTTATAATTTTATCATATGTTAATTATCATATCATAATTATGTATTGTAATTTCTGTCACTAAATTGTATTATCAAGTACATTTAGAATTATTTACATGTGAAACTAAATAGTGTAGTATTGCGAAAGGTAAATGACTGTAGTCACAGCCTTAACATTTTTGTTTTATGATATTTTTACATTTTATAAATCTTACAATTTTTAAGTACCTATTAACTCATACATACAAATATATTTTGCTAATTTCTGGAAGGTATCCAGAAAATAGATATAGAATTCTAAAAGTAAATAAAATGAAATTTAATTTTTTATTGCACAGGTAGAAATAGAAGATTGCTCATTGATTTGATTCTGAATCAAATATAACATCTAATTTTTTTACGAGAAATAATATAATATGTTTCCAAAATTTCATTTCTACTCATTTTTTAAGCATTTCAGATACAGTGAAGAAATTTAATCGTATCAGAGTAATTTCTGTATACTTTCATTGCTAAGATATGAGCATAAATAAAGCTTGAAGAAGTTCTTATTTCTATGAACGCATGATATTTAAACTTACACAAATTCGGGATTCAATCAAAAAATAATTTTACGTCACGTGAAGAAGATTTGTCCGTTAAGCAACTACGCTTGGCATAATATGAAGTCAAGAGTTGTATGTAACGAAAAAAAGGAGGCCATTTTGTTGTAGCTATTTTTTTCTATTAATAAGCTTTTTATTTTATCGACTGAAACTTTGGGTGTAGTCGTTTGTCAAAAGAAAGTAACTTGATCTATCAGCGACATCGTTTAACTCATTTAAATTATTAACCTAAGATAGATTACAAAACTCAAAATTATTTTTTAATTACAGGCAATGTTGATATAGTTAATGGCAACTTGAAACTCATACTAGGCCTAATTTGGTCTTTAATTGTCAGATACCAAATCGGTCGCTCGAAATTCCCACCTCGAAAACTTATGTTGGCTTGGCTGCAAGCGGTACTACCAGAATGCAGAGTAACCAATTTTACAACAGATTGGAATTCTGGAATTCTTCTTGCAGCTTTAATAGATTACTGCAAACCAGGGTTATATCCAAATTGGAGGAAATTAGGTATGTAATTTTGTGGTTCTTTTCATTATGTATGAAAAAATAAAAATATAATAAGATTTTTTTTATTGGAATTAGTTCATATGTGTTATAGCATTTAATGAACATAATTATATTGGTAACATTGGTAATAAGCCTAAATCTAAATCTAAAGTGTGTATCTTCAATGCTTAATTTTATACAAGCTTTTTCATTAATTAGTATAGGCCTTTAACGAAACAGAGGATTTGCGTCATAAACATCGTAATTGTGAAGTCATAAGAATGTTGACAAATGACATTATTTTGAGCATGCTGTAGTTTGTAAATAATCCGTTTCTTATATATTGCAATCAGGTACAGTTCTGGTAACATTTTCACTAAAATGAGAATATTACTTGGATTATTAGGTATTATTGTAATTTAATGTTACTTGGTCCAAAGTAAGTGTTTATGACGGGATTCGTCTGTATCGGTAAAATACATATAGTAAGATGCTTATTTTGGAATTATTAGAATTTATTTCCATTGCAAAGAACGGCAAAATTATATGGTCGATTATAAATTTATTATTTCCAGATAAAAACAATGTTATAGACAACTGTAGGAAAGCAATGAGTATAGCTCAAACGGAATTAGGAATACCAGCAGTATTAGAACCTGAATACTTAGCATCACCATGGTTGGACGAATTATCAGGAATGACTTACCTTTCATACTTCATGAAACCTGGATCGCCAGGATTTTACGCCACATTGCGATGGGTGAATTCTAGGCTGGAGAAATCCATTAAGAATTTCACGGTAGGTAAACTTGCAAAGTAGCGCTACGCAAATCGTAGTATTATTTGTTTTTACTCTAGTCTGACTGGAATGATGGAAAAGTTATTTGTGAAGTAATAAGATCTCTTGGCGGATCGGCACCTGCTCCTGAGACCTTGAAGAGTGATCCATATTATTGGGAATCAAATTTAACGCAGGCGTTAGATGCTGGAAAAAGATTAGGTTAGTGTAAGAAAATGCAGAAATTTTATAAACTTAGTTATAAATGGAACCAATTACTTTTTTAATTATGGTCAAAAGTGTTTACAAGGTAAACCAACTCGCAGTATGTACCTGAATAATCACACTTTTACAAGACGCTGCATACAAGAGAAATAATTGCAATCAATTCCAAATTTTGTATTTACGTGTATAATCTCTCTCTTGAGATCTGATTAGATTTTCAGTAAAATCGGCAAGCCGGAAGTAGTAGTTTAGTTCAGTGAAAAATACGAATTTTGCTAATTTTTCGTCAGCTACTAACTGTAAACAAACAAATTTATAAAGAATTCAAATGTTCTCAAAATGAATTGGATTATTGCCTACAAAACATGAATAAGGGGCATCAAATAAATATTTGATTAGAGGCTTTTATTTATTTGTTATCACTTTTTTAATATTTAATTGAGCGTAACAAGTTCTTTTTTGTTTATCCCCACAAAGCTGAGTTTAAGTTTAAATGCTAATTCTCCTACTACAGGTGTTAATCTTAAAAGTAAATCCTCTGAATGTTTTCTTTTAATTATATTCCTTCTAAAACAAAAACTGGTGGACTGAAATATATATAGAACAATTTTATAAATTCAAGCAAACAATAAAAACGAAATTATAGATTAAGGGGATATTAAAGTCGATTTGTATTTAGGAATTGGCTATAATTGCTTTTGGAGGTGTTGGCCCTTAGGTGGAGCCAAATGCAAGCCATCTCATTCTCATATATTTGAAATGAATGTGTTGTTTTCCGTCACCCGAATACAGAGAAAAAATGCAGCTGAAGGCGGTGCTAAAATACAAATAATTCAGTACCGCACCATTCCGGAATTTCTTAATTTAATTACTCAAATTAAACTTTTTTCCGCAATTCAAAAAGCTATATCTCACAAGAAAACATTGGTCTACACGGGAATGATATCCGTTTTGATCAATTTCATTTAATTATTTCAGATTTTGACCGAGAAACACACGTACATATTATTCTAATTTGGAATTAAAAAAATAGATGGTTATGACAAAAAATTACATAATCTGCCAACCTTTCCGTGTACTCATATCTATATTGGAGTTGTACAGAAAATTTCACATTTCTATCTTGAACAATAGTAAAAAAAACTGATAAATTCGATATCTTCTTTTCTCGACCGCAACATGGAAATACAAAAAAATTAATAAAGCCCATCTTTCGTCCTATAAAAGACTTCAGCCTCTTTAAACATATTTGAGATGCTTTTGGCTGAGCAGTAAGTTTTATGAGAAAATGTAGAATATTAAACACTTAATGTACTGATAACTCAGAGATATATTTTAATAGTGAAACGATGAACATGCCTTTTTTGCAATTAAATTGAACATAATGTTTAATTATTCTTGCATTTACTTTTAAGGTGTCCAGCCCGTTCTGTCTGCAAAAGACATAGCTGATATTCACGTGGAACATCTAGGAGTAATGGCTTATGCGGCGCATTACCAATGGGTGCCAGAAAGACCGCCATTACACGATTTAATTAACTTGCGATTAGCATCTACTTCAGGCAGAGTCGGAGAACCAGTAATATCTTTTTTAATTATCATAATAACGGTTTAAATTCATGTTTCTCATATGTTTTAGTTGCAATTTCAATGTTCTCTCTTGGATCCGTCTCTGTCACACAATAATATAACGGTGGAAGTGAGGGGTCCAGAAAATAAAGTGTACCTCTGCAAGAATTACAAAAACGGAAGAGGTATATTTGTTCCGCAAAGAATGGGGATGCACGATATTATTATTAAGTACGATGGTGAAGAAGTATCATCTGGAAACTATTTTAGGGCTTTACCATCGATGGTCGAGGTAGCACCACCAAATATGGCTCCGTGTGCTCTAGGATCTTTAGTTCAAGTTCTTGTTAATGCAACAGGTAATATACTTATACATATATAAATGTTTGCCTTAAAATTAGTTCACCTACTGTAAGATGTATGTTATTAATTCTCTATATTTTTCGATCGCAGGCCTCCTTCGTTATTTCTCCTTTCGTCGAAAAAACATGTACTACTAAACCTAATTGTTTCTTTTCATAAGTTACTCATTTCCTAATTTGTCTTTTCTTACAAAACTGTCAATATTTCTTAGAAACCCTGTTTTTTTTAATTTTTGTCTATTTACTCTTGTGTGTATAAGATTACTACCATATATGCTTTAGCTATTTTCTTCTTAATTTTATTGATTTTTTTTGATTGGACAAGTGGATCGACGAGTTTTCTAAGTATCATCCTAAGGCAAGAAGATCACTTAGAAAACTCGTCGATCTACTAGTATAATCAAAATAATTGTGAAGCTATAGAAGTAAATGGTAAAGATAGACAAGGCGTCTCTCTTTACCATTTACTTCTATAGCTTCACTGAAGTGTTTATAGGTTATTGCTTGTTCCAACATTTTGGCATTTATTTTAATTTTGTGACTCCTTTGATTCGACAACATTTTCACACATATTGTTCTTTTAGTGATTAAGTGCATCTGTAATTTACCTTCTTATTCTACCACTAACTCTACTAAGATGTTAAAACAAAGATGTGTTTTTAAGGTTATTTATACTTTCCTTTTTGTTTCATTTATAATTACTGGGCCTAGTATACAACCTTGTTTCAAACAGTTGTTAGTCTGAAGTTGAGTAGATAATCCTCCATTATTGACAGTTACTATGCTTGAGATTCTAAATAAAATTCATTTTCTTCTGATAGCAGTCAAGATATATTTTCGTTTTAGGAGCACCAAAACGTGAAGATATATTAGTAATGGCGTATAGTCCAACGGGAAGGACATTAAAATGTCCTTTATCAAATGTTGATGGGACCAATAGCGCGACGTTTAATCCAGATGAGGCTGGTGAATGGAGGATTGAGATTACTTACCAGGGAAATCAAATTCAGGTAAATAAATAAAGTTTCTTGATTGTTCTTAAAGCACTTATGAAACTCGTTTACAGGGTGGCCCATTCACTTGTTCTGTATTCGACCCTAACGGTGTTTATATGAATGGATTGGAAGGCGCTTTGCCGTTGATACCACACGCAATTGACCTTGATTGTAGAGGAGTTGGAGTCGTGGGAGAAGTATTTGCGGATATTGTTCACGATAAAAAGTCAGTCCATTGTCGAATAGAAAAGGTGGATAACGCTGGATTTTTGTATAGGATTCATTTTACTCCAAAGAGTGCAGGAAAGCATAGGGTAATAAGAAGTAGACTTAATAGAATGATCTATTATAATTTTTAGACTGGGTAAAGTTAGTAATGTTAGTAATCTCTTTCGGATTTGGTAGTGTATCAGATACTTCTAGTGTCTAGTTGCCCCTCGTCCTTTGCAAGGGTAGGTTTAGCGCTTCGCAAATCGATTGTCTTATAAAATCTTTTCTGAAAAGAGGTTCAAGTTGTTCAACCACAGTCAATAGGGAACGAAATAACACGGGTCGGGAAGGGTACTTGTCCAGCAACAAAGCAATCCAAAATATGCTATTCGAATATGTAATAAGTGCAAATTGAGTTTTATTTGCCCTCTGTATATGACTTAACACTTGAGAAAACGAAATGTTATGATTTGTTGAAAGTAAAATTTAACTTAAGTGTAATTAATAATAAAAGATTAAAGCACAGGTAATACGAGCAGTGCTTCTATAATATTAGCACCTTCTAAAAAGATACGAAAGCTTTCTTGTACATGATTCAATATATAGAATTGTCTTTCCGCTGAAAAGTTCATACGAAATTTCCATCTAGTGTTCTTAAATTAATTAAAGTATATTTATGAGCAAAGTCCTATCGATTTACATTTTAATTTAAAAAAAAAGCAAGAAAAACGTAACAATTAGAAATTTAAGGTTTAGAATTGAGTGCTTGAAAATAAATGCAAATTTGTAACAATGGTAAATACAAAATTTCAGAGGGACACCCTATATATTACAAGTAATTTAAAAAGATGAATTAATCTGAGAAATTAAATTTTCCAGAATTCACGACAAAAAGACATTAATGTGTTGCCCACAATTAAACAGTGCTACATTGAATATCATTAAAACCCACATTAACTTATAGTAATTTAAAATTTAATTTAACTTATCGAGTATAAGATATCATAAACCGTTTAAAAATGCTCAAAACATCTTGTAAGAAAATGTATTAAAATTCGCAATTTGCATTTTTGTTGATAATTTTATCTTTTGTTCATCTGTATTGAATGCTATTGTTGATGTTTTTAATTTCTGCTGGAAAATTTTTAAAGTTTATGCGTATTATTGTTTTGAGCTTGGAATGTGATCGAATGATTTTCACTGGTAGTCGGGCTTCTTCATTCTTGAGTTTTTTATGTATGTTTGTTGACAAGTCCAAAATCTTTTCGAAATTTATCTTCGAGAACTTCTTGAAAATATCAATTCCATTTAACAATCCTTTTTAGCCATTTACTGGTTGGTTTAGGTCCTCCAAAAGACAATTGTTGCACCAAAGATTGTAAATTATAGCTCTGATCAGTTACAGTATTGCATGTATAGTCGCCTAAATTTGGTATTTTCTTCTTAAATGTTTTTGTCAAATAGCCTCTCCTATACAGTCCAAAGCGTCAATTGTGGTTTCCGGGAAAATTTCGTCTATAACTATAAATATTGTCTCAGATGAAGAAAATGCAATACTTTCAGATAAATTAGGTCTGTGGTCGATATTAGGAAGAGAAATACTAGTGGCTTCTGTAAAGGTTGGTGTCATTTATTCTTCAGTAACTTGTTTTACGGTGTTAACCAGCGAATCGACAATTCCTGGATTTCTGCCAAGAATGATTATTCTGATTCTTTGAAAGGCAGTGTGTGAACTAAGACGTTGGTCCTCTATTTCTTGCTACATAATTATTCTCTTTTGAAAGATCTGCAACCTGTTCTTTTTCTCAATTACGCAATTGAACATTTTGCTTGCTGAGTGATTATTATTGATGGAATATTACATTCTTCGACATAGGCGCTGAATATGTCAAAAAATTTATTCACGTCACAAATAAAATTATCCACATTTTCTTTCAGTGCTTATCGGTTCCAGGTTTATATTTAAGAAGCGTAGTTCTAACCGTATTAAATAAAAGTTGACTGGTTATTCTCACATTGTTACTTTTGGTTTTCTCATAGTACTTATAATATTTAAATCCATCCACCTAGTAATTGTTTGGAGGTCCCGTTCCTAGTCATTTGGTGTAAAATGTATAGATAGATTTGATTGGAATTTGAATTCTATTTGTTAGATCTGTTGTAGTGTCGAACCCATACGAATTTCAAAGCTTTCTTACGGTGCACAAAATATTTAAATTTATCCACCTAATAATTTATATTGGGTGTCCCGTTCATAATAATTAGTGTAAAATGTATAGCAAATATTTGGCTAGTATTTGAATTCCATTTGTCGGTCCTCTCGAATTTCAACGTGATTAAATCAATATTTTTTCCCTTTAGTAAAATTATGCTAAATCACATATTCATAATTCGCGACAAAAACGGTTGAAGGATCACCAAAAACACGTGCCGAAATATGTGTTTAAAAGCTTGCGAGTTGAGAAATCTGGTCAGTTATGTGAGTGCATTGTTTATAACTGGATGGGGTATTTTAACATTACGGTATAGTGATCGAGAAATCCTATTTAGTGGTAGGATCCTTGGCTGGAACCAACGACTTTACATCTCTTCGGAAGCTAGGAAGCAGCTCTGAGAAATTAATGTATTTCAAAATTTCGGATGGTATGATCTGAAAAATATGCTTTTACGGAATATCATCAACAATTTCAAAGTATGTATAAGGTATTTGTTATTAAAAATATATATTTCTTTAAAAAATACTTTGCGTGCATATTTAGAAACATAAAGTGGGTTACTTAGTTTTCCAAACATTGGCTATAAAAGTAATGTGTGGATTTTGCATGCATTTGAAAAAATATATGTTTCTGAGATCGTTCACAAATTTTATTTTCTCATTGCCTTTTCAAAATTCAATATAGACTACTTTGTATTAAAATAGGTAACTATTTTTTCCCCTGTTTTCTAGTGTTTGATACAGTGAAAATGCTTTTCTAAAAATTGTTTAACAAACGCGTGTAATGGGTAAGGCGTTTTTATAGCAAGTTGGCTTAAGTATTAAGTTTTAATGGTGTATCTGTTGTACTCAATTGGCGAATTTAGGTAATGACCGAAATTTATATCAACAGCATTTTGTCGACTTTGCAATATGCTCAAATCTCATTGTGGGTAAATTTGTACGCATTGTTTCGGTCACTGAGCGAAGCAGACTACTCAGAACGAGTTTTGAACAAATTAACAAAACCCACTACACGATTTGACGACGAAACACGTGCATATACGATCATCGCTTTATGGGTAATGCAAAGAAGCCACAAAGCGCAGCATCCTAACCTCTTTTATTCGGTGTGCAGAATGAAAGTGTAAGTATATATTAAAGGTATTCAAGAAGATTTTGAAGTTAGTTTACATAAACTTTATGTAGATTTGAATAATAGATCTACACTCTTTTTTTCGAAGGTTACTGTTATGAAAATATGGAGTTAAAGAAGCACAAAGATTACGAGAATCAGGGGATTTACCTTTACGTACACAACACGGAAGCTCACTAATTTGCAAACATAAATAATGCATAGTTATAATACCATATTATGTAATCATATATTGTTCACTGGGCTCGATAATAAATAATAAATGGTTACCACATTATGTAATCATATATGGTTTACCAAATAAACTTAAACGAGCACGGTTTCATTCCCTATTATGAATTTTATGAGATTGCAATAGAAAGTACGCTGAATTTCTTTAAATTGTTTAGTGGATATTGAAATTTGCCCAAAACCCGTTGTGAGTATTACGTTTTGCTCAGTTGTCGAAATAATGCAAATAAATTTATCCACAATGAGATCTGAGCATATTAAAGCCCACAACATGCTGTGGGTATTATTATCTTTAAAAGGTCCGTATTAGCTAGCTCTAATGGTGAATTACACAAAAGAAAGAAACACAAAATATATATGTTAGAAAATAAAACAAATGCAAGTGTAAATTTATTTAGTTTATTTTCCTGTAAAAGAACTGTAATTAGTACATAAAAAAAAAGGGAAATAAAACAACAAGAGTGTCCTGAAGTTCTTCAATAAATTATTACAAACAAAAAAGTATATTTAACTCACGTATGGGAGTGAGTGAAAGAAGGAAGTGAGTGAGAGGGAACGAGTGGGTCGTTCGAATGATCGTTGGTTAAGGCAGGTATTATCGGTACGAAGTTAAGGGAGTCGATAATCTCAAAGCCGTAAATGATTTAGGATATTTTAAGAGTGAATAAAAGTAAATTTTTAATGTAGCAGTTAGTTAGAAAAATTTATAAATAAAGTAATAAATAAGGATGAGGAATACTTATACTTCGTGAGGTCTTCGTTGTCCTCGGGTTCCGTGAGTCTAGTCGAAGCTGGATTAACCGGCGAATCAGAATAGGGGTCTGACAAGTACGCGAACTAATTAATTGAACCGGCGAAGGAATCGCGGCACTATAACTTGAATTTGTTATGTTGAAGCACAATGGGGCACTAAAACAACCGTGACTTAGAACTGCGAGGGACGCGAACTTGAAACGATGTAAAGCTGTAAGAGACGTAAGAGTAAAAAAAGTAAGAGAGAGATTTCCTTTCGATCGTGATTTATATAGAGCCGTGGTAAAAAGCGGGAGAAACAGCATCGGAAACGGCAGAGTGGGGATGGTAAGGGCGCGAATTGTTTTAAGAGAATCAAGAAAAACGTAATTCGCGAGCAACAAATCATGATCGGATGAAACAAACATAGTACTGGATTCGTTATTAAATATAGAAAAGAATGACACCTGACACGAGGTAGTTCGTTTCAGGATTTCGAGAGGTACGTTGATGCGGCATCTACCTTTCAGGTAACAAAAGACATTATGAAGGTGAGTCATAATAGAGTGTTCCTATAGCCAGTTATGCATATCCTAATGCGAGAAAGGGGTGATTAATAATATATTATAATCTTATGTTAAGACAGAATTAAATAAGAACAAAATACTGAATAACTCGTAAATCTTTGCCCTGAGATTTATGAGCTTCCAATAGGAAATAAAAGAGCGATTAAGAAACATTATAACGTGATATCTGTTGTCTGATAATTAGGTCGCGAGTAAATTAATAATTAAGAAATCGCAATGTGAAGTATTTTCAAATATTTATATTTCAAAATAGACGTAGAGGCTTCACTTGTAGGTAGATGGTAGAGGCGATCAGGGTCGACCTTCTGGGAAATGACCGTTGGAATGTGATCTTAACAAACAATTTTTATTTTGAAATTTCTCTTATCGTAAAGCCAAAGTTGTTTTTGTAGGAAAGAAAGCGATGAGTAATTCTTTAGGCGCGAAAACGTATTTATATGACTACATAGATAAATTAAATAATAAAAGAAAAAGAAATCGAATAAAGAAATTACGCGCTTCTTTCGTACATGAGCGTGTTGACAGTAGAAACACGAATTCGCCAATTGAGTACAACATATCAATCCATTCTCTTCACTTACAGTCTTACAGCTAACTTACGGTGTTCTGAAGAAGAATGTAGGGAATAATTGACAGGTTATTTTTGTTAGCAGATAGCGAATTAAGTTATGAGTAATTGGATTTACTATTCTAGATGATTTTTTATCTCAAAAATCTGGAAAATTGACTTTTAACACACCTACGAATAAATCCGAAGTAAGGTATTACTATTACTAATATTTACCTTGGGAACCTTTATTACTCACAATTTCAGTTTTCCGTTTACTTATTACTTTCAATATTTTATCAATCAGGTATACGTTTACTTTAATGGTTTCGACGTAAAAGGATCACCGTTTATTATGCGAGTAGGTACACAGAGACGATCAAAGTCCTCGAATAATAGTCCAAACACTACAACTACGAGAAATTCGAATTACGTATCAAATAGGGCATCAAGTCCGGCCGATGCTTACAAATTTAATCAAGAAGAACACGTTAAATCCTATACAGAGAAGAGAAGTATGAATTCTCCGTTATTCGACAAAACAACGAGCAGTCCAAATTATATACCTCGGGTTAGTAGTCCGTCCTTATCACCGCGTGCTCAAAGTCCTGGTTTCGTTAGAATACCAAGTCCCATTTATGGTCGTGAAAGTCCCGATTATGTTTCCACTAAGAAGGCTAGTGTAAATAGAGCCACTCCAAGCCCGAGCTTTTCAAAACAAAAGCCGGAACACGACAACTCATATGTGAATAGAATGTCATCGTTACAAGTTACTAGGGATACGAGAGATGCTCATAGTCCCGTTTTTATGGAAAAGAGTCAGAGGACATCGTCACAGTATACTCAAAGAGAATCGAAAGCGTATAATTCATACGAAAGCGATAATATCGATACCTCTCCAATTATAAAAGTGTCTTCGGTGGGCGATAAAGTTCGTAGAGATTCTTGGGACGTCTTGGCGAAAACACGTAATATTTTGTCGCGTCAAAGTTTGGAATCATTAGCAAATATGACCGAGGAAAAGCTGGATTCTAGAATACAAGAACGTAATACGGAATACAACGCTTATAGATCGCAGAGTGCACAAAATTATTCGCACAAGTATAGTGCAGAAAATAATGTTGCTTATCGCAAAAGTGAAGGTGATGCCGGATGTATCAAAGTCCAACCTATTCCGGATGGTGTTTTGGGACAACCTGTAGAATTTGAAAGTAAGTTCATTTTTGTATATTTCATTATCGTTTTGTTAACTATTAACAAAACAGCAACTACTGCAAAGATGAAGAGTATTTCTTCGTATAATGAGAATTTTACTTTAATATACGAGGCATGTTTTTTAAGTAAGTACCGTTTTTCCACACCGCGACCGCAGCGCTGCGGTCGGCGTTCTGCGTATGTGCACTGGGGACCTACATCTCTTGCCTACGCACTGACGCCATTACGGTCTGATTCTACCTTGTGTACGTTGTTTACTGAGTGTTTAAGATGCCACCGATAATCGTGAGTCCCGCCGACTGTGAAGTACGGACTCTTATAAGATTTCTTACTGCTAAAGACCTAAAAGCGATTGATATTCATCGTGAAATTTGTGCAGTTTACGGACAAAACATAATGAGTGATGGAATGGTAAGAAAGTGGGTGAGAGCATTTAAAGATGGCCGCACAAATGTGCATGATGAACAACGAAGTGGGCGTCCTTCGGTCGTTAATGAAAGTTTGGTGCAGGAAGTGGACAATAAGGTGAGAGAAAACAGACGCTTTACGATGTCCTCTTTGTGTGATGGCTTTCCTAATGTTTCGCGTAGTGTTTTGTATGGCATTGTGAGCGAGCGCTTGAATTACCGAAAATTGTGCTCACGTTGGGTACCGAAAATGTTGACGGATATGCACAAAACCAAACGTTTAAGCAGTGCATTGACTTTCCTTGAGCGGTACCGCAACGACTGTGATGATTTCTTAAGCCAAATTGTTACGGGCGATGAAACATGGGTGGCCTACGCCACACCAGAATCAAAGCAACAGTCCATGGAATGGTGGCATTCAGATTCACCCGGAAAAGTGAAGTTTAAGCAAACAATTTCTGTCCGGAAAATCATGTGCACAGTTTTTTGGGACAGAAAAGGAGTATTGCTTGTGGAATTTCTGCCTCGTAATGAGACAATCAATGCAGCAGCTTATTCTGAGACCTTGAAAAATCTGCGCCGTTCAATCCACAACAAAAGACGAGGCAAGTTGAGCGAGGGCATCGTTTTGCTGCATGACAATGCCCGTCCGCATGTGGCTAATCAGACCAAAGATCTCATCACATCTTTTAAATGGGAAACTCTAGATCATCCTCAGTACAGCCCTGACCTGGCGCCCAGTGACTACCATCTGTTCCTGCATTTGAAGAGACACCTGGGCGGTCATCGTCTTCAAGACGATGACGAAGTCAAAACAGTTGTGATGCAGTGGTTAACAAGTCAGGCGGCAGACTTCTATGAGGAGGGTATTCATAAACTGGTACAACGTTATGACAAGTGCCTCAATATTGAAGGAAATTACGTTGAAAAGTAGATTAAGGTACAGGCTTTCATGTAAAAATAAAATTATTGATATATCTTTGCACGTCTTTTTTTAATTTCAAAACGGTACTTACTTAAAAAACATGCCTCGTATATATAGGGAATATATTTATTAAGTGGATAAACAAACACTGCTGTTGTTTTAAAAATTGCCGAATTGTTCTTTTTAATAAAAATTTCACTAGCATTTTTTTCATAATTCACTGGGAACACTATTTTCATTGAGTTTGATCTGACACTTGCTGATAAGTAACTTTTGTTATCTGAACCCTAAAATGAGCTTTTTTCTGTTACGTCAACCTTTCAAGGTACTTAATACGTTCTCTTTTTATCAAAAATCATACAACGTGGGCATACAAGAAAGAATAATTGAAAATCAGGGGAATAAAATTTAATATCAATCATAATATCTTCATCCGAGTTATCATGATACTCTTCCTCTATGACCTTATATATTGGTGGAATAGTTCACTTTACTCATCGTTGACTGCACTAAGGTCTATCTGAAAACAAGATGGCTATGCAGAAAATATAATGGTTTTAACATAAGCATTAATGTTACAACCGACTTATAGCTCCCCAAGAATTTTAGCTTCTTACACCGTAGTTCATTCATATTTTTGAACGATAATCAATTAGCATTCTTTTGTAGTGTTGACATTGTCCTGAAAAAATGTGTGTCAAATAAACCAGGCAGTGTTCTTTCAAATGCAAGTCTACGGAAACGCCAAAATAAGGTATTTTAAATTATCTCCATCAGTTGGCAAGCGCTAGGCGAGAGTAATAACTTTAAGATAAGCTGTAGATAAAAAAAAGACATCATAGAAGAAAGCTAGCTGCTCCATTGAAATAAATATGCATAATTTTGCCTAGGACAGCAAACAAATTTTCAATAGAAATTATTTTGAGCATTTTCTTTCTTATAGTAGCTCATGGTGTATGGGTCCAATGTGATTTTCTTTACTAGCTTTGTTAGTGCGACCCTTTGTCTAATCAAACTTCATATTGGAATTTTTATGTCCTTATCATATTCGGCATTATGAAAATTAAAAACAGAAAAAATATGTTTAATTCCCGCTGTTTCCTTGATTAATTTTGCCACGACTCCCAAGTAGGTTACCTATTTCAATTTTTCGTGTTTTAACTGCTAATAGTTCCTTTTCATTCGCATGCAGACCGTTTATTTGAACTTGATTTTTCATTTTCAAGTACATATATCACTTCTATATTTCTGATCTTTCTATAAAATCAAAATAATCTGCATTTTCAATCTGGAGAGATTTACTAATGATAATAGATCTTCAAAATTTTTCTTATATTGTAGGCAATAAGAAATTGGAGTATAGGTTATTAAAATTATTATCTGTAATCTATAGTAATTGGTTGTAGGATATACTTAATTCAGTATCACTAAAATGCTTGAAATTAATGTCCACTTGGAAAAGCTATATTTTAAATAATGAGCTATACCTACTATTATATACTTAAATATACTATAACCGGTTGGAATAGTGAAATAAAAGCTAGTTCACGAAAAAATAAACCCCTGGCATATCTTTGGAAGACAAGCATCAGGTTTAGATAATATTTCACTAATATTATTAACGAAATGTATATTCTAGTAACTATTTAACCGATAAAATAGTTCACTTACTTTAATAAATTTGTTTTTATTAAAGGAACTGATGCATTTTTATTAGAAAGTCTGTTAACGGGTCTATGTAGTAGGTGTAAATTTTGTTATTAGTTGATGGCAGTGGTGCAGGGTCAGGAGATTTGGAGATCTTAGTTGAAGGTGGAAAAGTGACTTCTAGTGTTAGGAGTTTAGGTGGTCAAAGATTTAAAGCAGCATTTACTCCACACCAACCCTTACCACATCGAGTTGATATTAGATTTAATGGTGAAACGGTACCAGGTAAGTGAAACTTTCATAAATCTATTTGATGATCAAAGATCAAAAAGGAATTATTGCACACAGAATTTCTTCAGGGTTCTTAGGTACGTCGCTAAAACTTTATTATATGTTATACATTTTTATCTGAATATAATTGAACTGGATATTAGTAAGGCTGCTGATTATTGTTGTACAGGAATATTTTACTGTTGTTAATTAAAAGATGATTTGATATAAAAGACATGTTTGTTACTTTAACATCTTTAATAATGAGTCCTTCTATAAAAGAAATCCGGAAATAAGTACAATACAGGCCTCAAGCACAAATATTTCAATATTAGCTCATGTTTCAAGTATAAGGACTCTGTATTATTGAGACACATTTGAATAAATACAGCTAAATTGCAATAAGAATTTAATTATCTACAAACTCTCTTCATTTTTTCAAACGTAATTCCTCTCACAGTTTAAATTAAAATTAAATGAGATCACTAAACTAATACATATTTTCCAAAAAAAATATATTGATATATCTATGGCTATTTTCTGAATTAATTTAAAAATCAGAAATGCAATTAATATTAATAATAATATAATTTATTTGTCCAATGATTTTACATTTAAAGAACAAAGGTATTCTAGTACATATATATATATATATATATATGTTGTCACTGGATTCCGGGTTTTCTTCCGCGTTTCCACTGCTTGGTCTTTGGAAAGACCGATGCTGGTTTCTTGACGACGTTTCGGCAAAATCACACTTGCCATCTTCAGGTCTGCGATAACTGTCTGCTTCTGCTTCTTGTTATTCGTAAACTGACGTTTTCGGGATTCGGATGGTGGTTATATACTTCGTTAGCGTTTCGGTTGGTTGCCCTTGGACGAGTGTGTGCATGGTTCCGTGTCGTTGGGCTCGTGTTTGGAGTGTGACGGCTGGTTTGCGATGTAGAAGTATTAGTTTGGTGTTCTTTGTTGGTATCTGTTCTTGTTAGTGCTGGTTTCCATGCTGTTGGTAACCTCTGGGTATCATCTCGTGAATTCAGATTGTTCGGATGTTTTTCAATTTCGATGGCTTCCCTGATGATTCTTGTTTTAGTATGTTCGATGTTCGCTAATAGCTTGGTGTTACTGAAGTCTATCGTGTGGGATGTTTCTTTTACATGTTGAGCCAACGTTGCCGAGAGGAAAACATAGTGCCACAGACATTGAAATTGAAGTTCAACAGAAACACCAGACAAACCAAGAACATTCTGAAGAAAGCAAGTATGGCGCTACTGAGGGAATCCATCCACGAGACTAGAAAAATGTTGGATGATACCAACAAACAATTACTGCAACTACATCTGAACCTCAGCAACATTATCCACCCGATAATTTGGAGAATACTGGACCAGCTCAGTGAATTCCGTTCCGAGACAAATACCGATTGGACAAAAGCAAAACAAATAAAGAAGTTCAACCACCTGCAAGCAGAACAAAAACCCAGAGACACTAGAATAGAGAACAAATCACTCAAAGTGGTATACAACTTATCCACCCATGGATTGGACGCAGCATCCCACAATGTTTTGGCTAAAGGATTTAACTACGCAATAGCTCCTGCCCGCATACCAGTAGAAGAAATAATTTGTGGAGTAGAAGCAACTATAGCTGGGATTGACAAGAATACGGCCGAGACTATCCGCCAAGATGTATCGCAAATATTAAGGACAGCCAAACCACCAAAGAAAAACCTATCACATGAAGAATTCTTCGCATTGAAACAACTAAGGGAAAACGAAAACATTATTATTCTACCAGCCGATAAAGGAAATGCAACTGTGGTAATGAACACAACCGACTACGACGCCAAAATAAGAACCCTCTTGGAGGATCCAGCCTACCAACCAATCTCCACGGATCCAACAACATACCTGGAGAAAACAACCAAAACTAAAATCAAGGAGAGTCCCATCGACAAGGAAATCCAGACAGCACTCATTCCAAGGGAGAAGTCATCAAGATGCCCCAAATTGTACGGCTTACCTAAAGTCCACAAGGAAGGTGCACCCCTAAGACCCATAGTCAGCTCCATTGGATCACCTGTTCAACAATTGGCTAGATACCTAGCCCAACAACTACAACCTCATGTCGAAGAAGCCGAATCTTACGTCAAGAACGCAAGCCACTTCATCGATCTATTGAGACAAGAAAAAGTAGAACCAGAATGGTTATTAGTAAGCTTCGACGTAGTATCACTGTTTACCAATATACCAGTTGCCGAAGCTCTAGAGACCATCGAACGAATATACCAACCCCCAGTGCACATAATGAACTTGGTGAAACACTGTCTGACGAACACATACTTTATCTACGAAGATCAGCGCTATAGACAAATAGAAGGCGCCCCAATGGGTTCTCCACTATCACCAGTAATAGCAAACCTTTTTATGGAAAACTTAGAAAAAACAGCACTAAGGACGGCCACCCACAAACCCAAACTCTGGCTACGCTACGTCGATGACACTTTCGTGATCTGGACCCATGGAAAGGACCAACTCGACATCTTCCTGGAACATTTAAACAAAACCCATCCAAAAATAAAATTTACGATGGAAATAGAAGCGAACAACGAATTACCATTCCTCGACGTTTTGGTCAAGAAGAAAGAAAATGGGAACTTAAGTCATACGGTATACCGAAAATCAACCCATACAGACAGATATCTGAACGCTCAGTCTCACCACCACCCAGCTCAGTTACAATCAGTAGTGAAAACCCTAGTGACAAGATCGCAGAGATTAGCAGACGAAGATAACATCACCCAAGAAATGGACAAACTCCACAAGGCACTCCAGCAGAATGGTTTCAGTGAATCTGCTATCAAAAGGGCATCCAAGCCGAAACCAACAACACCACAAGAGGAAAAAGAAACACCAACTGCCAAAACCTACTTACCCTATGTGAAAGGCACCACCGATAGAATATCCAAAATCCTACGAAGACACAACATTGAAACAACATTCAAAGCAGACAGAAAAATCAGTACAGTCCTTCGAAACCCTAAAACAAAAATACCTTTAGAAAACCAAGGAGTTTATGAAATTCCGTGCCTCAACTGTGAAAAAACTTACATTGGACAAACGAACAGAAGGGTAAACGCAAGAAGAGACGAACACAAAAATTCCGTAAGAAAAGACGAGAAAACTTCATCCCTGGCTCAACATGTAAAAGAAACATCCCACACGATAGACTTCAGTAACACCAAGCTATTAGCGAACATCGAACATACTAAAACAAGAATCATCAGGGAAGCCATCGAAATTGAAAAACATCCGAACAATCTGAATTCACGAGATGATACCCAGAGGTTACCAACAGCATGGAAACCAGCACTAACAAGAACAGATACCAACAAAGAACACCAAACTAATACTTCTACATCGCAAACCAGCCGTCACACTCCAAACACGAGCCCAACGACACGGAACCATGCACACACTCGTCCAAGGGCAACCAACCGAAACGCTAACGAAGTATATAACCACCATCCGAATCCCGAAAACGTCAGTTTACGAATAACAAGAAGCAGAAGCAGACAGTTATCGCAGACCTGAAGATGGCAAGTGTGATTTTGCCGAAACGTCGTCAAGAAACCAGCATCGGTCTTTCCAAAGACCAAGCAGTGGAAACGCGGAAGAAAACCCGGAATCCAGTGACAACACATACTACTACCCGCGGAAACCTGAAAGAGAACATATATATATATATATATATATATATATATATATATATATATATGAAACACACACCTATATCTATATACGTGCGAGTAGATTTCTTGAAAATTTGCGGCTTATATTAAATTGAAAATTACTTGCTTTCTTTAAGTTAATTAATGAACTTAGGGAAAAGAGTAATTTCATTATCGAAGACTAACAATGTTAGTTTCGCCCAAATGCTCGTCAGTCCGATAATGAAATCAGACCTTTTCCCTATTATTTTCGATTTGTATTTATACAAACTGAAGTGATCTTAGCAAGCATGAGAGAATTAATTACTTAATTCACTCTATGATACAGAGGAAACATATTTATATGTTTTGCCTCCTACCGACTTGAAACACATATTGTGTACGTAACGTCGGTATTAATGAAAAATCCTTATTTCATTCAGGATAATTGTATTAATTAATACAATTATCCTGAATGAAATAAGGATTTTTCATTAATACCGACGTTCATTCAGGATAATTGTATTAATTAATACAATTATCCTGAATGAAATAAGGATTTTTCATTAATACCGACGTTACGTACACAATATGTGTTTCAAGTCGGTAGGAGGCAAAACATATAAATATGTTTCCTCTGTATCATAGAGTGAATTAAGTAATTAATTCTCTCATGCTTGCTAAGATCACTTCAGTTTGTATAAATACAAATCGAAAATAATAGGGAAAAGGTCTGATTTCATTATCGGATTGACGAGCATTTGGGCGAAACTAACATTGTTAGTCTTCGATAATGAAATTACTCTTTTCCCTAAGTTCATTAATTAACTTAAAGAAAGCAAGTAATTTTCAATTTAATATAAGCCGCAAATTTTCAAGAAATCTACTCGCACGTATATAGATATAGGTGTGTGTTTCATATGTATTAACAGATACGGCTAAGAATTTGATATATGTGTTTAATGCATATTAAATACATATAAAATTAATATATATATATATATATATATATATACAGGGTGTCCAGAAACTCTCCTGACAAACGAAGACCGGAGATTCCTCAGATAATTTTAAGACAATTTAACTCAATTCACCCTAGTCCGAAAATGCTTCCTAAGGGAGCTAGAGCTCTTTGAAGATGGCGCCTCGTAATTAGTTTTTTTTAATATCTCCCGAACGCTTCTATTTCGAAAAACAAAAACTGGTATGCTTATTTATCCTCCAGAGATGAATCGATTCCGTCAATTGCGAATTTCTATTACCGGTCATAGGCGTCCGTTTTGGGTAGGTTAACGGTTATTTTAACGCATAACTTTTTTGTCTTTAACTTTTAAGCATTTGTGACACTAGATTATTAAGTTTTCAGGTATTCTAGTACTAAAAGGTACTCTTACTTTAAGTCGGTAGGATACACCGTTTTCTAGAAAAATCAATTTGAAAATTTTTCGTTTTTTCGTCATTAAAATTCAATTTATTATTTTTTTTTTCGGGAGATATTACAAAAAAATAATTACAAGGCGCCATTTTCAAAGAGCTCTAGCTCCCTTAGGAAGCATTGTCGGACTAGGGTGAATTGGGTTAAATTGTCTTAAAATTATCTGAGGAATCTCCGGTCTTCGTTTGTCAGGACAGTTTCTGGACATCCTGTATATGAAAGATATATGAAATTTGTAAATTGACATTTTCTGAAGTGTGAAGATCCTTGGAGTAATTTTGTCTCTAAAAATTGAATTAGGAATGTGAAAGAAGTACTAGAGGATGACTTTGTAGTGAGAAACCAAAGAAGAAAGGAGCCTTGCCAATCCATCTATCCTTAGATATATTTCTTATAAACCGCTTTCTGTTAATACCTCATTGGTTCCCAAAGACTGAAACGTACGAGTTTTCAATAGCAACGTGTAGTTAACGTCACAGAGGATATGTTCTCGTAATATTAAAGGGGAGCTCCTTTAGAAATTGTGAAATAAAAATTGAATTTTTGAATTGAGACCAAACTTAGGAGCCGTGGTCTTTACTGACTAAAAAATTTAAATATATAGTCTTTAAAAGTAACGGATTACTAAGGGACCTGCAGGAATGCATTTTGAAATCCAAAGTGCGCAAACATAATTTATATGATTGAAAAAACTTAATCTGCTATATAAAAGCACTCCAAAATCCATGGAAGCGTTTTCAGCGAAACATTTTCTATAAAGTAATGTAAAGGAATAAAACAACATTTACTGATGTCTAAATTTGAGTTGGAATTGATTTTGATAAAGTATTTAAGCTATGTTGAATGCATAAATCATCATTAACAGACTTTATTGCACTATAATTTTTTGTACCCAACTAGAGAAGAAGTCAATGAAACATTAAGATTGGTGAGAAGTGGTTCGATATTAGAATTTTTCTGACCCTTGGAAGAAAGACAAAACTCACGAGACTTAAAACCATTTTAAAGTAAAGTAAGCAATGATTGGTTTAAACCCGAAAATATAAGGTTTTCTAACAATAAGTAGAACACAATGATGGATTGTATAAAAGAGATGGTTAAAATCAGTGTAAACCACATCTATTTTATTCTGATTTTACTATTCTTGAGAAATCGAGTATGTTATTAAGATAATAATTGTTGATCGATCACTCGTGAAGCCTTGTTAACATGAAGACAGCAATGATTTAGTACTAAAGTATTTAGATCAGTATGTTACGTGTTCAACTCCTTTGGCACAGTGGCAGATAATAGATATTGATCGATAATGTTCCACTTTGCTTTTATCATTCTCCATAAAAACTGAGCTAATTCTTTCACGGCTTTATTGTCAAGGAAAACCACTGTTCTAATGAAGACATTTATTAGCAAAGCCAAGGGTTTCGCTAAAGCAAATCTTGCACCACTAATTAGTAGACTAGGATTCAAATCATCGCCCACAGTTAGATTATCAGGAAAAGTTGACATTATGAAAATTAATTCGAGTATTATGATTCTGGTGAGAATTATTGTTTATAAAACGGAGAATTAGGCTAATGTATTGTATGTAGAGAAAATATCAAGCAATGCGTTTGTAATACCGTGCAAAGGCGTAGCCAGGTTTTCGGACGGGGGGAGGGGGAGGTCTCGACATATTAGGTGTCGAAGTAAATACATATATGGTCGCATATACTTTATTTTCAACTAGAAACTTAGAATTTATAAAAAAATATGTTATGTTCGCACGTGATTGTATGATTAACGATATTCGTTTTTATTTTTGGTTTTGTGGGCTTTCAGGGAGGCAAGTCCTATCCATGACCCTCCTTGGCTACGCCCTTGATAGTGTCGGTGTTTCGACTTGATTATAGCCAATATTTAAAGTACTAAGAGTGCGAGAATTAAAACCTTTACTTTGTATATCACTATCTTTAGGCTTATTAATAGTTGATTATTCAATTACATTCATATATTATAGGATTCACACGAATCAGAATTTAGCGATCTGCACAAATCCGTAATCTTCTCGTTTTATTAGAGATAAAAATAGTTGTAGTAAAATTCTACAGCATATAATGAATGATATTGATCGTAAATCATGCAGGATATCGAGCTTTAGTACTAGCTATCGGACCAGATGACGCAATAACTTTGTACAATTAATTATAAAAGCTAACAGCATTATCTACTTCCTTAAATTTTTCCAAGAATGAACAGTGAGTAATAAATTAGAATACAATTACTGGAGGTTAGCTATAAGGAAGCCAATATCATTGATGAGTATTAAAAGAAAAAATCGAAGAAAGGGCACAAGCAAAGGATAGCAAATTGAAAGGCATAAGTGAATTATATAAATCGATGGAAAAAAAGAGAACCATCAAGTTTAACATTAGAAAGGATACGATTATCACGTTAAGTGGTGGTTAAGTCAAGAGAATTACATAGTAGACTGAAAGCTGCAGATTTGGAGCAGTTTGAAATGTGATCGGTGAACTGACGCAGATTGAAGTATGGAAGTAAAATGGAAGGCTTATCATAAAAGAAACTTTCAAATAATCAAAATTCAATTGACATTTGTTTACTAAATAAAATAAACACACTACTCATCATTACTGTATATTATGTGAAAACATTACACCCTTTGCGTCAAGTTATGAAAAATAATTCAAAAGCTCTGCGGCATTCATTAATGGATAAATATATCGACCTTTTGGCTTTATCATTGGCACTTTAATGAACATATTAATTGCTTATTACCTCATCTGTTCGTGGTTATTTTAGTCGTAAAATACTAAAACGCAGGAGGGAGATTCTTTGACTTCCATAATGCTCAATGGCATCGGCACTGTTTCTTCAGGCGTCTGGTTTTTTCACTTAATATCCATGTTTACGTTTTCTTTACTTAGTAAATGCATTTCTAAATAAATTCGTTCTTTTAAATGTCAATCTGTTAAGTAGACATTTGGTTTACGTGTTTTAGAATTATTTTTGTCAGAGATATGTTGCAACATGTGAAGTTGCAGCTTTTACGGATTGATTAAAAGAAAGAAGCCTCTATTTTTGGTGGAAATTAAAAGCACTTAATTTTGACGTTTTCAATTGATTTTTTTTAATGAAATTGACGTTTAATTTATTATATGAAAATGCCATTCTTTTTCGATTTAATTAGACATCTCTGTTTTCCAGTTATTTGCGTTTTTTAAATTATCATTGATACTGATTTCTTATTCTTGCCATTATCTCAACACATGCATCACCAACCTGTGCCAGAACTTCAAGTATACGAGGTGTGGTCAAACTGAAACGTTAATTTTGAATTTTCTCAGAAAGTATTTATTTAATCTATAATGTTTACACCCTGTCCTTCAGAGTAATCTCCCTGTGATATTATACACTTTTGCCAACGTAGTTTCCAGTTTAAGAAACATTGGTGAACGCCCCTTAAGGTATCGCTTTTAGCTCGATTTGCGATTTTGTCTTTATCTTATCTATTGTTGTTATCCTTAAGTGTCTTTTTTAATTTAGGAAATAGGAAAAGTCACAGGGGGCCATGTCCGGAGAATAGGGTGGATGCGGTAACACAGCAGTGTGGCGTTTTGCCAAAAACTGTTGGATAAGCTAAGCGATATGGGCCGGTGCATTGTCGTGGTGTAAAATCCACGAATTGTCGCTCCAAAGTTTGGGTCTTTTTTTCCGGATTCATTCACGCAAATTGAGCAAAACTTATTTTGCCGCCACCCGTTTCATGTACAAAACATTAGTAAAAATGCCTTCACATGCCCATACGGAATTCCTATTTCTTCAGCAATCTCCTTAATAGTAACTCTTTTATTACCAAGTGCAATCTAAGTACGCTTTAACTTTTTCCACATTTTCATTACTGGTGGACGTGCGAGGACGCCCAAGCGCTTCTCGTCATCTTCAGTGTCACCTCGACCTTCTTTAAAGCGTCTGTACCATTCATAAACTCGTGGTTGTTTTATATAGTATTATAGCTAAAGGCTTTCTTTAACATTTTTAACACTTCGCTGCATTCCGTTTTAAACACAAAATTTTATACAAATTCTTTGATCCGAAATTTTGCCACACAAATAAATAGCCGAGCATATTACATAGTACGGATCTCAACTCTTCAACAGGGAAACGTTTTCTATTATAGTCTACAAATTCAATTTATCTTTTATTTGATTATCCTTAAACTAATATATACAGGGTGGTTGGTTTTTCATTGTCCAGCCTATATCAGCTTTATTATCAAAAATTCAAAAAAATGTTAGAGGAAAATGTTTTTTATCTCGAAATGGTCTAACATATTGCATCATTAGTAATCTTTCATAGCCTACTGATTTTTACAGGCGATAATCAACTTTAATTTCTTAAATGGAACACCCTGTATATTTTCTATAAAAATGAATCCTCATTAAATTCTGTTTATTATGATACGTCACAAGTTGGCATATGTGTAGCAATTGTCTACGGAAACGAAATAATAAGAAAAAGTATGGAAAACTAAAATTTGCTATTTCTATTATAAATAAAAAAAATTTCTAAATTTTGAAAAGTATTTACGTGAGGTTGTCTTCTGTCAGGATATAAATTTTGATACAAGATAGCAGCCTGACGTTTATTGTTGTTTGATCTGTGAAAACAGCACAGCATATCAACTTTTTCACTGTTTGTGAAGCCCATGTTCATTTTACTTTCTTATACGTAGTATAAGGAAGTATTGTGATGATGAAAATTTTCGACCTCGAGATTTTTGCAGATGTCCACGTTTTGAAGTCCCCTGATACCGAAAAAGTGGTTTTAAAAAAATATCTGTGTGTCTGTGTGTGTGTGTGTCTCTCTCTCTCTCTCTGTGTGTGTCTGTGTGTGTGTGTGTGACCACGATAGCGGTCAAACCGCTGTAGGTATCAATTCCAAATTTTGTATTTACGTGTATAATCTCCCTCTTGAGATCTGATTAGTTTTTCAGTAAAATCGGTAGACCGGAAGTAGCAGTTTACTTCAGTGAAAAAATCGAATTTTGCCAATATTTCATCAACTACTAAATTTAAACAAATTTATAAAGAATTCATATATACTTAAAATTAAAATTGAGAATAATTTTATTTAAAAAGTTTTTCGAAATTCCTACCGGAAGTAGGTCTTTTACTCTTATCGAAAATCAGTTTTTTGCGAATATTTCGCAAATCATGCTTTTTAGACAAGTACGTTACGGCTATAAAAGTATTTAAAACATAATTTTCAATATCTTTTGTATAAATAAAATTTCAAAATTCAGACCGGAAGTGCCACTTTTACTCTTATCGAATAGCGATTTTTTGCAAATATGTCGTAAGTTATGCATTCTATATATATTTATCAAGAGTACAAAAGTATTTAGAACTGGATTTGCAATATTTTTTGTACATATGAAATTTTAAAATTCGGACCGGAAGTAGCACTTTTACTCTTAGCGAGGAGCACTTTTTTGATAATATCTTGCAAAGTATGCATTCTATAGAGATTTATTAAGAGAATAGAAGTACTTAGAATAGGATTTTGAATAATTTTTGTAAAAACAATTCTTAAAATTCTATAATTTGAAACGCTTATACGTATAAGAAAGTCGTGTGGTGGCCACACCTCATTTTTTCTTATACAAAGCACTAACGTTTTCTTAGTTAAATAAGAACCGCAATACCTTTGTCACTTCTAACTGACTTATGTCAAATATTTACAGGTATAAACAACAGAATATCACTGTCGACTACTATAATTTCAAAATAACAAAACACTTATACTTTGTTATATCACTATATTAATCCAAATGTGTGACCGCGGTTTTGACCAACATGGCCATTAACGAAGACACACAAAATGTATGCTAAAAATTTGGTGTTAGGCGGTAATTATAAAGTAGGGGGGATACAAGGAATAATATATAATACATTGTAATAACTATTAGTTAATTATAAGGAAAACCAGAAAATAGAAATTTGACTACAGTAAAATGGTAAAATGAAATAACCTAAGTACAACAGGTAAACAGAGGTGTTATATCAAATCAGTCTGATCGTTAAGCAATATAATATCTGAATTGCGGGAGGATTTGAATATTTCTAGGGCGTCTAGGAGGTTTAATTTCTTACCCTTCTCGGCGAAATGTAAGATTTTTACGAAACGAACTATAATTTCGTTTTTCCCATTATTAGGCATAATTTAAAGGCAGCTCCCTACTTGTTATACATCGTTATAAAGAGAAATGTATTTAGAATCATATCCCGTAAAAATATACAGAGTGTTCCATTTAAGAAATTAAAGTTGATTATCGCTGCTAAAAATCAGTAGGCTATGAAAGATTTCTAATGATGCAATATGATAGACCATTTCGAGATAAAAAACATTTTCCTCTAACATTTTTTTGAATTTTTGATAATGAAGCTGATATAGGCTGGACAATGAAAAACCAACCACCCTGTATAGCTTTTACTGGATTATTTGCGCATTACTGTCGCGCGTTGGTGTATTATAGTCAACATTACACCAACGCGCGACAGAAATGCGCAAATAATCCAATACAAGCTATATGTAGTATTAAAATAATTGACTGAACTACTTTATAAATTAATTATTGCTCAAAACAATTAAAGAGTAAAACTGAATCTGGTAACTTAAAAATGAATAGAGGAATCATCCTTTTAAAAAAAGACATTATACGCAATTGAAAAAGTCAAACTTCAAATGTCTTAAAGTCGGATATATTTAGATAAATTTCATTTGTAATGAAAAATAGTTAATTTTATAAAAATAAGTGCATTGTTGTCAAAATATTGCAAAATTTCGAAAGTGGTATCGAGGACAAAGTTTCGAAAAAAGTAAAGTCACATTGAATGGTCAACGCAAACAAAATGTTTAGTTAAAAATTTTAAAGTGATATTCCTATAGCGAAACAGACACAGATCTCAAGAAGTGAAAAGAGTTTAAAGATAATAAGAGCTAATTCTCATTAAAAAAAGCTCACTTCACTTGTTCTATAGAACATTCATATAGATTTTAATACCAATACCTGAAGTATGTGCAAATAGGAGAAAATTTGAATTTTTAGGGTAATTACACAATAAATAGGTTCCCATTTATTATCCTACTCAATTTACAGAGATATAAGTTTTGGCATAAAGATCTCTATTAAAAAGTCATAGATTCCATATATGGTATGAATGCATTATGAAGAAATTGTAATCCAATACAGAAAATTCGTTTTCGAAAGCAACAAGTACAAGAAAATTAATATGGTGTTTAGAGAAAAAAATGTATAATCACATTCCCAGAAATATAAGATGGTAGCTACTATATACTCCTTGCCCAGCTGGTCTTAATCATTCTTTTGTTAGTTCGCATAACAATAATGTACAATCGGTGGTCAATCCATCTTACATAAATTCAATTTAAGAGAGAAGGAATAAAGCATATACAAATGAAAAACATGTGTCTATGAATTAAGTATTGAAATGTAATCATCACTTTGTGTATTATTAATACACATAAAATTTATTTAACCAGGATTTGACATACTTATGGAAATAGTTCAAAACTCAAACATTTTTGACATTCCGATTATATTCGAAGAGAAAAATTTCCATTACATAAACATTGATTGATTGTTGATAATGATGATGTTATATTTTTAATTCGATTTTCAAGTATACAACAGTGTGGACATATTTCGATAATTTATGTCGTCAATGTTTATTTACATTTGTAGAGAATAACGAGAAAGCGTACTCACAACTAGTGATGATATGAATATAAATTTTTAGTGAAAACTGAGTACGTCTACCGTCTACCTGGTATGAGTATCAACGCAGAAGATTGGTATTGTCTGTTCAATTTTTCTTTACAAGTTTCCGTTAATTTATGTAACTAGAACACAAAAGCTTGCAATCAATATTTTATTAAGGGTATGTCATACTCTTAATTTTGATAATTTACAAACAAATTTGAATTAATACTAATTCAGTTGAAGAATTGTCCAGACAATATATACTTCTACTATAGAAAATTCATAATTGTCTAATTCGAACAACATTTATGTATATGTTACCGTAAATAGCCGAAATCCGTTTTTACGCGTACTTACTAGGAAAAATGCGAAGTAACTACGAGCATTTGTAATTTCGCGTTCTTACTAGGAAAAACACGAATTAAAATTTTAATTCGGCTATTTACTACAGCTTTCAGTTAGAACCCGTTCTAACTACACGCATAA
Organism: Amphimallon solstitiale; assembly: GCA_963170755.1. Classification (NCBI taxonomy): domain Eukaryota; kingdom Metazoa; phylum Arthropoda; class Insecta; order Coleoptera; family Scarabaeidae; genus Amphimallon; species Amphimallon solstitiale. The sequence goes on from OY720679.1 coordinate 51,218,309, forward strand.
CTGATGATCTATGTGCTGTTGGGAGATTGAATATGTAATGTTCAGCCGGAAGTTACTAAAGTTTGATGTAATGTGTTTTCTTCTTCTTTGAGTATTGGTCATGTTTTTAGTTTTTCGTTCTAAAAATTAAAACTTCGTTAACTGCGTGGAAAGAGAAGTTTATTAATGGTTTACTAAATAGTGAAGATGCCAAATTTTCTAAATACACTGTACTGAATAGATAGGTATATGAAGAATTACTTCAGGAAATAAAACAAGCTAATCTAATAATAACAAAGTCCAACAGCGAATAATAACACAGACCAAGAGTGATAATTAGTATATTACATACCGAGGTGGAAAGTGTTTTATTACTGTCGAGAGATTAAGTAGTTAACTTTATCTCGAGACAGGAATGACACTTTTCACCGAGGTTTGTATACTATTTTATTTACAACCATAATTATTATATTTATTTGTGATAAAAATTCCGGTAAAAGTTTTGACATATTGAGTTGTCAAATTTGTGATGTTCTAGCGTAAACGTCAAATAAATATACGTCAGTTTTTTTTGGTGAATAGATTATAAAAGAAATGCTGAGTAGTAAAACCTTCAAGGACTGCACTCCACTTTAACTGAGGGAAACTGTCCTCCCGTAGCAATCCAGATATCTTGGCTCGGATGGAGAAGGACAAGAAATCACTATTTCATAATATCAGCAATTCAATCTTCCAATAATTCTAATCTAACAATTACTTTTTTTACAACCATACAATTAATAATTATTTGTGATAAAAATTCCGATAAGGTTTTGACATATGGAGTATTTACCAGTATGAAATGTAATTAAAGAGTACCGCTTGGATTAATATGTCCCAAATATAAATTGCATATGAAAAAGATCGGCTGGATAAAGAGTAGCCTCAAAACTGAAATAATAAGACACTAAATGGTTTCTACCCTTTAACAGAATATTTCAAAACACATTTTAAATAATTCTTGTACATGTTGAATGTTTGTTAGGCCAGTTTTAATTAGATCATAGTTGTCTATATACGTATTTATATTTTATTCATGGATCCTGCAGTTTTACATCAAGGAGAAGAAATAATCATTAACATTATTATTTTTGAAATGGTGTATCACTAGAGCCTCACTCACTATGATGATAAAGGAAAGTTCTAATTAAACTTATAGAGCACTGGGGTTCTATTCGAAAACATACCTGTTCTCATTTCGGTTTTTTGTCATAATTATTTTTTTGCGAAGGTAACTCGCCCATTACGATTTTGAAGGGAGACCCTGTATACTTATTTAAGTATTTATTTTATATATCAAACTTATTCATTTTCAAACTAAGAGCGAACAAGTAGTTGTTTAAAAGCTGATCGCTGCACCTGATCAATTCACCTACTGTCTACTGTCATTGTCAGTTCTACATCTTCAAGAATGCGGCAGGTGTTAATACCTTACATATTTCTAAGCAATCGCTCGATTCTCGTGTACTTTATCAAGTTACATGCGAGAGAGTTCTGTGTGCAATAATACCTTACTTTCTGTGGCCTTTTCGCTTCGAGAACGAGACGGAACGGTCAGTTCAATGGCCCAAATAGTTCAACTTTACCGTTTTTCTACCTAAAAGAAACACTCAATCGCAGAGTGCGACATTACACTTCGCAGTCATAGAAACATATTCTTTTGTAGAATATGTATAACGTGGTTCAATCGTATTGAAAAGTTTACCGTGATCGGGAAAGTGTGCATTTTATTAAAATAGGTACTACCTCTTACTACTGCGCTCAACGGGAGAACACAACAACCGTACAACACCGCAACAACATAAAGAGTCGCTAAAGCGTGGAATGTCGTCTTGCCTCTCACCCCGCCTACTTAATTGTTGCGCCTACATTCTATTGACGTACACAGGGGGACTGCAAGTTAATTTTTTTTTCAGTTTGAATCGACTTTAGAAAGTATATGTTGTTGTTGTTGTACTATTCGTGCTCGGACCGCGTAATCGCGAGTGTTACAATTTAAACAACGGCACCTACATGGCGTGGATGCACGCATTTAAACGTATCACGGGTCATTTGTGATTGTAAAGTAATCAGTGCAATATCTTTTATACGTCAAATAAAAAGGAAAAACGACGGTACCAAGACAGCGCCCTGTTTCCCGGATAGTATTTATTTTCGAATTTTATCTTTTCTAATGCGTCCTTCCGGTTTGGGTTTTAAGGAAGTCCCTGGCACGTCAACATAATGTCCAATTCTTCGATGTCCGTCGTCGGTGATTCGACGCGTCTTGTGCCCGCTAATAGTCCGGCGATATTCGAGATCATTACGAGTGCAAATGTTGCTCCGGATGATCTCAGTGTGCACGTCATAGCGCCCAGCAAAAGGGCCGTCCAGGCCAGGGTCTTGCCTGGCACCCGAACAGGTGTTCAGAGTGTGGAGTTTATACCTACGGAAGTGGGTACGCACATAATCGAGGTGGCTGTGAACGGTGAAAAGTTGCCCTCGGGACCGTTGGTTGCCAAGGTTTACGATGCCGGACTTATACAAGTAGCCGATGTTAGTGGTGGCGTTGTGGGACAACCTGTACAATTCAGAGGTATGTAAATTTGATTAAAAACTATACTATTTCCCATTTAATAAGATGGCCAAAAAATTAGAAACATTGTTAATTAGACATTTATAAACGTAAATGTTCGAGTAAAAGTGTTTCTCGTCTTTCAGTAATAGAAAATAAATGAAGTACAATATCAAAACAGTATGTTTCGGCACAGCAAAAGAACTTTATTATTAGGGCGCGGACACGTATAGTTGATGACTCAATGCCCATGGGCGCACTATTGAAATGTTGTATTTTTAAAGAGGTTTTAATTTTATTTATATAATTGGATAACAATGGTGATCTATAAAATACAAAATACCTTACTATTTGTTCATTTTCTCGTCTGGAAGACTTGTTCTCTTTGAATTAAGTACATCCTTGTAGATAGAAAACGTCCTTTCTACATCGCATCTGGTTATAGGTGCGTACTGGAAATATTCTTTTATTTCAGCGAATTTAGCATACACAATTGCCGCAATGTTATTAAATCTGGATTTATATTAAAAACTGCGTCTAACTCTTGCCGAAGGCCACATCCGAAGTCACTTGGAATACTTTTGAAATTACCAATAGCCCACGTCTAATGTGGTTAATCCATCTTTTAATTTGAGATTTCGATTTTTAAAATATATGATTAATTTAGGCAAATTTCCAAAGTGTTCTTGAAGGAATAACAACTGATTTTTTAAATTTGGGATTTGTGTTAGTGCCTTGCACTCAGAAATACTTCGAGCATCGTCATTTAAAGATGTAACGAAATTTTGTAAACTATCGAAATTCTCTGCATAAAAACTATTTCTGTGTATGGTTTAGTAAAGCTAAGTGACGAACGTGCGATATTTTGGTATTCTGCAACGATATTTTACAGACTTTGTAATAAATTTCGGAATCACTGACAATTCATTTTCATATCAGAAAAAGTAACATAAACAACGTTCTAGATTTAAATAAATGATAACTAAAAATGTACGCGTATGTTATTGAAACTAAACGAAATCCAGTGCACACTTACGTCTAGATAATTGGGAGAAGTCCATTCAATAAACCGGTATTAAACAGACTATTACAAAAAGTACGAAGTACGTAATTAACAGTCAAAACAATGAAAAAACGAAACTATACGTAAGTATGAATGACAATTTTATTTCTCTTGCGAAATATAAGGTAAATATAATAAATTTTAAAAACCCCTCACGCTCTTATCTACGCCGATGAAAAAAGGATTTTACTCATAAATTCCTTATTTTATGGGCATTTTTTGTTCTCATTCACGGGCACTTCTCGGGCGTAAACAGATGTTGCAGTTCACCATATGAATTAGTGTTATTCAGTAAGGGTGTGTTGTTTACATTATATCTTTGCTCCGTTGTAAGTTCGTCGTAGTTTAAACCGGTCATGTCAGCGCCCTATTTATTATTAATAATTCTAACTAGTTTTACTGTATTTAATGTTCAAAGGGTATAGTCAAGTTATACATTATTGTTCTGCATATAAGCAAAAAAAAAAGAGGTGAACTTAATGCAAAAATACCCAGGTTGTTTTTGTTGGCTTTTAAAAAAATGTTCAAGGTGTCCTTGTTCAATTTAAACATTCTATTTCATTACCTATGTGTATTTTAATTTATCACAAACCTCATTATTCCGAAAACCGCTGATTTTGGGGATATGGTATGTTACACAAAAATGTGCTTAATGTGTTTCGAATTTACCCTACAATTTAAAAATCGCATAATATACAGGGTGTTCCATTTAAAAAAAACAATGATTGCTGCATATGTTCTTCTTTAGACACCCTGTATATAATTTTCTTATGTTAAAAAATTCAAAACTAAAAATACTAATCGCCTTGTCCGAGCGTTTTTCGGCAAAATAATTATCTGAATCTTAAACGAATTTGTTTCTTTCATCATGAACGGACTGTATATTATTACGTCTTTAATATTTAAAAATACTCCAACAATAATTTATATGTTATTTGATCATCAGTGGTGGTATCGTGGAGTCCTTCGTGAAAGAAGATGGATGTTTCGTTCGGCTGACAAGATAATGGCAATGATTTTGACATTAGACGAGAACACTTCTTATTGACTATCTCGCACAGGGCCAAACAATCAATGAAACATATTCCATTTTTTTTTTGGCCCTGTGCGAGATAGTCGATGTTCTATGATTAAATGTTCACCTTTAATTACACAATTCGCGTTTACATCTTTCTATGTTTATCACTAAACACATAGTTTTTGACAAATCAAAGATTTTCAAATGAATCTACTTAATAGATATACTTTCTTAATTATCATTTTTGTTATTATTTGTCATTTTTAATCAATATTAACTACAATGAAACTGTTTTGGATGAAAGTTTGCAAAAACTATCATAAATTTCAAGACCATTGATGCCTATAATTGGTCAGATCTAGAATTAAGTATGTGTCGTTTATTTATATATATATTTTCCAATTTATCAGATTGATATTGAATGCGTTTATTGAAGTTTTCTGAAAATGTGATTATCCGACTTTATTGTCTAGATTTAATGCATATTACCTAACGCATACTTAAGTTGGTCGTCTTTAACGAGAAAAGTATTTGAAGGCACGGCACTATGTCTGTTTGGTGGAAGAAAGAAGGTGTAATTCTAGTTTTGCCTTATGGTATCTTGAGCTTAAGAAGTCCAATTGCGCGTTAACTTTAGGCAGCTGTGCAAAAATTATAACGTTCATATTACTGAAGAAAGAATTAGGTCGAGAATGAATGTATAAAACTTGGAATTTGGACTTTTGTTTTATGTAAGGAGAATACATTTTGGTCTTCTAAAAAATTATGTCTCTTTTCCTTAAAATTAAGAAGAAATGAAATTCAATAATATAAGAAAAGATAAATACTTTTATCTGGTAAGGATTTAATTTTCTCATTCAGCGTCATAACTAGGCAAATCTCTATGTCGACAACTCACGTTTTTCCAAAACTCCGTCAATTCTGGAATAGAAACTTTTACTTATTGTAATAAAACATTATGAATCGAATATGATGCCATTTGCTTTTCATAATATCTATCATATTTTGAAACGCAATCCGACGTAAGGCTGAAAATTAATTCAAAGCACATGTAATTCACATAATTACTTGAAAATTTTATGAATGTTTCTAATTCATTGGCCATCTATTATAGACCACTAAAATTAGATGGTCAAGATGTATGTATTATCTTAAGCTTAAACGTTTAGTCTAATATTTTTTCAATTTAAGGAATAAAATATTTATTTTGGCTTATTAGAAAAGTATAAATCATAATACTAATAGAAGAAGCAGTACAAATATTGATTATTATTTACATGAATTTTTGATATATAACGGACTAACAATTATTTTGACATAGTTTTCTCAACCAATGAAGGTGGAATATAATCGTTTCAGGTTTGATATTGAAAAATTAACATTTAGAATATATGTCCATACACTCACAGCACTTGTACGACCTAAATTTTATTTTCAGTAAATATATAGTTCTGATAATAGCCTGGATTGGAAAGTATGACTTATTACTAGGGAGCGGAATCGAGCGAGTCATGACTCATCGCCCATGGGCGCGCTATTGAAATGTTGTATTTTTAAAGAGGTTTTAATTTTATTTATATAATTGAATAACAAGTGGCTAGTGATTATAAAATACAAAATACCCTACTATTTGTTCATTTTCTCTTCTGTAAGACTTGTTCTCTTTGAATTAAGTACACCCTTGTAGATAGAAAACGTCCCTTCTACATTAGCATACACAATTGCCGCAATGTTATTAAACCTGGATTTCTATTAAAAACTGCGTCTAAGTCACTTGGAATTATTAATAGCCACATATAATGTGGTTAACTCATTTTTACTTTCTTATACGTAGTATAAGGAAGTATTGTGAAATTTTCGATCTCGCGATTTTTGCAGATGTCCACGTTTTGAAGTCCCCTGATACCGAAAAAATGTTTTTAAAAAATGTCTGTGTGTCTCTATGTGACCACGATAACCGCTGTAGATATCAATTCCAAATTTTGTATTTACGTGTCTAATCTCCCTGTTGAGATCTGAGTAGTTTTTCAGTAAAATCGGTAGACCGGAAGTAGCAGTGAAAAAATTAAATTTTGCCAATATTTCGTCAACTACTAAATTTAAACAAATTTATAAAGAATTCATATGTACTTGAAATTAAAATTGAGAACAATTTTATTTGAAAAGTTTTTCGAAGCTGCTACCGGAAGTAGGTCTTTTACTCCTATCGAAAATCAGTTTTTTGCGAATATTTCGCATGTCATGCTTTTTAGACAGGTACGTTACGGGTATAAAAGTATTTAAAACGTAATTTTCAATATCTTTTGCATAAAAACAATTTCAAAATTCAGACCGGAATTACCAGTTTTACTCTTATCGAATAGCGATTTTTTGCGAATATGTCGTAAATTATGCATTCTAAATGTATTTATCAAGAATACAAAAGTATTTAGTGCTAGATTTGCAATATTTTTTGAATATATGAAATTTCAACATTCGGACCGGAAGTAACACTTTTACTCTTAGGGAGTAGTCCTTTTTTCGAATATCTTGCTAAGTATGCATTCTATAGCGATTTATTAAGAGAACAGAAGTACTTAGAATAGGATTTTGAATAATTTTTGTGTAAAAAAAATATAGTATAGTTTGAAACGCTCATAGGTATAAGAAAGTCGTGTAGTGGCCACACCTCATTTTTAATTTGAGATTCGATTTTCAAAATATGTCATTAGTTTAGGCAAATTTCCAAAGTGTTCCTGAAGGAATAACAACTGATTTTTTAAATTTGGGATTTGTGTTAGTTCCTTGCACTCAGAAATACTTCGAGCATCGTCATTTAAACATGTAACGAAATTTTGTAAACTATCGAAATTCTCTGCATGAAAACTATTTCTGTGTATGTTTTAGCAAAGCTAAGTGACGATATTTTACAGACTTTGCAATAAATTTCGGAATCACTGACAATTAATTTTTATCTCAGAAAAAGTAACATAAACAACGTTCTAAATCTAAATAAATGATAACTAAAAATGTACGCGTATGTTATTGAAACATACATATTATATTGCGAAATATAAGGTAAATATAATAAATTTTAAAAACTCGTCACCCTTGTACCTACGCCGATGAAGAAAGGATTTTATTCATAAAATTCCTTATTTTATGGCAGTTTTTTCTCTGATTCTCTGGAGTAAACAGATGTTACAGTTCGCCCTATGAATTAGTACTATTCAGATATAATGCTTTCATTCAGCAGACACAACAGTTGCGCAACTGTTCAGTGATCATGTCCCGTAGACGAGCGCTCACTCTGAACATGTTCAGGAGCGGTCGCCATTTTTGTGAGCGGAAAGATTCTATGCTCACTTGGTGAGCGTATTCTGTACGCATGCGCCATTGATTCATTCCAAGACCAACCTAATACATACTTCTGAAGAAAGTTACTAGAAAAGTAAGATACAGCAAATTAAAGGTATTGTGCAGTAATAAATGTATTATAATATTGGAGTTCACTCAGTATTTTATTAGGGGTTGGAAAACCAGCCCTTCCACTAAAAACTATGTCAAACCTTAATGCAGAAAAACAATTTATTATTATTGTTTATTCGGTTTAATCTCTATAATTTTAACATATGGCAGCAATGAAAAGTACAGATGACAGACGATGACATAAAGGTGAGCGGTCCTGTCCAGCGTACACTCAACTGTTGTGAAGTGAACGGTTGGAGCGGGATCGGTTCCCGATCCGCCTGCTGAATGAAAGCAATGTAAACAACACGCAGTTGTTTACATTATTTCTTTTCACGGTTGTGGCTCCGTGGTAGTTTAGCTCGCTCGATTCCGCTCCCTACTTATTACACATTATATTTCTATTCTATATAAATCATCAATACCCACATTACTGTAGTACTACATATTTACGACAAAAATAATGTACAAGACTGTGTCTTGTGCATGTGCATATGTGATAAATCAACTACTATAATATAACGTCTTAAATTCACCTTTAAAATATTTTAGTATTGTAAAGTTGCTGCGTACTTATTAGATGTCACTCTCAAAATTTGTATATTATACCGGGTGTTTCGGAATTGCACGGCACTATTGTTGGTATGTGTTCTCTAGCATAAAATAAACAAAAAATGTCCATATAAATATGTGTCTCAAATTAATTTATTACTAAGATATTGGAACATAAAGATATTTATTTAACAATACAACATTCAAAGGAAATATTCAAAGTGTCCGCCGTTTTGTTGAATGCTTCTTTGGCACTTCGTTTAGCATCAGGACGATTCTTGATAGTTGCTGTGGCTTTCATGATCCGATGTCTAAGCTCGTCTTGTGTGTCAATAGACGAAGAATAAACCATAGACTTCATGCAACCCTACAAACAAAAATTTAACGGCGTTAGATCGGGAGATTGTGATGGCCATTGAACAGGTCCGTTTCGACCAACCCATCGGATATCATATGTCGTGTTTAAATAATCAACGACAATATGAGAATAGTGGGCTGGAACACCGTCATGCATAAACCAAAGCCCACGCACATTGGCAAGTGGAATATCTTCTAGAAGCTCATGAAGATTGTTTTGCAAAAAATGCAAATAAGATATTCATCCCTGAAACCCTAGGTGACAAAAAGAAGGGTTCGATGAGATTTTCTCCAAGAAGACAATACCGTACATTTAATGAAACGGTATGTTGGTAATATGTAGTAACAGTTGTATGAGACTTTTCTGCGCTCGAATATGGGTGTTTCGAAAATTTATAATCGCAATTCTTGTAAAGCAAGATTCATCGGTAACCAGCAGGCAATTCAGGAAATTAGGATCTCGTGTGCATTGTGTAATTAACTACTGGGAGAAATTTCGGCGTTTGTTATATATAATCTTGTGGTAACAAAACTTGCACAGGCGTAACGTGAAATTGATACAATTGCTGTTCGTCCAATGTTCGTCGTACACTGGTCGAGGAAACATCAAAACGAAGCGACTATTTTCTGGTGATAGTACTAGGAGATAACTCTACAGCATCGAGTATTTCTTCTTCAACGTTTACAGTTCGTCGAAATCCTTGTCACCGGCATTTATTCGTACAGGTTTCAGAGTTCCACCTTCCCTATGACGTCTTTCAATGTCTTCAAACGTTTTACGATTTGGTATTCTTCGGTGGGGAAATTATTCATAATATCTTTGAACAGCAGCCGCACCTTTTTCCATTTACCTCGTCATAAGTTAAAAGCATGTCTGTTTATTCTGCAAAAGTGAACAAATTTGTAGTGTATAATAATTTGAAATTGAACTGTCTCACAGTTTTCAGTCACACGAAAATTTACAGAACTAATAACACAGATAACGACACATCTAATAACACGCCTACTTGATTAACATCTTCAACCTACAATATCTTGGTAATACATATTTTTGAGACACATGTTACTATAGACTTTTTCGTTTATTTTGTGCTAGCGAACACATGCCTACAATAGTGCCTTGCAATTCCGAAACACTCCATATGTTACTAATTTATCATTATATATATGAGTTCGTTGCCTTAAAGATCATAAAAAGTTTCAGTGATTCATTTGAATCATATGCATTCTTGCCGAATCGCAGAATTTACAGAATGACCGTTAAAAAACCGCTTAAGTCATTAAAACATGACATATTATGGAAACATCTCTCCCAATTCGGAAACAGTGGGCATATAATTAGAATCATAAAATCAATATACATTATCTTTATTACGGTATATCTACATTTAAAATTACTCTTTCAGAAAAGAACCATTGAACTTGTTTCTCTTCTTTTTAATCCTCCTAAGAGTTTAATTAAACAAACGAAGCTAATTTTTTATTCAAATTAGGACAATCAGAAAACTTTTTATATAACGAGAAAATTGACGCCGTAAATATATTTGTTCAGGAAATATTTTTTTCCCATAAGTACTGCTTTATCCGATTCATTTATAATTTGGTATACGGTTTCACATTTGATATAATTTAGTACAGCTCACAGATTGAGAGCTGACCGGTGAGATGCCCCTCCTCCAAGATGCGCAGTGAATTCTTATAATATTAGGATAAGCACGAGCAGTCTGGAAAAATTGTCAAGCGTTATACATCGAAGTGCAATATGTTTCCTATACCGGGTGGTGCAATAGTGTGTCGGCGGAGATTAGTATGAAAACTAATAACGCTGTAGCAATTAGACTTTACGTACGTATGTAGTATGCGACTGTGCATTTTCTAATTTTATTTACAAATATACAGGGTGCTCCAAATTTTCGCAACCACCTTCAACTTTTTTATTTTAAGTACATTGCTATACCTTTTAGATATTATAATGATAGCCATTCAAATTATCTTTGCAATGATATATGGATATGTGCACTTCAGACTGTTAGTTTTGATTTTATTGATAATTTTGTTAAAATCTTGACAGTTGCAGCATCTAACATTTTAAGCCTTAGCCTGAAAATGGGTAGAATGCCTCATGTAACTCTTGTGTTACTAATTTATGGAATAACACGTTATTTGTTCTGAGGTTGAACAAAGTGAATAAATATACAGGGTGTTAAATATGTCGTGTCTAAGTTATTGATCTTTATTGGTTATTTTCTCGTTGTTTTAAAATCTAATCTATAATATTTTTATAAGTCAGCATATTCCTTGTAAAACCGCCTTTAAAATGGTACTAATAATATAGTCCTTATTTTTAGTATTTTCAAAGTTGTAACACTTTAATGGGATATACTCACGTTTATAACATGCAATATGTGGGGCACCTAATAGTTTCTATCTAGTCTAACATTATTGCACCAACCGGTATATGCATCTCTTTTCAGTATATTACAATTTCTTATCTGCACTTACTCCTTCGTCCGGCTAATGTATGCGATGATACACAAATGTTATCATTTCCTTTTTCCGAATACTTTCTCTGTCTTACACTGATCTATAAGTCGCGCAGCGAGGACTCCGCCCTGCGCTCAGCACTGGGTCTGTGTTCTGTACATATTCTATTGAATTTCTGGAGCTTTGTTCTTAGTTTTCGCTTAACGGTCACAAAAACATGACCTATTCTTTGGAATAGTTTTAAGAATATCAAACACAGTTACGTAACATGAAATTCTTTCACTTTCGAGATATCTATGCCTCTTGTCTTCTGCCTATGATTAGAATGCATTCTTCTGCAAGCAGACAAGCTTCGAAGGAAGAACAGTATTCTACAAAAGTAGGTATTTATCTCAAAATATAAAACTGAATTATAGTTACAATTTTAATAACATATATTGTCTTCGTTTTAGAGAAAACGCGTTATTATATAGATGCCTATTAAATGGTAAAATAACAATAAATTTTCTTGGTCTATTACATGATAATTTATCTGTAAGTGCATTACATATATTATTTAATCATGAAACTTTCCCAATAATTTTTCTGATATGAACATATAAATTATTAATAGAAAGGCAGGAGAATGTGTAGTAACCTTTGGATCAGGCAATTATTAATATTAGTAATTTAATAGTGAAATGTTGGAATAGTTAGATATGTGACTTCATAATACGACATTATATAATTGAATTTAATTACTTCAAGGTAATATATAATTGTTAACATTGATAGCATTAATTTGCGAAGAATGTTTATTTGTACATACAATAAAGAAAATAATGCAATTTAAGTTATTTGAAAACAACATTTTTAGCGTCATTTTATAACTTAAATATTGCTGTTGGTGTGACTTGGCCAAACATGTTCCGATTTCTGGTCGGACATCTTACTACCCGCCTAGACATCCAGTCTAGCTCTCCTTTTATTGTTAATTCAGTGTTCGTAAGCATTATTGAAATGTGCTATTTTTGAGAACAACGATGAAACATAGAAATTTTGCGTGAAACAGAGGAAACGTATGAAAGCTTATGTAGGTTATGCTTTGAGTCCACACGCAATGTTATGAATGGTTTGACGGATTCGAAAGTGGCCGTCAAATCAAAAGATAAGCCTCGATCAGGAGGGTTCTCGATTTAAACTGATGACGTCTACGTTCAGAAGTCAAGGATCTGGTGCATTCAAATTAGCGGTTGTTAGAAAATTTCCATTAGCTGAAATGACGTCGTTTTGAGATCATTGATGACATTAAAAGAAATTAGTCACATGTATTAGGACATTTCAGAGAAGCTTTGCTGATTGCTTTGCGAAGTGGAAAAACCGCTAGGAAAACGTGTGAATAGGGGGAGAAACAAGGAAAGCAAGAAGAACCAGCAGCCTGCAAGATTAATAAAAACAGCTAAAAAATGTTTAGTTTGGTTATTTCTGAAAAGAACTGATATATGCATACCAAATACCATAGTTTTACCAAGAAAGGACGGTAACAATAACTAATCATTTTCATATTAAGCCGTAATTAATGCAGGTAAATAAATGAGAAAAACATGAATTGGTAGAATTGTTAAAGATATTAGTCACATCACAACTATAATTTTAACCAGCTACTGTTTCATGTACGTAAGTCAACTAAGATTAAGAATTCAATAGCATTATTTGTTAAAATAACTTTATTGGTTTTTTGAGATAATTATAATATCTGTGATATCATGAAAATAATGGCAAGGGATTCTAAATTATTTGATTGTAAAAGATTCAACAATTGTTTTTAAAACATACTTAGTCTGTTCCTCTTTTTGAAAATGTGAATTTTGATTGCCTAGCCAACAAGTTTTGGAATGTGTAACTATGTTATGAAATAGTGAAATCTTTACTAACCTGCATATACCACGAAAATTATCGTCTTTCGTTAGTGTTTCTGTAAACGTTTTATAATTATTACCTATTATTAAAACAATATAATTTTCACTTTTTAACTTAAATAGCGTATAATTAATATAGCTGTTGGCATGTTAGTAGGGTACATACTTATGGATACCAAATGGCGGTGTTAATTTTATAGGCATTATCGTAATTTCTTATTGTGTAGAAGTTTATTTGTGGACTTTCAGATTAGATAGTTTATTAGTAATAAATTACAAAAAGAAAACTGGAACTAAATTATAGCTTTATGTGAAACGGCTTTGCCTCAAGACCAACACGACGTTAAACTAGCATATTACTTTGTGAATGTCGAATTAATATTAGTATATTATTGAGTGGATTTTAAACATATTATAGATATTATATGTAATCATTTCGGTTTAGATAACACCAACTATACTAGCAGTAAAGCAATTTCCTATCGTTCTTGGAACCCTTTTGGTTCTAATTTGTCATTATACTTATAGTGGTTTATAGTCACTTCTTCCTACAAGCTTTTTCAATGAGTTCGTTGCCTTAAAGATCATATAGTTTCAGTGATTCATTAGAATCATATGCATTCTTGCCGAATTGCAGAATTTAGGGAATCACCGTTAAAAAACGCTTGATTCATTAAAACATGACATATTAAGGAAACAGCTCTTCAAATTCGGAAATAGTGGGCATTATAAAATCAATATATAGCATCACTATTACGGTATATCTACATTTAATTTTATAATAATAGTAGACGGAGTAAAACACAATTATTGTAAATTGTGTTTTACTTTGTCTACTATTATTAAATAATATGGATGTCCAGCAAGTATCGGCCAACTCAGTTAATATATTCATTTAAAATTACTCCTTCAGAAAAAAAAACCAATGAAGTTGTTTCTCTTCATGGACTGACGTCGGTGTTGTGCCCGATATATGCCTAGGGTTTAGTGCCGGCGAACAACAACTGTAGATTTGATTGTTGTTTCTCTTCATGGACTGATGTCGGTGTTGTGCCCGATATATGCCTAGGGTTTAGTGCCATTTTTGGAAAAATATCTCCTTTTTAACCTTCCTAAGAGTTTAACAACATGTAGTGTGTTTCTTAAAAAAATCATGTACCTAAGAATTCTACTGACGGAAGTTCTGTTAATTCCAATTTCATTTGAAACATTTCATTGACATATTCGGATTATAATGCATTAAAGCTAGCCTGTTAATAGAATTCTGCCCAATTCTTATTGGTAGATTATTACGTACGAATTTTGGACTTGGGAAGGAACCAGTCAGCATTTTCCGCTCGACATTTGTAAATGTGCTATAGGAAGAAGTAATTCGGTTAGGAAAACGATCTCAATATATCTGTGCAACTATAGTCTAGCATTTTTCCAACACTCGCTGCCGATTAGCAGCATGTCCACGTATTTATTAGGGGCATATACTGTCGGCATTTTTATTGAAAATAGATAATTGTAAGAACACTAATAGAAACAGTAATTGAATAACAGAAAATACAAAAACAAAGAAATAAAATTAAAAATAAATAATAATAAAAACGGGTCATCATTTAACATTGTATGAAGTAAATCAATTTTTTGCCTTCGTGATAAGTACAGTAAACTATAAAGTGAACATGGAAGTTATAATGATAATGACAATTTACGTTTTTCGGTTATATTGACAATCAATCGATCTAGTGTTGGGTTATGTATAATTAGATAATAATCTTTTTTTATTAAAAATATGTAATATAATTTCAACATTCTTTGATGCATTATACAAAATGCAAATGATAATAGAATTTTATTGAGAAATAACGTTGCTACAAAACATACAAAAGGTGTAATTTATTTACATCAAGCAACATGCGTTTGGAAAAACAACAGCCCATGTTGTGCAAATGCATTGTGTATAATGTATTTCGTATACTCATTTTAGAACATTCTGCTAAATATTCTGTTTTTGTTTTTTTACGGGGCCTCCTCGTCCCTGGACTAGGTGGAAAAGCCCTATTAATTTGTTTTACTGTAGCTATTCTCACTTTTAATGCGTCTGCTGTTTCCTAAAAAGATTCATTAAAATTTGTATAATGTTAATTTGAAAAGCAAACTAATTAAGAACGCACCTGCTGTGGGTTAATATAAATTTCTGATTGCTCAAATGTGCTGGTGTTAATTACTTTTTCACATATATCATTTGTAGACGGAAGTTACTTCAGTAGAAAGTTTCGAGCGAATTTCGGATTTTTTGGTAACGTACATCTTTTTCTGGTTGTCTGCATTAAAATATTTCGAACTGTGTAGTAGTAGAATTTCGAATTTGTAGTTATACTTTTCTTTCATTCATTGCCGTAAGCGATATACACATACTTGTTTTCTCTATTTTGTGTTCTATTTATGGTCTTACAAAAAAAAAGCAGAACTGTTCAAGAAACTGCCTTAACAACATATCGCAGGTTAATAGAATTGTATTACCGATATCGAGGTCATGTACGAGATTGACCTATTGTATTATGCATAACATATTGGCATTTACCTACTTAATGTTGCACGTAGACAGAGAAAACAAACGTTTCTTAGAGTTGCTTTTGTTTATTTCGCACTCTTCAAGGAATATTAAGCGTTACCTAATTGAAGTATGTATTAACTCTATTTTTTACTATTTCTACTCTTTATTTTTAAATAATATTTTAAGTCCATTTTTCCTTTAATTTTTCAAAATGAGTAATTTCGTTTATTATAATGAGTAAAAATCCAGGTTATATCATTTATGTAACAATTTTATATTTAATTAGAACTAAAAAAAAAGTTGTGATATTTTAGGTCAAGGCTCACATATGACACAAATAACAAGCCAATTGACTTAAGATTTTATTACATATTTGTGTTTATATTAATCTAAAATTGAAAATATAAAAAAATTATAACAATGGTTGATTGTAGGATCTGTGGGTGAAAAGTTGTGCAATTTTATAAAAACAGAACTTCTAGCATACAACAGTATTTGGTTAAGTATCATATGTACATTACTACAACCCTCTTTAGCAGTAAAACAGCAAGCATTTGAAATCCTTTCGGGTGGACAAAAGGCTTCTGTTTGATATTTACGGTCATGCATCCTGATTCTACAATTTTCCATCTGTTCTTCTTTTGTCTTCTTCTTACATTTCCCAGAATAAATGTTAAGATTAAATCGTACTGTCCTTAACTATAATCAATTTTCCTCCAGTGAAAACGTTCATTTCGATTCTCTTTCATTTTTCCAGAATTTAATTTATGATTGCTTCAATGAATTCGCATTATAATGATAAAATACTCGATTATTTGCTATTTTTGCCTATTCTTATAAATTTGATTCGTCTGTATGTCGATTTTAAATTGATTTATTGCTTATTTATTAGTTTTATTATATATGGGTCATTATTTGCCTATTGTTTTTTTGTTCTTGATTTTATAAACTTATATTAATTTTGTTATTACCTCGGTTATTACTTATACAGGGTGTAACAGTGGGAACGCCGTGGTCTCTGGTAGTCAAATGGTAACAATTTTGAAAAAGTTACATACTGGAATATATGTAGGTGAATTAGATCTACAATTTAAAAATAATAGGCAATATACAGGGTGTTTCAAAACTTAGCAATGTACCAAAGTTATGTTTTTCTTAATGGAACACCCTGTATTTTATGTCATTTTTGAGTTGTACACTGAAATCTAGATCAACTTTATTTAAGGTTTTCTATGTCTAATTTTTGTAGTTTAGGAGATATTTCAAGTTTTTTGAAAATGCAATGTTGCACGAAAAGTTTAGTATCTCGAAAATGACTTAATTCAGAGAAGTGGAACGAATAGCGTAAATGGCAGATCCTTTGGCTGATTGAATGCCATATTCAAAGTTGCCGAGTATTCTACAAGTCGTTCATGTACCGAGAGCAAACTTTGTGAACTTCTTTCGTGCATAACTTTATTATTTTAAATGGAACACCCTGTATGTATTTATGTTATCAGATAGAACATTTTATTGTCTAAAAACCAGTATCAGGAATCCCTATGACGATCTTTACTAGTTTTTAAGTTATTTGCGTTTTTTAGATAACTTACGGAAATTGTTATTATTTAATCTAGGAGGTTGGATCCTCATAGAGAAACTGTCAATTTGACGTGTACTCTGTTAACATCATGAAGGCATACTCGTTGCAAGAAAGAACTGATATGATTTTAGTTATTGGTGAGTGTCAGGAAAATTGCTCCCTTGCGTCTCGGGTGTATTCGCAGAAGTACCCAAATCGAAAACATCCAGATAAAAAGGTTTTTGAAAATTTGTTGGGTAGATTCCGTGCCACAGGGAGTGTTGCATACAAAAGGCGAACAACAACTGTAGACGTAGAAAATGAATTCGTGGTATTGGCAACAGTCACTGAAGAACCGCATAAAAGCACACGACAGATTGCCAAGGAATTAGATATAACTCATATGAGCGTATCTACGATACTAAGAAAACACAAATACCATCCCTATCGCTTACAATACCATCAAAATTTGTACGCAATGGATTATGAAAGGCAAATTGATTTTTGCTTGTGGGCTCTTGATAGAAACGCAGAACATAATGATTTTTTTAATTACGTTTTATTTACCGATGAATCCACTTTTCATAATAATGGATTAGTAAACCGTCACAATTTTCATTATTATGATACCGAAAATCGCCATCTTTTTCGTACCTTGGATCGGCAGCATCGCTGGAGTTTGAACGTGTTTGGAGGCATTATAGGCGATTATGTAATTGGACCATACTTCTTCAATGGGCACCTAAACGGAGACGAATTTCTAAGGTTCTTAAAAAGGGACTTTTGGACCCTCTTGGAAAATATTCCCTTGAATATTAGAAACCGGATGTGGCTTCAATTAGACGGCGCTCCTGCCCATTTTAAACGGTCCGTTAAAAACTACCTTCACAGGAAATTTCCTAATAGGTGGATCGGAAGAGATGGTCCGTGCAATTGGCCACCAAGGTCTCCGGACTTAACAGGTATGGACTTTTTCCTATGGGGGTATGTAAAAGGGATCGTTTACAATATCTTGCCCACTACAGCAGAGGATATGAAAACGAGAATCAGAGACGCCTTCAGTTCAGTAACACCGGATATGCTGAGGAACGTTAGAACAGCATTTGAACAGAGGGTTATTTTCTGTATTGAAGAAAATGGCAATTATGTTGAACGCTAGCACTTTTTCGTTTATTTTGTTGTTATGTTTTTTCGTTTATTTTATACGAAATCCTTTTTTCTTAATCCAAATACAAAAATATTTACTGCTGTTTTGTTTAGTTTATTTTTATTACTTGGAATTTATGTTTTCATGTAAATTGTGATAATATAAAATCAACTTCTTCGAATAATAATATTTATACCCATCGATGTAAAGATATACTGGGTGTTCACTTACAAAAAACAAATTTAGTTCACTTAAATTATCTAAAAAACACAAATAACTTAAAAATTAGTAAAGATAGTCATAGGGATTCCTGATACTGGTTTTTAGACAATAAAATGTTCTATCTGATAACATAAATACATACAGGGTGTTCCATTTGAAATAATAAAGTTATGCATGCACGAAAGAAGTTCATATAGTTTGCTCTCGGTACATGAACGACCTGTAGAATACTCGGAACTTTGAATATGACATTCAATCAGCCAAAGGATCTGCCATTTACGCTATTCGTTCCACTTCTCTGAATTAAGTCATTTTCAAGATACTAAACTTTTCTTGCAACATTGCATTTTCAAAAAACTTGAAATATCTCCTAAACTACAAAAATTAGACATAGGAAACCTTAAATAAAGTTGATCTAGATTTCAGTGTACAACTCAAAAATGACATAAAATACAGGATGTTCCATTAAGAAAAACATAACTTTGGTACATTGCTAAGTTTTGAAACACCCTGTATATTGCCTATTATTTTTAAATTGTAGATCTAATCCACCTACATATATTCCAGTATGTAACTTTTTCAAAATTGTTACCATTTGACTATCAGAGACCACGGCGTTCCCACTGTTACACCCTGTATAATTGGAATTATTCGATTCTATTGGCTAAATAAAATTTATTTGTTTATTTAGCTGAAGAGTTTAATCTTTATATACGTATTTGTATTAAAACAATAAAGTATATCCATAATATTAGTAATATATGTAACGTACCTACTCAAGAAACTTTTAATTTCAATAGTACTAATAAAAAAGCACATGTATATATATATATATATATATATATATGTAGGGTGAGTCATCTCCACGGCGAAGTCGGATTGTGACTTTATGAGAAAAGATATTTCGAAGCGGTTTTTTCCCTGACTTATTAGGAGCACCTTTTCAAATTATTTTGTATTATACATTATTATCCATAATTTGGTGGCTGACCATAGTTATAGTTTTTTAAATTAGTCTTTAGGCCTAAAATTTAAGGTTTTAGACTTATTACCATTTTTCTGAAAAATTCAGTGTTTTTATAAAATTATATTTCTCGAAAACGACGTATAAATGGGCACAATTTTTGGTCGCGTTGTTCATAATAAAAGCTCTTAATAATACAAATAAGTTTTAATTTTTCTTTGAATTACTAATTGAATTTGTGAAAAACTGGATTAAAGTCACACGACACATTTTTGCATATAAGTGATTTTTTTTCAAATGGAACAATCTGTATATCAGTTCATTTTTGAATTGCTTACTAAATTTCACACCAAAAATATGTAAGACGATTATTTTAAAAGTGACCATTAATGAGCAATTGTCATTTTTTGATAACATTGACAACTGTTTTTTATTTTAATACGGTATTTTTATACTGAAGGAATGTCAAAGATATTATTTATTAGCCCAAAGAGTTTACCAGCAGCGTTATCCTGACAGAAGATGTTCCAGAACAGATACTTTCATTACTACTGGTAGTATTGATGACAATCAATTAAGAAAACAGAAATCCACACATCAGTATCCATAAAATAAGTCGTGTGCTGGATATTAGCCAAACCATCCTAACAAAGGAACTTAACATGAAATAAATATCATCCGTAATGAATACATTTAAATACTGAGCTATGCACCCATCATTTTAGAAGAGTGTTCTGCCAAGGGGCAATAACTAAAATGAATGACCGGGCAATTCTTTTTGATAGTGTGTTATTTACTGATGAAGCTGGTTTCCATAGCATAGCAATAGCTAATAACAGAAATTTCCATTACTATTCAAATGTAAATCCTTACGTGACTAATAAATAGCATTTTCATATTTTCTTTTTTAAATAGAAACCCTACTACGCCTATCCGCCGAGAAATTATTAAAGTATATATAATTTAATAATTTCTATTTAATTTTAAGTTATTATATATTTACGTTTTTTATATTTTGATTAATTAGTATCATCGAATTAAATAATATAGTAACAAATTAATACATAAAATATAGATATTTTTATTTATAGAAAAGTTGTTCCAAACTAAGTTTTAAGTACGTCTTCTTCTATTTTATTTGTGGAAGAAAGCAAATCACTTTTAAAACCTTGCAAACTTCGATTCAAGTCCTTCAGTAACCCAAATATGGTCACCACCCATTTCATTATGAGTAAAACACTTCATTGCTTAAGAAATACTAAAAATTCTTTTAATTTAAACTAAAATCAAAACAATATGGACTTGGTATATAAATATTGTTGTATTTTGTATATATGCTGTTTAAAATTAATGGTATTTTTATAATATAATAATATTTTTATTAATCCATTCAACCTCGGTGAACAAGAATTGGATATTATATTATTATAGGGAATATGAAATTATTAATTGTATGATTTATTATTTATTAAACGCTAAACTTGTTTTCTCTCGCGTGTATGCTTAAACAATTACATTTTTCTTCAAGCATAACGGAAAAATATAAATATGTACGTGTAATTATAACAGTGAAAACGTTTCTTTAAATGTTATTATCAAAGAGGAAGTAATGACCCAAGACAAAAACGGTTTCTCTGGTAAAAAGTAAAAGTTACTAGAATTTCCGGGAAACCAGAATATGAGACAATTATTCTTTTAAATAGTAAGGTCACTGGTGAACAAACACATATATACACACAATTATTTAAATACTTTTATGTTTCGTTGTTTTCATTTAGCATATGTGCAATATTGTTGTGACATAACCTTTGTTTTATCTTTAACATGCTTGGAATGTTGCAAATTAAAACATTTCATTTCCTTTCTATTGGGCGATTAGTCCTTGTCAATGTCATTTGTAATCTTTTGTTAGTTTCGATGGTTTTCAAGATAACGATTTGTTATATACAGCGTGGAAATAAAGTAACGGATAAAGGCATTAAATCTGTTAATATTAAAAAAATATCGAAGGGGTATAGCGATTTTAACTAAACAGAATATTTTCATCCCATTTTGAGTTTCATACTTCATTTGTTTTTCATGTTATGATGTCACCGACTTTTTTTTAAATGACAACCTATAATTTTTTTTATTGATATCGATAGTACTTTCAATTCCCTATCCAACGGTATAAAACTTTTAATATATTAGATTTGAAAAAAATTGAGAAAAAGAAAGATTGACGACATATTGGTTTTTATTATAAAATTATGAAAATGTTGAAAACCACTATCTACTCCATTCAAAGTTAATAATTACATTAAAACTAAGTTGATTAACCAGAAAAAAATAACAATAACATCAAACACAAAAATAAGGCCAGAAATAACACTTTTTAAATTAAATTTACACTCAATTTTCAAAATGACGACGCTGTATATTCTGACAATTCCCAAGAAGATTATAAACTCATTTCTCGCATTCTGAATAGTTTGAGCTGATATTAATCCAATTTCATGTTGAATTCTGTGCGTGAGATCTTCTAAATTATTAGGGCGATTTTTATACACTTTACAAGTACCCTTATAGAAAGAAGTCTAATGGCGTTAGATCAGAAGACCAAGCCAGCCATTCCATCGAACCTCTTCTTCCTATCCATCCTTCTGGGAGAACTTGGTCCAAGTATATAATAGCGTCGCACGTTAATTGCGTAATGAGGCGGCGCACCATCATGTTGTAACCATATACCATTATTTGGTAGGTCTGGGCTGTTTGCATCAGGAAATAATGCAGGCATCAATTCGAACTGTAGAAATTGCAAGTATCTCTCCCCAGTCAAATTATTAGCAAAAAAGAATGGATTTAGAATTCTGTCACCACTAATTCCTGCCCCTTTACTTTATGAGGTTATTGCTCAATAGTAGGTACCATTTTTATTAATAAAATAGTTTGCAAAAGGTAAATTATTTTAATTTAGAAAAGGGAGCACTTATTTTATTGTGAGACTGACTAATTACTGACAGCTGTAACTAATGTGTTTTTTGTTTTATACATCGGTAACTACATTCACTTTGCCAATATAATGAATTTTTAATATTTGAACTTTAAGACTTTTTTTCTCATTTTTTTTCAAATATAGGTAATATATTAAAAATTTTATACCGTTTGATAGGGAATTGAAAGTAATATCGAAATCAATTTAAAAAAATGAGGTGTGGCTACCACACGACTTTCTTATACTTATAAGCGTTTCAAATTATAGATAAGTTGTTCTGAATTGTTTTAAATACTTTTATTTTAGAAAAATAATCCGAAAATAAACCTGTAAGTGTGTTACGTCAAGTCCAAATTTTAAGATTTTTTTTATAGAAACAATATTCAAAATCATATTCTAAATACTTCTCTTCTTTTAATAAATCTCTATGGAATGCGTGCTTTGCGGGACATTTGAAAAAAGTGCTACTCGCTAAGAGTAGAAGTGGTACTTCCGGTCCGAATTTCGAAATTTCATTTATACAAAAAATATTCCAAATCTAGCTCTAAATACTTTTGTACTCTTGACAAATATACATATATAGAATGCATAATTTACGACATATTTGCTAAAAAATCGCTATTCCATAGAGTAAAAGTGTTACTTCCGGTCCGAATTTTGAAAATTTGTTTATACAAAAGGTATTGAAAATTAAGTTCTAAATACTTTCATACTCATAACGTACCCGTCTAAAAAGCATAACTTACAAAATATTGGCAAAAAACTGATTTTTGATAAGAGTAAAAGACATACTTCCGGTAGGAATTTCAAAAAACTTTTTTAATAAAATTCTTCTGAAATATAATTTTAAGTACATATGGATTCTTCATAAATTTGTTTAAACGTAGTAGTTGACAAAATATTGGCAAAATTCGATTTTTTCACTGAAGTAAACTACTACTTCCGGTATGCAGATTTTATTGAAAATCTAATCAGAACTCAAGAGGGAGATTATACTCGTAAATACTAAATTTGGAATTAATAGCTATAACGGTTTGACCCCTATCGTGGTCACACACACACACACACCACACACACGCAGCCATTTTTTAAAAACCACTTTTTCGGTACCAGGGGACTTTAAAACGTGGAGATCTATACTACGTATAAGAAAGTAAAATTATAGGTTGTCATTTAAAAAAAGTGGTGATGTCATAATATGAAAAGCAAATGACGTAAAAACTGAAAATACGATGAAAATATTCCCCTTTGTTAAAATCACTATACCCCTTCCAGATTTTTTTCAAAAAATGAATGTTGACGAAGTTAATGCCTTTATCCGTTACTTTATTTCCACACTGAATATATATATACAGGGTGTTCCTAAATATCATGTACATAAGGAAGGGGGTAACTATTTGGTTTATTTTGTGCCTAAAATTTCATATAAACATAGGTCTGCAAACGCTTCGTTACCAATATGCAGGGTGTTGAAATTTCAAGAATTTTTCACTTTTTACTGTATAGCTCCTGCAGTTTTTTTACGATTTCTAATGTCAATTGTCAAATTAATAAACTCAAGTGATTATCTGAATAAAGCCAGAGCCTGCTAGACCATTTTAAAAAATTTAATTTTCTCTGGCGAATTACAGAAAATTGTTTTCTATTTTTTTTTCTCGATAACGGTCAGAGATAAGAAAAAAATATAAGAGATCAAAAAGTTTCTAAACAAGACAGAAAATTTATTGCGTATTTTAGAATCTAGCAGTGGCGCATCGCAAAAAAGTTCAGGGTGAGAAAAGAGGGCATGACCCCGAAAAAATTATTACCCTGTAGATTTAAATAATCATTTGGCATGGCTAATGATGCAGGCCTTATAGCGTAACCTATCTTCCAAATTTGAACAAAATATCTCAAAAACTGCAGGAGCTATACAGTAAAAA
Source organism: Amphimallon solstitiale (assembly GCA_963170755.1). Lineage (NCBI taxonomy): Eukaryota > Metazoa > Arthropoda > Insecta > Coleoptera > Scarabaeidae > Amphimallon > Amphimallon solstitiale. The sequence continues at coordinate 51,243,035 of OY720679.1, forward strand.
ATGAAAAATTCTTGAAATTTCAACACCCTGCATATTGGTAACGAAGCGTTTGCAGACCTATGTTTATATGAAATTTTAGGCACAAAATAAACCAAATAGTTACCCCCTTCCTTATGTACATGATATTTAGGAACACCCTGTATGTATATGTAAATTAAGAAATAATTATATAATTATAGTTAGTTAATTGAAGAAGAAAATATTTGTTGAAAATTCATTTTGCATTAAGATATAACAAAACTACCCAGGAGACTTCCAATTATTTATTGTATTCATTACCATATTGTTTCATTATAGCTTCAATACAAAACTACCACATACCACAAGTCGATATTCATCATCTCATTTTAGTAAAAGTTTATTGAATCTGCATTAGTTTACAAAACATAATGAACGATTAATTCTGAATCGGCGTACGACTACTCGGATCGATATGTATTGTGAGCAAAAAATGCGAAAACACACATGAAAATACTAATATGTAATACGAAAGCATCGGTAACGATGTTGATGTTAGAGAAACCGCCGATCTATACAGGTAAATTTGATTTCACTGCCGTCGCTAATTAAAGTAAATAATAAAATCATTAGGATAATCAATCATAGATGCATGTTTGGTTTCTGATGTTTCAGGCAGGTAACAATAATGACTTCAATAGATATTTATTTAGATTTATAATAAATAATTATATTATTTAATTAGGTACATACTTTCATACCTAAACGATTTAGATTATCTTTTATACAGAACACAGCGCCTTTGTTACTGCTGATAACTAATTATAATGGTTTCGGTAATATGTTAATGAATTAATTTTAATTAACATAATTTTCATAAACTTTTCTAACGCTTACTTACTTAATTCGAAAGTTATTCTACTTTCAGTTTAAAAAAAAACAATACTTATTTCTAACCTTTGTTATTAACACTTGTAGTACGGAAAGTTTAACTTTACAACAGTTACAACAATTCATCAGTTACCTCTTATTTCCCTCACTTACTTATCTGCAGCTGTGTACAATTTCTACTTTGGCAGGAATTCAACATAGTTGTCAAATTTGACATTATTATAAACTCATAAGCGCAGTTTAACGGATTTTAGCTAAGTATATTAATTTTTGAAATTACAGGTTATTAATGCTATTTCATCATATTGTCAATGTTATAGTTGTATGTATGTTTACTTTGTAAACTAAATATGTATTTAAACACGACTCTGGCGATAGAAAAAATAAGGGAAAACGTTTCCAAGTTGCCGATTTAATGAAAATTTCTAAATCGCAATGTGTAAGTTAATTACAGACATTCGATTTTTACCACAACAGTATATACCGTATGTGTCAATTTTCATTAGGTATAGGGATTCAATGTTTACGTGCGATTTATACGTATACAAATAATATGTGGCAACGTGTGTCACCTCTACTCTCCGTCACCAATCCCGGCAACAATCGACATTACAACGATTTTCTCCGATCTCCCCACCAGATTTTACATTCAATCTTTAGCTGCGAACACGTTGTGATCTAGTCTGCCATAAAAGCCGTCTTATTACTGGAACGGGAAACATCAAATGGCCGCCGCGATCTCCTGATCTACTAGTTTATTATTATTTTCAGAATCCTTTTTTATTTACCTTATTTTTAATTTTATTAGAATTACGCTTTTGTGTGTGTCATGCAGCGTGAACGTAGCTTAATAATTCTCTGCATTTACTGAAAGGAAAGAGAAAAACAAATCCTTGCAACGCGTAAATATTATTTCTGAACGCATTACAAACACCCAAGTCAATGGTCCAACAGTTACTGCTATAGCTTGAGCTTGTATCGGTCGCGCTCGCATTGGAAAGGAAAGTAGGGGTGTCATGTTGTCACGTATTGCATGAATAAATCGCCTATGGTTAATGAAAATTGACACATGCTGTATAATTTTCAGGATAATAAGAGCTTGAAAAATATTATGAGCCTGTTGTTCACGAAGAATGTTACTAGTTTTATTGTAATAAAACATACTATCATGATCTTGTTCAACGGTGGACAAAACAAGTCACTATAACGATATCTAGAGAGGTATCTATGTCATTTATTCCAAATTTAAAGTTCTACCGAAAAATAAAGGTCACATTACTTTCTGAGCGTTCCTCGTATATTGTGATTTTAAATGTAAACGATTCGACAAAACGAATTTTGCTAGTAGGTACATGATTTGTGGTGTTCTTTCAAAGCAATTTACTAAACATATCAAACCACCCTCGTAAAGATTTAATTATATAAAAGTAATTAATTAGAAAGCAAAACTCGTTTCACAAATATTTTTGTGAAACGAGTTTTTCTTTCTAATTAATTGTTTAAAATTCACAAGTGTTCCGCTTATCAAGATTTATATAAATGTAAATCGAATTATGTTAATTGAAACTAAAAATTATAATATATAAGAGACAATCAGTAAGAAACGTGTTGTAATATTCATAAAAAACTTTAAATATCGAAATTTAAAAAAATATCTCAACTATTATAAAAAAAAGTAAGATACTACTTTAAAGAAGGAAATAGGTTTTGTAATTTTTTTAAAAAAACGGGAATACTTTTCCGATACTTTTATCTCTCTTGCATACTTGGTCACCACCTTAAGGAAACGTAGTTCATGATACATAATTCATTTAACTTATTGATTTAATTTTATTTATTTTCATGAAGCATACGATCTGTTAGTATCCATGAGTGTAATTATTTGCATACAAGTGTCTCGTTGGGATGTTGTAATAGCTTACGTTGTTGTAATTAACAATAGAGTTTGATTTGTAACGAGAACAATGTTGAAATAACCTTTATTAGACATGATTACTAGAACCTTTTCATAATGTAATGATGGTAATAGATACAATAATTGACAATTATGTTACATGACCATGGCCTGCTGGCGATATATAGCATGCATAATTATATTTTATCAATAATCATAGTAACTTTGAATGAGAGAGTAGCTAGCTTCCGCATTCCATTTTATGTTATATAATGCGAAAGAGATATTCCATATTTGTATCAAAAACACATTATAATAATATTATTTTTAATGTCAATAGAATAATAGTATGTACTATATACAGGTAAACGTAGTGGTGATTACTGGCATGAGTTTTAAACTATTAATAATTTACTTTATAAAAACAGAAGAAAATTATCCAGAGGTTGAGCATTTTCATGGTAAAGTGCTACACATGAAACAATACTTATTGTTAGGCTTTTAAGTTGGATGAAAAAGGGAATTTCAAATATCTCGCTTAATTAAAATCTAATAACGACTTTCGACTAGTCTTTTGTATACGTACATATATAATTTTATTAGAAAGATGTGTGAACAATTTCGCCAATTCTCGCATATTCATGAATAATGCACATTAACACAATTGTGTACTATTCGAACTTTCTATGGTAGGTGATATACAGTACTGTGTGTCCCAAATACTATATTCAGATAGGATTATAACAAGAGATTCAAAATGATTGTTTATTATTCCGTTTTGAATAGAATAGAACTATAAGACGGACAGATAGTAAATAAAAAAATATTTTTATTGCAATTTTTTTTATTGAATTATGGTAATGAATATTTGGTATTTTGGCAATTATGTGTGAAAGTTTGGTCAACTGTTTGCAACGGTTTTGATTAAACTTTGGATGACATCTCGTCCTTTACTTCTGAATCATTGCTGACTTGTTGGCATAGACTTTACTTTTGAGATAGTCCAATGAAGAAAGTCCATTTGAGTCAAATTGCATGATATCGCTGACTAATTGAGTTCGCTCTTTCGTGAAATAATATTATCTTGTGAACTTCTCTCGCAATAAGACCGTTCCTGAAGAGGTTGTGAAACATGTGGCGTCGTATAGTTTGTTATTACCTCACGGGAGCGCTTACCTGTCACTGTACCTGCACCTTTAGTTTTGTGGCGCTGTGACGGAGGTTTCTTTATTCTGCAGGTTTTTTCCTACATTCTAGATCACACGGTGCAGTTTTTACAGGGCCTCTGCAGTTATGGCCCTTAATATATTTATACTTTTGTAGTATAATTTATATATGTTTATTTTCTTGTACGTGTCATGTAGTTTCATACGAATATATATATCGTATAAGAACATGCAAAATCATTATAACCGTGTCCTCGGAGAAAGCATAACATCCAAAGCCCGTTATACCTATACTAAAATCGAATATTTCTTATTTTGTGATTAATAAAATCATTTTAAAACGTATAAAGTTTTCGTCATCCTGTATGTATGTATATTGGTACACAAGCATATACATACCTATACCGCATGTGTCAAATTTCATTAGCTATAGGGATTCAATGTTTGCGTGCGATTTATACGTATACAAATAATATGTGGCAACGTGTGTCACCCCTACTCTCCGTCACCAATCCCGGCAACAATCGACATTACAACGATTTTCTCCGATCTTCCCACCAGATTTTACATTCAATCTTTAGCTGCGAACACGTTGCGATCTAGTCTGCCATAAAAGCCGTCTTATTACTGGAACGGGAAACATCAAATGGCCGCCGCGATCTCCTGATCTACTAGTTTATTATTATTTTCAGAATCCTTTTTTATTTACCTTATTTTTAATTATATTAGAATTACGCTTTTGTTTGTGTCATGCAGCGTGAACGCAGCTTAATAATTCTCTGCATTTACTGAAAGGAAAAAGAAAAACAAATCTTGCAACGCGTAAATATTATTTCTGAACGCATTACAAACACCCAAGTCAATGTCCAACAGTTACTGCTATAACTTGAGCTTGTATCGGTCGCGCTCGCATTGGAGAGGAAAGTAGAGATGCCATGTTGTCACGTATTGCATGAATTAATCGCCTATGGCTAATGAAAATTGACACATGCTGTATGCTATATTTCAATAGATATCATGCTCTACAATGTTCCACAAAACCAAGAAATCCATTTAACATATTTACCTAACCAACCAAACGTTTTATTGCTACACGACAGTAGTAGTTCTAAACAAAACACAGATTTACGTCATATTTTGAAAAGTAAGCTACAAAGCAACCTTTTTTTTTTAATATCTTGAATAACAAAAATGTCATAATACTTCTTGAAGCCCCAGAATTTTGAGTGCCGTTTATAACACATAAACACAAAAGAATCTCAAACTTTAAAAACCTGTTTATGTCCGCAGCATTTACCAGTAGTATCTAGTAATCTATTCTGTACTGTGTGAATGTCATACTTTAGTGAGGCATATTAGAAAAATATATTATTTTTAGTCAATATATTAAAAAACTTTTTTCTACTATCGTGTTTAAAATGCCATTTATCGCATAGGTTTCCATGACGCTAAGTGACCTTTTAAATACACCTTGACAAGCTGTGGCTTCGTGCACTTTAGTCACGGGCTGAAGTTAGCTCTAGATTTTTTAAATGCAAAAATCAAGTGAAATTTTCAATCAAGATGGTTGACACCACAGATCACTATACTAGAAGATAGTATAACTTAATAGTAAAAAGTTTAGACAATGTTTAGCGCCGCCTGCCAACTGCAGGCAGTACTAAAATGGATCAAACCGATGAACCGGGAAATTTAAATATTATATATTTCTATTCCATTTTGTATTTACCTTAATAGTTTTTATTCTTCACTTTAAATGTTCGGAAGTAAAATAGTGGATGTATTTTAAAGTAAAATATACTACACATATTGCTATAATAACTTAGTAATAAATTAGAAACATATCTTTTTAGTAACGCTTTATTTTTATATGCAAAATTTATTTCTATTTCAAAATATTAAGGAGAAAGCATTCTAAATTATTCTTACATTTGAACTTATTTATTCCTTAAATGGAAATCGTCGATCTTCTCTTATAACATTGAATAAATTAGGATCTCCTGTAGCGTCCTACCACTCATGAAAACGAATTGATTTTGGATGTGGAAAACTTTTACATTTTGGTCACAATTTGACACATAACATTTTCTTGTCGGCATAATTACTAGGAAGTCTAGAAAAAAATGCTAATAAATAAATAAATTACTCGAATTACGCAGAATAAATACGTACATGCAATTTTAAGAAATAAGTTAATACTTGTAATTTTGAAAACGTCAACAAAAATATTTAAAAAGCTATATAGTTACCATAGTTACTAAACAAATACAGGCAATTCTGTGCAGCTAAGCCCTGAAGTATCATGACTGATCCTAAAATTACATCAACAGAATTTAACATGCGCCCCCTACCAACTGCAGGCAGAAGTAAAACGATGTCTACGCAATCTTAATTTAACATTTCCCCCCCTGGTTGACACTTGTCATCAATCTGTCAAAATAATCCGACATGGTGCTACAATACACAAGTAAATTTGTATTATTTTGATTATTTGTGATCGTAAAAAAGTATAGTGTAACACTCGTTTTATAAATTCGTTAGTCTACAATGGCGTTTATAAAACTTGATACATAATATACTATTAAAACTAATCTAAGATGATACAGTGCTATCGAGAAATATTGTAGACCACGTGATCAGTAATTTTCTAAAATCTGGTGATTTTCGTGTTCATACGTTTATGAGATTCGCGTATCGCTAGTATTTGACAGTAGCGTACATTTTATTCACAAATACTGCTGTCATTGTTGACACTTTTAACCATATTTTACATAAAACATTCAATACTACCAACTGCTGTTAATTGGGTTGCCTAATTTGGTAGTCACGTGGTCTACAGGAATTGTTGATATCTCTGTATAAATGGATCAAATATAGCCAACTAATAGCAAAAACAGTTCTAACAAATTGGCAAGCTGTAATTTACAAATTCCACAACTAAAGAAACCAGACCGGTAACTACTTGATAGAAAAATATCCAGACTCTTCTATCATTTGAAGATGGTGCAAGCAGCATATTCGCGCGGAATTTGAAATGAGCTTGTTTTTAGAATATGTGTATTTAATACGTTATTAATGTAATAGAAAAATACACAAACCTATTGGACAAATCACACATACCCTCAACTTATACATTTAAAAAATGCGAATACTTGGATTTTATTATTGATAGAAATTACTGTTTATTATACGTGCACAATCTAATACATGAAGTCACTCTAACGCAAATATTCCTGAGTTTATATTACACCACAGTTCACTAATTTTCACTCTGTACTAATTTAATCATAACTCGCGATCAATACCTAATATGTTGTACAACAAGAACGGATTGCAATAATACGTCAAATTTGAAATATTGTTTGGAATGACATATAACCGTTGATTGAAGGAGTAATATGTATTCCTTCAATCAACGGTAATACCACAACATGACAAAAAAATTCAAATGACACTAGCGCCATCTCGTCTCCCGTTCAGTTAATATGACAAAGATGGTGAGGATTGATGTTTTCATTTGCTGAACAAAGAGGCGTAATCTGGATAAAATTTGGGATTTAGTTACCAGCCTAGTTTGTTTAGTCTGTGCATATTCTAAAATAAAATTTAATGGAAACTATAAATAATTACTTGTGCAATTGTACACATACATATTGGAATTAAAAATTCATATATGCATGTATGAAATGCATGCACAATCTGCCCTAGAGTCGAAATTACAGCAACCACCGCACAGATACGTGTTTGCGTCTACTAAGACTTCATCAGTGTGCAACGGTGTTGCTGCAATGCTCAATGAATGCTGTAATGTCGATTATAGGGCGGACTGTGCATCTATTTCATGCAACTGTACATGGGCGTAGCCAGGATTTATAACAGGGGGGGGGGCAAACCATGGTCCATGGTCGTTCAAAATGTAAAATTTTAGGATAAAAAGAAAAGGCAAATGAAAACAAAACTTTGAGATTTTAATTATACTTAAATTAAATTAATAACATTTTTCTTGGGTTGAAACTAAATTTATCCAAAGCTTTCTTCACTATGCAGTCCTGATTTTCCTTAAAAAATTGTCGATGCACACTCATCAAACACAACCCAGTGAGTCTGTCATCACCTATTGTACTCCTGAGCCAGGTTTTTACCCTTCGTAGGGTACTGAACGATCTTTCCACGGTAGCAGTAGTGGATGGGAAAGCACTTAATATTAGCAGTGCGTGCCTTGTTGCAGGGAAAAAAACATTAGCTTCCTCCAAAAGTGCAGCCACTTCAATGTGCTTTAATTTGTCTTCTGCTAAATTCTTCTTCTTCCACATATTGTACCACAAATCTAATTCTGCAGAGACATCACCCAACTTATAAAATTCCATGAAAGATTCTGCATTATTTTTGAAATCTTTTGAAGCCATTTTGAGCATGCTTGAAGGATGAAGATAAGTTAAAGCAAAAGCAGGTGTATTTTCGTTGGAGAATCTAGCACCCAAAGACGAAGTTAAAGAATCAAGATAGGGGATGATTATTGACCGCTTCCAGTATACAACTGCATACTCAGATGGTGGATTACTTCTGTGTACTTGCTTTTGAGTGACTCGTGGTACTGACAACTCAACCCCTACTTTCTCTGCGATATCAAGTGATTTTTTATATAATTCATAAGAAACATTTTCGACATCTTGTCGATCTTCTTTGATTACATCTAGAATATCATCAATATGTTTCTTCACCATAACCAAATCCATACTTTTACCTTGTAAAACGTTTACAACGGGTTCCAAAATTGCAGAGTATCTTGCAATTATGTTTAAGCCTAAGATGAAAATTGGTTTAGTAACTGCACAGTGCAATTGGTAGGCACATTTTCTTGTTGCATAGTTTCCTTCGACAGATAGATGTTCTAGTGCTTTAACAATGTCAGTGAAGCTCTCTGAACATTTTTTTATGCTCTTGTATTTTTCCGACCATCTGGTCTCACAGAGCCTTGAAAGATTTGGAACCGATTTCCTACTGGCTGGCGATTCACGAAAGAAGGTTATTGTGTCTTTAACCGTTGCAATTGTGTTTCTTATTTCTGGTAGCTTGCTAGTATCATTGACCACAAGATTTAGTCTGTGGCTGGAGCATGGAAAAATAAAGACTTAGCGTACTTTTTTTAAGAATGGCCTGTACACCACCTTCTTTGCCGGCCATCGTAGAACACCCGTCAAATCCGAATCCCACACAATTATCGACGGAAAAATTATTATCTTCTAAAAAACTTTGAATTGCGCTAGCGATTGTAGAAGCATCTTGACATTTTAACTCAATGTAGCCTACAAATTCCTCCCTGATTATTTTTTGGCTTTCATCATAGAACCTTAATCCAATAGAAAGCTGCTCTTTTCCAGCGATATCTGCTGTTTCATCAGCCATTACAGCATAAGCTTTTGCCCGTTTACAGTCTTCGATTATTTTTTCTTTGATAACTTCACCGCATAATTGTATGATCTCATTTTGAATTGTTGGTGAGGTATAGACTGCGTTATTTTGACATTTATCCAAGTGGCTCTTTAGCTTCTCATCACCAGAGTCAATCCTCAAATTTAAAAGGTCAAAGAAAACTCCCTCATTTCCTACTTTTCCTCTAAGCGGCAAATCATGAATTCCACAAAATATTATGCATGAAATAATTGCTGACCATATTTGTTTATTTTCTTCAATCGTCTTATGGTGCCCTATTTGCAACTGGACATCAACAGGAGCATTTTCAAGAAATGCTTTTGCAGCAGCTGTTGAAGATTTGTGGTAATGGGTGCCAACGTGCTTTCTACAATCTTCATGTATATCCTTAAACTTCATGTAAGGCCTTACCATAAATGACCCTAAAACTCCTTTAACTGTAGCAATTCTTGGCGGAAATAAAACACAATACAAACATAGAGCACCTTTCAAACGACTTGAGTACACCAGCCATGGAGTATATTGATCTAACCAGCGATGGTTAAATTTTCTTTTCAAGTGAATGGCATCAGAAGCAAAATCGTAATTGGATGATGGAACCCAAGGGTTTGTCAACAATTCCTTCTTTTTTTCAGAAGGCAAGTTATTGGCACAACTAACATAACGACCAATGTCATTTTCATGGTAGCCATCGCGTTCTTCAGTTTGTTTAGAGGTCCCAGATCCAGAGACAGTAGATATGAAGAACTACTTGAGCCTTCTACAAAAATAGATTCCGATTTTGATGTTCCGACCATTTTATTTTCATCTTCATCACAATCATTGCTTCCACTTCCACTACTGTCAACATGAACTTTTTTCCGGTTTAGAGATTTTTGACCTAAAAATAATAACCTAATATCATTCTTGTTCTTAGTCCCTAGTATAAAAATTAGTATAAAACAAAACTACCATGTAATGATAGTGATAGCTTATAATGTGGATATACTATATCTGATGTTAATATTTTTTCTCTAGATTAAAAACACAAAATGAAATTAATAGCACGTACAAAGTGCTGTTTGATCTTTAATATGTACAAATTTCAAGTTTTAATTGTGAACAAAAATTAACATGGGATATAACATATCTGCATTATAAGCTATCGTTACATGGTAGTTTTGTTTTATTTGGTGCTGGTCGAGCAACCAATTTTCAAATTTTTGGACCATTTCTAATGGAATGACTCTGACTCTAAAGTTTTAATTAAAAATTTAATTTTCTACTGAAATTATTTAACTTACCTTTTTTTTTTCTTATATCCATATTGTCTTTTCTGTCTCTTTATTCTGTGGTAAAACTATTGTTACGGATTTTCCCTCTTGTTTCTCGCGCCTCGCTTTCTATTCGCCGTATGCAACTTCGTATCCTGCACTATGTATTGTACTGTATTGTCTGTCTTCGCGCCGGATAGACAACTAACTTTATATACGCTTTTGAGCCTAGAAATTGCCAGAACATTCGCATCGCCGGTTCCCGTATATTCCTCACTTGTATCTCGATTTTTTGTCGAACTCGAAGAAAACCAGTGGCGTTTTCTTACACTATTAAATAGGACACTGTCGCTAGACAAGAGCACTTACACACCAACTCAATAGTTGTTATAAGAGTATTTAATTCGGATTCTGATGTAGGATTGTGTATTGAATGTTTCAAAATATTTCACGCTAAAACTACTTATTGAGTAAATTTATTTTAATTAATAGGATTAAAAAATGTAGTTAAATGAAAACAAAAAAAAGTGACAATTTTTTTACCATTTTTCTCAAAAATGTCCGACTGTTAAGTGGTTGAATCGAACACTAAAAATTGACGTATCCTGAGAGTAAATCGAACACTCCTTTTTATCCAATTCTGGTGTGGGACAATTCTGGTGTGCACCAATGCATAGATCGAAAACGCTATTAATATATATTTAGCACTATGTCAGTTTTTCAAACAGCTTTGTTTTTTGCTGATGAAATATATTTTAGTGACAAAGGACACGCGAATAATTTTATTTATTAGAGCTTATTAATTAATTTTAAAATGTTCATAAAAGCAACCAAACGACCACAACAACAAACAAAATATATAAAACAGATAACAAAAAAAATATGCAGAACAGAAAAATATGTATATTTTAGATTTAATTTTTCGTTTATTAAAATTTAAAAATTATTTCATTTATTTTTGCTTCCAGGGGGGGGGGGGGGCAGTTGCCCCTCCCTGCCCTTCGCTGGCTACGCCCATGCAAGTGTATATGAATTTTTAATTCGTATATGTACATGTGTGGTTTCCGTTATCCATTGGAGATTTTCCCAAGTATTCATTATTGAAGTGAAAACTTCTATGGGCGTTGATGCATTGATTGTTGGGCACTGAACGAGACTGAGCCGTCACGCTCGGAATGTAACGCTCGTTCGGGTAAAGTCGGCTCGAGTCGAGTCGACTAAGGGAGCGAGAGAGATGTAATTAACGCGTCTCTGCCGGTCTCTGCTATACTCGCTCGGCAACCGTTTCACGCTCGGCTTTGTATTATAAAACTAACTAGAGGTATTTCATTTCAATTAAATTGAAATTTAGAATAAATACGCGAAATATTGTATTTTTATTTTCTGAAAAATTCTTGTCCGCGTGCAGATGCGATCCCGAGCCGCCCGGGTATGAGGCCGGCACGTTACTATTAGACCAGCGCGGGTACTCGTATGAGAATTATCATATCGTCTATTTGTATATATACATGCGTACGTATGAATGTTTGAAGTGAAAACTTGATCAGTCCGAGCGAAATGTACTAGAATAATGTATACACAATAATAATAAATATATATTTTTTAAATGTAATGTAGAACGAAACTGGAAAATGGAAAATGTAAATGTAAATGAATATAGAACGAAAAAAAAGTTGTATTTCGTATTATTAACCTCGCCTTGATGAAATTTTCACTTCTGCCGTGTGGTCTTAAGCACACCCATTTTTTTAAAATATTTTCAATATTTATAAATGTATAGTACAAGAATGAATTTATATTAGTATGTTCGGGTAAAATATGGAATATGCAATTCATCTGTTTCTTTACTACCATTATTTTTGTAAACGATGTTATTGGTTATATTTGACTTGCAGAAATTCTGATTTGAAACAGAAATTTTCATATAGCTAAATTTATAAAATATTATACATTTAATTTATATATCTAGTTCAGTTTGAATATACCTATAGAGTAAGCGACTAACTGATATTAATCACTATTTACGATTTCAATTTTATTCATGTTATTCTCTCTTAGAATTATTGATTTGCCAAACCCGTACATTTTTAATGAAGCATTGATTAAATTCTATTTTAGACGCATAGTATATGGTTTCTCGATATTTTAGTCTTCAATGTTTCCTTTTTTATTCGCTCTTATTAAACATAAAAAAGAGCTTAATCTATTATTAGAGACTTTTTATTGCATTCTTATGTACTAATTTTAGCTTTTTATTTATTTTGCAGTTGATGCAAGCCAAGCAGGCGAAGGACAGTTAGAAATATCCATAAACGAAGGCGAAGTACCAAATCACGTTCAAGTAGTGGGTGGCGGCAGATGTCTCGTGTCGTTTACGCCAGACCACGCGAAATCTCACTTAATAGACATCAAATTCAATGGTGAAACTGTGAGAGGATGCCCATTCGTATGCTCCGTATCAGACACTAGTCGAGTTGCTTTAAGTCTTTCACACTTAGAATTAGTACCGGTAAATCAACCTAGTTCATTTCATATGGGAGTTGCTGGAGGTGGAGCTGCTGAATTAGCGGTTGCAGTTCGAGGACCTATCGGTGAATTACCTGTTAAAGTAACGGGCGACATTCATTCTGGATTTACAGCGGAATTTACACCCACTCAAGTCGGTGCACATCAAATAACAGTAGATTACAACGGGCGACCTGTACAGGGTACACCATTCATAGCTAAAGCTTTCGATTCGTCTAGAGTAACGGTGGGCCATGTGGCTAGAGGATCGGTCGGTCGACCCGTAACATTTTCTGTAGATGCTAGCGAAGCTGGCGAAGGAAATTTAGAGATAACAATTTCCGCCAGGGGTCTAAATATACCAACTCAAGTGCATCCGCAGGGTAATGCGCGATTCGCAGTTAGTTTCGTACCAGCTGAAGCTTGCGATCACGTAGTTAATGTTGCCTTCAATAAAAGACCAGTAGTTGGTTGTCCACTGATTGTGGGTGTTGGCGGTGGGGGAAGTGGACCGAGTGTAACTTTACCTGGCCCAGGACCTGTACATAAACCGAGCACGTTATTAATTAATCATCCTGGAAGGTTGGAAGATATTGAAGTTAATGTTGAGGGTGAGAATAGATTCAAAAGATTCTTTGTTTGGGTATTCTTTAGTGGAAATATTAAAAGAATGTATTTTTAATAATTTTGTAGAATCTTTATATAAGTAAGAATTTTGTTATTGCTAGATGGCTAAACAAAAATTATTATGTATTGACAAGTTTACAATTAGAAAGAAAGAAGCTTCTCGTTTATATTCAACAATCAGTGCAACTTTTTTGCACCAGACTTACTTGCCACATGATATGTAGCGTTTCAACAGATTACTGCTTCTCCAAAGCACCAAATTACATCACACATCGTTGCTATTACTGCATTTTTTCCATGTAATACTCTAGGCCTGCGGATCAATGTCTTAACATATTCTATACTACTTTATATTCTGATTTAAGTACTGGCGACGATATGATAACAATTTCATTGCTCAAAAATGGCTAATTTGGCTAATATTTAGCAATATTCATTGTGATTATTATACGAATGCCTTCAGATGTGAATGTATTTTTTCCCAACATCTATATGCACAAGTTCTATGTCTCTATAAGAAAGACAGAGAAGTTTTGGGTATAATAACGACGAAACTCTTTATATGTTATTAAACTCTACTACATCTAATTGGCCCAGATGATTAATTCAGAGATTCTATGCATTTCGGTTGTAATGTAAATATATTGTCCAGCTATCTTTGATTTGCTGATAAAAAAAATTAATAATTTAAACCTCCGGCTTTTACTTTAAATACTCACTTGAATTATACTCAGTCAGTAGAACATGGTTAATTATAAGCTCTTTATCTTATAAATTTGGATTCCTAATCTATAAAAGTTACTTTTCTATAATGTCAAATTAAATACTTGTGAATCATTCTTTACATGATATACGAAATTAGCCAATGTCATGAAGATCTGTCAAATGTAAAATCAAAACAAGTTATCTAGGTTAGATAAGTATTTATTTGATACTTCAATATTAACAATATCCTATTATTGTTAAAAACCTTCTACCTGTCAACAGTCATTCAATTAACAAATTTATAATTAAAATGTGTTGTTCAAAACAACATCATCAATCGATTTTCAAGGTAATAAGTTAATTTTAATTAGGTTCTGAATCATAAATAAAACTTTTATGATGATAAAAGTATCCAAATTTTGCAGATAAAATCGAACAATCTAACAAAATAACTGAATCACATTAATGCCCTCTCCCTCTTATTTAAAATCAATGTCCAATTCAAATTCTTATACGGAAAATTCTTACATAAAATGTTCATAATTCTATACACATCGTTTTTATCTTTTTGTCGCAAATAGTTATAATGCTTTCCATAAAATTATCGCAATGACACTTTTTGACATTTTTCCATACAGCATTTTGACGTATAATACCTCATCCAATAGAACCCGTTAAATCTTTTGGAACTCGAACTGGCTTCCTCTCCTGTGTGTAAGCACCCTCTTGCAGAGTTCATCAGCCCGCAAATATCCTCTAATTTACAGGAAACACCAATCTAATTTTCTTATACAATGTCCCGTTCAATTCCTCTATTAAGATTGGCGATATCCGCCATCACCTCTGGATTTCTTCTTTCTCTGGTAAACTGGTATAATAAATGTCTTCCAACTTTACAAATTATAAGTTCTTTCTTCCAGATAAAACTCAGGAAATTCCAAAACAATATTTACTCGTATCCGTTCAACATAATATGAATTCTCTTGTAAATGAATTCACAACCACTTAGAAACGATGCGAAATAATATTCGAAAGTATTTAAAATAATCTCTTTCGATTTTACCCTGATTTGTCGTTCTTTTTCAAAAATCAATAATAACAAAGACTAAACAACCCAGACCGGGAACTACTTGGAAAAAAATATCCTTGTTACACATCAGTGAACTTGGTACGAAGATGGCGCTAGCAGCATATTGGCGCGGAATTTGAAATGAGCTTGTTTTTAGATTACGTGTATTTAATACGTTATTAATGTAATAGAAGAATACACACAACTATTGGATAAATCACTCATACCCTCAGCGTGTACGTTTAATAAATACGAATACTTAGATTTTATTATTGACAGAAATCTCTATTTATTACTTACATAATATAATACATGAAATCACTCTAACGCTATATATTCCTATAAGTTGATATTACACCCCAGTTCACTAATTTTTACTTTTTACTTATTTAATCATTAACTCGCGATCAATATCAACTTACTTATACCTAATATGATGTACAACAAGAAAGGATAGTAATAATACGTCAAATTTGAAATATTGTTTGGAATGACATATGATATTGATTGAAGGAATAATATGTATACCTTCAATCAACGGTATGACCAAACATTCAAAAAATTCAAATGACGCTAACGCCATCTCATCTCAAGTTCAGTCAGAATGAAAAAGATAGATAGATATTTTCATTTGCTAAACAAGGAGGCGTAATCTGGATAAAATTTGGGATTTAGTTGCCAGTCTGGTTTGTTTAGTCTGTGATAATAATCTCCTTTCTTGTTTTTTGTAACCAGGACTCACATTTCAACATAGTTGATTTTTTTCACGTTTTCATATGAACATTTAGGTAACAAAATAAGTTGCCTTTCTTTACAATATGTAATTTTTGATTACTTTCACTTTTAAACTGTATACTATTTTTGTTAATTTCTACTCTTTCATTTAATTTTCAGATTACAATATAAATTCTTTTAGTAATTAACAAACATTTTACACATCTGTAATATTTAAATAAGTTATTCCATTTTGTATGCGATAAATAATTTTTCTACCACAATACTATACAATCAAATTTGAAAACTGTTAATTTTAGATTATACCTTGATTGTGATGCATTTTAAACATTACAATTTGTTGTGTTATACGTATGGTATACATCTTTTACGCTTTCTTACATATGGCAGCGCTGGAATACTGTCTTAGAATTACAGGAAATATCCAAAGTGCTATCAAAATACACTAGCTCATGCTATGATAACTTGCTGAAGAGTTTAGCGTTTTTATATTAAGCGAAGCGAAATTAGAAATT
This sequence comes from Amphimallon solstitiale, assembly GCA_963170755.1. NCBI lineage: Eukaryota > Metazoa > Arthropoda > Insecta > Coleoptera > Scarabaeidae > Amphimallon > Amphimallon solstitiale. The sequence goes on from OY720679.1 coordinate 51,259,786, forward strand.
ATCGCCTACGAATGAATTTGGACATTTAATTTTCTCCAGCTCTCTTCTCGCAGGGACATAGTCCATTTCACAAACATGCATTGCATTCACGAACTAGTTAAGTTGACAACCTATAATAGCCAATAAACCATTCCATTGGTTACCTTCCTTAGTTGAATTACAGGAACGTGTCGGAAGTATTTATTTCTGTTAAAATTTTTGATCAACTTTTTAGTTTATTACCTTCCAATTCCGCAATTCTTTTAACCTAACTTGTCTAATAGACATTACTTTCTTTTTCCGATGCAGCATTATGGTTCATGTTTCTTTCTGATTTTCTGTTGGGATACATTCCATTGCAGCTCTTGGTAATAAATTAAACACACTACTTCATTTACAAGTCCCAGTATGTACATGTACAAGACACATTTATCTAAGATAGTAACTCATGAGCCAAGAGCATTGTTACTAATCATACTAATTTTAGGAAAAGTTTGGGTTCTTTTTTGAATGAAAATGGAGAAAACTTTATTACTTTAACTGAACTGGCAGAAGTTTATTATATGATTTGTACTATAGTACTGACGTATGAACTTCCTGATTTATCGCCATGATTAACTTAGATGAACGATTAGATTAGATAAAAGACGTTTTCAATTTATCTTAAAATACAATATATAAAATATGTGTAGATTTCTAGATAAAAATAGATAATAATATTAGATAATATTTAAAAAGATTATTTGATGAACATAACTGGAAGAGACCAGTCACTATATTTCTATGTTCCAGCTGGTATTTACAACCTTAACTTATCAGTTAATGCAATCACTTTTTATTCATTTTAGTATGGTGATGACAGGGATTTTTGTTAGGCCAAACTTAAAGTTTCTCTGTACTTTGTCGCTGAAAATGTAATTTAATCTCAATTAATTTTACACGATTATGAAAAAGCATTCTCCGAATATATTTTTTTAATATTTCCATTAAGATATCGATATAGTTTAGAATAACTAGTATTTAAAGTTGTATAAGTATTTATAATAATTTACACATTGTACTCTTTTCTATAATCTTGTATTTGTAAAATATACGCATGTGCTATACTATCTGTGATTGTTTTTCTTTTATTTTCTCACTTAATACTATAGTGTTATTTCCACTCTGTGTTTCATTTTCAGGTCACCGAAAACTTTTATGGTAGAGTGATTTCCCTTAAACTAACAACTCTGTTTTACTAATCTCCTTTTTATAAATAAAGAATTGTGTATAATTATTTCGTACATTCATATTCTTTTTCCATTTGTTTTAATTTGGTGAATGCACTGATTATACGTATAGTTTCATGGGAAATTTAATCATGTTCTTGCACGTATTTTATGCTGAGTGCGTATATGTGTTTTTTTCTTGGTGGTTTTAGAGACCGTTATTATAATTAATCATTTTTCGTCTTTACATAGGTTTTTGTAGAATAGTGCCATACCAAGTTTTAACTATTCATTAATGTAAAAGACTAATGCCGTGTATGTAATTAATATATAAAAATAGTATGTTGAAATACGAGTTTCATAAGACTTGATTTTTGCCTCGAGTTTAAGTTTAGAAAAAATACTTCTATCGCCAACCGTCTATAAAGCGATGCATTACCATAGCGTTTTACGGAGGTAAACACACACTTTGTCGTACTGTAAAATAATAGTATATTAAAATACAAGTTTCATAAGACACGATTTTTGCGCACGCGTTCAAGTTTAGAAAACGAGCCGCTAGGCGAGTTTTCTAAAGAACAAGTGCGCAAAATGTCTTATGAAACGTGTATTTTATACTATTTTTTCTATTTCGGTTATTAAAAGTTCAAAAAAGCTTAAAATAAGAGACATGTTTTCTTCGAATATTTTAGAAATTTTGCTTTTTTGAAGTTGGTTACTCTGATTTTTGAGTAGAACGTTTTAAATATTTGAATATCGGTGGTGCTATATGTAATTGTGTTTAAAATTCAGACTGATTTATACAATAAATTATTTCAAATTATCAACAAAAAGGACGAAGTAAATAACTGTACGCCCCCAGAGATTCGCAAAATAGCAGAAGACAATTTACAAAATCTTTCGTCGACAAACTCTCTACATATTTATCAAAACAAACTTTTATAACAATTGTACTATTCAACATGGTAAGTAAATGTCAATAGTAGCATCCGAAAACTTATCATCCAACTCTGCTTAACAATTTATATTGCTAATTAGTAAGTGAAATGTTAGCATGTGTGCTTTTTATTCTTTGTACAATTTTATTGCACATTTTTGTTACTTTAAAGGCTTATATTTTGACATTTAAATACGATTTGGTTCCATTTTTTTTTGTAACCAACTTCAAAAAAATAAAATTAGCGTGCGATAAAGTAATACTTTATGCAACCAAAACGGGTGTCGTAAAGTGAACTTTATAGCACCGGAATAGAAAAAGTACTTTAGCTGCCGCTAATATCTGTCAACGTAGCCATGACTTGATGACTTTAAACATAAATCGTTTGTCACCGTCATAAAATGTGATAAGTCATTATATCTTTATTTTTTAAATTACAAATTTTTGCGGTTGGCGATAAAATTTTGTATGCACCACGTCAGTAAAGTACTTTATCTACTAATGTCAAATAATACATGAAAAAATTATACCGATATTAGACCTCATTATTAAACACTGTGTTTGTAAAGTGTTTTTGATTGGATAAGAAACTGTTGAATAATATTATTCAACACTTCCAGGGACCAATGAAAAAATAGGCGGGAAAATATAACCAATTACATTCAAATAAACACTGGAAAAAAAGCGATTTCATCTTAGTTGCGTAGGCACTGAATGACATCGAACGTCAAACGTTAAATGTCAAGTAGCGTGCTTATTATTATTCTAATCAAATTATAATCTTAACACGTCTACAGCTTTTTCTGTCTGCTGGAAAATGTATAATATTTCGTGTACCGCCAATACATTAGTAGATAAAGCATTATATTCAACTCATTGCGTGGATATTTTATTACACTCGGACGATTACAGCACTCGCTGCGCTCGTTCTGCAAACTTCATCCTCGTGTAATAAAATTATCCACGCAAACTCGTTGAATAATATACTATTACCTGCCGCTAATATCTGTCAGCGTAGCCATGACTGATGACTTTAAAAATAAATCGTTTGTCACTGTCATAAACTGTCATAAGTTCTTATATCTTTAATTCTTAAATTAACAATTTTCACGGTTGGCGATAAAATTTTGTATGCACCACGTCAGTAAAGTACCTTTACCGAACTCGTCTGTTACTCGCCGCGCTCGCTTCACTCACTTGGCTCGTAAATCAGACTCGTTCGATAAAGTATCACTTTACTGACTTGTTACATAAATAACTAATCTCAAATCGGCAGTAAAGTAAATCATTATTGTACGATTTTGGTATAATATGTTGGCTTGCATAAGTTGTCACTAGTTGACAGCTGACAGCCGAACCTGGTAATAATTCTACCATCACAATTAACATTCAAACGTAAAATGAAGATTTGTTCTGCTTTATTACGAACGATTTTAGATAAAACTTAATGCACAACTGGTAGTGATATTAGTTGCCTAGGCTTTACTCTCGGCAACTAATAGGTATATCCACATTCGTGGTGAAAAATGTAACTTTACTGCCTTATTATACAAATAACTATATATTTCTATTTGAGTTCTATAAAGTTCACGTTATGAAACTCCTTTTGTTTAAATTGTAATGTATATTAAAATACAAGTTTCATAAGACATGATTTTTGAGCACGCGTTTAAGTTCAAGTTCTAAAGAACAAGTGCGCAAAATGTCTTATGAAACGTGTATTTTATACTATTTTTCGGTTATTAAAAGTTCAAAAAAGCTTAAAATGAGAGACATGTTTTCATCGAACATTTTAGAAATATTGTTTTTTTGAAGTTGGTTACTCTGATTTTTAAGTAAAACATTTTAAATATTAGAATAACGGCGGTGTTATATGTTATTTTGTTTAAAATTTGACTGATTTATGCAATACATTTTTTCAAATTACAACAAAAAGGACGAAATAAATAATTGCACGCTTTCAGAGATTCGCAAAATAGTAGAAGACAATTTACAAAATCTTTTGCCAACAAAGGCTCGACATATTTATCAAAAACAATATCAGCACTTTTACGTTGGTGTAAAGAAAATAATATAGGGAATATTACCGTAGATGTCAGTCATTGCGAAGCAACAATAATTCAGACAAAACGTAGTCTGTTTGCAAAATCTGCCTGGAATAATTCATTAATCCACACGAATCTTCTATAGTGTTATAGTAAACTTTTGTACTATTCAACATGAGAAGGAAATTTCAATAGTAGCATCAGAAAACATATTGTCCAACTCTTCTTAACAATTTATATTGTTAATTAGTAAGTAAAATGTTAACGTGTGTTTCTTTTATTCTTTGTACAACTACTGTTGCACATGTTTGTTACATTAAAGGCGTATATTTGACATTTAAATATGATTTGGTTCCATTCTTTTTCGTTACCAACCTCAAAAAAATAAAATTAGCGTGCGATAAAGTATTACTTTATGCAATCAAAAAGCACCGAAATAGAAAAATGTAATCTTATGTTTTTGAAGTTGGAGGAAGTAAAATAAAGGACCATTTCATTTTACATGTAAAATATAAATGTTTGACAGTAACAAAAATTGATATTTGAAGTGTTCAAGACAAAAATCTAAAAATTAAATTTTTTAACATTCCTCTTATTTTTAAAACCTTTCAAAACGTGAAATAGAAAATGTAGAATAAAATGCACCCTTCATAATATATTTTGCGCACACATTATTTTTAGTAGTTTGCTAAACTTCAACTCGTGTGCAAAAATCATGACTTGTATATTGACATAATATTGTGAAGGCATTAAAAAAAATATAATGATTTTTTTCTAGTCACTAAACTATTTAAAAAAACACAACAACAACAAAATTTTGTTCTTGTTTGTTTGTTTATTCTTGAATCTTGTAGTATTTTTGACGCTCATCAAATATGTAAGTGATTCCTTTCAGATATATTATTTTTTAATTACCATTTCGAAAATTGCTTACAACCTTTTTAGATAGTTTCGACGTAGCAACCTCACAGTCAAACAAATTGTATTCAATATCATTCATTAGTTTGCGGTCCAAAAAGCACATCTTTTATCTTAGCATCATTTGTATTAGAGAACAGAACTGCAGTTCTATCAAGATTCATTGCTGCTGTAAATTAATAATACATATATATTTTTCATGCTTATTTAAATAAATTATAATTTATTTAGCCACTTAACTGCTGCAATAAATAAATAAATAAATAAATATAAAAATCATAATAGTATAGTGTACTTTCATTATTTAAATGCAAATACAGTGTTATGAAAATATTATAGGAGGGTCTTACAAAAAATTCGATCTCGATAGGTAAGCTCTTATTTCATATTCTGATTCACTTCCCGAAAAAAAATAAGATTCAACAAATATTGTTTCATCTAACTAAATAATTCTTGACCAATGTAATCTATATAATTTTGAGCTTCAACAATTATTGTATAATATTAATTATAAAATAAAGACCTAAACGTCTGTATTAAGAAAATACAAACTAAGGATTTAAACTTCAGAAGTAATTATTTTTATTAAATATACTTTGACTAAATTTTAGTTGTAACTAGTAAGTTCAAAACTAAAAGCTTAAGTTATTAGAATATTTTACATATCAATTTTGACCCTTGATCGGTGATTTGAAGTTTGTTAGTCTCAGAATTAAAATGGTTAGAGATTTTGTATCGAAGCAATGACCTGTTATGATTAGATTAATTATATTTAAAGACATACGAAGATTTTCCTGTTTTCATATTAAAAAATGATTTTTCAAATTTTTTTTGGTAATACAGTATATTTATAGTTGAGGTCCTTAGAAAACCCCAAAATTACCATATCTTCGTGAAATTGTTAATCAATTATAATGATTTTAGTCGAACTCTATAAAATGATTTTTAAGATGGATCAATTTAACAAATAAAATTAAATTACTTGAATAATATAACGAGTTTATATTTCAAATTAAAATTTAATTTCACTTTTTTCTAATTTTTTTTAAATATTTTAATTTAAGTATTTCAAATATTGTACGAAAAATATGTGGTTCGAATATGCAGTTCTGAATAGTTCACAAAGCTCACCGGAATTATTATTCTGATAGAAATGCACATGTCCACACAAATCTTGTTCTGAAATAGTTCCAAATCCCAATAGTTCGAACAACATAATAATTGAGAACCTAGGAAAATTGTCCCTTTAACATTAGTAATAGAAATAATAAAATAGATACTAATAATAAACAAATAAATATCTAATGTATCTAACCAATATTGCGATAGGAAGACAGAAATGAAAAAAAATGTTGTTACATATTTTTTAAATTTTGTAATAGCCAACATTATATTTTTGCTAACTATTATTAATTGGCACGCTTATGTTATTATAGTTGTACCATTACATGCACTTCATTCTCTGAGAAAGATTCACTTGATGAACATAAGAACATAGTTGGTGAAATACTTTCTAAAACAATTAACCGCCATTTAACTAAAATTTGCATGTTTGCGAACCTTATATTTACCCCCGTTTCCTAATACATAATTGAAAGTGAAAAAACAAAATTAAAAAATGTAATAAGGAAAAAGAAGTTGTACAGAATTAATATTTTAATAATACGACTAGAAATGAAAACAAAAGGAACACTGAATTCCAAATAACTAACATAAAAAAAAATATTCGAATAGAATAAAATTTGAAAACACATAAAAATAATTAGAAAAATGCCAAAATCCAAGCTAAAATGAGTGTTAATTACACATTCTCAACATTCATAAAAATTTTACAATTTAAGGGATCTGTAACTATTGGGAACTGGCTTTGAATTACTGGTTAAAACAGCTTTTATTCAAATGATACGCAAGCTAGTTGTAGAACTGCAGATTAGAAGAAACATAATAACCGATGATATCTTTTGACGTGTGAGGTGCTTGTTTTATTATTTACTTAATTTCCTCAGTTACCCCTTTAAAATATTCACCAGTATGAAACCATGTGCAGTACATCGTCGGATTAGGAACTTGATGAGGAATTCATACGTCGATTCAGTATTTATTATTTATTTAAGTAAGACATGTTTGAAAACGTTATAAATCAGAGAAAAACGAACTAAACGAAAGGTAAAAATATTAATGACGATTGTATTTAATTGTGTATCTATTACTAAAGCAAGTCATATCGAATCAATGATAGAAATGTTGGATAGAGAGTCTTGCATAAAATATAGGTTATAACTGAAATCACCATATTTTTATATTATGAATTCCCATAAAAGATTTTCTATTTTTTTTTATTAGCGGAATTTTAGACCAAATAGCTTGTGAGTGAAAGAAAAGAGAGGGACTTTTCTGATTTACACTAATTTCTTTTTCTCATTCATACTGTCCGGTTAATAATTTCCGCTAGTATACCATCATATTATAGAAAACTTAGTCAAGCGAGTCATAACTAAAAAGTTTTTAACATTCAAAAATAGCGAATTATTCTTTCTCTTCTAAAATGCCTTTCATGATCAAAAGCGATTGCTATAACCCATAGCCTCTTATTGTACTTGTTGTTTAAACCATATACATAAGTCGCTTTGACGAAAACCAGTAATAATAATTCTGGCCAGATGATACATCAAAACATGTTATGATTTCCTAAAATGTAAATACTACTAACATATAGGTATTATTTGTTAAATTTGGTAAACTCATATTCTCAATCTGTTCACCACCAAATTATCATTTAATAAAGAAAATATTTAAAGAAGTATAGTAAATTTCCGTTGAAGAAATCAATTTCTTTATTCCTTTTCAGTTTGATAATATGTATTATATAGTTAAACAAAATGGTATATCTATATTATTCTGCATCCTATCTCATGTAACGAAGAAATTAAAAATTCAAAATTAATTTTGCACCCAGAAAAACTATTTCATTTTATGAAATTAAAACCTTCCTTACCGTCAATACTTCATCTGTTCTTCGATATAATGCAAGTTGTTTAAAAGGCTTGACCACGCACGAACCGCAGAAGTTCAATTGGTAGAGCCTATGACCGGTATATTCAAGTCATACGAGAATTTTTTTTATTATGTGGCGAGTGGAAAGAATTTATTTTCATATAAAATTAATGTTCTTATCATATTGGAGAGCACAATTATTCTTTTAAAAGAATGCTTGTTGCATAACAATAATAAAAATAATTTGTTTATCAAATAAAATGTTTGAAGGCTGTGTATAAGACAAGCAAAATATTTGATTTACATTTTGAACACTTTTTTACATATTCTTAATTAATAAATGTATTTGCAACTAATTACAAAAGTATTAATACGCTACAGATATTTTGTTTAATTTGTTTACAACAATTTAATATTTAGTATTTTTAGTCTATATTATGCCTTCAAACAAATTGTTTGTGAAAAATTTTGTATAATTGGTTTGCATCCAGACTAACACTTCTTATATTTTCAAATATTTTTTGACATTTTATATTTTTTGTTAAAACGTTGTCACACTGAAATGCTCAAGTTTAATTTCTAAGTATTACCTAAAATGTGAGTGATATGCAAAGCAAGATATGATTTATTTAAATTCACTGTTGGTATAGATGATTCAGCATTTAATAGGAAAAATTGTAACTTCTAAACAACTGCAGTTACAACATATTTTTTTACAATTTACCTGTCTTTTTTGTAATGTTGTGTAATTAAAAGTAAAGAGTTTTAGTAAATTAGTAAAAAAATATCTTTTGTTATACTACAAACATTAATTTTGAATTTTAATTATTTTCTCTGATCGTGTATTAAAAGAATATATATGTACTATCCTGTCCAATTGTGCATATAATTGATTTGAGCAGACTACGAAGAGTTTTTACTATACACAATAGTCTCTTTATTTGGCCAAGTTGGTTGCAACATTTTGTGACTAATGTAATAAGATGATTAGTTAAACTGTTAAAAATTTGCCTCCTTTACTTACTTTATATAGTGGAGGCATTGCTTCTTCTTTTTGTCGTTGTGTTTAATAATCTGTTGTTTGTTTCATAATTTTCCTATCATGCTTATATCTTCATTTTGTTCTTCATAAGGTGTTAGATCCCAAATCCTGCCTCCAATATTCTTTTTTCTTTCTTATATATTTCGTTCGTACTCACTTGCTTCGGTCTTTCTGTTACTAGTTAAGAGATTTGTCAAATAAATCTAGAAAAAAATCATTGAACATGTGAAATGGGCTAGTGATATTAACATTTGTGTATGGTTTAATAAGAAGTTTTGTCGTATCTACTCAGAGCTACAGATTTGGCAATATCTTTAGAGAACATATACATTTCTTCTTCTGCTGTGAATCAAGGGACTAGTATTAATATCATCAGCGTAGGACACAAGTGGTGTTAATTTATAAATTAATATGATTGACTTCCTACTTCAAATTTGTTAAATACGTTATCGTGACTCCACAGCCAAATTAAATGGGATATTAGGACGTTTGTGACTGTTCTTCAAATAAGTAAATTATTGTGTTAGCTGGTCTTGTAGCGAACATCGGTTTTAAAATATGTCATTACTGATTTGGTAATTTCTACCCAGTTCACCAGTATTCTTATTTTTGCTGTGATATAATAGTATATTATGCAATGAGCATTTAATGATAGCTATTAAGACACGAGTAAGAGAATTACAATACGAGGCGAAGCCGAGTATTGTAATGAATACGAGTGTCTTAAAGTCATTAAATGCGAGTTGCATACACTATTTTTTCTACGACCCCATAATAAAACATATTTTTTGAACAATCCATTTCATAAATTGAGGTTAAAATTTTCCGTACGTTTTTGTGAATTTGGCTGGTAATAAATTGTTCGTGGCTACTAAGGCTTGTTCCATAATTTCTGGTGGAGTCAATTATTACATTTCACTGTCATTATCCCTCATTTTTACTGTTTATATTTTCAAAAAAGCACAAATTTTAAGTACTTACTTGTAAATTGCAGAGAACTGTCACATTTATTTAATTTGTATATCTGTCAGATATGCAGTCGCCATATTGAATATTGTTTGAATATTGAAATGTCGCATTCCTATTGGATATAAACTTGTATCGTAATGGAAAATCTGTATTCCTATTGGATATAAACTTGTAACATAATGAAAATCTGTATCGTAATGAACATCATTATAGTACAGGTTCGGCATATCTAATAATACAATTAAAGTATGGGAGTAGAAAAATAACATTTTCATATACCTTTTATTATATCTTATGGTGGCTATGTAATGTATTTCCTTCTTAAATTTATATTTACAGGTATAACAATCTTTTCAAGTACGTAATTGCAAAATTCTCTGTGTATAATTTGTGTCTTTGAATTTCTTCTATAATTTTTTTGTTTTCCTTTTCTCCTTATACATATTTATGTATCTATATTTGTATTAATCATATCTTAATGTATTTTATGTACATATACCGTAGTCGTCAAATTTTAATTTCGGTTTATACTTCTATCCCATGCAGAAGATGACCTTATAATATGCAGCGATGCCTGCTTGCTAACAGTGGTGGGAGAGCAACGCAGTGTCGGGGGACCCTCACTTCTTACATTTCATAGGAAACATTTGTCGAGTGTACTGTCTTGGCAGCCTCGCTGTATGTTTATCTTTAGTTTATTTCGTCGCGCTCTTTTCCTCTTTCTACTTTCGTATCAGAAATTAAAATATGTCGACTACGGTATATAAATAACAACATTATTTTTATACACAGACAAACGCTTCAGATTTTTTAGGCTCATATTTTCTAAGTTGTTGATATCTTTAAAAAATAAATATACTAGTAAAACGATCAATTTTTATAGATAAGAGATAGTACAAATTCAAAAGTTCCACGTCATGACATGAAGGCATGAAAGAATTTATTGATTCGTAATGTATGAAGAAAAACACCCACAGTTTCATTAGCGACTATTTGCGGTCGTATTCTCCAGTGCCTAATTGCAGAAGTTATTTGTCTCAGAGGATGTTGGTTCCAGCATTCCGTTATTGTTTCTTTAGATATGGTAGTATCACGAATTTGTGTTCTATCGTAGATTGCTTTCCCCAAGTTATTCCAAAACGATATAATCCATTGAATTCAAGCCTGGACCATAAATTGCATTTTATAAAATTAGAACAGTTCATCTGAAGATATATTATTTTTGTTTCTTGGTGTAATGGTGTCTTAGTCTGGCAGAGTGTTTTCTATATTGGGAAGCATTATGGCGAGGATATCGTCACAGTATGATTGGGCGTTTAATTTTATACTTCTTTCTACAAATATCAAAGTAGTTTTCGTTAAACATTGGTATGAAGCCCATAATTCTTGGTATTTTACGGGCTTCTACATTATTTTTTTTCTCATTAGTAAGCCATAATTGTTGTATCTGTTTTCTGCTTGCAAATCTAATTTACAGATATGCGACTAATACTCGTATGTCGTGCAACTTGGTGTATGGTTAAACTTGTGACCAGAGCACCATATTGGTCTATTTTTTCAGGAATACCCTTTTATGAGCCGATAAATTATCATATTAAAACAAATGTTCTATAAATATCTTAACTTCTTGACCAGAAAATTAAAATTAATTATTAAAATGGCAGCTATCGTATGCGATTATTTGGAAAACAAAATGAAATCATAGCCTACGAATTTTGTAAATTTTATAAAAAGTTGGGTATACTATATATACGCTAAGAAGATATGAAATCTAGATATTTGGAATCATGACTCAGTAAACTAACCACTACACCACGGGTGATTTTAATTTGTTATTTAATTAATAAACTTCTTCGCGACTATCCCATTACCTCCTAAGGCACCGGTCTTGTACTTTCAGTTATTGTACTTATCTATTTCTTCCATTCTCTTCGGTCAGTCGCTAGTCTCTTCATTTCTTTTAATGTTTTCCTGCTCCTTTCTCCTATTACCCCTATTCTTGTCCACTAATTCCTTCTCGATCTACCTTTCGTCTTCTTTCTTTCTTTGAGGAATTTTAGTATTTTGCCTGTATTTTAGTCTGTTGGGGTTTATCCTCATCACATTACAGAAGCAGTACAATTGTCTTCTTTCTAGTTCAGTGTTATTGCCCCCTGCTTTGTTATTTTCCTTATCTCCTCATTTCTCAATTAGTCATACTTTGTGGTTTCTACTATTCGCTTCCTTATAATAGGGTTGGTGCGACTATTGCGTTATTGACACTAGTCTTCGGCGTCACCTCTATGCCCCTTTTTCCTAATTCGTCTTATTTATATTGGTGGTCTTTTGTCTTCTTCTAATAATTTCGGTATCTAGACTACCGTCGTTTTTTATAATTAATAAACAATGTTCTTAATATTTATGTTTATAAACTTATGTGAAAACACAAGGTACCTACACATTTAATTTTAAATATTTATTGCTAATTATCGCCAATACATCCAAAATACATTAACACAATCGTATTATTATAATTAGGCATTGTTAGGAAATATTGCCTTATTGGGTTCGTTTGCTTTGCTTGGTGAAGTTTTTAGTATTTTTTGAAATATATTAACCTAATATATTTATATTTTATACACATTAATGTAATATAAATTAACCATAAAAATTGAAAAAACCTATTTACCTTATTTTTATGCACCCTAAGTTAAGTCTTCTTTATATATATTTGTTTCTATTACATATATATTTACATAATGCATGATTATTAACTATTATATTATTTTAATTTCCACAATCTCATTGTGCACGTATTTTGCATGCAAGATTAAGAAAAGAGTACAAGAGTATCCCATTAATTAACAAACTACATTTGTTATTGCATAATTATAAAATTTCCGGCAGATAAAAAATATTTGTGTGCGTTACAAAAAATTAAGTGAGGCACTAATTGCCGTTAATAATTTACTTCTTAATTGTTAATTTACATTGTTAACAAGTAATTCAATACACTTCACAGTCTACAAAGTAAATAATTTATACCGTTTTTATGTTGGTAAACGTAAAAAATTATTGAGCACAACATTAGAACAATTAACTATTTTGCAATGATTATTATTTGGTTTCAAGGTGCAATATCCACCTTTCAATTTATAGTGTATCTGCAAGTTGATATTTCGTTTATTCACGAATAATATGAATTACGAATTTAATTGTTTTAAATTGAGTAAGTGTAATAAATCTAAATTTATAATTATCTTAATAGTTTAGCTTCATATTCTTATTTATAATTGTAAAACACAAAGACACATATAAGTAAAATATTATGCATTACATAACCCAGTATTTACAGTGTTGATATCGATTTTATTTATGTATTAAATCAATGATATTTTTTTTAAGTATCAAACATTGATAAATAATAAATAATCATAAATTTCAATTCAATAAGAACGTAATGAAACGTAACTAAAATTCAAACTTCGGTTTAAAATTGAAAAATGTATATGAATTTTGCATTAGAGACATCGGTTTGTATATTATATATGTTAATTAAAAATGCCTAAAATATCATAATTATTATAGGATTCTTTATCGCATTTTGAACTTAGTAAATGGTTATTTGTTTCGAAAATCTGGTATTTGTATGTCTTATTCTCTTTTAAAGCCTCAGTATATTATTGGTTTTGTTTATATGCCGACCACTAGAGACTTGACAGATAACGGATGACTTAAATAACAATTAAAACATTTGGGTTGCTTAAATCAATTAGATGGATTTTTCGGTTTTATCCTGTATATGAAATGTAATTCATATTTAAATCTAAGCAGTTATTAGCAATTTTAAGTATATTTTTATTTTCACTAAACCTTTTTGTTGTTTTATGCTAACTTCAAATCTCCTTTTGTTTATCCCGCGTATAAAGGATTACGTTTTCACAAGATACATGTAGTGTGGCTTATTGTCCAATGTAGTTTAGTTATTTTATTTTTTGTACATGCTCGTTGTGTTTTTTTTAATTCTGGTCTAAGTATTGACCATTACATCTGCTATTATTATCTATTACATATATTAGCAAAATTTCAAATAATTCATTAGTGTGCTTCTCCAGTTATATATAGTAATCATTGCTTAGAACTGTCATTAATTTAATAGCTATTTTAAAAGCTAACCTATACAGGATGAAAGTGAGTACTCATTTAAAATTACTATGTTTTTACCACTATTTATTTTTTGCTATGGGTAACTAGTGTTAAGACATATTCAAACGATTAACGAACATTGAATTTACAACAAGTTTAGCGCTTACAGATCATGTGTGATAATATATTTTTTTTGCTAATCACTGAATACAAATAATGCATTTTATGAAAACACTTATATTTACAGAACATGCGCTTCTATGAAAAAATGAAGTCAATCCGTGTCACGAATGTGCATTTCGAGTAGGCAGTAAGTAGAACACTTAGTTTTCGGGATTATTATAATTCGGCTGCCGTGTTGAAATTAAGGGTAATTGTTTTCTCTCCGTAACCGTAAAGCTGAACAAAATTGTGGAAAGCGTTGGTGTATTTGATACAATTATCTATAACTTTCTTTAGTAAGTTTCTGATGTAAAATTTATAATAAAATAGTTATTAGTAGAGATGATGAAAATGATAGAAAACTTTGACGCCAGATAACTCTTGAATTTTCAGTGCTACAGCTTGCTTGACTGATCCTACAAATACCGACCAATAAATCACTGCCCACCCAAAATGCACACTCGATTTTTTTGAACTGCGTATTGATTGGTCTAAATTGCTTAACATCAGTCATCTTAGCATCAGTGTTGTCTTATTTTTGCTTATTACTTCTTTTATTGTTACTTCTATAATCAATAATGCAATACATATAGCAAGAAACGATCAATAATAAGAAATACTCAAAAAACAACATTAGAAACCAATAAATTTGTAAAACAAAAAACAAACTGTTACCTATTTCGTCAGCTAAGTTGATGTCTTCAGTAGAAAACCTAAAAATAAAAAGAAAACAGTGTTAAAGGGAGCGTTCTCATTCGTTCTCTTTATTCTCTCTCTCTCTCTCTCTCTCTCTCTCTCTCTCTGAGGGGTGGTCATACATTTCTTCACGAATTCTGACCCCTCATTTCGTGTTTGAGCTATAGCAACACCGTTCTTTTAGAGAGTTACTCCGTGTGCTTCCGTTTTTGTCTTACTCTATGCTGTTGTTTGCTTTGCTTCCTCAATTGTCGTCCTCCATACATCTCGATCCTTACTCCTCCATCTTTGTATCTTCAGTCTGCTTGTATCCTCTATTATTTGGTCTTCTCATCTGCTTCTCGGTTTTTCTCTTCCTGTCTTTATGTTAGGTCTCCACATTGTTGTTTATTTGCTTGTGGTTTTCCATTCTTCTGATATGGTCGTACTTTGGTAATCTTAGCACTTTTATGACTTTACGATTTCTTATCCTTTTATTAGTTTATTTCGAAAATCATTAGTCTTCAGTTTTTTCCATTTGCCACTTTTTCGGTCAATATATTCTTCTTACGAACTTCCAATCCAAAATTCTCATTTTCTTGTGCTCTAAATTTGTAAGGTTCATAGTTTCTGCTTCACAAGTAATACCCTCATTTTTGTATCTATGCTTTATACTCATACTTTTCAGTATGTGTTTGTATTTAAATTAGCTTTATGTCCTCCCTGAAATTCAGTGAGCTATCTTCATACTTCCGTTCCGAGGTACTTAAAGTTGTTTACTATTTCATACTCATAGTTTCCTATTTCTACTTGCTTGGTTATTGTAGTTTTTATTTTCAAGTATTTGTTTTTTCCTCTTTTCTGCTGCTTCTTCGATTTCTTGAATTGACTCTTTCTAGCGTTGTCTATCCCTAGCTATTATTTGACTTACTATGTGCACAGCGTCTATGGTCAATTATTCCATTATCAAATCGTTTTGGTAATCTCCCATTAACACATCTGTGTAATTCATTAGCTTTTATTTACTAGCGTATCTGTCGTTATTTTTTTCCAAGTCCGAATTCATAGTTTGAATATTCTTTGTATTAATAGATTTCCTTCATGTTTTATCAGCTTGTTGATAATATTATCTCTTCTCCCTGTTTAGGTCATTTTAAGCTGTGATATTACTTCGTTGATTTCGTATTCTGTTGGTATGTCCATTTCTTCCCTTTCTGTGTTATTTTGTAACTTTTTCCTTTTTCTTTTTGTCGCCATATTATTAGAGACTATTAAAAAGGAATTACATACAAATGTTTCACAGCATTTCCTTAAGTTTTTTAGCTTTTAATTAGCTAGTTTTTCAAGTTGTTTGACGATAACTGTGATAAATAGAATAAATAAAATAATCTAATATATTTTTGATCTATAAGAGTAACAGTAACAGTTCAGCATAGTTTTAATTATAACGTGGACACGGTTGTTTCTGTTTTCTGTGTTTAATTTCAACAAAGACATTCTGTAGCTGTTATTTCCATATATTTTAATAACAAATGAAAAATCTTATACAAGCAACTATTGTGACATATCTTCTGGCAAATACGAACATGACCAAATAAGCATCTATAAAAAATTCACTCCTTGAAGCTTTAATGATTCTAAATGTAAAACGCCTGTCTAAAACCTAATTTAGTACATAACATGTTTTTACAAACAAAAAGAAAACTTAGTACTAAAAGAACTACATGTATTAGTTTGCAGGTGTCTATCACATATCTTGATAACTCATGAGCTTGTGTAATATAAACGTGTTGGTAAGTTATTGTGAATATCTAGCAAGAAAATATCTGAAATAAAGATATCAGTGTTCTCTATTTACTAAAATAATGCCATTACAAACGTAACGTAATGAGTTTTAATATAGTAAAATCTTCCGAAATGACATAGTAAATTAATTTAAAGAGAGAGTTAGTTACATAGATTCAAAAAATTATATCTTGTGTATTTGAAATAGATTTCAATTACGTTACCGAAAATTGTTACAACTTAATTGATTATGTCGTTTATTCAGAAACTACTTGTTTTTGTTCTGGATGTGAGTTTATTGTTTAAGATGAAAAGAAAAACTGCAATCTACAAAATAAATAATATTATGTTTCTAAGATAAATAACAGACGTTAAAGATAACATTTTACGTAAAAGTATGAGCGTTTTCTTTATAAGCGTATGTATAACATTAAATGTTAAAAATATGAACATTGAAGTTGAGCAAGCCACCATATTGAAAATTAAAAGATACACAATTCATATACAGTTTTTGAATTAATTGTACTTAGTTGCTTATTAATTTTAACAGCACTTGTTTGTTTTACACCGTTGTAGATAGCTCTTTTTTGTTGGTAGTGATTAACTTCTATATGTTAAATAATGCATGAGTGCCATTGCTTTATAAAGTATTATATAAGATATCCCATGAAACCCGTATTCAGACAAAATATTTAAATTGAGAAATAAATAATTATACAATATACACATTAAAAGTACTAATAAATCCCTTGTACCATAAATTCTCCCCCCCCCGCCCCCCATGATTCCGCAAATTAAACCCTGTCCGATCGAGCAGGTCCAGGTGGTCAAGCAGTCCCAACACAAGTTCAGCCATTGGGAAATAACCAGTTTCGAGCCGAATTTGTTCCTAGAGTTGTCGGTGAACACCGTATTAATGTTAGCGTTAGCGGTGTACCAACAACAGGAAGTCCTTATGCTGCAAAAGTATATGATGTCCAAGCTATTAAAGTCAAAGAATCAACAACTGGCGTCATTGGAAAACCAGTTACATTTCTAGGTGAGCATACAAATTTGAAATATTTACATTTAAGTCAAGCGGAAGCTACTTTTTAGTGGAGACTAGTCAAGCTGGTCCAGGGAACTTGGAAGTGACCGTCAACGGCGGTAGAGTACCGACATCTGCTCAAGCTCAAGGTCCGCACACTTACGCTATATCGTTTACACCGCGTGATGCAACACCACATTCGGTTGACTTGAGATTTAACGGACAAGATGTTCCTGGAAGCCCTTTTAAGTGTGTCGTAGCACCTGCTGCAAGAATAATTTCTCCAGAAGCCCTGGATAAAGTGTCTGTAGGAAGAGCTTGCACTTTTGTAGTCGAAAGTCCGAGTGCTCCTGTTGTTGAAGTGTTAGGCCCAGCTAGAAGATCGCTTCTTACACAGGTATATGTTGGTTAATTTACAGCAGCCCATTATTTTTATGTAAAAAAAAAAACAAGTAAAGTGGACATAAATAAAGGTCATAGTAGCCATCGCATAGAAAATTTTGCTTACTTCTTGAGTTTTTTTTTTTGAATAAAAATGCTAAATATGTTAATAATTAATGTTGTGTTTTATATTTCAACATAAAATTTAGAGTATATTCCTACAAGTAATAAGACAATACGGTCATGTGTACTAATAATACGAGGATCAGTCAATAATTAATGCCTTCTATTTTTTTCTTCTTCTAATTGTCAATGAATTAAAATTCAATTACGTAGGTTGAAAACCACAATACTGCTTAATAATTTATCACTTTTCAATATAATCTCCGTCCGTTTTCGTCAATCTTTTAACAAGGACATGTAACCCAGTGCGGTAAAAAGCACGGTGCTGCTTTCTAAGCCATTGACCGATGTTTTCACGGCCTCCTCATCTTCACAGTGAATCCCACGATGAGCTTCTGTTGATGCTCGAACAGATGGAAATCGCATGGTGCCAAATGGGGGATGAGGCAAGACTTCCCATCCAAATTTCACAATCTCTTCAGTGGTGGGATGACTGGTGTGTGGTCTTGCATTGTCATGCAAAAGAAGAACATGGATGAAGACGTGCTTTGAGCTTTTTGAGTGTTGTGACGTATTGGACAGAATTTATTGTGCATCCCTGTTCCAAAAAGTCAACCATGATCACACCCTCTGCATCCCAGAACACTGTCGCCATAATTTTCCCTGCGGATTGCACAGTTTCGAACTTCTTCGTCCTCGGTGAATTTGTGTGATGCTATTCCATTGACTGCCTCTTTGATTGAGGTTCAAAGAAATGACCCCATGTTTCGTCGCCGGCCATATTTTTTTCCAGAAACTCATCCCCCTCCAAGCAGAAGCGCTACTAGTGTTGTGAGGATATTGTTTTTCTTGTTTCTTTATTCTGGTTGGTCAGTATTCTTGGTACCCACCTTGCACAAACCTTTGAATACCCCCAGTTGTTCAATAATCGTCATCACATTCACAATTCATCTGCAGTCATCCGACGGTAACCACGAATGATGTCATCGACGCGCTGAATGTTGCGTCGCGTGGAGTCACTGCAGTCAACGGCCTGCCGCTCCGCTTGTCGTCACCCAACGGTGTTTGTCCTTTAGCTTCGGTACAGCGGCGAACCCATCGTCTAACAGTGCTGACATTCACTGTAGCATCACCGTACACATTGGAATGGGCGTTTCACCTTTTGCATTCAAGAATTTAATTACAAAACGCTGTCTAATTCGAACATCGATGTCGACCATTTTGCAAGAGACTGCAATACTGCCACTTGTTGACGCAGAAAGTTACTATTGCAGTGGATAGTAGAAGAAGGTTTGTGGAATAGCGACAAATTCAAATTTTTCACTTAATTTAGGTAGAAAAAAATAGGAGGTATTAGATATTGACTGGCCCTTGTACATACTTCTTGCGTTTCGGTTTTGCAGTGACTTCCCTCGATTACAATGTATAAAAACGTTGATAATATGTTACATTAATTTAAATTATATGTCCTACTGCAGTGTTGGTCAGAATAATTTATTATAACTGGCATTTGAATCTATAACTAAGTAGCACTGAAATATAGCTTTGCCCAAACCAATGTAGAAGCAAATAATTGTTTTGTTTCTTTAGTATTATTGTCAGATATACAAATATAATAGTACATCACATAAATGAATGTCTGATGTGCGTTTAGAATTAATTAAATTTCATTAACAAAACTTTGTTTCTGTTTAGATAACACCACAGTTTGGAAATGCTGGAAAATTCGATATTTCATTTACACCTATTGATGTTGGAGATCACAGTGTTGAGGTATCTATGGGCACAAATTAAAATGAATTGTTGAGCATCTAATTTGATCTCTTTGTATAGGTACGTTTACCAGGAGGTCACATAGATGGAAGCCCATTTCTTGTAAAGGCCTACGACGCAAATCGTGTAAGCGTAACCGATATTAACGATGGCATAGTTGGCAAACCTGTGTCGTTTGGAATAAACGCATCTCAGGCTGGTGCAGGAAATTTAGAGATTATAGTGGCAGTTAACGGCAGAAACGTACCTAATTTTGTACAAAGTGAAGGCAATGCTAGATTTAAAGTGAATTTCAAGCCCACAGAAGCAGCCATACACAATTTAAGCGTAAGGTTTGTAGTTTTTATTATTAACATTTTTCTACTAAAGTAACCTAAGTAGACTGATAAAAAGGCTTCTTTCAGTTGAAAAAGTGTTCTTTGCTTTAAAGAAATGACTCTTTTTAATAGAGGCAAATGAATATTCTTATAGACACAATTTTTCCTTCTTCACTATGATTTATTTGAAGAATATTCGATATAATATAAGCAAATACTTCTACAAGCAAAATAATTTATTTGTATTAGAGAAACAAAACTTCTTTAAGTAGAAGAAATAAACGAAAAAAGTGTTTCTATCATTATAAATTTCTATCATTTTGAACAAAAAACTATTACTGTATAATAATATAGGTGATTTAATAATCACTGACTTATAATATAAATTTCAGATTCAACGGACAAGCAGTTCCAGGTTCACCTTTTAGTTGTAAAGTGGCACCCGGTAATGTTCAACCTCGGATACCAGTTTCGGGATCAGGAATTGAGCTTGCTGCTGTAGGTCATCCAGCGGATATAAAAATTGAAGGAACAAATGGTGAATGAAATTTTAAAACTATATTTTTTATCATTTTGAATTATAAGATAAATCAGGAGGTAATAATTGTATATTTTAACAGAAAAAAAAGAGACATTTATTTAGCAGAAATTTTTTGAACTGATTGTCAGTGGCGGCGTGCCGCATAGTAGTCTAGACTCACATGTTCACGGCAAAAATTCTCTACGCATTACGTACAATGGATTTCATAAACTCTATACACGGATGCGAATGATGTAGATTAAGAACATCTTCAAACGTAATTTTTTCAGAAAGTAGCAAAAATTACATCTACAATTTGTAGGGGTAATAATAGAGGTTATACAGGGTGGCTGACAAAAAACGCCCCAAGCCGTAGCTCCGTTATTTACTATCCGATTTTAAAAAACAAAATATCAAATAAAATGGTTAAGTAAATACTATCAATTGGCGTAATCGAAATATTATTAGGAACAAAAAGTTTGAACATGCGATAGTCCATTTTTTTTTAAATGGCAACGTATATTTTTAATTAATGTTTCGGATAAAGAATGTTTTCCTGATTTTGATGATGTATAACACGTCCATTTTCAGCATAAGTTTCAAGTGTGCCGTGGTTAATATCATTTTATTGGAATGGAAATTTTAAAAAAATACAAATAAATACGAAACTTATCTACAAATATTGTTCAAATTGTCTGCCGCCTTGTTGAAGACATAGTTGACACTTTCTAATTACTCCATTAGTGGCGTTGAGTATAAAATTAGGAGGTATTTTGCGGCAAGAATTCAGAATTCTTTGCCGTAAAATGTCTATATTTTCCGGACTAGTAAAATAAACCTGAACTTGAAGATAGCCCCATAACCAAAAATCCAGCGGCGTAAGGTCGGGCGAACGAGCGGGCCATTGAATTGGTCCATTGGTCCCTATCCACCTCTCAGCATATGTCGCATTTAACCATTCAACATTTATTAAGGCATTATGAGGAGGGGCGCCATCTTGCTGAAAGTACATTCTGTTTAGCTCGGCAATTGGCAAATCATCTAAAAAGTTTGTAATGTTTTCACGCTAGTTGATGGTATTTTGCTTGATTTAAGATGCCATCTATGAAAAATGGGCCAATTAAGCGATCACCCCAAAGACCGCACCATACATTTAAACTGAATCTTTGCTGAAAATTATTCTCAATTATAATTCTTGGGTTTTCAATTATAATTCTTCGATTGTTTTTTCGATAAAAATTACGATCTCGTTGTGTAACATTTAAGAAAAAGTTGCAAAATTGCATTCTTCGACCATGATCATTTTCCAATAGTACTTGTACTTTTTGAGAGATGTATGGTATGAAATTGTGCTTTTTGAGTATCGCTTGTGTTGTTTGGTGCGATACGCCGACCTCATTTGCAATTCTCCGAGTAGAAGTCCATGGACTTTCTTCCACGCATAAAAGAACATCCAATTCTGTATTTTCCTTAAACTGTCGACTCTTACTTTTTGTCATTTTGAAGGCTCCATATTTTCTTAAATTCTGTTCGATTCTTCCGAATTTACGACGGTCTGGAACCTCTCTTGTCGGATAACGATAACTGTAGAGTCTCACAGCTTCAGCACTATTTCGATTACATTCAAAGTATACTTGCAACATGTCGGTCAGTTGATTGCTATCCATGTTAATGATGAATTAAACTCACAGAAAGAATCAGAACGTTGAACTAATGTCACACCGATACACAAATGTCACAATGACAGTATTTATTAACATTTACATTCTAATTGACAGTATTTATTACTTGATGCATTTGATTGCTATTCACGGCACACTTGAAACTTATGTTGAAAAATTGACGTGTTATACACCATCAAAATCAGGAAAACATTCTTTATCCGAAACATTAATTAAAAATATTCGTTGCCATTTATAAAAAAAAAATTGACTATCGCATGTTCAAACTTTTTGTTCCTAATAATATTTTGATTACGCCAATTGATAGTATTTACTTAACCATTTTATTTTATATTTCGTTTTTTAAAATCGGATAGTAAATAATGGGGCGTTTTTTGTCAGCCACCTGTATATGAAATATAAACCCGTGGCTATTTATTTAAGGATACTAAAAACACAAACGAATTTTTATTTATGCGTGATCGTAGGAATTATAAAATATTAATAAAATAACATTCAGGAAAGCGTATTATAATTATTTCATTTTAAATATTATCCTTTTATGAGGCTTGATAGCAGACAAGCCCCAGAAATTTGTGCTTGATTAACAATATCATTTGACAAACATTTTCTAATAGAACATTGTTGTAAGATACCGAAATGAGTTATTCTAATCCTATATTAATTAAAATACAGAATGGCTTTTCTACAAAATAATGCGCCTACACAATGCCTCAACAAATACGTAACTGGAACTGTTATTGATTAATTGACTGGTATATTAAACATTTTTTTTGGGACTATGATTGATTTTACACCAAAATAACGGTAAATATCAATATAAATCAATTCATGAAATTTATTTATGACAGGTTCTTCAGACCCATAAAGCTAAAACGTATATTTTATCTTTATTACTCTAGATTGTACGTGATGCAATGCACTCTACTTGATAATTATTTTTCTTCTAAGGAATTGAACCTCAAGTTATGGCAACTGCTCCAACGGGGAAAATCCTTCCAAGTAAGCTATCGTCAAACGGAGAAATTTACATCGCAACATTCACTCCAGAAATGGTCGGCAGACATTCGGTGGCAATATTGATTAATGACCAGCACGTAATCGGTTCCCCATTCAATTGCAACGTGTACGATGTCAACAAAGTAATAGTTAGCGGTTTGCCGGGTCTAAAGAATGACATAACGCGATCTTTATCAGAACTTAATATTAAAGAAATCGCTCCGGCAGAAGTTGGTAAGCCAGTGACATTTAGCGTTGATGCTGCTCAAGCAGGTGAAGGTACTTTAGAGCTTGTCGTATCTACGCAGCATACAACGATTAAGGCTGAAGTTGTCGCATGTGCCAGAGGTTTATATGACGTTACCTTCGTTCCTCAAACTAGTGAAGATCATTACGTTAATATTACATTTAATGATATGTCCGTTATTGGCAGTCCTTTTCATTGTAGTGTAGTTGAGGCTACCCAATATGTTCAAATCGAATCTTTGGTTTATATAGATTTACCGACTGATCACCACCGCCTGGAAGTTTTAGATAATAATAATCACCCCATTAAATACAATGTCGCTAATGGTAAGGGTGAATTTACAGTAACGCAAACGGGCACTTATAAAGTTCAGATATTTAGAAGTCATGAGCTCATCACGACACGCACCATACACACATTCGACACCAACAAAATCGAAATTGTCAGCGCCCCTGAATTCACTTGCCATAGACCTGCGGTTATAGGAGTTAACATAAATAAAGTTGGACCTGGAAAATTATCAGCCATCGTCAAGGTTGCAAATAAAGACGTCCCTCATAGCGTACGACAAAGTCCTTCGAATCCAAATATATGGGAAGTCGTGTTTCACCCAGTATATGCAGCTCCACACCGTGTCATTTTTCTTTATAATGGTGTCCCGAAAACTGGTATACTGGAGGTACCTGTGAAGGCTATGGGTACCGAACCCTGGGCGGGTGGTTTGGGTTTGTACCAAGCTCGCATCGGAAAAGTTTCTTCCTTTCATATCGATACGTTAGGAAGATCGGCGAGGGAATTCGATGTCGTCGTCAGTGGTCCTACAGGTTCTGCGTTGCCTGTTAGATGCTATCAAACAAAGACTGGGAAATTGCAAGCAGAATTCACTACCAGAGATACCGGACCTCATCAAATAGAAGTGCTTCATCAAGCTAAGCCTGTTAGTGGAAGTCCATTCGTGTGTCAATCTTACGATCCAGATTGTGTTAGGATTGTTGATATACCTAGTGTTCAAGGAAATGTTGGAGACAAGATTTTGTTTAATAGTAAGTATCGATTATTTATTTATTCAACAGATATCTATATGTCTCGATTAAAAAATGACCGACATATAATTTAGTTGAAAAAATTGTAATTCAGCCAGTTTCTGGAAATGGGACGGAGGATTACACGCTTATTTGAAAGTTAATCAGATATTTCAATACTGAATGTTTTTCCGCACCATTGAGAGCACAATTTAAAAATATTTTACTTTATGCAGAGAGAAAGCAGGCCAGAACAAAGTTGTATTTTTTAAATGGAACGCGCTGTATATTCATATTTATATTTAAAAAATTCCTGCGAGATAGCTGATTTAAAAACTTAATAGTTTCTGTGTACATAATTATTTACTTTGATAAATTGATTCTACACCAGGAAAAACCAAAGATTTGAAAACGACGTAATAGAATATTTTCTATTAAAGGTCTATCAACAAAACGCATGAGTTACGTCATAAACATGTCACTGTAATGTCATAACAGTGTTGACAAATTACATTGCTTTGAGGAAGATGTCGTTTGAAAATAGTCTGAGGTTAGGGTTAAGCTAACATTTTAAGATATTAGCAAACATCATTAATATGTTTTAAATTATTAAACCTTATTCCAAAAAGAGAGAGACGAAATTCTGAACAGACCCCCAGTCCAAATTACAACCTGTAACTGGTGAATTCAATTTTAGGCGGTAAAATTAAATTTAAATATCTGTATGAAATATAAAATCAGTACTAAATTATGTTGTATATAGAATCTTCAGAGATAAATCCAAAGTTAAGGCAACATAATGGTAAATGTAGTAATCACAACACATGAAAGTAAATAAGTTTGTCTAGAAAACAACATTGTTAGAGATGTCATAATATTTGACATTTGATAGCAAAAAACGAATGTAGTAAGGAGTTATTTCGCTGTGTTGTCAACCAATAAGAAATAACTCTCACTTGAGTTCATTCAGAATTTCGTCTCTCTCTTTTTGGAATAAGGTATAGACTATAGACTATGTATACAAAAAATACAAAATAATTATAAATACATGTGAATTTATTTATTTTAGATTACATTGACAAAAATAATATACACAAATGTTTATATTATTATACATATTAGTTATTAAAAGCTCCTAACATTGGTCGCATTCAGCTGAAGAACGTTCTGTGCTCCATCGATAGCAGACGCTACATCGACAACAGTTGAGTGAAATTCAAAATTTAATGTTGTGTTGTTGCATGTGCTACTTGCTAAGAAACTTGATGGAAGTCAGCAGATAAATATTTTTGTTTATATGTTTATAAATGGCTGAAGAAGATTTGATTATAATACTGCACGAAATGAACTTTTAGAATATGACATTAATATAGCTATTTTCGGCAATATAGCCATTGAATTGGCCCAACTACTAGAGGTTAAGGAGAATGAGAGACAGGAAATTCCCAGAAACAAGAACTCCATAAATTCTGTTTTCATTTTCGACCATAAGTCTTCTTTTTATTTTAGAGTTTTGAAAATCCATTTTAAAGTTAGAAAAACTTTGTATTAATAGCAATGTGTTATTTTTGCCTCAATGAAAATCTGAGTCTATAAAACGGCAATAAAACACAAAATAAAAGCTTACTCAACATGTTACCGATACGTAGCGATGATAGCATGAGCTACAAAAGATGGCCGTTCGCTCCGTAAAATAGTCGATGTAATCGTGACGTAACTCGATGTAGAGTATGCATCCAGCAAACGTTTCCTCAAGGGTTCCACAACAGTTGCGCCTGCTGAATGCGACCATTGTGACAAGCATACGATAAAATGAAGACAATATTAATTTGAAATGCTATTTTTATTCACCATTTATACTGTTTTATAAATCACAGTCATTTAGATTAGGTATAAATTGTCTTGTCCGTCGAAACTCACTTCCGTATCCCACCATTTTTCAATTTCATTTTCGCAATGGTTATTTTAATGCTTCTTTCCATATATAGTTGTATGCATTCATCCACTTTTTTAGCGTATTTGTTGTCAATATAATCGTTATAATATGTTTTTGTTATACTCCACACTAGTTTTTTTGGGTTAAATATATGATGGTTGAGTTTATGTCTTAGAACTATGTCTCGATGCTTTTCCGCTAAATCCTCAACTTTTACTGTTTTTGGACATGGGGATTCGTGTAGATACGTTTTTAAGGCGAATGGGATGCTCACGTTTCCGTGTAGTTTTATTTATAATATGGTTTTATTTATATAAAAAAACTTTGATTTATTTTTTTGGCGCGATTCCGCTGGTACTACTCACAACATTTACAAGCTTTAGATTACTTTACAGCCTATTTGCAGTTGTGTGTGTTTTAATAATTTTAACCTTGTTTGCTTATGTGCCTTTTCTCCTACTTACTCATATATTATATTTTTGTGTTTTTGCAATTAGATCTGTTAAAATAAAGAAAATTCTTCTTCTTCTTATTATAAACATATACACTAACCGTTTACCTGATTCCAATGATTGTATTTTTAAGGCAGGTCTGTCATAATCAAAATTATTTTTGGTGAGCCATATTTGAATTTCATTTTTAGGGGCCGATGATGTTGAACCTTTATGAGTACTGTAGTAACTAGCAATAGCCAAAACAAGTATGGCGGGTTCTCTTAAACTCACAAGATGTTGATGTTGAAACTAGTATAAGACATTTTCTTTGTTCATCTTCATCTACTAGTATTACCAGCATGTAATACAATATGACTCATTTTGCCAAGATTTGTTTGGACCACCTTGGAAAACCCAGGTTTCCATTAAAGTTCGTTTAGTATCCTTCTAGCCTTCTTATAATTAAAACCAATACTATGTAATATTGTCCATAAAGATGTACTACAACCAGAAAAATGTTTCTTGTCTTTAAGAGTAATATTCATTGATTGAATGAAAAGTCATATGCTGTTCTGAAATAAATTCAACTAGGAATTTTGTAGAAGTAATTTTTAATTTTTTTAAACTTACTGTTTCTATACATGTTATATACTTACTGGATTTCTAATTGCACATTGAGTAATATACCAACATTTACACCAGGCTTACTTCTAGACCGTTTTCGCTTTGGACTAGATGGTTTTGACGTAGATGAGATTTTATTTAATATTGCAACATGATTATTTAGAGCAGTTGCTACTCACTGTGATAAAAATAAATTATTGTTAAAATGTTTAAGGTGTAAAGTATAAATAATAGAAATTATTACCTCTCGAACTGCTGTTAGCGGGAGCAATGACCCACTGTATATTATCGCGTTCTTTTTCAAAATATCCGATTAAGCAGGGAATGAATTATATCTCTCGCTTGTTTAGGCATGATTTCGTTTGTGTAAGCAACTCATCTTTGTATATAATACCGATGTATAAATATAGTGAAAATAAAACTAGTAAATATGAAAATCAGCTCGTTGTAAACAACTACAGAATAAAATGCTTTCAATTTATATGTTGCTACTGCGTACTGGTAACATAAGTTAACATAGTACCTATAATCACTGCAGCGAGAGTATTACTAGGATTAGTAGGTATTATTGTAATTTAATGTTACTTGGCCCGAAGTTTACAACATTGAAAATATCTCATTATTCTTAAACAAAACAGCCTGTATATGTTTTGCTGATTGAAAAAACTTTTTACTACATTTTCTATTGATACCGTATTTAATACATTTAGAATAGATTAGTTGCTAATTATTTTATTTAAAATTTACCCTCGTAGATTATACATTAAGTGTATTATTTTTTTTTAAAATAATTATTTATTTATTTTCTCCAATATTTTATTTTTATAATTCTAGTCACATCGAAAAATGCAGGTGATGCAAACCTAGAAGTCATAGTTACGAATCCTCTCGGTCAAACGATAGGCATACAGCAGATAGTCTTGGAAGAAAACGTTACCCAGATATCATTTTTACCTCTTCTGCCAGGACTCTATCAAGTGTCTGTGGCGTTTGGAGGGGTTCCAGTTAAAGGATCACCCTTAGCGTTAGGTGTAGGACCTGTAGGTCCCACGCCTCCACCAAGAGCTGTAGGACGAGGTTTAGAATGTGTTCAATTAGGAGAGAGGGCCAGTTTTATAGTTAGCAGTGTAGTACAACCAAGAGTTCAAATTGAGGCAATCGAAGGTACAATCGAACCCCATATACAATCACCTAAGCCTGGGGAGTATATCGTTTCGTATACTCCGAAATGGGTTGGCGTTTACGATGTTTTGGTTAGCATCGGCTTGAATGATGTAAGTTAAAATTCTATTTAAATATATTGGGCAATAAAGAATTTTATTAATATTAAATAAAGCTATAGATATTTCTAAAGCGATAGAAATAAAAAAAAGTTCTCTTCTAAATACGGAATAATAATTCTTCTTTCTTTTTGAAGATTTAAGTCTGTACAATATAGGTATACAGATATATCATTAGTAACTTCAAAAATTTAACTCTGTATAGAATTATTTTTTGCTTTTTCACCCTGTATCTGCCCAATGAAACAAAAGTTTCAAAATCTGATGTCGGATTATTCATGGACAAATGAATACGCAACTTTTCTCCCATTTAACCGACGTTGTATCTCCAACGGTTTCCAATATCCCCATGTACTGCATTTTAAACTGGACAGGGTGTATATTGTCTAGGTTGTTAAAATTTATTATACAAAGTTTTTAAGTATTTATAAACAATTTAAGATTCTGATGAAAATTATATATGTATGTACATATATTATTATTATATATAGGATGCTTCGGAATTGCACGGCACTATTGTAGGTACTTGTTCTCCAACATAAAATAAACAAAAAAGTCCATATAAACATATGTCTCAAATTAATTTATTACTAAGATATTGGAGCATAAATATATTTATTTAACAATACAACATCCAAAAGAACTGTTTAAAGTGGCCACCGTTTTGTTGAATGCAGCATTCAGCACGACAAATTCATTCTTCTTTGGCACTTCGTATAGCATCAGGATGATCCTTGATAGTTGCTGAGGCTTCCACGATGCGTTTGCTAAACTACCGATCTAACGGCGTTAGATCGGGAGATCGGGATTCATCAGAGTTTAGTAATCGCATCGTGGAAGCCGCAGCAACTATCAAGATGGGGCAACGTGTCACTCAGCACATGCTACAAGAACGTTTCTGTGGGAGACGTTGGGAAACAATGTAATTTCACGTTTCACCGATTTTTCGGACTTAATATCATTGGATGCGTATGTTTGGGGTATGCTGAAACTATCGGATTTTTGAGATAACCTTCCATCTACAATACAACAGTTAAAATAGAAAATTACAGAAGCGATACGACAGATGCAACAGCCTTTATTTTTCGGATATGGTGACAAATATGCAAGAATGATACGAACTCTGCATTCAACGTAATGGAAGGCACTTGAAACATGTTATTCGTAACGCTAATACTTAAGTGCCAATTTATTATTACATATTATTTCAATTGAATAAAGTTTGAAAGTTTCAGTACCATAAATTATTAATAACCATGCTGTAGTACGTATTTTCAAATTCATTTTAAATAGTTTTTATGCAAACATATATATGTAACTGAAAATGTTGACGCCCTTCAGCACTGTAGTCCAGTAATTTAAAAGTAACCTAAACCATATTTTTTTACTAAAAACTAAATTTCTCAATCTATGACCGTATCAGTTTTTATATGGAGACTAGTTGTATTTGAAATCTCTCGAGCTTGAGTCGCCTTTTTCGCGTCCGCTTACAGCTGTCCGTCAATCCGCTTAGAGTTTTTTCACAGTTCCCTGTAAAAAGCAATCACTGTCATGACGCCATTTAGAATGTCCGGTTTTATTAACTTTTGACGCACCCCTGTACACATATAAATTCTGTTATGCCAATCGTATATAATATTTAGAACTTTTCTTTCCTTTTTACACAAACCGTTACACTGAACACTGAAGAGCGAGAAGGATAATTAAATGTTAAACATAAATCACTTTAAAGTTTACGAAGGATGGATGTGCTCAGATTCAAGCACTTTTCGAAGAACATTTCCGCCACATTGTTTTTTAAAATCTTTATTTCGGATTCGTGATCAGCAACCTCAAAGACTCCCATATACTAAATTTCACCAAGATTAAAGACATTTTGACGAACCTTTCCGCCATATTGAATCCACCATTATGTTTTTTTGACATTTCGACATTGGATCCGTGATCGGCGACCTTAAGAACCCCCGTATCCAAAATTTCAAATTCATACGTTAATTTTCAAAAAACCCTTCCGCTATTTTTTTTTTGACATTTCGACTTTGGATTCGTGATCGGCGACCTCAAACACCCCCGTATCTAAAATTTCACAGTCATACGTCAATTTTCAAAAAACTCTTCCGCCATTTTGTTTTTTTTGACATTTTGACGTTGGATTAGTGATCGGCGACCGCAAACATCCCCGCATCCAAAATTTCACTTTCATACGTCAATTTTTAAGAAACGCTTTCGCCATTTTTTTTTTGACATTTGGAATAGCGATCGGCGACCGCAAAAACTCCCAAGTGCCTATTTTAACTTTTTATCAGAAGAGAGAGAAATTGATTTCAAGCAGCTCCGCCCACTGTGCATGTTTGCGTAATCGTTTAAATAAAATTATTTCGTAGGGGCACATAAATGTCGAAAGCAATCCTCCTTTTCCCCTTTAAGGAAACACACGTTCTGGAATTATCGTATTTTAATTCAAATTTATAATCATTATTAAAATATTAATCAACCTCTGTATAGATAAAAATATTAAATCAAGCGGGACCGTTATGTATTGTGTGGAGATGCCGAACATTCGCCGGACCGTATTACATTTATGGGCAGTGCACATGAATTTGATATATATTTTTCGCCTGTCCGTAATACATTGATATCAGTGCACATTTAATCGGCCATTTTTCTGACAAAATCCGTCTGCAAACGAACTTTAATTGGCTGGTACCTTCGATTGCGTGCGACTGTCGACTTGCAATAAGCATGTAAACGGTCCCAAAAAGCCGGTTCCTTAAGACTCCGAGTCTTGTTGGGCCCTCGAAACCTTCAAAATTTGGAATTTCAAGTTTAAAAGTGAAACATGGGATACATATGCGATCGCCTGTCAGTTTGACGTTTCTCGGGATTTTTTGATTGTCGTGGGAATACGTCATAACGTAAGCCATTTTTCTGTTACAACATCGACTGCACGCTCCCCTTTAAAAGCCCATATCTCTGTACACGCTCCACTAAAAAGGAAAATCTCTCCGTCGAGGAACCCTTTAAAGTCGTCCGTACAACCACCCCAAAGGACAGCTTTCAATTTCGGGTATCCAAAGAGGAGTTCTTTGCACAATTTCGCTGATTTTTGTCGATTTTAACGGTTCGGTTCGTAACCAAGGAGATTCGGCTTTTAGTATGTTTATAAAAAAAAAATGCATTTTGCATTTAATAATAAATATATTCTTCGTGATAATATGTAAATGATCTATAGATATATTAAATAGTTTCGTATTCATAACATCCGAGAAAACTAGAAACACGGGCACATAAAATAGTATTTCTATTTTCCTTTTATTTATTTTTAGTTACCGGGTTCTCCGTTTAGACCGACAGTAGTGGACCCATCTTCCGTCCGACTAATAGGCGGATGGAATCAATATTTAGATGACTCCGGCCGTATAAAACTTCCTGCAAAATTAGTATTTGATACTTCCAGTGCAGGTCCAGGCACGTTAGAATGTAGAGTAGATGGACGAAAAATAAATGCGGAAAAGATGGGTAGTCGTATCAAGTTCGATTTATCTTCCGAAGGCCTTAACGCAGGTGAACACGACTTAGAAATCAAATTAGCCAATTACAGCTTGCCAGACACCCCGAAATCTGTAGTTTCACTTGGTGATCAAGTAATCCTGACTGGAAGAGGTTTAGCGCAAGCTCAATGTGGAGAACCTGCCACCTTCAATATAGATGGTTCCAAAGCTGGTCCAGGTAATTTAAATTTATTTGCATCAAGAAGTACAAATTATACTTTGCCTCATATTTTTTTACAATCCAAGATTTAAGTATTTGGTTATAATTCCGATCAACTAAATTAGTAAAGAATATTTATCGATTACTGTATTGAATTTTAGGTAATCCTGAAGTAACTTTGCATGCAGCTGATTCGAATTTACCCATACCTGTGATGATAAGCTTAGCTGGTGAGAAAATATGGCGAGCTACGTATACTGTAAACGTTCCTGGAAATTATATGTTGGCAGTACTGTGGGCGGGCAGGCCGGTTAAGGGTTGTCCTTTAATGGTAGAAGCTAAAGGAGGCGCTGACGCTTCTAAGGTAAAAATGAAAGATCGTTGTTAGATAATTACACTTAAATAAAATGTACATATTTATAAGCTATGTATTTAAAAATATGTAGTGCTTGTATGTAATTTAACAATAACGTTAAGAAATTTTTCTATGCTAACTATGTAAAATATGTAGAGAAAGACCGACAATGCAACACCAAGACTTAAATAAAACTTTATTATAAGCTTCTCCAGTGGGATCATGTAACATTCACTGTTTCGCTTCATGAAAATAGTTAATGGCCGCACATGTAATATCCTGAATAGCATTCAAGTAGCATCTTCGTCAAATGGATCTCGCTGGCGCTACGCGCTATCATGACCATGACATTACGTCGAAAATCATTCTAGGTGCTAACCTCAAAATATTGTCCATTTTGAAACACCATCAAGTAGTAGAATATTAAACTAATAATTAAGCTTTAAAATAACACTTTAAATAATAACTTTATAGTAACTAATATTGAAATAAGGAGATATATCAATATATAATCAAAAAAGTGTTGCTGAAAGTTAAGGTGTTGGGTTGTTTCAGAAATTTTACCTATATTTCTAATAGTTTGAAAAGTAAAATTAAATAGAATCAATTATGTTGTAAGTGTTTTTTAGATGTTGTAGATGACTTTTCGGATTTTGAAAGTATTGCGGTACTAACCTAATCATTGCATTGTCAATAACTATAGCATGTTTATTTATAAAACAGAAGTAAGTCTAAATACAAAACAAAAATTGACAAATAAATAATGAAATATTCTGGTATCCCTTTTAAGAACGTACTAAACCGGCTCTCAAATACCTTAGAGTTCACATATTCAGACTTATTGTTAATATTAATGATCAAATAACGTCTACAAATGCTGGTGTTTTTTAGGAAAGGTTTTGAAAATTAGCCTCTGATCGATGAAAAAATTAAGGAAGATATTTGCAAGTTGCTAATTTAGTAATTCGCAAATGACTAAATAGCATACACATAAATCAATTAAAGAAACCTGTTCAGCAATGCAATTAACATATCGCATAAGAATTAAAGAAAGGTCGATGATGCTTCATTTAATTATTATTACATATTAATTAAGGATTATTTTTACAATAATCCAACTACATTTGATATTTTCGGCGTTATGTGTTAAAATGCCAAGCTTACAATTAATGTCTAAGTGATTAAATAATACTTTAGAGCTAACATTTATTCTTATTTTTTAAAATATCTATCAAAAATATTATTTTTTGCAATTAGTACCGTAATCATACCATTTATTTCACTAGTGCTGTAATAGGGTCTATTACAGCACTAGTTGCGTAATAGAAATGGAACATTTAAACAGATTTATTTTAAGTTGGTCACATTGCAACAGAAATGGAGATGTCAATATGACATTTTGTAAGCAAGTTTGAGGTTTTTATATTGAAATTCATTGTAAGATTTGATATTTTTAATTAATCTTTGAAATAGTACAACTATTATAAACATTTATATTAACGTTTGAATTATCTTTCGAAGTGATAGTGATACCGTGTGCAGTAGAAACATTCTGTTGAAAATTATCAAAAATGTGTCAATTTTAAATTAACTTGTCAATTTAAATCTTGTGCCAAACCAAGGTGACAACCGCCACAAAATTTCCCTTGATTATCAAATTTTTCTCGTTTTGCTTTTACAAAAAGAGAAATTTTAAAACTAATTGCAAAAAATAGCATAAAAGACACGTTTCATTTGACATTAAAGCACTCATTCAGTTAAGAAACTCGTGGCTACGCCACTCGTTTCTTAAACTCTAAATTCGTACTTTGAAACGTCAAAATGAAACTTGTCCTTTAATATACTATTATATTATTTAAACTTTGTGTTAAGTACCTAATATATAATCGATTGTAATGTACAGTTTTGTGCAATAAATTGGCGTACACGTCTTATTGCTAATTTTGACATTATTTTGCCATTGTGAAAATGGCTTAAGTTAAGTTGACAAATGGAATTATAGCGTCAATTCAATTTGTCATACATGACAGGTATTCAAACAAAAGTCATATTTACATAAGCGTATATTAAGTGTACGCCAATTTATTGCACAGAACTGTACACTTATTTTATCACAGTAAAGAAATACAATATTATTATTATTAGCAACCGTAGATTAGAATACATATCATAATATTCGGAGGTTTTGTTCTTAATGTAAGTTTTAACAGTTCTCTCATTTTAAAATGAATGTCAATTATTTGCGCATACTTCTCGTCTGTTAAGGTGATCTAGAAATCGAAGTTAAAATTGAAGTAGATCATGTACAGTATAATGTTTTATCGCCAACCGTCAATAAAGCGATGCGTTACCATAGTGGTTTACGGAGGTAAACAAACACTTTATCGTACTGTACTTTACCTGTCGCTAATATCTGTCAACACAGACACGATTGTATGACATTAAACATAAATCGTTTGTCGCTGTCATGAAATGTCATAAGTCATTATACCTTTATTTTTTAAATTTCGAATTTTTCCGGTTGGCGATAAAATTTTGTATGCACCACGTCAGTAAAGTGCCTTTATCGTACTCGCCTTTTATTCGCCTCGCTCGCTTGGCCAGTGCCGGATCTAGGAAATTTCTTAAGGGGGGCAAGTCAGCACCATGCCGCCCTTGTAGCTATTTTCACTATATAGGTAATACAATAATAAATTCCATTTTGCCGCCCTCCGTATATGCCGCCTGGGGCAATTGCCCCCTTTTGACCCCCCTCAATCCGGTACTGCGCTTGGCCCATAAACCAAACTCGTTCGATAAAGGTTCACTTTACTGACTTGGTACATAAATAACTATTATCGCTAACCATCAATAAAGCGATGCATTACTATAGCGTTTTACGGAAGTAAACAAACACTTTATCGTGCTGTAAAATAAAACACTTTACCTGGCGCTAATATCTGTCAACATAGCCATGATTGTATGACATTAAACATAAATCGTTTGTCGCTGTCATAAAATGTCATAAGTCATTATATCTTTATTTTTTAAATTACAAATTTTTGCGATTGGCGATAAAATTTTGCATACACCACGTCAGTGAAGTGTCTTTATCGAACTCGCCGGTTACTCGCTTCGCTCGCTCGGCTTATAATCAGACTCGTTCGATAAAGGATCACTTTATTGACTTTGTACATAAATAACTATTATTCTATTAGTGTTCGTAAGATTCGTGTATTATTCAGTACTTTAATAAATAATGTTCGAACAACGGTCAGTAGTGATCCTAAAGAAATTAAACAGGGCATTCCACAGGGTTCCATTCTTGGTCCTTTCTTCTTTCTGGTCTTTGTAAACGATCTAAATAAGTCATTGGAAAACTGTAAATTATATAAATATGCAGATGATACGTCTGTTATTTTATCATGCGAGACATATGAGGGATTATCTGTGGGAAGTACAGAAATTATTCATGACATGATGACATGGTGCAATGAAAATAATCTGCACTTAAATGTAACCAAAACCAGCTTTCTTGTCTATAGTCAATGCAAAAAGTCGCTATACGTGAAATATAATGATAAGTAAAAATACATAAAATATTAAATAAAGACTATTATACAAGCCCTTCCGTTTTGTTATGGTCACCGAATAATCACTAGTTAAACTTTTGTATGAAAGTTTTTAGTGTTATTTGCAAATACTTACTAATTCAAGAATATGCGCAGAACCGGAACAATTGTATGGGGTAGTTAGTTATACTTAAATTGTTAAAGTGCAACTGCTCACAGACTATTGGTCGGACTTTCCATTTCTAGTTGAAATGTTTGAGTTAGGCTATCTGGTAGATGATCCAACCCAAGTAGGTTATAATGAAGTCAATTTGACTTTGATTCATATGCATTCTGCAATACTCTTTAAGTTATTTAACTATTTTTATATATTATTGATTGAGTGATTGATTTCGTAGGTATTGTGTTCTGGCGATGGACTTAGGCAAGGCGTAGTCGGTCGCGAAATACGATCTTGGATTGATACGAGACGCGCAGGTCCAGGAGAATTAACGGCTCATTGCACAGGGCCGAGGAAAGTGGCGTATTGTGAGTTATATGACCATGGTGATGCGACGTTTACCCTCAATGTAAAACCTCAAGAACCGGGCAGACACGCTTTAACAATTAAATACGCTGGCCAGCATGTTCCAGGATCACCGTTCACATTAAGAGTAGCTGGAGCACCGGATGCTAGTAAAGTAAGTGGCTTATTAGAGTTACTTTTCACTAATCACACTCCAAAGGTGTTAACAGAACTACTACTTATATTATCTTACTTATATTTTTTCAGTAGCATCATTAAGTGTATTTATTGTACGTTACATTATTAGAATTGTTACATTTATTTCCATTCAATCGTAAGTATACGTATACGCAAATAATTATTTTTGGTCGATTTACAATCTAGTGAAAATATTTTCAATTTTTTAGAAATTTGGCCATTTGTCTACAAAATATCTACTAGTTTCGGAATCGTGGTATTTTTTTTTGTAGAATGTAAATTTAAAAATTACTAATAGCTTTTTTATATATTTAATATTTTTTTCAAAATTAAATAGATATAGGTCATTATAGGTACCTAATAGTCAGTGGCGGCTCGTGAGTTATGAAAGAGGGTGGGCACAAAAAAAAACTTACCCATTTTTTAAACATAAAATCCATTCTCCTATTTGCGATGCTGGAAAAGACGTCTATGACTTTGTTCTTAAAATCCGAGATAGAATGGATGAACTTCTTTTCTACTGATAGGATCGCTAATGCGTTTAGTCGGTCTTCTGACGTTGTGCTTCTCAGAAAAGTTTTAATGCATTTGAGGGTGTAAAAACATCTTTCACATTCTGTCGTCGACATGGGCGTTGTACAAATAATATCCAACAGTTTGTATGTTTCCGTCAAAACCCTTTTTAGACTGTTTGTTATGAACACTAAAAGTGGCAAAACACCACCTACGTCATACATATCAAGGCGCCCATAAATTGCTGAAAGTTCACTTTTTAATGTTACACTGTCCAACATAGGAGAAGATTTCTCAGTTCCATCAAAGTGTTTCTGTGGAAATGAATGTCTATAAGTTTCAAAATTTTGAGAATCAAATAATTTTGCTGCACATAAGTGATCTCTAAAATCAAATCGGTCACTATCTGTAGTTTCATCGGCCTCCACAGCATTGAAATTTGCAGATTTAATTTCTTTTAATATTTTATGCTTGTAAATTTGCAACATTGCATCTAGCAATTCATCTAATTAGCTGCAAAGATGATTAAGCCTACATAAACACCTGGATCATGGCCTCGTAACGTCAATTCAATAGCTCCGTAAAATTTTATACACTTAATTAACCGACGCAAAATATGACGATTTTTTTCCCACATCTTCGTTGTACTTAATTTTATGTTGCAAATAAGCACTGTCTAACTGTTCACATATGTCCACTTGTATGCATTCATGTGAGAAACGGAATTTTCGTGTTTCCTTGTCCTTTCTGCGATATGCTTTAAATCATTCAACCCTTCTTTATTTCACGAACTAATCTCTTTCTTAAAAATTAAGCAGATAAAACAAAACAGTTAATTTGTTAGTGAACATCTGTACATCCACTCATATTTCTCATATATATATTTTTTAATACTCTATTGTAAGTTCGAGTTTTACTTGTAGAAGTGTAGTTTATTTGAAGTTCTGGAATAGGCCTTCCTTTCTTCTTAATTAAAAGTTTTTCCTCAAATGATAGCGGGTTTTTTAAAAGATCTTGCACACAATTAACTTCCATCATTAATAATAAACGTCACTCCAAGGCTTTAAAATCACACACTCAACGAAAACATGCAGGCGCAATGAATGCAAGACGTTAACTGGAGTCTCGCAAATTTGTACCCCAAACTGATGTTATAAGCGCATATCGCGAAGATAAGCGGGGCGAGCCGATTCATCCTCGAAAGAGGTACATCTGAAATCGTGCCCCGGAAACATACGAGCGCGTATTTTTATGTTATCTACCTAGCCATGAAAAAAAGCACATAAGAGAACAAAAAAAAATATTTTTCTACATATCTCCCTTCAAGACTAATACACTTATTCCATCTTTTTTCCAGTTGCCCCATACCCTCAGAAAAAATTGCTTCGGTAATCCCACGAAATATTCTTCAACAGCTTCTTTGAGTTCTTCATCAGAAGCAAAACGCTTTCCTCTGAGATGCTTTTTTAAATTTTTGAATAAGAAGAAGTCTGACGGAGCTAGGTCGGGGCTATAAGGTGGATGCCTTAACTCTATAAACCCACAGTCATTGATTATCTGAACTTTGTTTGCCTTATGGACCCGACAATTGTCGTGCAGCAACAAGTTTTTTTATGGATAAGAATGCGGGCGTTGTTCCTCCAGAACAGTTTTTAAATTTTTAATTGTGATTCCGTAGGCCTCTCCATGTATGGTAGATCTTCTCGGCATATATTCAATAAGCAAAACTCCTTCAGCATCCCAGAAAACAGTTGCCATCAGTTTTTTCCAAGAAAATTGTGTCTTGGCTTTTTCTGGTGGTGGAGAGCCCTTATGAACCCACTGCATGTATTCTTGTTTAGTAGGAGGGTCCCAGTAATATACCCAAGTCTCATCCCCGGTAATAATTCGAGATAAAAATGTTTTGTCCCTCTCCAACTTGACCAAATTTTCTTAAGAAACCTCTTTTCTGCACAGTTTTTGTTCAGGTGTAAGCAATCTGGGTATCCACCGTGCAGACGCCTTCTTCATACCCAAATCGTCATGCAAAATTTTGAGAACACTTGTGTCGGATATACAGACTTCATTGGCAATGACAGAGATCTTTACACGCCGATCTTTCAGTACCAAATTTTCGACTTTTCGGACAATGTTTTCAGTTCGAGCTTCAACGGGTCGTCCGGACTTTGGGTCATCATTGATTGATTCTCGGCCTCATCGAAAGAGTTTAGACCAATATTTTACTTGGAAATAAGATGGTGTATCTTTCCCATATACAGCAACCATTCTTTCATGAATTGCTTTTGGACCATTGCCATCCTTTGTCAGGAACTTTATTACGCTGCGATGTTCAACTTTAGTTTCACTCATTTTATCGAGAAATGGACCGTCTCAAATCTCTATACACAGCATAAACTAAACAGAACTTAGCACATGTACTTGTAACAGTGACAGCAATTTTTCAATAATTTCGTTTGACATCGTCTCTCTTTTGTTTCATGGTAGATAACATAAAAATACGCCCTCGTAGTTTTGAGGGTTGGCATACGCTAGTGTGTGTGGTGCGGAAGTAAACTTTGATACCACCGTTATAAAAATACGTAAAAGTAATAAAATAAAATAATGTACTGAATTACATGCGAATTTTTTTTCTGTGTTTATCTTCGTGGCTGGCTGGGAACGTGCCCTTGTGCCCTTTAGTACCAGCCGCCGTTGCTAATAGTATATATCTGCCGTTGCTGATTCTTGACATTTTGAGAAATATATAAAGTACGTAAACAGGGCAAGAAGTTTTCATGTGGAAACGGTATTCGCAGAATGTTCTTTACAAGTTTATACTACTAGTAGTTAGTGCACCGTGGTATGTCCCAAACTTAGTTATTCGACGAGATCTACAAGTATCATCAGTGAAGCGTGAAATTTCAAAACATAGTCAGAAATACAGTGAGAGGGTCAAAGTGCATCCCAACATTCTTGTGTAATCAATTATGCAAGCAACCACTGAACCAAGACATTCAAACCGCTTCAAATCCACTATCTTGCTATTTAGACTTAGTTAGTCCATATTGCTTAGTCGTGTAAGACTTTTTTTATTTTTGATCATAGTCATATAGGATATTTGTCTAGTTGATAAATAGAGAGCAATTCATTGGAATTGCTTCCCTCCATAACCATTGAAATCCCCAAAAAAATACTTAATGTCTGATAGTAGGACAGATTGTATGTCAAAATGTGATAAAATAAGTTTAAATATACCTATACTTTTGCGTTATTTTTCTTCGCACGACTAGGATTCTTCCTGTTTATCTTTCTTTTTTTAGTTTCTGTAGTTGTTAACTGTATATTAGCTTGCCATCTTCTTTGGTCTTCCGACTATTTTGCTTTTATATGGTTTTTGTTTTTGGATATGTTTACAAGTTGGTACTGTTTCATTCTGGCTACATGCTCACATCATCTTTTTTCTTTTCTTTATCCAGTCGTGACGTCTTGTATACTATATTGCTAGTTAATGTTTATTATATTATCTTCTATCTATTGTATTTTCAATAGTTCTATTATATGTTTCCGCATTACTCTATCGAATGCACTTTTAGGCTTCTTATATTCAATTGATTTTGCTACTATTTGTTGGATTAAAACAGTGGTGCGTGTATAGTAATACGATTTTTTCTGATGCCTTATGGTTCTTTGGCTATATTTAATTTTGTTTCTGTTTTGTTTTTTATTATTGTAATTAGCAGCTTGTGATAGATAAGATATTTCAAAGCGGTTTTTTCCTTGTGATAGCTGTTCATTAGGAGCACATTTTAAAAATATTTTGTATTATACAGAGTGTTCCATAACTTGGTGGCTAACCATAGTTATAGTTTTTTAAATGGAACACCCTATATATTATTGCATTCTTGTATTCCCCGTATAATTTTTAGTCAAAAAGTAATAAGATAGTATAGGCCTAAAGTGTAAAGTTTTTGACTTATTTCCATTTTTCTGAAAAATTCAATGTTTGTATAAAATTATATTTCTCGAAAATCACGTATTAGATGGACAACATTTTTTGCAGTATTATTTACAATAAGAGGTCCTAATAGAAGCACGTTTTATTTTTTTACAGTTACTAACTGTATGCGCAGGAAACTGGATTAAAATTACATGACACGTGTTAGAATAAAAGTAATTTTTTTTAAATGGAACACTATATATCAGTTCATTTTTGAATTGTTTATTAAATTTCATCTCAGAAACATGTAAGACGTTAATACTTTAAATGTGACTATTACTGAGCTTCTGTCGTTTTTTGATATGCTTTTGTTAGTTTTTGCAAAAATGCCAATTTTTTCAAATGGAACACCCTGTATATTATTTTATTTTTGAATTTCTTATTAAATTTCACATCGAAAACATGTAAGACGTTAATACTTTAAAAGTGACTATAACTGAGCTATTGTTTCTTTTTTATATAATATTGTCAGTCTTGTGGTTCTAGTTAATATAGTATTGTAGTGACAAAATATATCAAAAAGAGACAATAGCTCAGTAATAGTCACTTTTAAAGTAATAACTTCTTACATGTTTTTGAGGTGAAATTTAATAATAAATTCAAAAATTATATACAGGCTGTTCCATTTGAAAAAAAATTGACTTTTTTGCAAAAACTAACAAAAGCATATCAAAAAACGACGATAACTCTGTAATAGTCACTTTTAAGGTATTAACGTCTTACATGTTTCTGACAAGAAACTTAATAAACAATTCAAAAATGAACTGATATATAGAGTGTTCCATTTAAAAAAAATGACTTTTATACAAAAACATGTCATCTAATTTTAATCCAGTTTCCCGCACATGCACATAGTAACTATAAAAAAATAAAACATGCTTCTATTAGGACCTCTTATTGTAAACAATACTGCAAAAAATTTTGTCCATCTAATACGTCGTTTTCGAGAAATATAATTTTATACAAACATTGAATTTTTCAGAAAAATGGGAATAAGTCAAAAACTTTACACTTTAGGCCTATACTATCTTATTACTTTTTGACCAAAAATTATACGGGGAATTCAAAAATGCAATAATATATAGGGTGTTCCATTTAAAAAACTATAACTATGGTTAGCCACCAAGTTATGGAACACTCTGTATAATACAAAAATTTTTTAAAATGTGCTCCTAATAAACAGCTACCACATGAAAAAAACCGCTTCGAAATATCTTTACTCATAAATGTATAATCGGCCTTACCCGCTTAGATGGCTCGCCCTGTATAACAAAGTTTTTCCATATTTTATGAGTTCATTGTATGATGGCATTTGGGCGCGACGCCTTTCCATTCTTAGATGATTTATTCCCATATTTATTTCTTCCTCTGTATTTGTAGTCTATCCCTGTGTCCTTCTCTTTTTTGTTTATTATTTCTTTCTTCTTTTTTCTCTTCTCCTTATAGTTATTTAAAAGTGTTCTGTCCTTGTTCTTCTGTTATTTCATTTATACATTCGTAACATATCTTTTCTTTGCCCACCTATCAGTTTCTACATTTTTTTGTGTGACCCATGTCATCTTTCATATCTTTTGTGATTTTTTTCTTGATGTTATTTATTTTTCGGTTTACTCTATTTCTTGTGTTTCTCTATTTTCAATTTCTTGATTCTATAGTGCATTAGGAACACAAGTTTCTGTTTTCCGTGGTATTTATCTATTGGTTTTTGACTAGTGCCTCTTGTGCTGATATCGGTTTTTGGGATTTTTCTTATATCTGTTAATTTTGCTTTTTACTTTTTGTGATGCCTGGTGCGCAGACAGAGATAACATTCTAAGT
Source organism: Amphimallon solstitiale (assembly GCA_963170755.1). Taxonomy (NCBI): domain Eukaryota; kingdom Metazoa; phylum Arthropoda; class Insecta; order Coleoptera; family Scarabaeidae; genus Amphimallon; species Amphimallon solstitiale. Next base: position 51,303,617 of record OY720679.1, read on the forward strand.
AAGCTTTTCCAAGTCTAAAGTGACCAGCATCATATGTTTTGTCTACTTTTTTTTTATATTTGAAATATTATTTTCACAGTTTCGCTGTAAAATATTATAAATTTGTCTTATTTCTTTTTCCCTTGTTTTTGGTTTGCTCAGGGCACATATTCTGATTTTAAGGGATTCTATCTTTTGTCTATCTCCTGATCTTTTCTGCCAAATGAAGAATATACCATGCACCTATTCTTAAAATATTCCTTCTCGTTATCCTCTTGCTTGCCTTGTCCGTCCTATTCCCAGACTTCTCTCGGTTTCTATGAACAATCTTAACGTCTTGTTAATTAGTTTATTTACGCGTAATGTTGGCATTTCTGACTTTTTAAAAGTTTGGAAGTGTGACTTTGTTCACATTTACTTCCCGCCCTCACTTCCCGTCCCCATTTCCCGCTCTCATTTCCCAACCTCAATTTCAAGCAAATATTAGTTCATATTTATTTTTGATAATACATTAAAAATGCTTCCAGCCACATTTTAATTAAGAAGACGAACAAAAACTTACTTATTAAAATTAATTGTTACATTAGAATTATTGGAAGCTTGAATTCATATAGACAGGCCACCCTGCTATTGCTGCTCTGATGAAATAGTGATTTCTTGTCCTTCTCCATTCGAGCTAAGATATCTGGATTGCTATGGGAGGACCTTTCCCCCAGTTCCAGTGGAGTGCAGACCTTAAAGGCTTTATGGCCTTTACTACTTAACAAATACTTTATAATCTATTCACTGAAAACACTGACGTATATTTGTTTGACGTTTACACTAGAACAGCACAAATCTGACAACCCGATATGTCACAACTTTTACCGGTATTTTTATCACTTTGTAATTACACGAGAGCTTTCTTTTTTCCTGATAAATGTTGAGCTTTTAACAAAAATTTTTGTTGCTAACAAATTGGCTCCTCGTAAAACGACGAGTCCGACGAACGAGTCGTTTTATTGTGGAGGATTGGCTTTGTATTACATTACGAGTATATAATCGGCGTTCGTAATAGTTATTTACGAACCAAGTGCGTGAAATCATATTTGGCGAATGAGTGACAAAGGCGAGCGCTTTATGGACACGAAGTCGCGAAATGTTTCACGCACGAAGTTTGTACAATATTTTTTGTACGAGAACTATAATAATAATACATATTGTTAAATACGTTATCGTTTATGACACACTACTAACCTCTTGATATTAATTAAAAAAAATTGAGTTGGCAGTATTGATTATTTGAAGTGACATTTAATTTAAAATTATCAAATTCAAAAAATTCCATACAAAATAAAAACCTCACCAACAACATGAATTCTGATAATGAAATGCAATGTACACCGCCTGAAATTCGTGAAGCTGCCAATATTGCAGTGGATAATTTATTACCCATAAAATCAAAAAACGTATACAAAAACACTTATACTAAATTCCTAACTTGGGCTAGATCTAAAAATATACAAAAATTGTTTATTAGTTTATTTTCAAAATTTACAATCAAATAAATCTTTATGGTCCACTCATTCTATGTTAAAATCATGCTTAATAATACATATATGATAATACGGATATATCTAAATATGCAAAACTCATAGCGTATTTAAAACAGATAACGAAGCAACATCAGCCTAAAAAATCAGCAGTATTAACAGAAGAACAAATTACTAAATTTATTGTTGAAGCACCAAATTCTTTATTCCTACTAATGAAGGTAAAGTCATTTCCGTATATTTAAATTCCATACAACACTATATGTATTTATAGGCTGTATTAATATTGGGCATTTCTGGAGCGTGTCGACGTGAAGAACTTTGCAAAATCTCATTGCGAGACATAGAATTTAAATCGAATTTAATTATCGTAACAATTCCAGAAACTAAAACAGGTAACAGCCGTACATTTGCAATCATTAAGCCCGAATGGATTGCATTAATTCGGCAATATGCAAATTTAAGACCGGACAGCCAGCAGCGATTCTTTTTAACATATCGCAATGGCAAGTGTGTTTGTTCACCTGTTGGTCTTAATACAATTGGCAAAATTCCAATGCGAATAGCTGAGTACCTTCAGCTTGATAGCGCAAGTAACTTCACAGGTCACTGTTTCCGAAGGAGTTCAGCGACAATGTTGGCAAATCAAGGAGGTGACTTGCTTTCAATTAAAAGGCATGGTGGATGGAAATCATCTACAGTTGCAGAAGGATATATCGAAAATTCTCCGCATAGTAGAATTCAATTGGCTAAAACAATGACCCCGTTAGAGATATCGACTCCGCCTGCAACTTGTTGGACATCTGAAATACAAGATATATGTAATAATACAATCAACGTTACTCTACCGTCGCAATCAAGATCAATTCAAACAAACCAGTTAATCCCTGGGGTATCAATCTCTGGTTGTCAAAATTGCCCAATCAAAATTTTTAATAATTGTTCCGTTTCAATTTCTGAAAAAAATGAATAATGGTAATTTATATAATATTTGTTGCTGTTCTGACATTGAATTACATACCTTCCAAATATAACAATTTCTATTTCATTTCCTTTTATTTTCATAGAAAAACAACGAATTGGGTAGCATATTGTTAAGGTTAGGGATTTATGATTTTAAAATGTCACTAAATTAATCAAGTTCTAGGAAGTACCAACTTTACTTTTACGCACTCGTGTTTAAAGTGACTTTTTACGCACTCAAATCGAATCGTGAAATGACAGGTTTTGATAAGCGAGTACAAAAAATATTTTACTGGCTAGCTACCAAAAATATGCTGAGGCAAATGCGTTTATTTGGTCCTACGATTAAAGTTAGGTGCATTTTCTTATAGGTAAAGAAAATGTTGCCTGTTTTCAATTCAATGAATTTTAAAATTCTTTCTTATAAATGTTAGTGTGTACTTATATACAGTCTACGTTTGTTAATTGGTATCTCTTTTTGGTTTAAGTTCAGAGAAAAAAAAATTTAGTGGTTTTGTAATGTGTTTAATGTATGTACACACATCGCACAATTGTCTGAGTGTATGACTGATATTCTGTGATAAATGTTCAGCATAAAATTGATATATTATATACAGAATGCCTTTAAAAATTCAAATAATATACAATATAATTTACTACTTATTCTGTGAGCATGCGTATGTTGTAAGTAGAATGAATAATTACATCGCGTGACTTAAATGGTAATAGAAAAGATTGATTATCAGTCACAAATAACTTTCTAATACAATTTTATAGTTTAGTTAACTCAAAATAATACACAATATATACTTCAGCGATGTTCTTTATCTGTTCAGGTTAGAGTATATGGGCCAGGTGTTGAACATGGAGTCTTAGCAACATTCCAGTCAAGATTTATTTGTGACACTAGAGGCGCCGGTGCCGGCCAACTGACTGTGAGAGTGCGAGGACCTAAAGGAGCGTTCAGAGTGGAGATGCAAAGAGAGAGTCAGAAAGATAGAACAATACTATGCAAGGTATTAACACTTTCAGTCGTTTCCTGTGCCTGTTAATTGTTTAGATTTTCTTAGACATTGTTAATCTGGTATTGAAGTGAAAAAGTAATTAATTTCAAAATATGTACGGAATATGTTTATGTGGTCGATCAATATTAGATAAGTTCCTTGGACGAAAACAAACCGTGTATTCAATTTAAAAGCCGACTATGGGATGTGCTGATGATATGGAATTTTTTATAGTCATTTCTTAAAAATAAATATCTAGAAAGTGGTGCTTCTTCTTCTTCTGTGTAAGATAGATATTACACACCACTTCATAATTTGAGAGAACTTTTTTAAAAAATACATAATACGGAATAATAATTAAGAAATAAGTAGTAGTAGTAGTTTCATATTCAAAGAGTGGGGACGTATTTTTATCGGTTCTGCATATAGTGCAGTGTCGAAAAGAAAAATATTTTTATTTATTATTGAGACATACATGAAATTGTAATGATGTAAACTATTAGTGAAATGCATCGATGAAGCAAATGGATTAATCATTTGTCAAGTGGGTGAACATATATAAAACAACAAAAATATGTCATACAATAAGTGCTATGTTTGCCGAGTGGAATTCCGGAGAACAGAAAGAACGGTAAAGTGTTTCGTATGTGAGGAAGAGAGACATAGTAAGTGTGCTGCAGTCAGTGACGAAACACCTAAGAAGTTGAGTGACACGGATATAATTACTTATGTATGCGATATTTGTCGTAAAATGAAAGTGATTAATGATTGTCTCCAAACAATATCAGCACAAATTGATTCACAAAATTTTAGAGTTTATATCCAACACCGAAAATAAGGCAGAAAAGAAGACATTATATAGCGATCTATTGAAAAAGAAAAATGATGTGTTAATCGTTAAACCTAAAGACGATGATCAAAAATCACACGAAACAAAAAAGGATATTTAAAATAAAGTTGATCCAAGTAAGCTAGCACTTGGAATTGAAACAATAAAAACTGGTGGAAAAGGTGGTATCGCTATTAACTGTAGTGATAGCAATTCTAAAGAAAAATTAAGAGAAAAAGTCATAAATGAAATTGGAAATAAGTATGTAGTTTCTGAACCGACATTAAGAAATTCGAAAATAATAATTACTGGTGTTGAAACAGATGTTATTGATGAAAACAATGAAAAAGTGTTAGACGCGATTATTAGGCAAAATGACTTAACATGTGTAGACAAGGACGTCTCAGGTAAAATTAAAATAGAAAAAAATACTTATACAAGAAAAAGAAGAACTATGGAAATATTATATTGTCAAAAGAAATCTGATTTAGTTTTTTCTGAAGTGTTTTGCATCCTTTAATAATTTTCGAGATCATCATTTTAAAAAATAAGTAGTGAATACGGATACAAATCATAATTAAGATACATAAATTCTAAAATTTCAATATTTATTAAAGTTATTTTCATGTCTTAATGGAAACGAAGATATCGATCTATTACAGCATGCAGAACACCAATTCAAATATTTAATGTTGAAATTAAGAATATGTAAGATATATATGTCAGTTTATGGTCCTCGCTAATGTGTTCATATTTTTATATTTACATTTACATATGTGCATATTCAGTTCCCCTAATCTGACCACAATAAGCAGCACCAATTTAAACAGATATTGCGCAATCCAATATTAAACAATCAGCGGATTTATTTTTATACATGACGTAGTTCGTGAAATTTATTTCTGCATTTTTTATAAGTAACAAGATACTTTTCTTTCTTACCTAAATTATTTCCGAAACATATCAAATCCTTCAAAAAGAAAATTGGCAATTAATCTTTAATAATAGGTTATAGTTTTTAAATTGTAAACTTTTACGAAATAAAGTAGATAGTCGCCCTCTTTACTTAACAATTTTGCCGAAGATAGGTAGGTACATAGCCAGTGTGATTTAAGAAATATACTTCTATACTTTTTATCTTACAAATGAAATTACGGTGATTTTGCTTTACGATTGGAGTTTTTAATATACAGGGTGTTTCATCGGTTGGGGTATCGCGAATTAAAGTGCCTAAATATAAAAATATCGACTTCAAATTTTAACCACTTATAGAGCTTTTAAACCGCTACCAGCAGGTTAGGTTGTTTTTGATAATATTATTTTAATTAATGCGTAAATTAAAAAAAAAACGTATTATCAAAAATTAAAAGTGCTCAAAAAATGTTCAAATTTGAATGGTGATACGTGGAAATATCACCCATATTAACTTCACAATCAGAATTTTTATAAACGAAACCGTTTGTCAAATAAAGTCAATATTAAATAATGTCGTTTTTCTTACGACAGATTTATGGTACTTAACTTTCTAATTGTGATGTCCGCAAACAGGTAGTCCTTTTAAATTTATGACGGATAATAAATAAAAATTTATTATAAACTCAACACACAACACTGTAATAAAAAACCCATAAATTCTTCAACGTCCGCAAACAGGTAGTCCTTTTAAATTTATGACGGATAATGAATAAAAATTTATTATAAACTCAACACACAACACTGTAATAAAAAACCCATAAATTCTTCAACGTCTTGCCTTTAATTTTGAAATTATTGTAAAATATTCAATAATTGATTAAGTTTTAATTTTTTTTTCAATTGCATAGTTGATTTTATAGACATATTTTTTTAACACCTGAATTTCAATAAAATCTGAGTACTTTTGATTTTTTGAACGAAGGTTTTTTTTTTATTTACGCATTAAATAAAATAATATTATCAAAAACAACCTAACCTACTGGTAGCGGTTTAAAAGTTCTATAAGTGGTTAAAATTTGAAGTCGACATTTTTATATTTAGGCACTTTAATTCGCGATACCCCAACCGATGAAACACCCTGTACAATGTGTAATGAAACTCTTTATATTACCAAGTAAACATTGCAACGTTGTATTCTGTGGTCGCAGTGGGTGCGCGACGAAAGACATGAGAGGGTAGAGGTGACTGTGATACTGCCAGTCGAGGCTTCACCGCTAAACGTAGCAAGAGCGGGGATACAGTACGCGACGTTGCAATTCTGATGTATTTTGGACTTGCTATATCAAGTGTTCCATTACACAACCTGTATATATTTTTGGACGCATTATAAAAGTTTTGTTTCATTTGTAAATTTTGGAGTTTGAACACGTACATATCTCCATCGTCAGTTAATTACTTGTATATTAGTCGAAAGCCTGATATTTGGACCTTCCTCCGATTATAACGAAACTAATATAATTAATTGTTTACAAAAAAAAATAGTATAAAATTTTTAACTTTTTGATAATTAATGCTTATTAAAATCCATTTTAAAAGTCCAATTTTACAATTTTTATATTTATTCATATTGTGCTTTGATTTTTTTGATAAAAATGTACAATTTATGACAGAAGTATAATAAATAACATTTCAAATTATTATCATTTTAGTTGTTGTAAAATATTGGGTGTATTTAATTAATTTACTGAACAGCCATATCAATTTAACAAAGTTTGCGTTTTGTCCTGCCCCTGCTTGAATTCAGCCTAATTTGATATTATATCCCATAAGGAATGATTTTGAAAATTATCGAAATAGACTAAACAACTTTAACATAACATGAATTTAAAAAATTACAAATTCTTTAATCAGTTGCACTAGCTACTTATCGTAAATAATGTTCATATTCAAAATTAAATATATAGGCGCGCCTGTGGCAGCAGAACAAATGAGGGGAGATGTTTTGAAGTAGCCGATTTAATAACATGAAAATTTCTCAATCGCAATGCGTAAACAAATTACAGACAGCAGTTACATAATCAAGTATGTATTTAATATCACCATCAAATCATCATTCAGTTAGTTTGGTTGAGGCAAATATGATTTCAAATCACACCGATATAGATTGCTGACGTCAGACCAAACATTTTCTGCTAAAGGACAAGTAATGCACGATTTTGTATTGGGCTTGGAACAAACTTTAGTTATCATTATTACAGTATTTCGACACTTTGGAAAAGCTGATTTTTTACTGTAATGCCTGCTTCTTCAATTCTTGGTTTAAAAAACATTTTTTGGATTTTTTTAAACAACTGTATTTATTGCTGACAAATGAATGAAGTTGGAGATGGAAGAATTACATCTAACATATTTTTAATTGTTTGAAACATTATTCAGTCTAGCATTAGACTGAATAATCTGCCATATATCATTTTATTAATATATTTAATATTTCAGTATGATCCGACAGAACCTGGAGATTACCGTGTGGAAGTAAAGTGGGCTGGGGAATTGGTTCCTGGGTCTCCATTCCACGTCATGATTTTCGATACGCAAGAAGAACTACGAAGATACATCAATGCCTTATGAGACTTATGTATGAAATGCATTTATGAATTAAGTTACGTTAGAAAATGATGGTACAAGGGATCGCATTCAGAGTTTTCAAATATGTTTAAAATCATTTTATTATTAGTGTAATTTTATTAATATATATATTTTTATAGTGTTTATATGTGTTTTTCGCAGCTATAATATATTTGTAATAAATTGTTAATAAAATATTTAATTCAGAGTCTTTGCTTATTTCTGTGTAAGTATATTAGAAATCTATGGCTTGCTAGTTAAGCAATTAATATAGGTACTCGTAAATGTAATGATAATTTTTGCCTTTAGATTCTCCAAGAGCCAGGACTATTGCGTTAGCTCCTCTAGTGTGACTTAAGTTGAAACATTCAATTACAAATTCGATTTTAGCTCCATTCAGTACTTCAGTAGGTATACACTTTTCCACAAAATCGAAAAAAAAAATAATTTTAATTTTTTGACAAGAGATATGAGCAACTGTTCATGAGTACGAGATATACAGGGTGAGTTTTTTTGAATGTTTAGCATTGGGATCTCAGAAACTACTGGAGATAGAAAAACGCTTAAATGGGGAAAGATGCGCAGTTTTACGAGTTTGATTTAAAACTGCTTTTGTTTCTCCGATAACTTTCATGGCTTATTAGATATTCAAAGAAAACTAAATTTTACGATTTTCTTTAAACATGCTTAACATCGTTAATAGTAATTTTAGAGAAAAAGTGTTCAGACAAAAGTTTTAGATAATTTTACGCCAAATAAAACTATGTGGCTAATATTTTGTTTTCGTTTACCATTATCGAGTTATGACACAAACTTGTGTTTTTTTTAAATGGAAACCATAGTTGGTTTTGACATCATTTAAAAGATTATTTTTGCTGATTACAATGATATAAGGTTTGATATGGTTATTTTAAAAAATAAAGAGGATATAGACATTTTTATGATTTTTATGGAAAACAATTGAATTTCCAACTGATAAAATACAAACCAAACGAAAACTTATTTTGAAATCTTATGTAGTAATAAAATAAAAACTATAAGAACTTTTATTAAGGGCACACAACATTATTAATGTTCAAAGATACCTTCATTATTATTAATACACAAATTGCACCTCTTCACAACAGAATTTGTAGCATTGCGTACTTTACGCCTATCCATGTTATTAAAAGCAACTAAGAAAGCTTCTCTTAAATCGTCGATTGTTTCATATGTTCTTTTGTATACTGTGTTCTTTAGTACACCCCACAAGAAAAAATCCAAAACTGATAAATCAGGGGATCTAGCCGGCCATTCAATGGGTGCATTTCGTCCTATCCATTGATTAGGGAAGTTCAAATTTAAATAATTTCTAACATTCAGTTGATTGTGCGGAGGCGCTTCGTCATGTTGAAACCATTGCAGCATTGCTCGGGTTCTTAAATTTAAATTATCTAACATTTCCTCGAAATCTTGTTGTAAAAAATTAAGATAACGATTGCCAGTTAGTGATCCATCAAAAATAAAAGGAGGAAGAACAGTTGATCCTATAACACCACACCAAACATTTAACCCAAATGTAATTTGTGGTCTCCTATGTTCAACGTGAAGTGGATTTGTTTGCTCATTGTGCCTCTTAAACATTCCACAATTTGTGAAACGAGATTCATCAGTCCATAATATTTTCATTGAAAAGTGTGGATCGTTTTGACACTGATCTTTAAACCATCTACAAAAAGCTATTCGTCTGATGTTATGACCTTCATGTAAAGTTTGTGATACTGATAATTTGTAGGGACGAAATTTATGCTTCTTCAACACTCTGACAGTAGTGCGTTGAGGGGAACCCATTTCTGTTGAAATTTGTCGGGTCGATGTAGATGGATTCTGAGCGACACATGCTAATATGTTTATTTCTCTATCTTCATCCATCCTTTTTTTTGATTTTGGTTTAACGAACGAACCATAATCTGCTAAATTATCCCATAATCTCTTAAAAGTAGGTAACGGAGGCTGACGTCGATCAAAATAATTTTGAAAATAAACTTCAGCAGCTCTAGCAGAATTTTTCTGGCATTGAATGTAACATTCAACCATATCACGCTTTTCTACGTTAGAAAATTCCATAGTCAATGCAAACTTATGATTAACGGCCGTTTGCACCGCTTATAGTTAAGTTACAATTAAATTATTAATAGTTAAGTGTGAATGTTTGACAATTAACTTGACTTAAAAGTAAAAATTAACAGCTCTCACTTCTGTGACTCAACGTGAAAGCAATGTTAGTAGGTATACTTATCTCCACTGCTCTAACGAACACTATTGTAACTCAGATTTTTCGTTTTTTGAATTAAAAAACACCAAACCTTTTTTTTTTTAAGTTTATATCTTATAAAATAAAGTGAACAATCATAGAAATGTCTATATCCTCTTTATTTTTTAAAATAACAATATCAAACCTTATATCATTGTAATCAGCAAAAAATAAGCTTTTTAGGTAATGATGTCAAAACCAACTATGGTTTCCATTTAAAAAAGACACAAGTTTGTGTCATAACACGATAATGGTGAACGAAAAAAAAATATTAGCTAGGTACATAGTTTTATTTGGCGTAAAATCATTTAAAACTTTTGTCTGAACACTTTTTCTCTAAAATTACTATTAACGATGCTAAGCATGTTTAAAGAAAATCGTAAAATTTAGTTTTCTTTGAATATCTAATAAGCCATGAAAGTTATCGGAGAAACAAAAGCAGTTTTAAATCAAACTCGTAAAACTGTGCGTCTTTCCCCATTTAAGCGTTTTTCTATCTCCGGTAGTTTCTGAGATCCCAATGCTAAACATTCAAAAAAACTCACCCTGTATAGTAGAGTTGACGAAACTTTTTTGACGGCGTGATAAATAATAGCATTCTGCCCTGTGTTACGCTTTCGACTTGGCCAATTTCTTTAGTAAGAACTTGTTCGCATGCTCTGTTTTTGTTCTACTTAATCAAGCTTTTAGTTACTCCTATAGATCGTCTCAACCTTAGTATTCAGTATAGTCCCTTATGGGATATACAAGTGTCCCAGAAATAAAAAGACGGAGTAGCAGATATGTAAAGTCCAAACCGAAACAGGCCCAAATATACCGCAATAACGAAGAAATTAAAATTTTAATTTTCTATGTTGTTTTTTAGATAAAAAAAATTACATTACGGACCTGGCACAGAATGTATGTTTATAATTCACGTAAGAATGTTCATTTGTAAATAGAAACGAGGACGCATTCATAGATATAAATACGCTTTCATTTGTATAAAACGGGAAAAAAACGTTAAATCGTAAAAACATATTTTTTGCGGGATGTGTCTAAATAACGCAGCTATGTAGTCGGTTATTGACCCAGATGGGTGACCTACTTTATTGCAGGCAACAAAAGATTGTTTTTATTTTTAAAATAGGAAGGTTGTTGCTCTTTAATGTGTTCGTAGTTGGAAACAGCTGATTATTAGAATATTCAATAAATCGTATTTTTCTAGCAGGTTCAAAATTAAAGTAATTAATGGTTTGATATTTATTATGAAGTATCTATTCCTCCTCCTTTTTTTTAACACAAGCAATATGGTGGTTCTGAAAAGCACCGATTGTGAAAGTGAAGCAGGTGGATATTTAGTGCAGGGTCGGCGTAAGGCCAATTGAATTCTTTATTATTTTTTTTTTGCCGTCTGCGCATGAATAAGGACTTGATATTTTGAGGGTACGTTTTTACACAATCTAGCTTCCGATTTCTGCTACTCCGTCTTTTTATTTCTGGGACACCCTGTATATCTCTTTTACTACCGTATGCAATTTGTAATAAACTGTCTTTTTTTTATTTCAAGGCAATGTAGTCAGTTCGATTTATTATGTTTATGGTTGGTATTATCGGTGTGGTGTAAATATCACAACATAACCTTCCTATCAAATTAATATTGGGTTCGTTCGCAATTGACATCGGTAAAGCACGTGATTTGTGAGCGTTCCAGTAATTGCGATCGGAACTAATCAAAAAGTGATCCTCAGAATAGGCGATAAAAGCTATGTTGTAGTTGGCGCCATTAGGGCTGATTTACTGCATATAGTACTCTACTAAATACCTAAATACTATACAAGAAGAACAGTTATTAAATGTCCAAGTAGGTACCACATCCAAATGATAGAGTATTTGCACAAACCGCCAAAAATAAAAGGGATGTAATTTACCATTGTTAAGACAACTTCCTGATAGACAATAAATGCTATGGACTTTAATAATGCTCTGTCACAAAATTAATATTTATTGCAGTTTTAACAATAAACATATTAATTACTTAAAACAAACATTTTATTTTAAAATAACAGTCTTAGAGTATCAAGTCTCAACATTCACATTTTTTTAATCATTTGCTGGAATAAATCTAAAAATTTATCCTGCCGTTCCTACTTTCTGAAAATAAGCAATTATTTTATCTAATAATTTACCTAAGATCATCTAATGTGTTATAATAATTATTCATACATCTACTGATCTTTTCAAGAACAAATAATTATAACAACCTACAATGTAAAAACAATAAAACTTTACCTTCTGTTTGAAGAACGTAATTAGCCCCAATCACGTCCTTCACAACTGCATCCAGGATAATACCGCTCATTTTCAATCTTGAATGTACTTCAGCAGGTGCAGCAGGTATTAGGTTATAAAAGTCATAAACTGACGCGTTTTTTCCAAATAAGTGAGGTTATGATAGAACATTTCTCCGCGCTCGATCTGGAACAATCTGGAAGATCCGAGCGTATCGAGCTCATCTGGGAAATCTACAAATTACAATCACGAACGCTTTTGATTGCGAGAAAATGTCAATGAAAAACGCAAAAAACCAATATGACCGCTCAAGCATGCTCAGACGTTAATTGCGAACGAACCTATTATACATTATTCAGCATTCTCTCGTTGGTGACCCTAAATCTTTTTGGAAATTTGTACGATCCAGACGTGGGAGCTCCAGAATTCCTGGTAAACTCTAATGGCGACGGCGAATTCGACGACCTTCGGCGAATTGTTGATGCTTTTGCGTTTGTTTTCTCTGGTGTATTCTTGCCAGATGTTGGAAGTTGTGACATTCGAGATATGCATTCAAATTTCCGTCATTGAATATTGGGAGAATTGCATATGATGATGTACTGAAACAGCTGAAGAAATCAAAGAGTAGCTTTACCTCCGGACATGATAATATTCCCAGCTTCCTGCTTCGTGATTGTGCGTTTATTTTTGCTCAGCCTCTTTGCAGAATACTTAATTTATTTCTACAGACATCTGTCTTTCCTCAGTCCTGGAAGGTAGCTTGTATATGTCCTATACACAAAAAGGAAGATAATACCAATATTAATAATTATAGACCAATATCAATCCTACTAAACTTTGCCAAGGTGTATGAGGCTATACTATATGAACATATATACAGCAGTATCAAATCATTTTTGTCGCCGTGCCAACATGGTTTTATGTCCAAGAGGTCTTCGAATCTCGCCACATTATCTCAGGCTTCATTGCAACACTGGACGATGGGGGCCAGATGGATGTTATTTACACTGACTTCTCTCGAGCTTTCGACTCCATTGAGCATGCTGCTCTCCTGACTAAAATGAGTTTGTTCGGTTTCAGCAACTCACTGTTAACACTTCTTGGTTCTTACCTTGCTGAAAGAAGTAACTTCGTTTACTATAATGGCTACAAGTCAGGGATGTATGTTTCTACCTCTGGAGTTCCCCAGGGGTCCAATCTTGGACCCTTATTATTCAACATCTTTGTCAATGATTTGATAACTTCAATCGATTGTAATGTTTTGGCTTATGCGGATGATTTAAAAAATTTTCATCGTATTGATGGGGCTCAGGATGCTGCTTTTCTTCAAGAAAACTTGGATCGAGTCTCACTTTGGTGCTCTTTAAATAAATTGAAGTTGAACATCGACAAATGTTGCTTTGTTTCGTTTACCAGAAAACCCAGTAGATTTTGCAAGAATTATTCTATTGACAACATCGTAATTAACCGCAAAACGCATGTCAAAGATCTCGGAGTTACATTTGATGAAAGGCCTACCTTCGCCGATCATGTTTCCCTAGTCACTACGTCAGCATTTCGAGCATTGGGTTTCATTATCCGCACCTGCAGAGATTTTGATAACATAGCTACACTCAAGTTACTTTATTATGCACTGGTTTTTAGCAAGTTGGAATATGCCGCTGTCGTGTGGTATCCTATACATAATTGCTATATTAATGTAATTGAATCAGTACAGCGCAGGTTCAAAGTATTTATGTTATAAAGTAGATGGATCTTACCCTCGTCGTGGGTTTGACTATGAGTTGCTCCTGGATCGACATGAGGTTGGGTCGCTTGAAGCAAAGAGACACCAACTTAGTGCTAATTTTGTAAAAAATATCATTCTGTTTAAGATAGACTCTCCGGATTTGTTAGCAGAAATTGGCTTTCGAGTGCCTCGTCAATGCTCAAGGGTGAGTGAAACGCTTCGGCTCTGCCAGGAACTTCAATAGCCTTGCTGATGATATTTTCCATTAGTTGTATAAATTTTAATATGTGTTGTCAATTTCCACATTTGTATTATCTTTATGATTTGTTTATATTGTGTGTATTGGGGTGACCTGTTGGGCAATTTAATCAATATTATTATTATTATTAAATATTATTATTATTCTCAATAATATCATGTTGTCCCTCGTATAAGGTCTTGAGGCAACCACATCTCATTTTTAAATAGGGTAAAGGAATCGGGCCTAAAATGGCATACTTTTCGTTCGTATCGATTTTTCAATATAGGTATATTATCTTTTTTTTTAAGTAAGTAAATAAAGCACTCGGATATTGCCTTTTATGTTGGAAATTAAGAAAATACTATATAGAGGCTTCCACATTTTTATTACACTCAAGAGTAAAATAATGCACAATTTACTTTGTCGTGTTGGATTGGGAAAATTAACATAAATGTGTTATTTGGCCGGAACAAAACACTAAGGGCCAGTTGTACGAAAGCCGTTCAATACAAGATCAACGGTGAACCCGGTTCAAGGCAAAGAATTGCGTTGTACAAAGCTCGATCAGTCTTGAACGAGCGATCTAGATATCGTTCAACAGAACGACCGATGAGGACCGTTCAAGCGTAGATCAACGTCGTGATCTGATAAACATAACCTTATACGTGTGTTAGATTGACAGTTGCCATCCGTCCATAAGACTATTATAAATATTTATACCTTCGTGATGTTTTATTTAATCATATTGTGTGATGGATCCCTACGAAGAAATAACAGATGATGAAGACTTTGTAGAATTACTAGAATGTCAATAGTGTTATAAGGAATGCACTAATAAATGATTACTTTGAAAATTTATTAAATACCTATAAATTAAGTTGTTACTGCAATACCTAATTTATTTGATCCACTGACCAATAAGGTGATAGATTCCAAAGGTTGTATTTTAATTATATAAATCATATTACACACTTCACAAGTTCTACATTTTGTAATCATTTTGCAGTGTTGTTTGTAGTATAAATAAAATTATTTATTAAACGAAATGGATTTTTATTGATACAATACACAGCGAAGATTGAAAATATAGTACAATAATACAATATATACATTTTACTTTCTAAATTCAACTACAGCTATTTATCTTAAAAAATAATAATCACTATATACATTTTTGAAATTGAAAATAAAACAGAAAATATGGTACTCAGAATCTAAAAATAATAAGTACAATGCTACATAATTATTAATTACAAAAAAGAATTAGATTTATAAGAGTACCTAGTTGATACTGGCTGAGTGCGTACTACATCTGAAAAAAAATTAATTCAAAGTCCATAACATTTACAGCTAGTTTATGTAACTCGCCATTCTCACTAGAATTCATATCCATTCATCTACAAATTCCTGCCGAGTAGCTACAATTTTACATATATGTATCTCATTAACAATACAGATCTACGTACAATACGTCCAATTGTTTAATGTATCCATTAATGTAACTTCATTCGATACTTCTGGTAGGACAAATTCTGTAAAGAATAGGTACTTGTAACAAAATGGTACGCAAATTATACACATTTAACGTACGTATTGCAACATCTTTATCAAGTTCAGAAGGAAATCCAGTAAATTGGGAACCAAGTATCTCCTCCATGTCTTTCTCTACTTCTGTTAATACGATTTCTTGTGCAGGCCCCCCACCTGTTTCCAATACCTCCTTTTTATGTCACCTAATTTTTGCTTTGTCCTTTTTTTTAATATTGTCAAACTTATTGTGCAGCGTTTGTGCATTCCTATAGTTCTCTCCACTCAAGGCATTAAATTCCCTTTCTATTTCTTCCCACGCTTGCTTTTTGAGTCAGTTAGTGTTTGTACCAGATCGCTTACAATCCACTTCATTTTTATATTTTTTAATAAGCGGTATTAGCAAGTAACCCTCTAAAATTGCATGACCTACAGAACTTTTTTCCATTGCTAATCAGAATCTGATAAAAATTTAACCACCACCAAACTATGCTATAAATAAAAATATACCCCTAAAACTTACTTTTTAAGAAGACATATATACTTACCGTTTGCAATTTTGCTTAAAAATTAATACTAGCTAAACATTAAACCGCGCCAAAAAAATTCTTTTAAATGCGCATGCTAAAACGGAATGTCAGTGCTACCAATTCACATTATTAAGGGTTCTGTTGAACCGATGTGAAATATCGTTCATACAACTCGCTTTTTCTTGAACTGGGTTTAGCGGTGGTCGTCCGATCAAGTGATCTAACGTTCAAGAATCTTTCGTACAACTGGCCCTAACTGTTTGATCGCATTCTGACAGCAACATATTTTGAAAGCAATTAAACATTTTCTGCAATTATCCAAGGTCTCGCTTCATATCTGGTGTTAAAGCAACCATTTATACATATTACGAAAAGGTTAATGTAATTTTTTATTTGTAAACCTCTATGAATGTCCACTTAAATCCTTAAAAACCAATTTTTCATAGCGTTCAGCATTTAATTAAAATGTACTTTTGCACAATTGCATACATATAACGACAACCTTATTTACTAACTGACTGAGACATCTTGGTAAGTACTAGGTATGTCATTTTATCCTTTTGTGCTATTTTAAGCTCAATTCTCGTATCAAAAATGCTCAAAATTACACGATTAACGATGGCAGTGATTGATTTATCTCTTTCATAAAGGTTTTGCTTAATTTTTTATGTTATAGAAGTTTAGAAATTAATTTTAATGTGACTAGTAAATTTGCAAAACCGGTTTGAAAATAAACTATTGTCTAAATGGGTAATGGAATTTTAATACTGCCACAAATATTCTGGACCACTATGTATAATAGTTTCTAATGGTAACATATTTTTATATTGAATAGAGGTCACAATTTTTAAAAATAAATATCCAGCAATAATAATAACTTCCGTGCATGTTCTTTTTATTAAAATGTGAAGACGCTATATGTATTCTTTTTACGAGAAGTTTTTTTGAAGAAACGAAATCAGAACAATTGTGTAGACGTGCGCTATATATCGTTGTTAACTTGCTCTGAAGACTATATTGCTTGTTTTGTTATATTTAGATGTGCGCTACTTTTCGCACCGGCAACACACACTCAATCATTCTTTCACAGTGCATTACAAACTTTCACTGCTGGATGGAATTTTAAATTCATTAATGGTTATAAATAATACGTCTTTGATCGTTAGATTTACAGCTCCATCGAAAATTTCTCGTATCCGCAAACCTGGAGCTGATCGATTTGAGTATAGGTACGGTTTCTGTCGAACCGGATGTGATTATTACCATATACGGAAAGTACAAGAAAATTACAGAGTCAAAGCTTACTAAAAATATGAGTGTTTAACTTATTTATCTTAAATCAGATATTTCTTCTCTTTTCTTTTACTATTTTTTTTCTTTGCATTATGCCATTTAAAGATATTACTTTCTCTACAATTTGTAGGGAATTTGTAAGAAATACATTTTCTAACATAAAAATCAAATTTCTTTTATTACTCAGTGTCAAGGGCGAGTCTACATTGTATGTTGTAAGGTGAGTTAAGTTTATATTCAAATCTATTTAATATTAAAGGGTATATTTAAGTAAAACAATTATAACAACAAAATCTCTTTTAAGTACATTTTTATATAGTTTATATTTTATATCACTTATATTTTTATTGAATGATACTAACAAATATACCTTCAACTAGTTACAATTATAGTGTTCAAAATGTTCTTCTTGGCCAGGTGTCCTTCTTCTTTCTTTGTAAATTTAATATCTATGGAGATTCTACTTCTTCATATTTCCATTGTATTATGTGTTATAATTAGAGACTGGATTTTATGCAAAATGCATATTTGTTGTTTTTTGGTATATCCTTTCTATACGTTGTACTTATCCATTTTCCACCCTCAGAATACGTTTTTTACCATTTTTTTAGTGCATATAATGCATATTTGGACACTTTACCATAACTGCATATACACGTACATATTTCATAATTATTTTGCATATTTATGCATATATTCGCCATTTTCATAAGAACCATAATAAAATCTGATATTTAAAGATATTTAATTTGTTTGTGTAGACGTGAAGGGATTGCATTCCTTCAACTTTGCATTAATGACTCATTAAAAGTCCAACTCATTAATAATGAAATGGACTTTCCCAAAAATAGGATTTAACTCTACTGATAATCGGTTTACAGGGCAATTAGAACTTACGTAAGAAATCCTTTTCAGAAATGTAGGTATTAATGCAGGTATATTATACCGTACGACTAATATCAATATAAGAAAAAGAAATAATTTCCTTCATAGTTTGTTCATTCGTAAACGTGTTAAGGTCTGTGCTATTTGGTGAAACAACAGTGAATGAAAAAGTTTTGAAAATGCCGAAGATAGCTAAAGCGAAGTCATCTCTAATAAAAAATTGGATAAGTGATTGCAGTGCACTAAAAATTATTGACGAAGAAAGTGTTTTGTGCACACTCTGCGACAAAAGGGTAAGTTGAATTTTGAAATATTTTGTCAATAACAAGTTCTACAATTATGAGAATTTTTTTTGTGTTCATAAATATAATGAAACAATTTCATAATAAATTATTATTAGATATGTTTAATTTTATGTTCTTTAAAGCTAATATATCTTTGTAATATTTCTTTGTCATAAACACCAAAATAACCAAAATCAATCAAATTTAAACAACTGGAGAACTTTACAAAACCAGACAATTTATTTTTCTAGTTTTTGTAGTAATATAGTAATTAATAATAATTATTATAACTGAATGTTAAAAATATATATTTGTTACACAGATTACCTGCCAGAAGAAATTTCAAGTAGTGCAACATTTGAGCACAACATTTTATCAGAACAAGGTTTCTGAAAATTTGAATAAACCGCGGCAGCAACTTTTGGAGGAAAGTTTTCTCAATAATTTGAAGAATCCACAAGAAGCATTTTCCAAAGATTTGTGTAATCTTTTTGTGGGTTGTAATATTCCTTTACATAAATTGGACAATCCGATATTTCAAGAATTCCTGAAAACTTATTGCAAAGTCGATGGTAAACCCATTTATGTACCCAGTTCCTCAGCTCTACGCAAGAAATACATCAACGAAATTTATGAAGATGTTACCGATGGTATTAGAAAGGAGTTGAAAAAACAAAATCTTTGGCTCTCTGTTGATGAAACTACCGACACGAAGGGCCGTCAGGTTGCTAATTTGATTATTGGAACCTTAAATGGTTCAACTCAATCTAAAAGACATTTAATTAATATAGGTAATTTAGACAAAACAAATCATGTTACCATAGCCAGGTTTATTAGTGAGTCCTTAGCGAATTTCTTTTTACCCGACAAAGTACCTTTTGAAAAATTTCTGTTAATGTTAACTGACGCCGCTTCGTATATGTTAAAATCAGCTCAAAGTCTGAACATTTTTTTTCCCAATTTAATCCATTGTACTTGTTTGGCTCATGGTTTAAATAGGGTTGCTGAAAAAGTTAGATTAGAGTTTCCAGATGTAAATAATTTAATTAGTAATATCAAAAAAGTATTTTTAAAAGCGCCCTTACGAGTGCAATTATATAATGAAATGCTTCCCGGCATTCCATTGCCACCAGAACCTATCTTAACAAGATGGGGAACATGGCTTAAATGTGCTGTGTTTCTTGCCGATAATTACGAAGGCGTCAAAAATGTTGTAACTCAATTTGATTCAGCAACCAGTCTTGCCATAGAAAATTGTAACGTAATTTTCAATAATTCGACAATACAAAATCAGCTATCATATATTAAATCTAATTTTGCGATAATTGAGCAGGCAATTACTAGATTAGAAGATAGAAATTTATCTTTAAATGATGGTGTTGGGATTGTAAAAGATATTGAAGTGAAATTTGGAAAAGTCAACGGATTGACTGGAAAAAGAATTAAAGAAAAATTAGCCGCAATTCTAAGCAAAAATGGAGGTTTTGTTACATTAAAATCTATAAATAATGTAATTAATGGCAATTTTAATGAAGACATTAATATAAACCCCTCATTAATACCTAGTTTTAAGAATGCACCGATCACATCTTGCGATGTTGAAAGAACATTTTCCCAATATAAACATATACTTACAGATCGTATACATAATTTAACTATGGAAAATTTAAAGAAATATATGGTTATTTATTGTAATAAATAAATATATAATTTGTAAATACGACAATTTACTGTAATAAATAAATATACAATTTGTAAATACGACAACTGAATTTTAATTTCCTAAAACATAATAAATAAATGCACATCATAAGTGCATATTGCATATTGTAAGTGCATATTTAGGGATTTTTTAAGTGCATATTTGGCAAACTTTTTAGTGCATATTTTCCAGTCTCTAGTTATAATATTTAACACAAATACAAATTTATCTTTTCAAATTTTACACTAGGAATAAACTTTGTAATTTATGTGCTTTTTATTCACATATCGAAATTGACCATAGATAACTTATACATAGTAGATGAGTAACTAAATAGTAGTTTTCAGGTACTAAATTAAATGATGGCAAATTTTGAAATTAAGCATAGTACATACTTATTCAAAACTAATTGTTTTATTTTCATAGTTTGTGAAAAAAACCTTAAAAATTTGAAATTAACTTCTTTTATCTAAAATTACTTTAATATAATAAAAAAGAGTTACGTAATAAAATATTAGAGCTTTGTTCATTTATGTCTTATCCAAGTCTCGATTTGAGTTTGGAGGATACGTTTTTCTTTTTTTTTTTGTTAACTAGACACACGTATTCTAAAGAATAATTAAACAATATTCAAAAATAAGCAAAGTGCTTTAAAGGTAATCGAAAAGTAACATAAAGCTACATTTGCAAAATACACACACTTCCATAATGTTAACTGTGGGAGATATGTATCTTAATTCAGAATATTACTTACAAAAATTCAATAGTCTTTATTCAAACAAAAAAATGTAGATAAAATACACAAAGTACTATACTCAAAGCTCCGAAGTACCCGAAGGGATTACACTTGCTGGATTTTCTAGATTTTTGCTTACAAGATAGATCAGCCAGTATTTGACAATGTCGTACTGTTTTACTTATACCTCCTTTTGTTTCATATATTTTTCTCCCAGTATATTTTACCGAGATCTTCCACAACTTCGGCCGATTCGCCTCGCCATTTACTACATGGTCTCATTCCATCGTTGAGTTATTATTCACATTTTCCTCTTTTTTTCATACATGTCCCAACCATTTTGTTCTTTGTTCTTATATTTTCTCCACTCCATTGTAATTTTTCATTAGTTCATCTTCTGTATTAACTTCTCTTTTTGTCTTAATATAATTTTTAAACTGTTTCATTCTTGTATTCTCAATTGTTGCAAAAGACTATATGAAGAACAAAAACTTTTGGTTGAAATTCTCCTTTGAAAATCTGCAATGAACATTAGAAAGGAAAATAAAATCACGAAATATTCTACACAAAATACACACTAAAACATATTAAAAAGTAAAATATATAGTTCTATAATATCGCACAGAAAAGTATATAGCTTAATTTAGAGTTATATGACACTTACCTAAAATTGGCACTGACAAACTTCAACTACAATAGGTTTGTTAATTCAATCTTGCGCGACATTGACGCTGGTACCTCTTGCCTTGCAATGTTTGTCGACCTATCGAAAGCTTTTGATACTGCCGATCACAATGTTCTGCTCAATAAATTACAAAATTATGGTATTAGGGGTGAGGCTTACTGTCGGTTTGAGAGTTACCTGTTAAATCGCAGACAGAGGGTGGTGATTGATCAGCTTTCGTCTGATACTAGAGTTTCGTGTAGGGGGGCTCCACAGGGTCAGTCCTTGGACCCACTCTTTTCTTAATTTATATCAACGACCTTTCTTCATTTCTCGGGATGGCCTCTGATCTCGTACTATATGCTGATGACATTAATATAATAATTCGATCTAGCAATTTGACTGGTTTGTTTGAGAGTGCTAATTGTCTTTATGAAAGATTGTGTGAATGGCTTTGTGGTAATGGTTTGGTTGTTAACACCCAAAAAACCAAATGTATTTTGTTCCGGAACCGGCATGGATGTAATGTGAATAGTTTTTCTTTGGGTCGGAATGAAGTGAAATTGAGCAGGGCTTCTAGACTTTTTGGTGTTACCATTGATAAGGATCTTAGGTGGATTACCCATATCGATAATATCTCTAACGAACTATCTAGAACATGTTATACTTTGTACAACCTGAGAAGGTCTTGCAGTGCTCATGTTCTTAAAACTTATTACTACGCCAATTTCCATTCTAGGCTGAGTTTGGAATAATTCATTGGGGATCTGGTCTTGGAACGGAGCGTCTTCTTATATTGCAGACGTGCGCGATTCGTACCATTCTCAATCTTTCTTCTCGTGAATCTTGTAGAACAATCTTTGGGAAGCACAATATTTTTACTGTATGTGAAGTGTATATCCTTGAAGTCTTGTGCTATGTTTATACATTTAAATGTCAATTTTCGACTGATACTTCGCATAATTACAACATACGTCAAACGGATTATTTGCTACCACCAACCCATAAAACCACTCTGTTTCAAAAGAATTTAGGTTTCTTGGGATGTAGCTTGTATAATAAACTGCCTAACAGCATAAAATCTTGTAAAACTTATTGTAAATTTACGTATAGTGTTAAGGCGTATTTGTTAACGTTATCTTGTTATTCTATTAATGAATATATGTCACAGTGATACTACATTTTAATTAATTTAGTTTTCAAAATTTTTTAATATTTTAATAGTATTTTTTAATTTATAATATATGTATATGTGTATTTTATGATCAGTGATAATATTGTAACTCTATTATTCTTTCTCTTTGTGATATATTTCCAGTACAAATACTGTGTTCCTGGGTATTTTGTATTTTGTTGAAATGAATAAAGATTATTATTATTATTATTCCTAAAAATAGTCAAATAAAATAAACCAAAACTTTATGTTTATTACTTCTATAATTATTGCTGACTCATAAACTGGTAGAAAGAGCATGAATAGGTATATAGTACGCCAATAAAGCTAATATACAAAATATGTGCTATTAATTTTGTCGTTATTGAACCTTTGTATTTGTAAGCTTAGTTTAAAAATATTGTTTATTTATGTATATGCAAAACCCAACCCACAAAATGGCTGCTCTATTGTTGTTACTTTCATTATAAAGTCACTCTATAACAGAAAACATTTATCTCCATGAACTAGTTTTCCAAAAGTATTGGTATCAATTAAAATTCTAAGACGTCAAAGCTGACCATTAAAACTAGTGGCAACTGGTGTAGATATATTGATTACTGCGTTTGGTGCAGTCCATATCAGTTTAGGCAAAGGGTACCATCATAGTCTCAGATGTTTTTGAATTTACCGAAATGTTTGCGTATTCGAGATTAAGAACTAATACTTTAATAAAAGCTCCTTTGTCGTATATGATGATAAATGCTAATGGATACATCCCTGATCCTTTCTTGAGATAATTTATTAATTTATATTTTTTTTTTGTATTGTATGTATTTTTTACTTATACTCCTTTTTACTTTTTGGAAGCAGTCATTCAATTATCATTTCCTAAAACTAGATTGCCGTTTTGTTATTATTCATATATTTTATCATATTATTGGATTATTGTTATGTACTGTATATTTAATTTTTGCCTGTAATTGGAATTTCTTCTGTTGGACAAAAAAGATTATTATTATTATTGAAGTGTAAACTTCTTTGGGCGCGTTGCGTTGATTGTGGACACTGAACAAGACTGAGCCGTCACGCTCGGTTATGTAACGCTCGTTACCGAAACGTTGGTTGAATAAAAAAAATTATGTAATTTATTTACTATTCACTTCTGGCCGCTAATCCCAAGAAAAAAGAAATGTTTTGATTATATATATATATATATATACATGCTTCCGAACCGATACAGAAGTGGAAAATCTCTCTGTCGAGGAACCCTTTACAGTTGTCCGTACACATAATATAATATTTCGCGCTCAGGTAAGTTTAGACTGTTTATTAAAATGATATGGATGACTCGGAAACTGATCAGTATATTCCGGGTGTTAAATAACGTCCACACGCATTTACTATAATTTGTATACCAATGCAAAACAGAAACGTTGAGAATAGAGCATTGCTTAATTGCTCATTATATACGAATTCATAAGCATTTAATTCTTTTCTGTTACACAGGATGGATGAAGAAAATCAAATCGATGGCAAATTAAAACGAAAAAGGGAATTGTCTAATGCGCGCTTGAAGAAATATCTTCAAAACAAGCACACTAAATCTCAGCAACTAAATTCATCGATGAATAATGACCCTAATGTAATATACTCGTAGAACCAAAAAAAAAGTTGAAACTGTTCAAGATATTTTGTTGCGATTTTTAATTTGAAAGATAATATTTTTCTGATTAAGATAGAATCAGTTGTGAGTTAAATGAAATCGTAGTGATCTTGATTTGACCACATAGACCGACTGCTGAAAATAGATTTCCATGCAGCTGCAAGACAGCAACACCACCGCCAGTGCTCTGTTCCAGTTTGTGATGTGACTGATTGTGGGTGCCCAATTCCCTATTGGTCCAGCAGGAAGGCATCACTCAATATCAAAGGAAGATTTTTAGTTTATTGAATAGCTAATTTCAGTTCTAAGGACAGAGCAGAAGTGGTATACTGTGGAACCTGTAATACGTTTTGGAGCATTGAGTTTGGTTACTGCGAACAGTGCACGTGCTGAGTCGTGTCCTCTGTCATCACTTATAACTGTTTTGAAAATTGCACATATATTTTGGATGCTTTAATTTGTATTGAAAGCTATGCATATTACTTAGCTTTATTAAAAATTTAAATGCCATAAGAAATAAGACTAGTTTTTGGTTTCATGAATCCAGTACTGAGCATGTGGTAACTGAACTGGTTTAATGCATAGCAAAATGTTCAACAGTTTATAAAACCTATTAAAGAGGAAGTTCTTCTTTTCAGGGAATGTAGCACTTCTATTGTACTGATCAACGGTCAAAAAATTGAAATTTTTGGAAATGACATTTTAGAAAAAAAAAAAAATTTATTTCTCAAAAAAAAAAAACAGATGGATACAGATTTCCTACACTGTTTGTATTTAATGAAATTTACCATTGTCTTTAATTAATACGAGATTCTAGTTAGATTAAAGCTATTAGATATCTTTGGCGTATTGTTGTATTGCTTCTCTTCTGGCTGCATTTGGTACTATTCGACATTTTCAATGAGGCACATCACATGAATTATCTAAAAGTTACAATTTTTTTTTGTCGGCGTTGCTATTAAAGCTATATCGAACTAAGACAATGTAGTTTCGTTGTAAGATGCTATTATTTATATATCTTGACAGATTTGTGTTCTGCAAGATGAGGCAAAATTTTGGCTGACTGTGTATTTATATGTACATATGAGTATTATAATACACATGCCTCGTTAATACACTTATTTTATGAGGATTAAATTACCATATGGCATTAGTGGGAAATTCCTTCTATTTCACGCAACAAATCTCACAATTAATTCGATCCTATTGTTAATGAAAAATGTTATTGTTATTTAAATATATTTTCGGCCAAGTAAGTGTCTCCTAATTATTTCCACCACATATAAATTTACTTCACAGAATGTAGGTGTAACGCCTTTGTAATATTAGTTAAACCTGACATCGATGATGTTGACTTAATTTCTTAAACTAACAAATGATGTATACGGTCTACTTAATACTTGTATGGTTATTCTCTGCATCTCGCGCAATGTTTTATATTTTCTTTTCGCAAAACTTCGCTACCGACAAATTAGTAGACTTACAGGAATGTTTATACCGCGAGATTAAAACTTATATTGATAAAGGTTTGCCATGGAATGTAAAACGTGTGTGTTAAGTTATATCATTAAGTGTCATACTGACCATTAAGAAAGAATAGGTAGGGAGACGACGTCACGTGATCAAACCGGGTACAGGTCCGCCATATTGATACTACACTTACGTCAAACAGGTAGTGCTGGTAAAAAGTGGGTTGTTTGTTAAGGGTATCGTGTATTAGAGTTATATAATAAGTTAAATATAAAAATACATTATGGTTTCTTGTGCTCTACATAGCTGCAACAGCAGAGACCGCGTTGATAAGAAGAATTCGTCTGGAATAACATTTCATAGGTTAGTGTAGGATTGACCGGTGTGGGATGACAGATTATAATTTTGAGTAGTCTGGACTAGGTGAGGCAGCCATATTGGTCCCACACTTATCCCCGCCCAATGCTCCCGTTTTGAGAGTACAGCAAAGATGCCTTACAGCGTCTCCATAGTATTTTTCCTCAATGCTTACATTTTACATTTCATGGCAAACCTTTATCAATATAATTTTTGATCGCGCGGTATAATGAAGGCAGAATTTGATTATTTTTTTGGGATATTGAAAATTTTCGACTTTGTGATGCTGTGACCATGGTAACAGCCAGACTTTGTATTTAGAAGTATAATTATCGTCTTAAGATCTAATTAGATTTTCAGACTAATACCGGGAGTAATAATTTACTGTGGTAAAAAAACAAATTTGACCAATATCTCGTCAAATACTAAGTGTAATCAAATTACTAAAGAATAAGAAACCGGTCAAAATAAATTTGAAAATGGTTTAAACAAGTTTTCTGGTATTCTGGACAGATTCATGACAATAGCCAACGTATTTAGAACTGAATTTGCAACAACTTTTAGATACAAATTTTGACTTCACATACGTATAGCAAGCTCGTTTGGTGGCCAGACCTCATTTTAATTTTTTATAAGTAGTATAAGGAAGTATTGTGATCTGAAGATTTCCGACCTCGAATTTTTTGCAGATGTTCACGTTTTGAAGTTCCTGATACCGAAAAAGTGGTTTATGTAAACACGTTGCTCTCTCTCTCTCTCTCTCTCTCTCTCTGTATGTCAGTGTGTGTGTGTGTGTGTGTGTGTGTGTGTGTGTGTGTGTGTGTGTGTGTGTGTGTGTGTGTGTGTGTGTGTGTGTGTGTGTGATCACGATAGCAGCCAAACGGCTACAGGTACCAATACTAAACTTTATATTTATAAGTATACACTCTGAGAAATAGATGCATTTTAAGGCGACAGGTGATGGCCAAGTGTGCAAGAGAGATAAAAGTATCGGAAAAGTATTCCCGTTTTTATAAACAAATTACAAAACCTATTTCCTTTTTTTAAAGTAGTATATGACTTAAAATGCTCTTCTACGGAGATGCAACGTCTTACTTTTTTTATTTTTTTTTATAATAGTTGAGATATTTTGTTTAATTTCCGTAATTAATGTTTTTTTAACATTCTGAGAAAGGGCGCATGTCAAGAAAATATTTTTAAATTTAATCCAAAAAATAAAAAAGAATCTGATGAAAATTACCGCCCGAAACGCAAATAGTAATTTTCTCTCACTCTTTTTTTTATGTAGTTTTTTTTATAGCGAACGGTCGGCTGTGGTTCTGTTCCATTATGCGTGATTATGAGACAGAGAGGTGTGGAAATGTCTACGTAAATGTTTATGGATGGATAGTTTCGTAATTTTTAAAATATACAATAATAAAAGAAGTA
Source organism: Amphimallon solstitiale (assembly GCA_963170755.1). Lineage (NCBI taxonomy): Eukaryota > Metazoa > Arthropoda > Insecta > Coleoptera > Scarabaeidae > Amphimallon > Amphimallon solstitiale. Next base: position 51,331,693 of record OY720679.1, read on the forward strand.
AATATGGGACAACTGTCTTGAGTTACTAAAATAGAACAATATGACTAATGGAATTAATTTAAATTATTTACTTAAATAAATAATGAAGGGAAATAGGTTATATGATAGAATAAGTCCAATAAAGGCTGTCAGAGCAATTACCGGCTTTGAAAATCCATCGTTCGTTTCGCACTCGAGTTTTCAAAACTAGTAACTAGTCATGGTATGTTTCATAAGAGTTTATTTTCAAAGCTTGCTGTATACTACATTTTTTAGATAGGTAGGTAATGACAAAAACACTCTGATATAAGTTAGAGATCTGACCCATTGTCATGACGTCATCTTCGAAGCAGCAAGTGCGGTTTGTTTTCATGTTTGGGTATTTATTACGTGTGCTACTTGTAGGTGTGTTTGTAGTGGTAATTTATCAGTTTTGCGATTGACTCTTATTAGTTATCATCTAAAAATGCGATGTTGTGCAGTTTTTGGGTGCTCAAATTACAACCGGAAAATTAAGAGAACTAGTATAAAATATTTAGTTTCTTGAAAGATGTGGAATTAGCAAATAAATGGATAAGACCCTGTCAGTCAAACGATATGTTCAGTTTAAAATATAGGTCAGTGCTCTTAAATAATTTTAATTCAAATATGTTATATTACAATTCCTTTCAGTTTCTTACAGTGTCAGTAAATTTAATTCTTTTTTACTTTCTTAAACGTAGTATAAGGAAGTATTGTGATGACGAAAATTTTCGGCCTCGAGATTTTTGCAGTTGTCCATGTTTTGAAGTCCCCTGATACCAAAAAAGTGGTTTTTAAAAATATCTCCGTGTCTGTGTGTTTGGTCACGATTACGATCAAACGGCTATAACTATCAATTCCAAATTTTGTATATACGAGTATAATCTCCCTCTTGAGACCTGGTTAGATTTTCAGTAAAATCGGTAGACCCGAAGTAGTTTTTGCCAATATTCGTCTATTATTAAGTTTAAACAAATTTATAAAGAATTTAAATGTACTCAAAATTAAATTTAAGAAAAATTGTATTAAAAAAGTTTTTCGAAATTCCTACCGGAAGTAGGTCTTTTATTCTTATCAAAAAACAGTTCTTTCCGAACATTTCGCAAGTTATGCTTTCTAGACAGGTACATTACGAGTACAGAAGTATTTAAAACATGATTTTCAATACCTTATGTATAAAAAAAATTTCTAAATTCGGATCGGAAGTAACGCTCTAACAAAAGTGCTACTTTTAGCGAGTAGCACGAATATCTTGCAAATAGAGGATACAATCCCGGGATTAGACTAATGGTTTCTAATTGGGCTCAAATGAAAAAAGAAACTTAAGTAATTTCTTAAAAACCGCTTATTAATATTGTTGCACAATACTACACAATATATTAAAATAAGGAACAAAAAAGATAATACAAAAAACTATTTAGAATTTCGAAAATACAATGGCAAAAATATCAAAGCATCCATTATTTGACTTCCAAGCCTGCTTCAAAGTTTATTGCCAACATAAGCAGCAGCTGAAAACGCTCACTCAGGTTCTACAATGGTTGGAGGAATAGACAATAGATATTTATATGCTAATTCTAAGTGATATCCATGATAATTTTTGTATAAAAGCATTCTTAAAATTCTGTAATTTGAAATGCTCATACGTATAAGAAAGTCGTGTGGTGACCGCACCTCATTATTTTATTTTTACGTGAATTTGTCCTATACATTTTGCCATTTTGAAGCAGCATCTATTAGATTATGAACCAGAAAATATTCGCAAAGTAAAAAACAATACCAGTCGACAGGCACTTTGTTTACCATCCTCGTCGGTAGAGATTTTGACGAAAATACATAAAAAATAATTCTACAACAAATATAGTTTGTTTATAGAATGAAATATAAAAAAACAATATATACAATACAATCAATGAAGTGCATAATATATTGTATAGTTTAAAAAAAAAAAACGGGAAATAAAATCAGCGCCATCTCTGGTTTCCGAAACACATTAAATGCATTTCACCTTTCGCCTTAACAAAAAAATGTTAAATTCAACTACAATTTGTGTTCAAATAGTGCTGAACACACTTATTCCAACGATATTCCAAATTAGTAATGCCATGATTGTAGGTCCATGAATCCAAGTCCTTGAAATAGCTATTTACAGTAGCGATTATCTCGGAATTAGACGAAAAAATCTTACCGACGAACCATTTTGTCAGGTTTGGAAAGAGACGATAATCGCTGGAAACTAAATCTGTTGAATAGGGTGAATGAGACACTAATTCAAACCCCAATTCACGAATTTTTACCATTGCACTTGCAGATTTGTGAGCAAATGCGTTATCTCGATGGAAAATCACTTTTTTTTGCCAAATGAGCAAATTTGCACAATACTCTCCATTCATTGTTTGTTTTCCCCTTTTCTAAGTAGTCGACCAAGATAATACCGTGAGAATCCCAAAAAAACAGTTGCCATAACCTTTCCTGCTGACAAAATCGTGCTTGCCTTCTTTGTCTATGTTTGGATTGTTCTTTGGTTTCCGGAGTGTAAACCAAAGAACAACAATTCAGTTTTTACTTCAGTATGCGTATCCGCGACACCTAACGCGCCTATATTTTTTCATGAACAATTCTTCACTTAAAATCTGTGCACACTGTCATTTGAGATACCTAAAATGTCTGCTATCTCGGGTACTTTTATTTGAAGCTCATCATTCCCTGAATAGTAACAGTTTTTGTACGTCCACTACCACGCTTAAATTCGGCAACCCAGTTTTTAACCATTGAAAACAAAGGAGCGGATGCTAATAGTGTTGAATCCAGCTCCGCTTTGAGTTCAGTTGGTGCCAAGCATTTCAAATAAAAGAACTTTATCACTGCTCTCAACTCACTTTTTTTCCATTATTACAAAATTATGGAAAAAAGTGAGAATAGGAATCTTTTTTACCATTCTGTAGAATCATCCTTTAATGAACGAGATGTTCACTTTGGCGTACTGTCAAAAACAGACTAATTGACCGATCGCTTTCTACTGTCATATTTAACCTATTAAAGGATTGTAACGGACTTTTGTCCGACACTGTATAAATTATCGAACTAATTTGTATTAATGCTTTTTTAGTTAATTTTAGCATTAATGGGTTCGATAATTCAATACAAATATTCTAAAATATGTTTAATTTGTCTAATGTCAATTAGTAACGAGGAAGATGATATTCTTGTTAATTTTCTAAATGCATTTTGCACGTGATAATATCATGCGTTTAAGTATAGTGCGTGATACTTCGGCATAAATACTGTTTTAACCTATTATTTATGTGAGTCCAGGCCTATATAAGGCGACGATTTTGTTCGTAAAATTAGAGTTCTTTTGGCAGTCTGAAAGAATTTTCACCAAACTCTCTGGTAGTCTGAAGAATACCTTTCCCTTTCCCTTAGTCTTTCTGGCAGTCTAGAAAAAAAAATCCCGTAAATTGTTTTGTTTTCAGGCAGCCTGTGGAGAGAAAACAATTCCGTCCCTGTAAGTCGTCCCGAATCAATCTTAAATGGTTATTCCGTTCATTTTAAATAATCATGTCAGATGGGTGTCTGTTAAATTACATATGTACTAAAGTAAATTTTAGTTTCACGTAAGATTTTAAATATATATTACTCTTGTCGAATATCACTTCAAAAATACGAATGCACGTACTAAAACAAGCATTAACTTGTTTTGCCGGACTTGTGTAAATATCATCCTTCTCGAATTAAATAATATGTGCTTTTTGTTTAATATTTCATTTTACTAAATAATATTCACGACCGTATGATTTATAGATCGATGTTTGAATATCCCGATATATGTTTGTTGACATACTCCGAATAAGTTTCAGTAAATGTAAGGTTAAATAAGAATTGTAATTGATTTTGTATACAATAAATATTTTATGATTTTCTTCTAAATATACAGTGCTTTTCATTTAACTGTGGCCATAGGGATTTACATGCTAATATTTCGACTCCCTGTGAACTTTCGTTCTCATAAAAATATTTCATCCATTTTTGCATTACAAGTTGAAGAATTTCTTTCTTTATTAAAATGATTTCAATTTATCATTAGAAATTACAATGAATCTACCAAAATTTTTTTTGTAAATCTCATTTTATACGACTTTTTAATTTCTAATAGCTTGGATTTTACGCTGACATTTGCAATTTTTGGCCGACACGAATAAAATTTAACACAATGTTATAAGATACGAGTAGGTGTGTTTTCTTATAAGAATTTATAAATTTTATAAATAATTTTATTGAAATAAGCAAACATAATTTTATTAAAGTAATCACTTATTAAAGAAATTGCTCAAAGTGTTGTTGTGGCTAAACAATGTCCCAACCGTTCAGAAAAATGTCTACGCGTCTTTTGTAACTCTCGAACTGTGATGGAGTTGCAAGCCTCTGTTATTCTTCTCTTCAACACTTCCAAGTTCTCTGGCTTATCTCGCACATTATCGTAGACTTGATTTGATAAATGACCCCACAAAAAAAAGTCGAGAGGAGAAAGGTCTGGGCTTCGGGCAGGCCATTTAAATGGTCCAAATCGCCCTATCCAACTATTGGGAAAACTTTCATTTAAAAATGCCGTTATAACTGCGGCACTATGAGCTGGGGCTCCATCATGTTGAAAGATAATTTGTCCATTCGCTCTCAGGTCGTCTAAACGAGGGCCTACATCCATCTGAAGCAAATCCAAATATTTTTGCTGATTAAGGCACCCATTAATAAAAAAAATGGCCCCAAGATGTTATTCCCTACAATTCCAGCCCAGACGTTAACTTTCTCAGGCCATTGTGTGTGAGATTCTCGAATTTTGTATGGATTTTCTCGTGCCCAAATGCGTCGATTTTGTTTATTGACTGTCCCATCTAACTTAAATGTACTCTCATCAGTAAATAGAATTTTCTTTAAAACGTTTTGATCATTATTAATTTTTTCCATCCAAAGTTCACAAAATTCCATCCTTGGCAAGTAATCTCGTGGTAATAATTTGTGCACATTTTTAATTTTGTATGATTTGTACTTTTCCTTTTTTAACACCCTGACTCTGCGAAACATTAAATTGATCCGCAAGGGAATGCAAGGTAGTGCAGCCCTCATCTTCTATTGCCAAACATAAATTACTTTTCACCTCTTCTGTCAGAACCAAAGAATTTCTCACACGTTTATGATGCTCAGAATTAAGACAACCTGTTGTGCGAAAAGTGGCGTACATTTTAAGGACTGTCGTCTTACTAGGAATGGAACGATTGGGATGTGCAGCAGCAAAGTTATCTACAATTTCTCTACTAGACATACCTTTTATGTATCCCATAACCAATTCCACTCTTTCTTTGATGGTATAAACCGACATTTTCTTTAAAAGTCACAATAAAAAGCTTTGGCGGAACTTTATAATAATTAAATGACAGCAAGCATAATGACATTTTAGCCACGTTGATTTTTCTGGTTTAATTATCTGTGTTATTATTCCATCTTGTAATGATAAAATAAAAAAATAAAACATGTTCATGTTATTGTGGCAATGTACATTTCGTAGAGAAATGTTTGATTTATTAATGAAAACCAAAAATTTCTTAAAATTTATACGACTACAAAAGTTAACAGGGAGTCGAAATATTAGCATGTAAATCCCTATGGCCACAGTTAAATGAAAAGCACTGTATATGTATTAAATTTGTATAATTTAATATCTGTTTATATGTAAATAAAAGGGTTGACATGGTAAAAAATGTTCTCTCTTAATGCTAGGAGGTAATATACAAGACAAATATTAAATAATGAAAGATGCTAAAACATACCGTATCATAGTTTTTCTCCGTAAACCAGCTACCCGTAATTGAGCATTTACTGTTGATGAAATTCACATTCACCAGACATTGAATAGTATATTAAAGGACAAGTTTCATTTTGACGTTTCAAAGTACGAATTCAGAGTTTAAGAAACGAGTGGCGTAGCCACGAGTTTCTTAACTGAATGAGTGCTTTAATGTCAAATAAAACGTGTCTTTTATGCTATTTTTTGCAATTAGTTTTAAAATTTCTCTTTTTGTAAAAGCAAAACGAGAAAAATTTGATAATCAAGGGAAATTTTGTGGCGGTTGTCACCTTGGTTTGGCACAAGATTTAAATTGACAAGTTAATTTAAAATTGACACATTTTTGATAATTTTCAACAGAATGTTTCTACTGCACACGGTATCACTATCACTTCGAAAGATAATTCAAACGTTAATATAAATGTTTATAATAGTTGTACTATTTCAAAGATTAATTAAAAATATCAAATCTTACAATGAATTTCAATATAAAAACCTCAAACTTGCTTAAAAATGTCATATTGACATCTCCATTTCTGTTGCAATGTGACCAACTTAAAATAAATCTGTTTAAATGTTCCATTTCTATTACGCAACTAGTGCTGTAATAGACCCTATTACAGCACTAGTGAAATAAATGGTATGATTACGGTAGTAATTGCAAAAAAAACTTAATATTATTATAACACGTATTGTTTAAGTTTGATAATAACTGTCAAATATAGATAGTGAAGGTGGACGAATACCAACTGTAGTTTTAATTGATGACAATACCACTCTGATGTTAAATATCCCTATGAGTGTTCAAAGACATCTAGTTATCCGTTGTTAGTATAGATGGGGGCAGCGCCCATTCAATTTGGCAATTAGTTTCGTTAATTAATATTTAACAATTTTAAAGAGGGTATCGTCGTCATAGGATAATTCTAAAGAATTTTAAAGAAGATTCCTACGAATTCGCGCTATCTTTGTGTCAGCCACGTAGTTTCCGAACCACCCTCGTATATTCTATTATTTATTAAATTAAAAAGAAAATTTGCACTACTAGTACTCCTACCTATTAATTAAAAACGGGAACAATGTTTTCAAAGAAGAGCAACGTACTATGTACATCTAGAAGAATAAACACATAATTCAGAAAACGACTTGATCCTCTGTCCAAGACTATTTTTTGGTATAAATGGTGTAAATACCATATGATAAAACAATATTCTAGTACCCATCTATCTAACAAAACGTAATAAATCGACCTCACTGCTAGTAGATAACTGAAATCAGGATGCTCATTGATTTAAATGTATGTGACTAAACTTTTGCGGGTAATAGTGTTATATCATGCAGTATCTCATAAAATAGCACTCTTTGAACATGCTTAAATATCTGTAATAACATTTCTAATTTGTTATATATACTACGTTTCATTTTATTTAAGATCACGTTTAGTGAATTTCTATAAAGGTAGATGAGATAAGTCGCAACACAAACGTAGTGCAACAAGAAGGCAAGCCGGTGATGCTCGCGGGTGTCCTCATTCGTGCCCCACGTCCGTCACTGTAGGATGCGTGTCCGCATAGCTGTAGGCCCGTCCCGCTTGCCTCTGCCCCGCGGAACTATGCCGTGTGCTACTTCTTGTGCTGCCACCGTTGGTGCTGCTGGTAACTGCCACATTTGAATATCGTTGGCGACGAGCTCTTAAATCACACAGCACACCGTATATGACACATATAATATACACACAAATGCACGCACACAAAGTACATATATTCACGTTTACACGTATATATGTGTATATTCGAAAATTTGAGAATAATCTGATTTGAATGCAGGCTGTATCACGTTGAATAATGTAATGTCTAAAGGTGTCGGCTTTTTCTCTTAATATACGTAATTAACGTCATGATTTAAAAATGAGAAGAATAGAAGTTGTATGTAGGTATTGGAGCCGCAAATACGAATCTGAAATTGGTTGTAACAACGATATATTGTTGTATTAACCTACTTAAGTAGTATATGCATATGTAAAAGCACATATTGAAAAAACAATTAGATTTTATTTTTAGGCATTTGCCAACGAGTAAGAAAAATCACATCACTGAAGACGACAAGTATGCTAAATACTCCGTCTTCAGCCTGGCAATATTCATAGATAGATTCATATACGTAGGAAACGAATAAAACGAATTTGAAATGTCATCTTGATGTACTGACTAACTGACAAATATAATAAACTACGAGGGCGTATTTTTATGTTATCTACCTAACCATGAAACAAAAGAGTGACGATGTCAAAGAAATTATTGAAAAATTGCTGTCACTGTTAGAAGTACATATGCTAAGTTCTGTTTAGTTTATGCTGTGTATAGAGATTTGAGACGGTTCATTTCTCGATAAAATGAGTGAAACTAAGTTGAACATCGCAGCGTAATAAAGTTCCTGACAAAGGAAGGCAATGGTCCAAAAGAAATTCATGAAAGAATGGTTGCTGTATATGGGGAAGATACACCATCTTATTTCCAAGTAAAATATTGGTCTAAACTCTTTCCATGGGGCCGAGCGTCAATCAATGATGACCCAAAGTCCGGACGACCCGTTGAAGCTCGAACTGAAAACATTGTGCGAAAAGTCGAAAATTTGTTACTGAAAGATCGGCGTGTAAAGATCTCTGTCATTGCCAATGAAGTCTGTATATCCGAAACAAGTGTTCTCAAAATTTTGCATGACGATTTGGGTATGAAGAGGTGTCTGCACGGTGGATACCCAGATTGCTTACACCTGAACAAAAACTGTGCAGAAAAGAAGTTTCTCAAGAAAATTTGGTCAAGTTGGAGAGGGACAAAACATTTTTATCTCGAATTATTACCGAGGATGAGACTTGGGTATATTACTGGAACCCTCCTACTAAACAAGAATCCATGCAGTGGGTTCATAAGGGCTCTCCACCACCAAAAAAGGCATTGACATAATTTTCTGGAAAAAAACTGATGTCAACTGTTTTCTGGGATGCTGAAGGAGTTTTGTTTATTGAATATATGCCGAGAGGGTCTACCATAAATGGAGAGGCCTACGGAAACAATTAAAAATTTCAAAACTGCTCTGGAGGAAAAACGCCCGCATTCTTATCCACAAAAAAACTTGTTTCTGCACGACAATTGTCGGGTTCATAAAACAAACAAAGTTCAGCAGATAATCAATGACTGTGGGTTTATAGAGTTAAGGCATCCACCTTATACCCCCGCCTAGCTCCGTCAGACTTCTTCTTATTCAAAAATTTAAAAAACCATCTCAGAGGAAAGCGTTTTGCTTCTGATGAAGAACTCAAAGAAGCTGTTGAAGAATATTTTGCGGGGTTACCGAAGCAATTTTTTTCTGAGGGTATGGGGCAACTGGAAAAAGATGAAATAAGTGTATTAGTGTTGAAGGGAGTTTTGTAGAAAAATAATTTTTTTTTTGTTCTCTATGTGCTTTTTATCATGGCTAGGTAGATAACATAAAAATACGCCCTCGTAATAACAATAATATACATATAGCATGCCAACTGTAGGCTCTGTCAGAGGATCATGAGAATTTATTGGGGGCAAAAAGCAACTTCACCACATGGTAGATAAGGTCCATCTATAAGCGGTAATAACATGAATGATAAAAACATAGAAGGACAATAACACGAAATGGTCAAATTAAAAAAAATTATTGAAGACTTATAGGTGTAACACAACCAGCAGCTACGTCTTACAGACTCATTGGTCTTCTTCAAAACGGTATAGCTAATATGTTGATTGAATAATGCATTTACTATAAAGTTTTGCTCTTCAGAATCCCAAACTCCATTTCCACAGCGTTCACCAAATGTAATTTTTAATGAATTCTGTACTGCGTAAATGTCACATATTGATGCATAGTAGTAAAAACATTAAATTAGTCATAGTCATCATATTAAGGAAACGTATGGAAATAATCGAAAATCTTATCTTGACAGTGGTTAATTGACAAATATAGTAAACTAATAAAAAAAATAACAGCCCAGCCTGCCAATTGTGGCTTCTATCAGAGGATATTTAATTTACTGGTGATAACAACGAACTTCACCACATAGTAAAAATGCTAACTTATGAGTTAATGAGCTTTTCTTGATTATTATTAATTATGAACCTGATCGTCCGCAACCACCTATGCGAAACAATTTCAGGTGCTGGTTGGAAATCCTATTCGACCAACGTGCCTTGGTCACTTTCCCCGCATTTTATTTCTTCGTGCACAAGATAAGCAACTTATAAATTTCAGTTTTCTGTGTGCCAAGTGCCTTAATCAAGTCATTGATTATCTCACACACACTACTAACAGTGCGCGTGAATGCGAGCATCATATTTAAGATCTATCGGATAACTCAAATATTTAATCTAAGGTAAAAAATTATTTTCTTCTCTTGTGAATTAAACTATAATTAACCTTATTTACAACAAATTTCATTCAAAAACGAAACATTTATTCACATGTATATTATTTTACGATGAATCCTTCAAATTATAATTCTATATTTACGGACTTCATAATACCTTTAAACAAAAAAAAAGAACAATTTCTTTAAAATCATTAAAGAAAATAAAGAACGGAGTAATTTAACTTATTGTACGATAACAAGCGTGAGTTATCGGAATTACCAATGCTCTATAAACTTTCGGGCACCGGACGTAAATGTTACTATGAGCATTTTTTAATGAACTAAGCGCGCAGGACGTTTGATATCAATAAAACGGACGAATTGATGAGCAGGCCGTTAATGACAGTTAATTAAGCGAGATTTCCGCAAATTGATTTGACAACGCTTTTGGTGAACCATAAAGCAGGCCAGTAGGCAGCATTTAAATTTATCTCTACTCGGAATTTAGGCTCTTTATATACCCTCAAACGAGTCCCGCGTCATTGAAAGAATCGTATTTTCGGCCAACTAGCGTGTCTTTATCATGTGAATAGTTTGTGATTCGACTCGATTACGTGATAAACACTACTCCACTCTCTTACAATAATTAATTTTGAGAAATAGATACATAATAACATAACACATCATAAGAATCTCGTAATGTTAAAAATACAATGGTAGAAAAATGCTGATTTATGAAAATAAAATTGTATCCTTATTTGCAAAATCTTAATAAGAAGTACTTCAGCATTTTTACATAGAGGGACAAGTTTGTTCCAATACCTTT